>OX451738.1:89407367-90012367 GCA_948472305.1 Vicia faba
AGGGAGCACCTATTATGCTCCAAGAAAATTGCTATAAAAATGGCTAAAATTAAATAAATCAACTACCAAACATCAAATCAACTAACAATAAAGAAAGACGGCTATATAATAACTCACAAAATGTGGGTTATCAATTTTATTACTTAGTTTATTTTCTTGCTTATTGCATTTTTTCCTTCTATAATCATTTCATTTTTTAATGAATAATTGTTTTTGGTTTATTATTAAATCCATCATTCTTTGCTTGATTATTTGTGATCTATGTGCTTAAATATGTTTTATACCTTTTTATATATTTGTTTACTTTTCCCGCCTTTTTGATAATGCCAAGGGGGAGAAACATACTATTAAAGGGTGTAGGCTATACTATTATATTTGTGAGGGGCAGGTTAACCACTCCAATATTTTTACCCATGTCTTTATATTTTTCACCTCCCTAAGAGATGAGTTGTCATCATAAAAAAAAGAAAAAGAGAACATGGACATATGTGCTTGCATGTATAATCATCTACAACCGTTGGATGTTCATGATAGTTTTGATGATGACAACACTATATGTCAAATGACAAGATGTGAAGTCTCCATCTGTTAACTAAGAAGAAGTAATGATCAAAGATGTTCTGAAAGATCAATATGTTTTTTTTTGTAATATCAATATGTAAGGAAAAATTAAAGAAGAAGAAAACCTAAGGTCAAACGATGTTCAATGAAGTCCCTGATGATCTCTGGTCCAACAACCCCTGATGATGGCGTCTATCAAAAAAAGTTATATCAAGCCTCATCAGTTAGCATAGTCAAGCCCCAAATGAAGTTCCAAATCAAAAATAAATCAAACAAGGAATCTTGAAGCTTCAAATATTGTGAAAGAGAGGAAGTGTGAAAGCTCACATGGTCATTTTTCTGATTGATCAATGTATTGTAAAGGTATAAGATTAATTCTCAAATCACTAAGGCATCTCACAAACACACTTAAAATGATTTAAACCTCTATCTTTTGCTAAAACACCTAAAATCTTTGGAAGAACTATCAAGATTTATCTAGAATTGACAAAGAGTGTTACTAAGCATTAGGGAAACATTTGTACACTACCTAATTGATTAGGGACTTAATCCAATCAATATTGTTATATTTATTACATGAACCATTCTAGAGTTTCTTAATTGATTATAAATACTGCTAAACGATTAAATCACATAACTGTTCTAGAGTTCCCATTTTGAAATTAGGGTTGTCGTCTTTTTGAAACTCGTAATCAATTAGACTTAAGGGTTTAATCGATTAGATCATCAAAAGTCCCATAGATATTTTTCCTTTTTGAGCCATTTGTTATCTTAAAAATAAAGGACTTCTCCTCATTTCAAAACACCTCAGAAAATATATTTCAATAATACATTCTCACTTTCTACTATCTCTCTACTTCATCTTTTTCTATTTCTTCACGAAGTTGCATGTGTTTTGAGAGTGAAAAATATATATGAGTTTATCTTGTTGTTATGGTGTTGTGAGATTATTATAATTTACACAAGAGAGTGTTATCTCTTATGTAATATCTTTAAAAGAAGTTATTGTTTGGTTCGCGAGCTTTATCAGTCAAAAACTCTTGTTTGATTCTTGAGATTAACTAGTAAAAATCTCAGTTTGGTTTGAGAGCTCGGCCTGTGAAATACTCTTAGTTGGTAGTGAGATTAGTCAATTAAAATATTATGTTTGATTCATGAGCTCAGCTTGGTGTAAAAGCTCTATTCGATTATGAGATTAGCCTAATATAAAATTTTGTGTTTGATTTGGAGTTTATCCAGTGTAAAATCTTGTGTTTAACTACTTGATTGTAAGAAAGTTTATGGGCATACTCGTTAAAAACTCAAATTTCATATAATGGAAACTCTCATGAAGACATTCTTCAAGTGGTTAGACTAAATTTGTATAAATCGCTAGTGTTTTCTCTCTCCCCTAATCTCTTTATATTCCTGCTATTTATTTTCTTCCGCTAGTTTTCTATCCCTTTATCTCTCTCATTTTCCTTCTTTTACTTACTCTATTGCTTTATCTCTATTTGATTTATAAAGTTAATTAAAACCTTTTTTATATCAAATATTTTATAATTAGACTTGGTTGAAGTCATTTTTCCAACAGTCGCTTGGTTGGAGTAGAACAACTCGTCCATAACAACTCCCATTTCTGCTAAGGTCTCATGGTTGTTGTTGTTGTTATCGGTGCTGTTAACTATTGTAAAGCCTCATCATGTCACCGTGTCGAAGAGGATGACTGAGACAATTGAAAATCAGATTTGAATGTGACCTATGTTAGTTTTACTATGACACCACGGTGGACGTCAACTATACTTGTGAAATACAATGAGAATGATGACCCTACTAACACGTGTGACGAAAGAGAGTGTTTATACTTTTATTACATGAAATTAATGAGTGATGTCTTGGAGTTGGAATATTAATAGATAGCTTCTTTGGACAGGTAGTAGAGAGAAAATAATTTCTCCTACTTTCCTAACGTATAGTGAGAAAACGATTTCTCCTACTTTCCTAACGAGTACATGGGAGAACCGGTTCTTCCTCCTAAATTAGAAAGACAATTTCCTTCATTTGTGATATGGTCTTCGCTTGAGCAACTTATCAGCCACGTGTAGTAAGATGGATTAGGTGATAATCACGAGTTCGAAGTTCTTTCCATGTCTTTGGGCTTCTTTTTTTAAGACCTAATAAAGTTATCACACTCCAAAAAAAGGGAGATTGGGAGATTTAAATTAAATATATATTCGGTTCAAAATAAGAAAGGAGAAGGAAAGTAAAGTATTTTATTTACAAATATGTTTGATTCACGTGGAGAGGGGAGGTATTTTAAAATTAATTTGCTTTTATATCCTTGTAATTTTATCATAAGACTCATGATATTTACTGTTTATAATTCAAAAATACAAATTCAATAATGAAATATAAAAATTCAATCAAATAATATTATAAAAGATTTTATAATAACGTAATGATTATATATATATATATATATATATATATATATATATATATATATATATATATATATATATATATATATATATATATATATATATATATATATATATATAATTTTAAAAATATTATCGAATATAATAAAATATAACAAAAATCATTATAAACAAAAACATTACGATAATTAAAAAGTAACATTATAATATATTAAATAAAAAATAAAAAAACTTAAACACATATAATGATAATAAGATGAAGATATAAAATTACAAAAATATAAAAGAAAGATAAAATTTATTCAAAATAGAAATTTTCGCATTTTAATATATTAAATTTATATTTAAATAAATAAATAAAGATAAATATGTAAATATAATTATAATTAAAATAAAATAAAATGTATCTCCGCCCCTCCCCTCCCCTTCAAATCCCCCAAATCAGAAGAGACAAAAAGTAATTGAGAGGAATTTTGGTCCTCTCCATCTCCTTCCCCCTCTTAAAATGTGAACTAATAAGACAGAATCTTACTTCAGGGAATTCCAATTAAAACTTCGCCCTTAATAACAACATTAACAATATCTCTAGTCAGTTTCCAGCAAATTCGGCCATTTAAAATGAAATTTTAACTCCCAAATCAAATGGGTTTTACAAGAACAAGGCAGATAATCCAACCAAGAAGAGTACAGAGAATAAATAACCTTTGTAAAGAAATTTCAATCCTTTGATTATTGAATGCTCTAGGCGCAACTATCTTGCAAGTATAAAAAAAGTAGATTGCATTAAAAATCAAAAGACAGTAGCAGTAGTTAAAATCTGTACATTAATGAATGAATACAGAAGCAGATTGTTGAGTTCAAAAGACAACGAGAAGGGAGAACAGAGAATAAATAAGAAAACAAACATATGCAAGCAACCCAGGATGTTGGTCCCACCTAGCCACGTGTACCAATAACATAGTACAAGCCTTGGTAGACCATGCAACAAAAAACAGAGCAATAACAGAGATATATAACCCACCCTGAGGTAGAAACAAGGAAATTGCAGACAAAATAACCATAGGCAACATGCAATAACCAATTAAACTAACACACCGATAAAGATCCAACGTTCCATTACGTCCGGCGAGCATGTTAGAAACAACATAAAGAAACAAGGCCGAAACCGTTACCCAACCGAGAATAATCCCGAAGTGAATCTTCCCGGCCAAGAGCTGGAAAAGACCAAACGCCATAATCAGCATTACCGGTCCCGATAGGTCGGCGTCTTCGTGGAGATCTAGGTTTCTGATGCGGAGTGGGTTGAGGAGCGAGGTGGTTTTGTTCCAGATCTGTTTAGTGTTGATTCCTAGTTCTTCTAAGAGAGGTGGCTCTTGGTCGAAATTGAAATTGGCGGTGGGAGGTGGTGGGAAGGAGGATGTTGTCGCGGAGGACATGAAGGGGATTGGGTTTGTGGCTGGACGGGGCTGGAATGGTGCTGTTGGACGATTTTGGTTTGTGGATGTGGGGAAAATTACTGGAGGCACGTTGAATTGCTTCTTCGACATTGGATTTGTTGAATCTGTTGAAACTGGAAATACAAATAGTATAAACTCAAGTGATTCAAAACTAGATCAATGAATCTGTAGAGTATGTGAACACAACAAGATCGCCCAATATTGTTCACTTTCTGTGCTTTGCTTTCTCTTAAACGTGGCGAATGCTATTTCTGCCACTTTTGCTTCTACAGAAAAATATGCCATAAACAAATTTTATTTAGAATAGAAAATGAATGATGCAGTTATGATGTAAAATTCAAATATAGTTATGTTAAAAAACAAGCTAAAATGATTTTTTTTTGTAAGTAATTATATTTGTTTTTATTGGACTCCTTAAATTTTTATAATTGTTTTAAATTAGTTCTTATATGTAACAACAAACAAATAATTCTAATATGCTTACATTTTTTTTTTTCAAAATTATTTATGGGTTGAATCGATTTTAAACTAAAATAATATTGGATACATGAAAATTTTGATAGAGTTGTAAAAAATGAGCTACCCGATTCAAATAGGCCAGTTCTAACACACCTTGGATATTTTTAAGTTAAAGCTCTTTTGTAATATGAATTTAATTATTATTTGAGATTGGTTTTGTGTGAGTTTTGAGCTTACCGATCTTAAATGAATTTTCTTTTCAAATTTTTTTTATATAAAAATCTCATTATATTTATTATAAATATATATAAAAAATATATTGTTTTAAGCATAATACTATTTTAAGTATTATATTATTTTCTTAAAGTATATTTTTAAATATAATACATATTTAAATTGTATATAATAATAATAAAATATTTAAAATAAGAGAAATTAATAGAAGATGTAAAAATTGTGAATTAAACACAAAACAATTGAATATTAACTTGATTATATTAATGTATAATATTTATAAATAAAAAAAGATAAGATATAATAGAGATAAAATTTAGTGAAGTGAGAAAAATTAATGTGTTGTTTTGAAGTGAGACAACATAAGCATTAATATAACTTTTTTAAATTTATACTTATGCATCCACATACCATACATCATATCATGATAGGTTTTTTCCACAGGTCTCTCATCTGCTTACTGTTTATTTCAGTAGAGATGGCTCTAGAACAGACTATCAAGGACATTCAGACTCAGAATGCTCAACTTCAGGAAATGTTCTTGAACCTGTTCAAGGGACAAGAAGAGGTGAAAGCTCTCCTCACTAGGGGCATGATCATGGGGAATCCTGAGGACAACAAGGATGATCAGTTGGAACGGCTACAAACTGAAATGGCAGCAATGAAAGTCTAGATGATGAGACAACTGGTGGACCAGATGGTTCGTATCCAAAACTTGGCTCAAGGACAGGAAGAGCTGAGAGCCCTTGTCAACAGGCTTCATCAAGACAGATGCAACCAAATGGGGAAAACAGCCAGAATTGGAGATCGAATCATTAATCAGCCTCCAATGAAGAGTGGACCTTTCCAAATTGCTTCCACGTCACGGGCCTAACAATGACCTCATCAACATCAACGGGAAAATCAGCAAAGGCAAAACAAACCCGAGAGACAATTTACTAACATCAACATGCCATTGTCTCAAGCATTATAACACATGTTGAGGATGAATCTGATTATGTTGATAGGACCTCATCCAAACCCCAAAACTTCTTCTCCTAACTACAATCCTGATGCCATGTGTGCCTATCATTCTAACAGTCCTGGACATGATACAAATGATTGTTGGGCGCTGAAGTACAAGATTCAAAACTTGATCGACGGAGGAACGTTGGAGTTCACAAAAGATGGTCAACTGGATCTTTTCTATCACCCCTCAAGGGCATCCACATGAAGCGACGGTCTGGGCGAGGAAATTTTCTGTTTATTCGAATTTTCAGTTGTATTTTCTTTGTTTGCTTAAACACTTATCTATATGTGAGACTTTGGTTACTTTCATTAATGCATTGCATATGTTTGTCTTGAATTAATCCATTCTTTTTCATTATATTTAAACCATGGTTTTTACTCCTTTTATGATATTCAACTCTTGTTTCAAAAAGTTGCAAGCCTTTAGAGGGAGGATGACAAAAACAATGCTATAATCTCATATAGTATGCTTTTGGACAGACCTTGATGACGATGTACATGAGTTCTTTCAAATCCTAAACACTGGAGTTATAAGGAAGATAGTCCCTAGTCAACCCCTTCGAGCCAAAGAAGTAGAAGTTTTCCTTTTTACACAAATTGAAACCTTTAATCAAAACCTGGGGAAGGGTAGTCTCTCAGTTAATTCAAATGCATGCTCAAGTCGCAAACTTTCATTTCATAATACAGCGAATGACATCAAAAACATTCCTATGGAATCAAAATACAGTGATTGTTGTACCCCAAAATTTTCCCTCCCATATTCATCAACATTTCTCATCGCAAGGCTCTTGGAACTCAAGATCAAGCTAGGGTTTACTCTGCTCAAGACACCTCCTTGCACTGTTGACCTAAATTAGGGTTTGAGTTTGCACAGGGATTTTTTGACCTACAATGCCCAAAGTGACTTTCATACTTCATGTTGGACTCACAAGTTTGTCCATACCAAGTTTCAAGCCTTGATTCAAATTTTTGCCCAATCAAGCCCAATCAATTGGACAGTTGACCTAGAAATCAGTTGTATTGGGGAAAAAGTCAACTGTGGCCAATTGACAGTCAAACTTCATGAAATTTGACCCACATCAACATTATGAACTCATATGAACCATTTGATCATGTTTGGATCACAATTCCACAAGAAATTTGATCAGATCACCAAAAGGACAAAATGGTCATTTTTAGGGTTTTGACTGCACAAAGGCAATTTTTGACTGTTTGACCTAGCCAATGGCAAATCAAGCTCACATATGGACTCAAGGACTCAATGAAATTGTCTTTACCCATTCAACAAGTTCAAAAGATCGCAAATGCATAGGATTGACAAATGAATATTTCAGTCAACTGATCAAAATTTGACTGTACACTGAAAAGTCAAACTTTGACTTTTTGGTCAAGATCAAGTTCCAATAGTTATTTTTCATCAATACATGTCAAATTATGAAACTTGTTCATCAAGAAACCCAAAAATGCAAATTAGGGTTTAAAATGAAAAATTTTCATAACTTAGAAATTTTCTAAGTTATGAAATTTTCTTATTTTTTCCTAACTTTGTCCCATTTTTTCACCAAGATGCAAATGGATTCAAACAAAACTTACAACATGAAAGTTGTAGTCCATCACAAAGTCTATAACTTTTATTCAAAAAGTTTTCTCAAAATAAGCTTGTATCTCAAGTTATGATTTTTGGAACAAGGGTACCTATAACTTTTAACTTAGAGAAAATTTGCCCTAATCTAGGTAGGATTTTGACCCATCTTCTTGGCCACTTTTCACATAGTTCCACTTGTAGTTTCAAGTTTCATTTCAAATATGTATTATAGTACATGTTCCAAGCTTTCCAAATTGTCCAAGAACTCCTCAAACACCCTTGTGGTTAGAGAGAATCGAATGCTTGAAGTTGGCAAAAACTCACTTTTGTCCATGACCAATACATGTTCACACAAACTTGCATTTTCAATTCAGCATGCTTGGTACTAGCTTGCAGGCCTAAAAACCAGTTTATACTCCATAATTTAATGCATAACCATTGAGTTAAGATGTTATCTTGGTCAGTTGGACATTGCATACAAGATTAATCCTTATTTGGAAAAAGGTAAAATGTCATTTTTGTAAAGTTGCACTTTATGTCAAACCAAAATCCTTGAGGTATGGGGCCATATCTCTGAAGCAAGATTCAATCTACCAATTCCAAGAACCAAGAGAAAAGTATGCAGCATGATATAGGACTTGTACAGGCTTGCATTGAGAACACACACACTCTTGCTTGAAAAAGAAGAAAAGTTGCAAATCATATGCCATCACACACATCTGTTAAGACCAACTTACACGAACATTGTAGACAAGTTTGATACCTCCCAACAAGCCAAAAACACGACCCTTCTGCCTCCAAAACCCCCTTGTACACAAAATCCCTATTTTGCTGCAAAACAGGGCAAGCTCTACAAACTTCAAGCCATAACCAAATTCCATCGTGCGTTTTGTCAAAAGATACTTCAAACACCTTCCAACCAACATATCTAAGCTATCCAGATCATCCATTGCTAGCTGTAACACCTCTAACACACATTGCCATTTTTTTTAAAGCTTTGCAGGTTGAGTTCTCTGGCACGATTCAAGCTATTTCAAAACAAGCCAATTATTGGAAAAGCTTCCTTGGACCTCAAGCAAGCTCAAAAGAAGCTCAAACACCATTGAAGGTTGCCACATTGTCCAACTCGAACTCAACTGAAACAGGTATTTCATGGACTTCTATCTCTCTAATTAGGAATAGTTAGGCTTAGGTTTGTGAATGAAATATGTTGTACTCATAGCCCTGAAGCCATACATATGCTTAGTTTTCATTTACATTAACCGTGCTAGGAGAATTTCATCCATGAACTTTATGAAAAAACTAGGTTAGAAATTAGGGCCAGAGAAATTCTCTCTGGTCTTTGAGAGTTAGTCCAAGTTTTTTATATGGTTGGATTCGTTGTTTAATGCTCTACAATGTTCATGTTATGAGTTTTGTCAAAAAATCAAAGAATCAGGAGATGGCATTTGTGTACAGAAGCGCGCGTGTTTTGATTCAAAGGAAGAAGATGAAGTCTGACTGGGCTGGGCCTGGTTGTTCTTTGCTTTTGACACCCCGCTTTTCTGTTTACACCCCCTGGCCCATTTATTTGAATATTTGTCATTTTGATATTTTTATTTTTTATTCTGACTTTATTATTTTTTGTCTAAATATAAAAAATGCCAAAAAATTATTTTCTATATTTTTCATATTTATTTGATATTTATTTTTATATTACTAGTATAAATATGTAAATAGCTTATTTTTCTTTTATTAAAACTCAAAAAATAATATAAAAAATATACTTATCTTCATTTATTATTTTTATTTACACTTGAAAATATTTTCTTGAAAATACACATTTTTTGTAAATAATTAATTTCTATTTATATATATATATATATATATATATATATATATATATATATATATATATATATATATATATATATATATATATATATATATATATATATATATATATATATATATATATATATATATATATATATATATATATATATATATATATATATATATATATATATATATATATATATATATATATATATATATATATATATATATATATATATATATATATATATATATATATATATATATATATATATATATATATATATATATATATATATATATATACTTTATTTTATTAAATAATTAGGACAAAAATACAAAAATATTACATTTTTATTTTTATTAATATTTTGCACTAAAAATATCACTTTTACAATATGCTTTTATTTTTTGTATAAATCAATATATTATTGTATATAATTAATAAATAATACTATTTACTTAAGAATTAGGGTTTTGCCCTAAATAACAAAAATAATTAAAATTGACCTTTTTTTATTTTATTTACATTTCACATTGAAAAATACTTTTTACATACATGAAAATCTTTTTTTGCATAAATACATTTTATTTGATATTTATTTAATTATATTTATTTAAATATTAAATATTGCCTTGTACATTCAATATGGTTGTAATAATTTAGAATTTAATTTCTTGTCAAATACCCCCAATTCAAATTTGTACCCCCCCTCCCTAGATCATGTTGTAATAGTGTAGCATTTAAATTCCCGCACATTTAAAAGCCTCCAATTATGCCATGCTTAGACTTAGGGTTTGTATGCAAAATAAAATCAACAACTAGCTTGACCTAATCCAAGATAAACATGCATGAAAAACAAACACAATGCACACTTGCACCCCTAGGGTTTCAATCCACTTGTTGCCTTCAAAAATGGGCCATGATTGCATGTCAAGTACCTTGGCAAAACAAAAACAAACAAAAAGATCATAGTCCCTCGATGACGCTATCTGAGTTGCCTAAACAAAATGATCAAAGTCCCTCAAGAAAATTGCCAAAAATACTTGACACAATTGCTATCATGGTCTATACGATGACCCGCGCCTGTCCCGTTTAACATCCTAACACAAGGTTGTTCACCAAATACAATGGTGAAACAACACTGTTAAAAGGGTTAAAAAACATAAGAAAGATCTTTGAGTAAAATAGGGTAGATAGCTCTTAGTTACTTGATCAAGCTTGCAAAAAACATCCTTGCTACTTTTTAAAACACACTTTACAACACAACTTCAAAAC
Source organism: Vicia faba (assembly GCA_948472305.1). NCBI lineage: Eukaryota > Viridiplantae > Streptophyta > Magnoliopsida > Fabales > Fabaceae > Vicia > Vicia faba. Next base: position 89,418,189 of record OX451738.1, read on the forward strand.
CCTACTTTCAAACTTTGAAAACTTTTCAAAAGACAAAAACACCTTTGTATACATTCAAACAAGGATCATTACAAAGGTTTCCACAACGATGGCCTCTTTTAAAACATCTTTCAAAATCACACACAAAGCACCATTTCAAACAATTGAAAAACAAAGCAAGTGATCTAAGTAAGTAACTAAGAGCCCATGGATAACCATGGATAGAAAGGGTGCTAATACCTTCCCTTTCTATAATCTACTCCCTGAACCCAAGAAAACATCTCAAAGGTCTTTCCTGTGCTTTTTGACATTTCCTTAGGATAAAATAAAAAGTCGGTGGCGACTCTTGCTAAACCAAAACATTTGCGAACACAAAACGCAAAATCCCAAGTCAGTTCTCCCACTGTATCACAGAACTGGCGACTCTGATGGGGATACTTTAAAAGTGGAGTAACCTTAGGGCTAGATCACCCTTTGCATGATTATTGTTTGCTTTGATTGCTTTACATTTGGTTCTCTTGTTTGGGCTTGAAATCCTCTACCCAGATTTGGGAAACATTCTTAGGTAAATAGCAATACATTGTGGAAACTGTGTGGGGTATACCGACACGGTTGAAGCAATAGCTATATTAGTGCGACATATTTGTGAGTACCGGTAGCCTTTGAGTCAATCAAAGAGAATACGGGGCCGCTGAGTGATGTCATCAAGCACTAATGAACTCTTAGAACCTTACTTGACCATCTTGGCCTTTTATTAGGGGTAGTGAGATGACCGACTTTGGTGCAGTCCGAAGTTGGTAGATACTCGATACTACACTCATTGATGGTTGTTTTCTTGGAATATTTTGGTCGCTAGTTAAGTGGCTAAACCAAAACAATTAACATAGAAAACAATCCAATGATATTGAGCTCCTTAGAACCCGGTTACTATTTATAGGACAGGTTTTGAGCCAACTAAACTCAAGAGGGTACTTACCTATGAAACCACATGCATGCCTGAAACTAGGGTTTTGTGTGATTTGCTTGTACATGTGCTTGTGCATACATCATGAACATCATAAAGCATCATATGCATCCACTAACCATTTCAAGGGTTTGGATCTTCATCTTTGTTCTTGTTTTGTAGGTCATGGAATCTCTTCGCAGAAAAACAATTCAAGTCAACCTTGTGAGAATCCCTCCTCAACTCAAAGAGCTTACTTCCAGGATTCCAGAGAATTCCCTCTTCAGTGAAATACATGGTAGACTCCTTAACTTGGTCAACACCAACATTGAAAAAGACATGGTGAAAGTCCTCTTCCAGTTCTTTGACCCCCTACATCACTGTTTCACATTCCCTAATTATCAATTGGTGCCTACTTTGGAGGAATTTTCTCAACTCCTGAGAATTCCCATTCTTGATCAACTACCCTACAACGGTACGGAAAAAGAACCAAAGCCTGAAGATGTTGCTCAAGCATTACACTTGCAACCATCTGACATCAAGGGGCATTGGGAAACCATAAGTGGTGTCAAGGGATTCTTGGCAAAATTTCTATTTGAGAAGGCACAAGACCGTTGGAATTCTCTTGACCTACAAGCCTTTGAAGAGATTGTAGCACTCCTCATCAATGGGTTGGTCTTGTTCCCAAACCCTGATCAACTTATAGATGTGAATGCTGTCTAGATTTTCATGTCCAGGAATCCTATACCTACATTGCTTGGGGACATCCTACACTCATTTTACACACGAACAATGAGGAAAAGAGGTGTCCTCATGTGCTGTACTCCTCTCCTAGCAAGGTGGTTTATTTCTCACCTTCCACAATCAGTTTTGAAGAATGAACAGGGATTAAGGTGGTCACAACGATTGATGACCCTCACACATTCTGATGTATATTGGTGTTCTCGGTCTAGAGAAAATGTCATCATCATTGATCGTTGTATGGAATTCCCTAATGTCCCACTACTTGGCATTAGGGGAGGCATCACCTACAACCCCTGTCTAGCTTTGCGACAATTTGGATATGCTCGGAGGGATGGCCCTCATGACATGCTGATTCCGGACCTAGTTTTTGACTTCGACAACGATGCGCAAGGACTTTGACAAAGGTTCATCAGAGCTTGGAGGATGCCTAACAAGGTGGATAGTAAGACACTGGGGCACAAGAATTCCATCCCCCTTGAGCCTTACCTCAAGTGGGTACGAACCCGCTCCCAGAATCTTATGATGCCATACCCTCACATTCTCCCCTTGATCAAAGAGCCTGTTACGGAAGGAGAGGTTCCATACACCATCCTACATCCTGACATGCCAACATTATGGGAAGAAATGCAAAAGAGTTGGATCCAACTCAAGGAAGAACGGGATACTTTTGAAGCCAGCTTCTATGCCAGTGAGAAGAAGGTTTTGGAGCTCACCCGCCGACTTCACGAGGAGGAAACTCTCAACACTTACATCGCACCAAAGAGGATGCGCAATGTCTTTTTACATTAAGAATTTTGTAATATTTCGCCCATGGGGAACTTATGTACTAACAAATTTCTTCTTAATATGATGTGCGTTCTTTTTGGTTTGCAACAAATTTGAATCATTGAACCCTTGAATGCATTACATGAATAACATACCATTCATCATATGCATAAACAGGTCTTCACGCCAGGTTTCCTTATCTTTCTGCTATTTATTTCAGCAAGATGGATTTGGAGCAAACGGTAAAGGATCTACAGGCACAAAATTCACAGTTCCAGCAACTCCTCATGACCTTGGCAAAGGGTCAGGAGGACCTCAAAGTTTTGTTGGAAAAGAATAAAGAGAAAAAGAAAAAGAGACCTGGAGTAGCCACTTTGGGGAGAAGATTTGAGCATTAGGCCAAAAGAGTTCTCGAGTTCCCCTCAACGTCTGACGAAGGGGCCGGTAAAGGGAAAGGGACTGCTGTGCCTTCTGAATCCGAGGTTGAAGAGGAAGAGGAGGAAGAAGACGAAGACTACTCCGAACAACAGTATCCACCAGCGGATGATAAATATAAGAACCTTGAAGATAGATTGGCAGCTATGGAGTTGCAGAGGGTGCCCGGATTGGATTTTGAAGAACTAGGGCTAGTAGCTGGGATTGTGATCCCTCCCAAGTTCAAGGTGCCAACATTTGCCAAGTACGACGGTCTGTCTTGCCCAAAGATGCACCTGAGGTCGTATGTCAGAAAAATCCAACCCCATTCATTCGATAAAGACCTCTGGGTACACTTTTTCCAAGACAGCTTGTTTGGCACTCAGTTAGACTGGTTTTATCAACTCGAGAGATCAGAGGTTCATAATTGGGAAGACTTGGCAGTTGCTTTTTATCGTCAGTATCAATACAATGCTGATTTGGCGCCCACTCGTACTCAGTTACAAAGTATGGGGATGGCTTCCAATGAAGGGTTTAAAGAGTACGCCTAGAAGTGGCGTGATCTGGCGGGAAGAGTGCAGCCACCGTTATCAGATAGGGAGTTAGTTGACATGTTTCTAGGGACCCTGTCTAGCCCCTTCTTCAATCATCTGATCGGAAGTTCTTCCGCGGGATTTACTAAACTGATTTTGACTGGAGAAAGGGTTGAGGCCGGTATTAAGAGTGGAAAGATTCAAAAGGATGCTTCTGCATCCACGGCTGTTAAGAAACCTTTCCTGGGTAAGAAGGAAGCATATGCTATGTATTATCAGAAGGGATTGGGAAGAACTGAGCACCGACCGACTGTGGGGGCTGTGATGATTCAAAATTCGTCAAATGATCAACCTCGTAACAATCAGTCGAGACCTAATCAACAACGGGTGGAAAGGCCACAACGGCAGTTCATCCGCATCAACATGACACCCGCTCAGGTACTTCCTCATTTGTTGAAGCTGAATCTTACCGGTTTAAACGAAGCCCCAAAGAACCCTAACACCTCCTCTACATACTACCACTCCAATGCCAAGTGTGCCTACCATTCCGACAGTGCTGGGCACGATACCAATAATTGTTGGGCGCTTAAGAACAAAATCCAGGATCTGATTGATGCTCCTGAGAAGCCCAATGTTATATCTTCTCCGATGCCCAAGCACGGCCATAATATTCATGCTATTATGGAGGACACTCATGTTACTGATGTTGTTGACCTACTGACGTCGTTACTTGTGATTAAGGAAAATTTGTTGAGAGCCGGGATCTTTCCTGGTTGTGATAAAGACTGTTATTTTTGTTTGAACATACGAGGTGATTGCCCAATGTTGAAGTCAGGTGTCCAACGCCTGATGGATACCCAAGAGATACTTTTCCAGAAAACCCCTGTTGATACCTTCAATCCTATTACTCCTGATACTTTTGCTACTACAACCAACGATATTGCAATTATAACCATTTCCGACAATCCTCCCAAGGCTTGCAAAAGGCCTGTCAGGATTACACCCAACTCTGAATGTGTACCTTTAAAGATCACCATGCTGGGACCTGTCCCGTACCAATCAAGCAAAACGATACCATGGAACTATGGGGGAGAAATCTTCTACCATGGTGTCAAACAAATTGAGACAGTCCAAGAGATTTCTGAAGAAGGAAGCCCTAATATAGGGAACATCGCGGGTACAAGCAAGATAACCCGCAGTGGCCGGATCTTTTCTCCGGAGATTGCTCCCCCTCGAGCAGTTTTCAGACCCTTGAAAGCTTCTGCACCTGTTGGACCATCTGTGCAAGGCCCAGTGATTGAAGAACTGGATACTCCTGAAGTAAGACCATCTGCTGAAACTACTGACAAGGGTAAGGGGATACTGGAAGTGTCTGTCAGGACGAAGGCCCATGTTGTGGTTATCTCCGAAACCACTCAGAAAGGAATGGATGAAATCTTGAAAATAATCAGAAAAAGTGACTACGACGTTGTGGAACAGTTAGGGCAGACCCCTTCTAAAATTTCAATGTTGGCTCTTCTACTCTGTTCTGAGGCCCACGCTAAGGCCCTGATCAAATTCTTGAAGGCGGCACATGTTCCCCAAGAGACTTCGGCTGACCAATTTCAGGAATGTGTGGCCAGTCTTACTGCTGATAACGGCCTTGGATTTTTTGATGCTGACTTAACTCCCAAAGGAAGGAAACACAACGATGTGTTACATGTTTCAGTTGAATGTCGGGGAACCACTCTCGCCCATGTCTTAGTTGATACTGGTTCTTCCTTGAACGTGCTGCCAAAGAAAGCCTTAGACCGCTTGGACTATGAAGGACTGACTCTCAAGCCTAGTAACATCATTGTTAGGGCTTTTGATGGTTCCAAGAGAATGGTTCATGGAGAGGTTGATATTCCTATCAAAGTAGGAACATAAGTCTTCAACTCAACCTTTTACGTGATGGACATTCGTCCGTCATATTCATGTTTGCTAGGAAGACCGTGGATCCATTATGCCGGGGCAGTTACCTCCTCTTTGCACTAGATGCTGAAATATCTTGTTAAGGGTAAAATTATAATGGTGCACGGCGAGGAAGAGTACATGATAAGTCATCTCAATTCCTTTCGCTATGTGGAGTTGGATGGCGAGTTCATCGAAACGCCTTTCCAGCATTTCGAGGAAGTGTCTCCTGAGGTAGCAGTTGCGAAGACAATGGTTGAGGTGCCTCTCGTTCCCAAGCATGTATCTAGGATGGCATCTCTCAAGGACGTGGAGGCAGTGATCAAAGAAGGGAAGAGTACAGTATGGCGACAATTGCCTGACTTTCCCCATAAGGCAGACAAGTTTGGGTTAGGATTTACTGTTGCAGGACAAAAGGATATGCGTCGCTCTAAGACTGGAGGGCCACCTATAAGGATCACTCATCACGGAATTAATGTTGTTGAGGATGAAGATGAAGAGAGACACTTTGAAGATTGGATATTTCCGACCGTCGAAGGGGGTTTGAGCAACTAGGAAGCAAAGGATTTTGTTCCTATCACCTTTATCAACCAGTAATTTTATCTTTGAACAATTTCCCATTTTTATGGTCTGTAATAACTAAAACAATTCGCACACTATTTTCACCTCATGCCTTGCCCGGGGCATGTAGGTCCATTTGTAAGGGCTTGATTTTCTTCATAATCATATGCCATGTTTTAATGAATCATTGGACATTTTTCATCTATAAACTGTTGTGTTCATTTTCTTTCCTTTTGCATTTTCGCTTGTTTGAGGATGGTTATCCCTTACACACACCCACACTCACAAATGCAGGTACCTATCCATTCCGGATTCCACGGGCAACTGTTTTGTTTCAGCCTTCGATAACTCTGAGGATTTGGTCAATCACGCTGAGTACGAAGTTGACGAAGATTGTGAAGTGTCGGGAGAGTTAGCCAGACTTTTCCAACAAGAAGAGAGGGCCATTCTGCCTCATGAAGAGTTGCTAGAAACCATCAACTTGGGGACAGAGGAAGACCGGAAGGAAGTAAAAGTGGGTGCCAACCTAGAACCAAATGTCAAAGAGCGCTTAGTGCAGTTGTTGAACGAATATGTTGAAATCTCCGCCTGGTCTTATGAAGACATGCCAAGGTTAGACACAGATATAGTGGTTCACCGTCTCCCTACAAGAGAAGATTGTCCACCGATCAAGTAAAAGGTTCGTCGAATGAGGCCTGACATGTCTGAGAAGATTAAGGCTGAAGTAATGAAGCAATTCAATGTTGGCTTTCTGGCTGTTACCTCCTATCCACAATGGGTTGCTAACATCGTACCTGTGCCTAAAAAGGACGGAAAAGTCAGAATGTGTGTGAACTATCGGGATTTAAACAGGGCTAGCCCTAAAGACGATTTTCCACTGCCGCATATCGACATTTTGGTTGACAATACAGCTCAGCACAAGGTGTTTTCCTTCATGGATGGATTCTCGGGATACAACCAGATCAAAATGGCCCCCGAAGACATGGAGAAAACTACCTTTGTCACGCAATGGGGTACCTTCTGCTACAAAGTGATGCCGTTCGGACTGAAGAACGCAGGGGCAACCTATCAACGCATCATGGTAGCTTTATTTCATGATATGATACATCATGAGATATAAGTTTATGTAGACGACATGATAGCTCGATCACAGACAGAAGAAGAACACCTTGGTCATTTTCAAAAGTTGTTTGCCAGGTTGAAGGAGTTTAAGCTCAGACTGAACCCAAGCAAGTGCACTTTTGGAGTTAGGTCTGGTAAACTTTTGGGATTTATTGTCAGCAACAAAGGCATTGAGGTTGATCCGGCTAAAGTAAAGGCTATACAAGAAATGCTTGCCCCCCGTACTGAAAAGGAGGTTAGAGGATTCTTGGGACGCTTGAACTATATTGCGAGGTTCATCTCTCACCTAACATCTACCTGTGAGCCAATTTTCAAACTGTTGAAGAAAGATTAGGTAGTTGAATGGAACAGTGATTGTCAAGTTGCTTTTGATAATATCAAGGAGTATTTGCTAGAACCTCCTATTTTGATGCCACCCGTCGAAGGAAGGCCGTTAATCATGTATCTGACTGTTTTGGATAACTCAATGGGGTGCGTACTGGGCCAACATGACGAGTCTGGCCGAAAAGAGCATGCCATTTATTACCTTAGCAAAAATTTTACCGACTGTGAGACTCGCTACTCACTGCTCGAGAAAACTTGTTGCGCTTTGGTATGGGCTGCTCGCCGGCTAAGGCAGTATATGTTGACTCACACCACTTTGCTGATTTCTAAAATGGATCCAATCAAGTATATCTTCGAGAAGCCTGCTTTATCTGGAAGAATCGCTAGATGGCAAATGATCCTGACAGAGTATGATATCCAGTATACTACCCAAAAAGCTATAAAGGGGAGTGTACTAGCTGACCATCTAGCTCATCAAGCCGTCGAAGATTACCAGTCTATGAGATTCGACTTCCCTGACGAGGACATCATGACTTTAGACAACATCGAAGGTAACGGGCCGTATGACGGACCTGAACAAGGATCCCGATGCATCCTGTACTTTGATGGTGCTTCAAATGCACTTGGCAATGGCATCGGTGCGGTACTCATTTCTCCGGAAGGTTGCCATACACCCTCACTGCCCGACTTTGTTTCAGCTGTACCAACAACATGGCCGGATATGAAGCTTGCATCTTTGGTCTCAAGGCTGCTATAGACTTGGGAATCAAATATTTGGTTGTATTTGGGGACTCGACTTTGGTTATCAGTCAAGTCAAAGGAGAGTGGGACACTAAACATCCTAATCTTATCCCATACAAAGAACATGTCCTGACGTTGTTGCCTCATTTCGAGCAGATTACTTTCGAGCACTTCCCGCGAGAAGAAAATCAGCTAGCAGATGCTCTGGCTACAATGTCTTCCATGTTTAAACTTAACTGGGATAACGAGGCTCCCCAAATTACCATCGAGCGAATGGACGAACTTGCGTACTGTCATGAGATTAATACCGAAGAAGTAGTGGAACAACCCTGGTTTCATGAAGTCAAAAGATATCTCCAGACTAGAGAGTACCCTGAAGGAGCTTTCGTCAATGACAAAAAGTTCTTAAGGAGATTTGATGCCAAGTTCTTCCTAAGCAATGGCATCCTTTATAAGCGCATCCATGATTGTGTTATACTTTGTTGTGTGGACAAAGCTGAAGTAGAGTTGATCATGACTGAAATACACAATGGCACATTTGGCACCCACTTGAGCGGACATACGTTGGCTAAGAAGATTCTAAGGGCAGGCTACTACTGGTCCACCATGGAAGCTGATTGTCACCAATATTCTCGTACCTGCCACAAATGCCAAGTCTACACCGACAAGGTACATATTCCTCTTGTTCCTCTCAACATTCTGACAGCTCCTTGGCCATTCGCAATGTGGGGCATTGACATGATTGGAGAGATCAAGCCCACGGCATCCAATGGACATTGCTTCATCCTGGTGGCTATTGATTACTTCACCAAATGGGTCGAGGCAACTTCCTTTGCCTCCGTTACAAAGAATGTGGTTGTCCGCTTCATCAAGCAGAATCTCATATGCCGGTACGGTGTCCCCAACAGGATCATCACAGATAACGGTACGAATTTGAACAATACTATGATCACCGCTCTATGCGAACAGTTCAAGATTTATCATCACAATTCATCTCCCTATCGGCCGAAGATGAACGGTGTTGTTGAAGCCGCGAACAAAAATATTAAGAAGATCATTCAAAAGATGACAGTCACCTACAAGGACTGGCATGAGATGTTACCGTTTGCTCTACATGGATACCGTACCACATCACATACTTTAACAGGGGCAACCCCATTTTCTTTAGTATATGGCATGGAAGTTGTGCTACCCATGGAAGTTCATATTCCATCCTTAAGGATTATGAAGGACGCTGGTTTGAGTGAAGACAATTGGATTCAGACCCGGCTTGATCAACTTAATTTGATCGACGAGAAGCGACTTACTGCTGTTTGTCATGGTCAAACGTATCAAAAACGGATGATCAAGGCTTTCAACAAGAAAGTCAGGCGTCAGGTATATCAAGTCAGAGATCTCGTAATCAAGCGAATCATCTTACCGCAAAGTGATCCCAGGGGCAAGTGGATTCCTACTTACGAAGGACCATTTATGATCAAGAGCATCTTTTCTGGTGGGGCAATGATTCTGACCACCATGGACGGCGACGATTTGCCGCACCCTACAAACGCAGACATAGTCAAAAGATACTATGCATAAAACGACCCGACAAGTTGAAAACCTGAAAGGGCGACTTGGGAAAAAATGGGCATCCCAGTGAATCGAAAACCCGAAAGGGCGGTTCAGGCAAAAATTAGGGATAAAACAAAAAAAATCTGTACACCCGGAAAGTTGAAAACCCGAAAGGGCGACTTGGGCAAAAAAGGGTTTCCCGGTGGATCGAAAACCCGAAAGGGCGGTCCAGGCAAAAGTTAGGGAATTAAAGCATATGACTATGTCTCGTCGGGTCACTTTAAGAAAAATCTCTTCACCAACAAGCTCCAAGCTTCTGATCAATCCAGTCATCGGCAGACAAAGCAGCGAATGGACAAAATATTCAGAGTTGTGAAGGCTATAGCAGAATGGGAACCCCATGGAACTGTTACACATAGCCATCTTTCTTTTGTATAAAATTTTTCAATTTTTACGACAACATTCTCTTACTAGGATGTCTGTCTCCTTTGTACAAAAATACTCACAAAAGTTAATACAAAAATACTTTAAAGTGCAGAAATTTGCTTGCCTTTCTTTTCTTTTTTCACTTATGTTTTATTTGAAAACGTCCAATGTTTTGTTAAATAGGCATATGCATTTGAATATAATCAATGCTTACAAATAAAACAGAATTGAAAAAAGATAATTACTGATAGGTTGAAGGTGTAGGAAGATATCTTGGCGCCATGTCAGAAGAAATCCCTACGATACATCATTCAGATCCTCAACAAGGTTAAATTTGGAGTATATTTCCCCAGCAAAGTTAAGCTTCAAGATCCGCAGCGGAGCCAGTGCGGTCTAAAAACTTGGTTCCCCAGCTGAGTTAAGCTTCAAAATTCCCGTCAGAGTTAAAGCTTCAAGATCCTCAGCGAAGCCCGAAAACCCTGAAATAAATATCCCCAGCGAAATTAGAATACTTTAAACCTTCTTCCCCAACAGAGTCAAAATTTCCAACTAAATATCCCCAGCAGGAACCATTCAGTTTTCCCCAGTTTCCCCAGCAGGATATCGTAAAAGTTTGAGAATCAATCAGATAACAATTAACTCTTGGTCTTATCCTCAACTAGGAATCCCCAGTAGATTGGCATACAATCCAAGCTCCTGATTTCTTAGACATAGTAAGGCATTTTCCCCACAGAGTTATTTCCCAGCAGATTGAAGATTCTCAGCCTCATTTCTCCAACAGAAGTCTCCCAGGTTTTAACTCCCCAATAGAGATTTTCAGAGTTTTCCTTATTCCCCAAGCAGTCAGCAGTCAGCAAGGATTTCTCATCTTCAGTAATCAAATATTTTTTTGGAATCCCCAGCTTTGGTCAAGGATTTACTTTCACCCGACATCAATCAAAGATTTCATTATCTCCAGTTATCAAGGATTTATTTTCCTCAGCAAGACAGCTACTCGGCTTATATGCGCATCCATTACATTCATATATCATAAACATTGATGAAATATAGCTCGTTGCATCATACATATCATGCAACATAACTTTGTGTTTTAGCTAACATTTTACCCTTTTCAGGATAAGATTAAAAGGCTATCGTTAACAATTATTCAGATACAATATGGATACACCCCAGACACAACAGTCATTCTATTACTCATTCAGAATTTTAAGTCAAATACAATATGGATACACCCCAGACACGACGGTCATTCTACTACTCATTCAGACTCTAGCAATCAGATACAGACTAGATACGCTCCAGACACGGTCGCCATTCTATCTCTCATTCAGATTCAACTATTAACTACAAGTTCAGATACGCTCCAAACATGGATGCCATTCCGACCTTTACACCAGCAGTCTGATTCCCCAGTGCAGTCGCCACGGAATTCATTCTGTCATTTATTCGGATCCCAGTTACAGTCTCAGATACACTCTAGACACGGAAGCCATTCTGCTACTCATACAAATCTCAACTTCAGATACAATACAGATACACTCCAAACACGGCAGTCATTCTGATATCCATTCAAAGTTCAAATACAGTTACAGCTCAGATATGCTCCAGACACAGACGCCATTCTTTTGCTCATACAAACTCAGTCTCCAGATACATTTCAATGGCATTCCAGATACGGATACCATTTTGATGCTTATTCTTCTAACCTACAACATTGCAATTCAACAAAGATTCTTGGATGGCATCTTTAAGCCCATTTCCAGCAAGACTCTACCATCTCCAAATGGCATCTTTAAGCCCATTCCCGCATCTATGTTTTGACGAGTGCAAATTTACAGGCACTCTAGTGTCCAATCCTCTTTTACCTTCGAGTCACGAAAGGCAAACTTGCCAATCTAACTCTTTAGGTTCAAGAAGATTGAACAGGGGCAACTGTTGTACCCAAAAATTTTCCCTCCCATATTCATCAACATTTCTCATCACAAGGCTCTTGGAACTCAACATCAAGTTAGGGTTTGCTCTGCTCAAGACACCTCCTTGCACTGTTGACCTAAATTAGGGTTTGAGTTTGCACAGGGATTTTCTGACCTACAATGCCCAAAGTGACTTTCATACTTCATTTTGGACTCACAAGGTTGTCCATACCAAGTTTCAAGCCTTGATTCAAATATTTGCCCAGTCAATTGGACAGTTGACCTAGAAATCAGTTGTATTGGGGAAAAAGTCAACTGTGGCCAATTGATAGTCAAAACTCATGAAATTTGACCCACATCAACATTATGGACTCATATGAACCATTTGATCAATTTTGGATCACAATTCCACAAGAAATTTGATCAGATCACCAAAAGGGCAAAATGGTCATTTTTAGGGTTTTGACTGCACAAAGGCAATTTTTGACTGTTTGACCAAGCCAATGGCAAATCAAGCTCACATATGGACTCAAGGACTCAATGACATTGTCTTGACCCATTCAACAATTTCAAAAGATCTCAAATGCATAGGATTGACAGATGAATTTTTCAATCAACTGATCAAAATTTGACTGTACACTAAAAAGTCAAACTTTGACTTTTTGGTCAAGATCAAGTGCCAAGAGTTATTTTTAATCAATACATGTCAAATTATGAAACTTGTTCATCAAGAAACCCAAAAAAGCAAATTAGGGTTTAAAATGGAAAAAATTTCATAACTTAGAAATTTTCTAAGTTATGAAATTTTCTTATTTTTTCCTAACTTTGTCCCATTTTTTCACCAGGATGAAAATGGATTCAAACAAAACTTCCAACTTGAAAGTTGTAGTCCATCACAAAGTCTAAAACTTTGATTCACAAAGTTTTCTCAAAAGAAGCTTATATCTCATGTTATGATTTTTGGAACAAGGGTACCTAAAACTTTAACTTAGAGAAAATTTGCCCTAATCTAGGCAGGATTTTGACCCATCTTCTTGGCCACTTTTCACATAGTTACACTTGGAGTTTCAAGTTTCATTTCAAATATGGATAATAGTACATGTTCCAAGATTTCCAAATTATCCAAGAACTCCTCAAACACCCTTGTGGTTAGAGAGAATCGAATGTTTGAAGTTGGCAAAAACTCACTTTTGTCCATGACTAATACATGTTCACACAAACTTGCATTTTCAAATCAGCATGCTTGGTACTAGCTTGCAGGCCTCAAAACCAGTTTATACTCCACAATTTAATGCATAAGCATTGAGTTAAGATGTTATCTTGGTTAGTTGGACATTGCATACAAGATTAATCCTTATTTGGAAAAAGGTAAAATGCCATTTTTGTAAAGTTGCACTTTATGTCAAACCAAAATCCTTGAGGTATGGGGCCATATCTCTGAAGTAAGATTCAATCTACCAATTCCAAGAACCAAGAGAAAAGTACGCAGCATGATATAGGGCTTGTACAGGCTTGCATTGAGAACACACACACTCTTACTTGAAAAAGAAGAAAAGTTGCAAATCATATGCCATCACACACATCTGTTAAGACCAACTTACACGAACATTGTAGACAAGTTTGATACCTCCCAACAAGCCAAAAACATGACCCTTCTGCCTCCAAAACCCCCTTGTACACAAAATCCCTGTTTTGCTGCAAAACAGGGCAAGCTCTGCAAACTTCAAGCCATAACCAAATTCCATCGTGCGTTTTGTCAAAAGATACTTCAAACACCTTCCAACCAACATATCTAAGCTATCCAGATCATCCATTGCTAGCTATAACACCTCTAACACACATTGCCATTTTTGTTTCAAAGCTTTGCAGGTTAAGTTCTCTGGCACGATTTAAGCTATTTCAAAACAAGCCAAGCATTGGAAAAGCTTCCTTGGACCTCAGGCAAGCTCAAAAGAAGCTCAAACACCATTGAAGGTTGCCACATTGTCCAACTCGAACTCAACTGAAACAGGTATTTCATGGACTTCTATCTCTCTAATTAGGAATAGTTAGGCTTAGGTTTGTGAATGAAATATGTTGTACTCATAGCCCTGAAGCCATACATATGATTAGTTTTCATTTACATTAATCGTGCTAGGAGAATTTCATCCATAAACTTTCTGAAAAAACTAGGTTAGAAATTAGGGCCAGAGAAATTATCTCTGGTCTTTGAGAGTTAGTCCAAGTTTTTTATATGGTTGGATTCGTTGTTTAATGCTCTACAATGTTCATGTTATGAGTATTGTCAAAAAATCAAAGAATCAGGAGATGGCATTTGTGTACAAAAGCGCGCGTGTTTTGATTCAAAGGAAGAAGATGAAGTCTGACTGGGCTGGGCCTGGTTGTTCTTTGCTTTTGACACCCCACTTTTCTGTTTACACCCCCCTGGCCCATTTATTTGAATATTTGTCATTTTGATATTTTTATTTTTTATTCTGACTTTATTATTTTTTGTCTAAATATAAAAAATGCCAAAAAAATTATTTTCTATATTTTTCATATTTATTTGATATTTATTTTTATCTTACTAGTATAAATATGTAAATAGTTTATTTTTCTTTTATTAAAACTCAAAAAATAATATAAAAAATATACTTATATTCATTTATTATTTTTATTTACACTTGAAAATATTTTCTTGAAAATACACATTTTTTGTAAATAATTAATTTTTATTTTTGTATATTTAATATATATATATATATATATATATATATATATATATATATATATATATATATATATATATATATATATATATATATATATATATATATATATATATATATATATATATATATATATATATATATATATATATATATATATATATATATATATATATATATATATATATATATATATATATATATATATATATATATATATATATATATATATATATATATATATATATATAATTTTATTAATATTTTGCACTAAAAATATCACTTTTACAATATACTTTTATTTTTTGTATAAATCAATATATTATTGTATATAATTAATAAATAATACTATTTACTTAAGAATTAGGGTTTCGCCCTAAATAACAAAAATAATTAAAATTGACCTTTTTTTTATTTTATTTACATTTCACATTGAAAAATACTTTTTACATACATGAAAATATTTTTTGTATAAATACATTTTATTTGATATTTATTTAATTGTATTTATTTAAATATTAAATATTGCCTTGTACATTCAATATGGTCGTAATAATTTAGAATTTAATTTCTTGTCAAATACCCCCAATTCAAATTTGTACCCCCTCCCTAGATCATGTTGTAATAGTGTAGCATTTAAATTCCCGCACATTTAAAAGCCTCCAATTATGTCATGATTAGACTTAGGGTTTGTATGCAAAATAAAATCAATAACTAGCTTGACCTAATCCAAGATAAACATGCATGAAAAATAAACACAATGCACACTTGCACCCCTAGGGTTTCAATCCACTTGTTGCCTTCAAAAATGGGCCATGATTGCATGTCAAGTACCTTGGCAAAACAAAAACAAACAAAAAGATCATAGTCCCTCGATGACGTTATCTGAGTTGCCTAAACAAAATGATCAAAGTCCCTCAAGAAAATTGCCAAAAATACTTGACACAATTGTTATCATGGTCTATACGATGACCCGCGCCTGTCCCGTTTAACATCCTAACACAAGGTTGTTCACCAAATACAATGGTGAAACAACACTGTTAAAAGGGTTAAAAAACATAAGAAAGATCTTTGAGTAAAATAGGGTAGATAGCTCTTAGTTACTTGATCAAGCTTGTAAAAAACATCCTTGCTACTTTTCAAAACACACTTCACAACACAACTTCAAAATCCTACTTTCAAACTTTGAAAACTTTTCAAAAGACAAAAACACCTTTGTATACATTCAAACAAGGATCATTACAAAGGTTTCCACAATGATGGCCTCTTTTCAAAACATCTTTCAAAATCACACGCAAAGCACAATTTCAAACAATTGAAAAACAAAGCAAGTGATCTAAGTAAGTAACTAAGAGCCCATGGATAGAAAGGGTGCTAATACCTTCCCTTTCTATGATCTACTCCCCGAACCCAAGAAAACATCTCAAAGGTCTTTCGTGTGCTTTTTGACCTTTCCTTAGGATAAAATAAAAAGTCGGTGGCCACTCTTGCTAAACCGAAACATTTGCGAACACAAAACGCAAAATCCCAAGTTAGTTCTCCCGCCGTATCACAGTGATGGTTCCCTATCACATAGGCAGTCATTATCTCTCAAAAAGAAAAGCCCACTAAGTCAAAACCTACAAAGGAGACTTAAGAAAAATCGGGGCATCCCGCTGACCGAAATCTCAAGACGAGAACAGTCAGAAAAAAATCAGGGATAATAGATTAAAAAATAGGTCACTACAAATCCTCAACAACATGAAAAATGTTGCAAAAAATGACTGCCTCCCGATAAACGTAACTTGTCTGAATCATCACCAAAACATCATTGTAGTTTGAACGTACAATTAACCGAGCTTAGGACTGAAGAACATCACGAAGAACAGGCGGGTACAAATGCAATTTGAGCCTTATCCTTTGTATCTTAAACTGTGAACCAAACCATGTTACAACCCTTCAAAAGTCCTAATTGAAGCATGGGTTAGTTCGAAAGCATACTGTTACAAAAGGTATCCTGACTCATGTAAGGCTTTACTCTAAATCTTGAGTTGAATTTTCTTACAAAATTTCTTTACTTTGCTAAAACACATTTTCAAAACTTCAAGACAAGCATAAACTTTGCATTATTTGAATATCGTTGTTTGCATTTGGCTATTTGTTTGACAGTGGAGAAATTCGCACGACAAATATCCAGTGAACAAAAACCCTCTCAATGAATAAAATCACTTCAAGTGGGATGACATTCCCAAAGACAAATATCCTATAAGCAAGTGGGCATTATGTGTCACTATCCCACACATCTGGGGAAGTCCAGTCAAGATCCCGAGAAATTTCTCAAGAAATGCTGAATAACTAGGGGCATGCCTGTAGTTGAATCACTCGAGGCATCAGACGTGAATTCCAATAAAGGATTACACACAGTCAAGAAAATGTTTCTTAGCAAACACTTGCTACTAGGGGCAGTGAAAAATCTCCCCAAAATCCTTCTCATAGGATGACTCCCATCCAGAGTTTCAATCTCTGAAAACTTCTCCCCAACTGAGTTGACCTCAAGAATCTTCGAGGATTTCTGTCAAAAGAAGACACCTCTCCAACAGGCTGGCAACACGGTTTATTTCCCCAACAAACTACAGATTCCCCAGTTTGAGTTTGCCTCTCTGACTATTACAGATCAAGGGACCACAACTCCACTTCCCCAGTAGACTTGTTCTACAATCCCCAGCAAGTTACTGGGAAGCTTGGACCCGACCAGATATCAGTTCAACTTCGTCCTTTCCATCAAAAGATGACTCCCCAGTAGAGCAACGGACAACTGAGACTCCTGAACTCCTTTCCCCAAACAGGAATCAACACTCTCCATAGAGTTTTCTTCTCAAGCAAAGTCAACTTCCCCAGCGGAGTTCTCCTCAAACAACAAAACAGGAATCCCCAGTGGAAATATTCTAAGCAAAGTTTGAAGAACCACCTACTCTTCAACAACAGTCCAGGATTTAATGACTCCCCAGCATTTGTCAAGGATTTATTTTCCCAGACAAAAAATACATTCAAATAACATTTCACCTTTCATGCATCATATTACATACATGACAAGTGCATACGACACAATCTCATTTATTTTGAGAACATCATTACACCATGCATTTCATACATCATGACATTGCATATAGTTAACGTTTTACCTTTTTCAGGAAAAGGTTAATCAACAGATGGCTATTGTCAACAATCTTCAAAAGGTCAGAAATTAATACCTGTAACAAGCCAGGGCAATTATCTACACGACCACCTGAAGAAATCCTACATAGGCTCCTTCCCATACACTCTTCTAGAAACAGTTCAGATGTGATCCAGATATGGCTGACATTATGATACTTATTCCAGATTCTCTTCTAGAAACGGTTCAGATGTGATCCAGATATGGCTGACATTCTGATACTTATTCCAGATCCTCTTCTAGAAACAATTCAGATGCAATCCAGATATGGCTGACACTTATTCCAGATTCTATTCTAGAAACAGTTCAGATCTGATCCAGATATGGCTGACATTCTGATACTTATTCTAGATCCTCTTCTAGAAACAGTTCAGATGCGATCCAGATACGACTGACATTCTGACACTTATTCCAGATTCCCTTCTAGAAATAGTTCAGATGCGATCCAAATATAGCTGACATTATGATACTTATTCCAAATCCTCTTCTAGAAACAGTTCATATGTGATCAAGATATGACTGACATTCTGATACTTATTCCAGATTCTCTTCTAGAAACAATTCAGATGCGATCCAAATATGATGTAAAATTCAAATATAGTTATGTTAAAAAACAAGCTAAAATGATTTTTATAAAAAATATATTGTTTTAAGCATAATACTTTAAAGTGCGTTTTTAAATACAACACATATTTAAAGTATACAATAATAATAAAATATTTAAAATAAGAGAAACTAATAGAACATGTGAAAATTGTGAATTAAACACAAAAACAATTGAATATTAACTTGATTATATTAACGTATAATATTTAAAAGAGAAAGATAAGACATAATAGAGATAAAATTTAGTGAGGTGAGAAAAATTAATGTGTTGTTTTGAAGTGAGACAACATAAGCATTAATATAACTTTTTTAAATTTATACTTATGCAATTCTAACGGACTATATAAGCCTTCTTAGAGCCGGGTTAAAAAAGCTCTAAAAAATATGAGCTCTAATTTTATGCCCCAAGCTCTATGATTTTTCGGGCTTGGCACGTTGATGACACAAAATTACACAGTTTATTTGACTAGATTTATGCATGTTTTATTGTTATTTTGCTTTACATTTCCACATTTATGCTGGTATTTATGTATGCTTCAGGTATTTTACCATTTAGGAGTCATATGCGAAGACACAAAGTAAAACAAACGAAAAACAAAAGAAATTGAGCAGTTTACACTCAAGGAGACCACCATGCGTTCACCACAGAGGTGGCCATGAGTGGTCCACGTGAAAATGGTCATAAAGACCAAGTTATAGCCACCTTATGTACATGGTGTTGCCGTAGAGAGTGTGGCGGTCACCACACCTTGTAGAAGCGAGGCAGTTGCATTCTTGACTTGATTTAGTCTCCCATACATCTCATCCACCCCTATATTTTCTCCCACGACTTTGACAACTTCCCACTTGATTTTTAGGGTTTTGGAACTCTATAAGTAGGTACTTTATTCATGTTTTCAAGGATCCAAACTTAGTTACAAACTTAAGCTATATACTGTCAAATTTGTAAGCGATTAACTCCTCACGTTGTAGAGTTATCACACTATTAATTGAGTTTGTAATCGAGTTTGGAGCAACTTTTTGCATTCAAGTTTTAACACTTTACTTCCTGTACCATATTAAAGTCTCTTCGGAGCAGGTTTTTATAATCGCATTACCTCTATTTTATCGTCTCTTTATTTAATCGCACATTCTTCTTCTACCTTTCTTTTAATTGCATGTTTAAAGTTTATTTTAATATGTCTACTATGCTTTATCAAATGATTGAATCAATCACTTTGGTTTATGTTATAATTATGTCTAGCTAAATTCATAAGTGTCAGAATATGAGGACCGTCGATTCGACGGTACTCTGAGTTGTTGTTCTGACGGTACTCTGAGTTGTTGTTCTTTGAGACATATTATTGGGGGTGTTTTGGTTTTAATCACAACTTTTCTAAACTTAACTTTGTCTGTTACTATGAAAGTGGAATCATTTATATACCAGGTAAGATCAAAAATCGCCCGACACAAAAAATTAAGGCTGTTTAGTTTTTAATTAACAAAAATCGCGAAAACATTTTATTGATTAATTAGAAGAGTCTAATATTTCTAGAAAATGACTTTAAATATGTTTACGAAAGTGCGCATTTATAGGTTTAAGATCCGATTACCTGAGCGAAAACCTAGAACCCTTTTAAGTTAAGCTTTCCAATCAAAATTACTTTTCAACTGAGTAAAGAGTCTAATTTCTTAAAATAGGTTTTTACTACTATAGTGCAAACTGTGCCTACCAGCGTGACAGTGGACAATATAATTTAGAGAGTAAAATTCGGTTCTGAATACGCGAAAGCGACAATTCCTCTTCAATTAATTATTTTCAAAGTAGAAAAAAGTGTCCTAAAGTATTTCAATTTATGAACAACAAGAGTATCAACGAATTGATGAGAACCATATTCAAACATTGCATTTCTGATATTAATTCAAGTCTTTCATTTACTTTACTTGCACAACTCCAACCTTTATTTTATTAGCCTTAGATAAACAATGTAAGATAATAAAAAATGATAGTTTAACTATTATATCTCTGTGAGTTCGACACTCTGATATTACTCTGATACCACCCCCATGATCCCTATTAAAAAGGAAATTAAATTTAAAATCAATTTAAAATTTACCTCTAAAATAGTGACACGTGTGTATTCTTACATTTCTTCTTCAAATTGTTTCGTACTAAATAGAATTACTCATAACTTAGCTATTATATATTATTGGTAACAAATTTGGATTAGAAACCAAAAAAGAAAAAGAAAAAAAAAGAGAGAAAATACTTGGAGAAAAGTATTTCCGATCACTGTCCTATTATGATAATCGCGAAAGAGGTGAATTAGGGTCCAAAACCATTCTGCATCTTCAAGTATTGGAGGGATCTAGATGGATACCATAAGCTTGTTGAGGAAATTTGGAAATCTCTGGAAGTTCAAGGGTGTGGGGTATGTTCTAAAAGAAAAAATAAAATTGATCAAAGGCCAGATCAAAGATTTGAGCAATAAGCATATGGAAAACTTAGATGGCAAAACTGAAGAAGAGAGATTGAAAGTGAATGAAATGGATTTAAAAAGTGAAAATACGGACCTGTCTACTGAAGAGGTAATAGAAAAGAGAGAGGATTCGGCTCAGTTATTTGAATTGTCAAGAATGAAGACAAGTAATATGTGGCAAAAGGCTTGGATGAGATGGTTAAAAGAGGGAGATGCAGATTCAAAATTCTTTCATAGATGTGTGACTAACAGGGGGAAATTTAATGAGATAAGTTGCATTGAGACTAAGAGTGCAAAACTAACAGGTGTTCAAGACATAAAGCAGAAGGTTTTTAACCACTTCTCAAAAGGTTTCAAGGGAATATTGGGGGATAGGCCAATACAAAGAGACATTGAGTTTAAGAAGATTGGCGAAGAGGATAATGATGACCTTATAGCCAAATTTTCAGAGGAAGAAATTAAAAAGTCGGTTTGGGAGTGTGAGAGCTCGAAGAGTCCCGGTTCGGACGGGATGAACTTTGAATTTATAAAAGAGTTTTGGGAGCTGATCAAGGAGGATTTCATTCGTTTTTTTAGAATTCCACTCAAATGGGAAATTGGTGAAGGGTTCAAATTGTTCCTTTATAACCCTGACCCCTAAAGTGAAAAATTCGTTGAAGTTGGAAGAGTTTAGACCGATATCGTTAATTGGATGTATGTACAAGGTGTTAGCAAACTACTTACAAATAGGCTGAAGAAAGTGATGCACAAGGTTATATCTGAATCCCATTTTGCTTTTCTGAAGGGGCGACAAATTGGAGACGATATTCTTATTGTAAACGAGCTGGTAGATGAAACTAAGAGAAGGAAAAGGAAGTGGTTTTATTTAAAGTAAACTTTGAAAAGGTGTATGACTCGGTTGATTGAG
The DNA here is from genome assembly GCA_948472305.1 of Vicia faba. NCBI lineage: Eukaryota > Viridiplantae > Streptophyta > Magnoliopsida > Fabales > Fabaceae > Vicia > Vicia faba. The sequence goes on from OX451738.1 coordinate 89,440,010, forward strand.
ATTTTCTTGATTACATGTTGGAGAGAACAAGCTTATGTTTAAAATGGAGAAAATGGATATGTGAAACCGTATCAGTACTGGTTAACGGCAGTCCTACTAGAGAGTTCTCAATGGGAAGAGGTCTGAGACAAGGGGACCCCTTGTCTCCATTCCTATTCCTATTGGCGGCAGAAGGGTTTAGGGCCTCTTTGTTTCAACTTTAAAAAAATGGATTTTTTCTTTGTATTTTTGAAAATAGATTTTACAAAACTCAAAATATTACAAGTTTTTTTAATAGTTTTTTTCTAAGTTGAAGCACTAATTTTGATATCCTTTTACATAAAAATACATTATTGAAGACCAAAACATAGTCAAAATCGTAATTTTTTAAAAAGTTGTATTTCAAAAATGATTTTTATGAAAATCTATTTGAAATGGCTTCAAAATTAAGTGATTTTTTGAAATTTTGATATCTGAAAAAAGTTTTAATAAAAAGATGAAATATCTAAAATGACATTTTAAGAATAGTTATTCAAACCAAATTTTCATTTGAAGCTTTTATGAAAAGTTTCTTTGTAAATTTTTTTTGCACAAAATTATGTTACACTATAAGAATCATTTAAAAAAACAAAACAAAGGGCCCTTAGTCTCATGATGGAAAAAGCGTGAAGAAGGAGTTGTTCGAGGGATACGAGTTTGGGAACAGGGAAGTTAAAGTTTCTCATATCCAATACGCAGACGATACGATCATAGTAGGAAAGAAAAGTTAGAGCAATATTTGGGCAATTAAAGAAACATTGCAACTTTTTGAACTAGTGTCGGGGCTGAAGGTTAATTTCCACAAGAGCTCCTTAATTGGAGTAAATGTTAATGAGGAGTGGATGGAGGAGGCAGCTTCTGTCTTACACTGTAGAGTTGGGGGAATTATGTTCAAATACCTAGGGATTTATGTTGGTGGGAACCATAGAAGGGGAGGAATATGGCAACCGGTGATTGATACAGTGAGACGTAGATTAGCGATTTGGAACAACAAACACCTTTCTATCGGAGGCAGAATTACATTATTAAAATTTGTGTTGTTTCCGCTACCGGTATATTACTTATCATTTTTCAAAGCCCCAAAAGGTATTGTTGTACCCCAAAATTTGCCCTCCCATATTCTCCAAGAAATTGCCAAGCCAAGTCACAAAATTCCCCAAGGGTTGCCCAGTGCAAAGGTCTCCTATACAGTCAAAACTAGGGTTTGTGCTCTGATCAAAGAAATGAAGTTTTCAAAGGCCCAATCAAGTCCCACATGCCTACAAATATGGTCAAGCATCCTCATATCAAGTTTCAAGGCATTCAGCTCAAAATTGCACAGTCAAAACCCTAAATTGCACTACAGTCAACTGTAGGGGCAAAATGGTCATTTGACAGTCAAAAGTTCAAATTTTTGGTCAACATATCATTTTGAAGCCAAAAACATCATTTGATCAATGCTTGATCATGATTCTCAAAATTTGGCTCAGAAAATCATCAAGATGCAAAAGTTACTATATTTGGACAGCTGAAAAAGTCAACTGAAATTGACCAGGGCATAACTTTCACATGGATTATCAGAAAAATTCCATCCAAAGCTCATTTTGAAGAGAAAGACATTTCCTACAACTCATCTTCATACTTCAAGTCCAAGAAATGCTCTCACAAAAAGTTATCAATTTCAACATTATAGGTCATTTTCAAAAGTCAACAAAAAGGGACTTTAAGTCAAAGGCCATAACTTGAGATTGGTAAATCAAAATCACATGGGACCAAAGGCATTGGTTAGAGGACTCAAAGACCTTTCCAAAATGTCCAAGAACATGAGAAAATATTAAAAATTGAGCAAGTTATGCCTTGTGGAAGTTGGGAAATTTTTGGATATTTTGAAAAGTCAACATTGATTCAAATGACCTAAAAATGCTAATGGGCCCATTTTTCTTCCATGATTCATCATTCCAAGCATGTGCACGACCACTTGGCCCAAAGGGAAGTATTTTCTCATTTTTTATTTATTTATTTGGATTTTTATTCATATTAATTCATTTAAATCAAATTAAATATGTGAAAAATGTCTAACCTATTTTTTTCAATCTTTTTATACATGTTTTAAGGTCAATATTTCGTGCACATGCTAATAAGGAAATAATTGGATTGATTGGCATAATTTTGACACAAAGAACATGTGAAAAAGATATGAAAAGATCTTAGAAAATCAATTTGCAAAATCATTGAATGAAAGAGATTTTATTGAGTTTTCTTAACCTAATGCCTTCACTACATAATCAGGAACACAAACCTAATCGTGCTAGACAAAAAGCTGCGCTCTAGAACACATTGTAAACTTGGAATTTTCACTAAAAAACTCAAAACTGAAAACAGCTTTCCAGGTTGATTCAAGGCACAAAACCTATTCCAAAAGCTTCCTTGGCAATCCCTGAACGTATTCCAATCAAAAGCATCAAAGATAGTCCCTTGAAACGCTATACAGAAGTCACTCTTTTGCCATTTTTTTCCATTATCGTGCTTTGCATTCTAGACACTTTCATAGCATTCTAATCATGGATTTGTATTCCTTATGATGTCCTGAAACTAACCAATGCCTTTAATTTGATTATTATGCTGTGTATGCAATTTCGCCATTGTTGCTTTTCTAGGGTTTACGAAGCTCAAAATTAGGGATTCTTAAAAGGAGTAAAATTAGCCCTCAAGACCACCATGGTTGCATTCAGCAAGCTTGGACGAAGAAGACTCAATATTCGCGCTCAATTTATGGAGCCCTGAGGCTTAATCGCTATTTTTCCAAAAGCCTTCTAATGAAACGCATGAAAAAACGTTGCCTTTGTGTTTTGTTTTGCAGGGACGATGAAGAGGATGATGCGTTGGCAAAACATGATTAGCCAGTTTGAATTTTCGCGCGTTTCTAAGCACTAATCGTCGTTTTCTCTTTTATTGATTGTTGTTTATTATTATATCAAATATGTTAAAGCGCTTCAGTGACAGGTGTATCCCTTTGCAATGTCCAAGACCTGGGTTCGAGTCCCAGGTCTTCAATATTCCCATTTATTTTTCTTCAATTCAAACTCCTGTGCAGCGTCAGTATGGAGGATGCATCGTATGCCTCAAAATCCAAAGGTCCACGCGTCCAGCAAATTCAAATCAAGGGCAGGGATTCAAAGAGCATGCTATGCCCAGGTCAACGCGCTGGCACACAAACTGAAAAGGTCAAATGGACCAAAGCTTAATGGGCCAGCATTCTAAGGCCTATACCTCACAATTGGGACTGAAACCCCCTGGTTTGCAATTTCATTACATTTTATTTTTTTATTTTTTTCAATTTATTGTTTTAATCAAATTAATTAATTATTTTTTACAAAAATACAAAAATATCATAAAAACCAGAAAAAGGGCAAAAATATAATAACTTTTATTTCCAATATTATTTTCACGAAAATGCATGTAAATAAATTTAGTAAAATAGGTTTTAACTTTAATTCTTTTTAATAACTAAAAATACAAAAATATAGAATTTAGGTTTGTTAATTTTATTCCTTTCAATTTTTCTTTTTTTATAATAATAATATTACTCATTTTATTTTCATAATTAAATTGTACAATAAATTAACTTAGGTTTAATTTAGGTTATATTTTAATATTTTCATAACAAACTTAAAAACCATTAGAATTAGGGTTAGTTAATTTTAATTAATTCTTTTTTTTATTAAATCTTAAAAAACATAAAAATACCCAAAAACAATTTCTTTTAATTTTTAATTTTAATTCCTCATTAATTTAATTTAATCTTTTTTTTTTGTTAATTAAATTCGTTAACTTTAATTTTTTGCAAAAGGGTCAAACGCCCTCGTTCGTAATTTATTTAATTTGCGTATTTATTTTCTTTCGTTTAAAAAATTATGTACCTCTCCCAAAGCCATGTAACTCGGACAACTTAACTTCTCGCACTTTTATTTCTTTTGCTTTATTTACTTTCCGTCAAATCGGGTCCGGTTTAATTTGGCGATGTGGACCCGCGCCGTTTGTAATAGCTTTAGATTTACTTTTTCCCGCAAATATTAACTGTTAACAAAAGCATGAAAGAATGTATGGACATAATAAAATCAAGCGTAGAACACTTTAACATGACAAGACAAATATGAATGAAAACGACACACAAATCGCACACACCACCCCTAGGGTACGCCTCACTGTTGCCTTGCCTCGAAAGGTGATCGTCGAGTAGAGGATGTCTTAGTGAGTCCTCATGATCCGGGAACCTGGCATGAGGGTAGCTTCTAAGGTGTCTTCCCATTGCTCTGGTGATCACCATGTCCCTACAAACTCGAATTGACCCGAATACCTCCAACGGTGGTGCTACCTACCTCTCAATGGTGGGATGGCACTACTTTAAAGGACATTTACACAGCCGAATTCCTTAGGGTAGGTAGGTTCTCGTAGATACTTGCTCTAATTTCAAAACAAATCAAAAAATACTTTTCACACCGACACCTTTTCAAAAAGCTTTCGAAAGCAACTTTTCAAACACTCTTGAGGACCGATACAAGAGTCGAACTGGAATTTTCAAAGAAACTTTTTAAAACCCACAGTTGAAAAGCAAACAAACCATTTTTGAAAACACAATGAGCAAGTATCTAAGAGCCCATGGATAACCATGGATAGAAAGGGCGCTAACACCTTCCCTTTCTATAATCTACCTCCCGAACCGAGAGCAATCTCTATAAGGAATTTTTCTGTGCTTTTGTCCTTTCCATTTGGAGAAAATAAAAGACGGTGGCGACTCTTGCTTCCGCGACATTTCGCGAACCAGCGTTAAACAGTCAGTTCCAGATCCACCGATCACAGAACTGGCGACTCTGCTGGGGACCAATCTTAAAGTGAGGTGTACCTTAGGGCTAGGTCATAACTATGTTTTCAATTGTCTTCTTTGCTTGCTTTATTATTGTGGGTTGCTTGGGAGTTCTATAGATCCTAACCCGGATCTGGGGGATACCTTTCTTAGAAAGTAGCAACAAGGCTGTGAGGGAACTGTGCGGGGTATACCGACATGGTTGAAACAGTCTGCTACGTTGATGTGGCACTTTGGTGTGTACCGGTAACCCTTGAGTCCAGTCAAGGAGAGTACGGGGCCTCCGCATGGTGTCGTGAAGCATCAACAGACCTTAGGAACCTTAATTGAACTATCTTGGCCTTTTTAGGGTAGTGAGATAACTGACTTTGGTGCAGTCCGAGGTTGGTTGATACTCGATACTACACTCAATTGAGGGTTGCTTTCCTGGAATATTTCGGTCGCCAGTTCATTGGATAAATCGAAATGATGAACAATGAAAGCAATCCCGTGATATTGGGAACCTTAGAACCCAGTTACTTTGATTAGGACAGGTTGAACCCACCAACTTCAAGAGGGTACTACCCAGACCCCATGCTGGCCTTAAACCTTAAGGGCTTGTCTTGTGTGCCTTGTGTGCCTTACATGTTTGTCTTTGTACATATCTGTGGTGTGTTTAATCATAGCATCATGACATCATCCAGCATCATATGCATTGACTAACCATTTCAGGGGTTCGAATTTTCATCTTTGTTCTTGTTTTGTAGGACATGGAAACCGTTCGTAGAAAGACAATTCAAGTCAGTCTTGTAAGGATCCCTCCTCAGCTTAAGGAGCTTATATCCAGGATCCCCGAGAACTCTTCATTCAGTGAAAGACATGGCAGCCTCATCAGCTTGGTCAACACCAACATTGAGGAAGATATGATAAAGGTCTTGTTCCAGTTCTTTGACCCTCTGCATCACTGTTTTACCTTCTTGGATTATCAGTTGGTACCTACATTGGAGGAGTTCTCCCGGCTCCTGAAGATCCCTATCCTTGATCAGCTACCCTTCAACGGTACAGAAAAGGAACCTAAGCTTGAAGAGATTGCTAAAGCCTTGCACCTACAGTCATCTGACCTCAAGGGACATTGGGAAGTCAGAAGTGGTATCAAAGGGTTCTTAGCCAGGTTCCTGTTTGAAAAGGCCCTTGAATGTTGGAACTCCCTTGACTTGCAAGCTTTTGAAGAGGTTGTGGCCCTCCTTGTCTATGGTTTGGTGTTGTTCCCTAACCCAGATCAGCTTATTGATATCAGTGCTGTTCAGATCTTTATGTCCAGGAACCCCATACCTACATTGCTGGGGGACATCCTTCACTCATGTTACACTCGAACCATGAGAAAAAGAGGTGTCCTTATGTGTTGCACTCCTCTCCTGGGAAGGTGGTTTATTTCGCACCTTCCACAATCAGTCTTGAAGAATGAGCGGGGTTTGAGATGGTCACAACGGTTGATGACTCTTACCCATGCAGATATACATTGGTGCCCTAGGTCCAGAGAAGATGTCACTATCATTGATCGTTGCGGGGAGTACCCTAATGTTCCTTTACTTGGGATCAGAGGAGGTATTACTTATAGCCCATGCCTGGCTTGGAGACAGTTTGGTTATGCTCGGAGGGATGGTCCTCATAACATGTTGATTCCTGACATAGTTTTTGACTTCGACAACGATACTCAAGGACTTCGCCAGAGATTCATCAGAGCCTGGAGGATGCCAAGTAGGATAGACAGCAAGACACTGGGGCACAGGAACTCCATCCCTTTGGAGCCTTACCTCAAGTGGGTACGAGCCCGCTCTCAGAAGTTAGTGATGCCTTATCCTCACATGCTCCCAGTAATCAAAGAACCAGTCTCGGAAGGGGAAGTGTCCTACACTATTCAGCACCCTAATATGCCCACATCCTGGGAAGAGATGCAGAAGAGCTGGATCCAGCTTAAGGAGGAAAGGAGTTCTCTTGAGACTAGTCTGCATGCCAGCGAAAAGAAGGTCTTGGAGCTCACTCGCCTGTTGCATGAGGAGAGGAATCTCAACACTTACATAGCTCCAAAGAGGATGCGCAGTGTATTTTGGGATTGATTTGATTTTTGTACTTTTGCCCATGAGGCTTTGATGTATTAAAACAATGATTTCTTTAATGATAACGTGTGTTCCTTTTTGTCTACAACAAATTTGAACTTTCGAACCCTTGAATGCATTGCATACGCATTTCATACATCATGTGCATAGCAGGTTTTTCCCCTTTTCAGGTTGGTTACAGTTCTTCGCTGTTTATTTCAGCATCATGAATCCCGACTCTGCATCAACCGAGACATCAATCAAGGCTCTTCAGGCGCAGAATGCGCAGTTTCAAGAACTAATCAAGGGTCTGGCTAAAGGCCAAGAAGAATTAAAGACTATGCTCCTGAAGAAGGAGAAGAAGAAGAAGAGAAGAACTGTTCTGTTCAACTCGGGCCGAAGGTTTGGCAATACTCTGCAGCATGAAGAGGCTGGTTCTTCTGTTGGCAAGAGTCCTTCTCAGGCAGAAGTGAAGATCCCTAGTCCGGTAGTCTCCGACAACGAGACAGATTTCGATGAAGAGCAGTACCCTCCTGCAGACGACAGATATAAGCAACTGGAGGACAGGTTGAAGGCTATGGAGGTTCAGCAGGTACCTGGGCTGGATTTCGGAGATCTGGGTTTGTCAACTGGTGTGATCATCCCCCATAAATTCAAAGCACCATCCTTCTCCAAATATGACGGGGCATCTTGTCCCAAGCTGCATCTGAGGTCCTATGTTCGGAAAATTCAGCCGTACTCTGCGGATAAGAATCTATGGATCCACTTCTTCCAGGAGAGTCTTTCAGGGACTCATCTCGAATGGTTCTATCAGCTGGATGGGACCAAGGTTCGTAACTGGGAGGAGTTGGCTACTGCTTTCTACAAGCAGTATCAATATAATGCCGACCTTGCCCCCACCCGTACCCAACTCCAGGGTATGGCGTTAGGTGCAAGTGAAGGTTTTAAGGAGTACGCTCAGAAGTGGAGAGACCTGGCTGGCAGGGTGCAGCCACCATTGACTGATCGGGAGCTGGTAGACATGTTCTTGGGGACCCTATCTGGGCCATTTTTCAACCATCTCATTGGGAATTCTTCTGCTGGGTTCACTGATTTGATTCTGACTGGAGAAAGAATTGAAGCTGGGTTGAAGTCTGGGAAGATTGCAAAGGGCGCATCATCTAGTTCGGAAAAGAAACCATTCAAGAAGGAGTCTATTGCCGTGTATGGTTCTAGGAAATCAGAGAGACCTGAGCACCGCCAATCTGTCAGTGCGGTGATGATTGCTAAGCCTGCTGCCGCTCCTCGGCCAAATAATCCTCAAAGGGCTGAAAGACCCCGGCGAGAGTTTACCCGGTTAAGCATGACCCTATCACAGATCCTGCCACAGTTGCTATCCACTAACTTAGTGACTGTCAGGGAGGCTCCAAAGTTCCCAAATACAACATCTCCCAAGTACAACCCGAACGCTCGTTGTGCTTACCATTCAGATAGCCCGGGGCACTCTACCGATGACTGTTGGGCACTAAAGAACAAGCTACAGGACCTCATTGACGCTAAGGAGGTACAGTTTGAGGCATCTGACAAGCCTAACGTAGTGACAGCTCCCCTGCCTGCTCATGGAGTTAATGCTATTGGGGATGAAGAGGAAGTTGATGAAGCTGAGTTTGATAGCTGGATCTACCCAGCAACTGACGGTGGACTTAACAATTGGAGTGCAAAGGACAATCTCCCTGTTTCTTTTGTTACTAAGTAATAAATTCCTATTTTTTGTTATTTTGTAATAAACAATGATAAACTCTATGGCCCGGTGTCTTACCCGAGGCACCGTGGTTCTATTTGTGAGGGCATACAAACTGTCATTTCATATACCATGAATAAAAATCTTGGACGTATTTTCGCATTGCAAATATTGTGCTCCTTTCTGTCTTTCTTTTCCTTTACATATATTTTCAAAATAGCTGTATTTACACACACACTCACTCATACAGGTTCCAATCCACTCTGGATCTCACTGATAACAACTTTGCTACTGCCAATTATGACTTCGAAAATCCGATCAACTTAGCCGAAGACGAAGGTGAAGATGATTGCGAAGTGCCTGGCGAGCTTGCAAGACTGTTGCTTCAGGAAGAAAGGGCAATTCAACCCCATGAAGAGCCAGTGGAAACCATAAACTTGGGTACTGAGGCAGACAGAAAAGAGGTAAAGATTGGTGCCAACCTAAAGCTCAGTGTGAAGCAACGGTTAACCAAGATGTTACATGATTATATGGAGATCTTTGCCTGGTCCTACGAAGACATGCCCGGGTTGGATACCGATATTGTGGTCCATCACTTGCCGACTAAGGAAGACTGCCCTCCAGTTAAACAAAAGGTCCGTCGGATGCGTCCAGAGATGTCTGAGAAGATTAAAGCCGAGGTCATGAAACAGTTTGATGCCGGGTTCCTTGCAGTGACTTCTTACCCTCAGTGGGTCGCTAATGTGGTGCCGGTACCTAAGAAGGACGGTAAAGTCAGAATGTGTGTCGATTATAGGGATCTGAACAGGGCCAGCCCAAAGATGACTTCCCCTTACCTCACATTGATGTCCTTGTTGATAATACAGCTCAGCACAAAGTATTCTCTTTCATGGATGGCTTTTCAGGTTATAATCAGATTAAGATGGCACCTGAAGACATGGAAAAGACTACATTTGTCACTCAGTGGGGGACCTTCTGTTACAAGGTCATGCCATTCGGGTTCAAGAACGCTGGGGCAACCTACCAACGTGCCATGGTTACCTTATTTCATGACATGATCCATCACGAGATAGAGGTGTATGTGGACGACATGATCGCTAGGTCCCAGACTGAGGAAGAGCATCTAGACCATCTGCAGAAGTTGTTTGACCGGTTGAAACTGTACAAGCTGAGATTGAACCCGAACAAGTGCACCTTCGGGGTAAGATCTGGAAAGTTGCTAGGCTTCGTGGTCAGTGATAAAGGTATTCAGGTGGACCCTGCTAAGGTCAAAGCTATTCAAGAGATGCCAGTTCCCAAGAAAGAGAAGGAAGTCAGAGGCTTTTTAGGACGCCTGAATTACATCGCTCGATTCATCTCACATCTGACTGCTACCTGTGAGCCAATCTTCAAGCTGCTGAAGAAAGATCAGGTAGTACGTTGGAACGATGAATGTCAGGCTGCTTTTGACAGAATCAAAGAGTATCTCCAAGAACCACCTATCCTTATGCCACCGGTCGAAGGGAGACCTCTGATACTATACCTGACAGTGCTTGACAACTCAATGGGGTGTGTGCTGGGGCAGCATGACGAGTCTGGCCGAAAAGAGCATGCCATTTATTACCTTAGCAAAAAGTTTACCGACTGTGAGACCCGATACTCACTGCTTGAGAAAACTTGCTGCGCTTTGGTATGGGCTGCTCGCCGGCTGAGGCAGTATATGCTGACTCACACTACCTTGTTGATCTCAAAGATGGATCCTATAAAGTACATATTCGAAAAGCCTGCTCTGTCTGGGAGAATTGCAAGATGGCAGATGATCTTGACGGAATACGACATTCAGTACACGACCCAGAAAGCCATCAAGGGGAGTGTATTGGCAGACCACTTAGCACATCAAGCTGTAGATGACTACCAATCAATGAACTTCGAGTTTCCGGATGAAAGCATTATGATAGTAACAGATTGTGAAGTACCTGGACCGGATGAAGGACCTGAACCAGGATCCCGATGGTCTATGCACTTTGACGGAGCTTCTAATGCTTTGGGAAATGGTATCGGCGCCATAATCATATCTCCTCAAGGTACTCATACTCCACTCACTGCCCGGCTGTGTTTCAACTGTACCAACAACATGGCGGAGTATGAGGCGTGTATCATGGGTCTTCAAGCTGCGATCGACCTAAGGATCAAATTTCTAAGTGTCTTCGGAGATTCCGCTCTTGTGATCAATCAGATCAAAGGAGAGTGGGATACGAAACATCCAAACTTGATTCCTTACAGAGAATGTGTGTTGACCCTGATTCCCCACTTCACAGAGATAACCTTTGAGCACTTTCCAAGAGAAGAGAATCAGTTAGCGGACGCGTTGGCTACAATGTCTTCAATGTTCAAGGTCAAATGGGATAATGAGGCTCCCCAGATCATCATCTGGAAACTGGACGAACCGGCATACTGTTGTGATCTCGAAACTGAATTGGTGACTGAGAAGCCTTGGTACCACGAAGTGAAGAGATATCTGGAAGCTCAGGAATACCCTGAAGGTGCCTCTATCAATGATAAGAAATTCCTGAGGAGGTTCGCAGCCAAGTTCTTCCTTAGCAACGGCATATTATATAAGCGAAACCATGATTCAACCTTACTGCGCTGTGTGGATAAAATTGAAGCAGAAAGGATCATGGAAGAGCTACATGAAGGGACTTTTGGTACACATTCCAGTGGACACACTATGGCTAAGAAAATCCTACGGGCAGGATATTACTGGTCCACAATGGAAGCCGATTGTTACCAACATTCCAGGACATGCCACAAGTGCCAGATTTACGCAGACAAGGTGCATGTTCCTCCGGTTCCCCTGAACGTTCTGACTGCGCCTTGGCCGTTTGCAATGCGGGGCATAGACATGATCGGCGAGATAAAACCTACGGCATCTAATGGACATCGCTTCATCCTAGTGGCGATTGATTATTTCACGAAGTGGGTTGAGGCAGCATCCTATGCTACAGTAACCAAGACTGTTGTGGCCCGGTTCATTCGGCACAACCTGATTTGTCGATACGGCGTCCCTGAGCGGATTATTACAGACAACGGTACCAATCTGAACAACAAGATGATCACTGAGCTCTGCGAACAGTTCAAAATACAGCACCACAATTCTTCTCCTTACAGACCGAAGATGAATGGGGCTGTAGAAGCAGCAAATAAGAACATCAAGAAAATCGTGCAAAAGATGACAATGACTTATAAAGATTGGCACGAGATGTTACCGTTCGCTCTGCATGGGTACCGTACCTCAGCTAGGACGTCAACCGGGGCAACTCCTTTCTCTCTGGTTTATGGCATGGAGGCAGTCTTGCCGATTGAAGTACAAATTCCCTCTCTCCGGATAATGAAGGATGCAAATCTGAACGAAGACGATTGGATCCAGACACGACTTGATCAGCTCAACCTCATTGACGAAAAGAGACTTGCTGCTATCTGTCACGGTCAGACGTATCAGAAACGGATGATCAGGGCATTTAACAAGAAAGTCAGACCACAGGAATATCAAGTTGGGGATCTGGTTATCAAGAGAATCATCCTTCCTCAGAGTGATCTAAGGGGCAAATGGACCCCTACGTACGAAGGGCCATTTGTGGTTAAGCATGTGTTCTCAGGAGGAGCAATGATATTAACCAACATGGATGGTGACGACCTTCCTCACCCCGCCAATGCCGACATAGTAAAAAAATACTACGCATGAAAAAAGACCCGCTAGGCTGACATGCCTAGGCAAAAATTAGGGCTTCCCGTCGAACCAAAAGGGTTCGGGCAAAATGAAGGGATGAAAATGAAAAAATCTGTACACCCGGCAAGTCGAAAACCTGAAAAGGCGGCTTGGGCAAAAATGGGTATCCCGGTGGACTGAAAACCCGAAAGGGCGGTCCAGGCAAAAATTAGGGATAAAAGCGTAATACTATGTCTCATTGGATCACTTTGCACCCAGAATCCGGTATCTACATCAAGTTCAGATGGCATCGATCAGTCAGCTTCACCTTCAACCAAGGTCATCAAGTGATGAGACGCTCAGAGTTATAAAGGCAATAGCAGAGTTGAAACCCAGTGGATCATTCACTTCACACAGCTGTTTTATTTTATTTTGTACAAAATTTGTATAAACTCTCTTGTTCGGCGACGTTCCTCTTACTAGGACGTCAGCCTCTTGTATACAAAACGCCTATTTTCAAGGCCATTCAAAAATCAATACAAATACATTTTCAGTTAAACGTGCCAAGTGTTTTTCTTTTTCTGTTTTGTTTCGCGAAGAACGTCCAAGGTTCAATTTGTGATATATGCATTGACCATAATTTGCTAACTCATAAATAGTTGCATACGAAACAAAGGAATTAATTGCAGGTGACACTAGAAACAGGGGCAATAAAAGAGTTGTCTGAGCAGTCCAATTGTTCTATCCTCCAAAGTACCAAGGTAGGTTCAGCTAAAAGAACATGACCAGTATACCTGAATTCCCCAGAGAGTGAGTCAACAATACATTCCTCTCCAAACAAAGTTATCAAATATCAAGGAAATTGAGTAGCCTCCCGTAGATCTCAATACTTCCCCAGCAGCGATACATATATTCTTAACAAGCATCCCCGGCGGTCTTGGTCTAAAGATTGTTCCCCGGCGGTATATCAACATCCAAAGGGATCACTCCCCCAGTATATCAAAACTCCCTAGAAGAGTCCAGTCCAATCCAGTTCCCCAGGAAAGATGGAATTCATATCCCCAAGCATTAAGCTTATCCCCAGTATATTCTGGAAGCTTATCCCCTAGCAGAGCACGAACGCGTCGTCCGGCTTGACTTAAAGAGTTATTTCCTTAACAGGATATAACTGGGTTATCCTCAGCCAAAAGCCACGGAAAGAGCGTCCTCGACAAAGTCTTCTTACCCCAGCGAAGTCCATCAACACTTCCAACAACAAGGGTATCCCCAGCAAGTTATCTTCATCAAACTCAGCAAAGCATCCCTCTCCCCACAGAGTATTGCGTCCCAGCATGGTCGCTAGAGTATCTTTTCTCCCCGCAGAATCTTCCATTTGCCAAGTTTATTCCGCAACGGAGTCATCTTCTCCTACCGGTATTCTTGCAACCGTCATCCCCAGCGGAAGCAAAAGCTTATTCTTCAACATCAGCCCAGGATACGACTTCCCGGCACCCGTCAAGGATTTACTTTCCTAGACAAAAACATACATCACATACATCATTATAGCATGCATAGACGCATCATATCATACAAATCTCATTTATGATGAGAACATCATTGCTTGGTCCATATCATGCATTGCATATGACTGACCTTTACCTTTCAGGAAAGACGCAGTTAAAATGCTCAAACATATTTCAAAGCCTTCTCTAGTCCAGCTAAATCGACTCCCAACAGATTTTTCTGATAAAGACTCAGCAGAAGTTATGGTCCCCTCTCCAACGGCGAGTGAGGTGGTAATTCCTTCTTCAGATGGTCCCCTCTCCGACGATGAGTGTGAGGTGATAATCTCTTATGGTCCCCTCTCCGACAAGTGCGTGAGGTGGTAATTCCTTTTTCAAATGTTTCCCTCTCCGACGATGAGTGTGAGGTGATAATCTCTTATGGTCCCCTCTCCGACAAGTGCGTGAGGTGGTAATTCCTTCTTCAGATGTTTCCCTCTCCGACGATGAGTGTGAGGTGATAATCTCTTATGGTCCCCTCTCCGACAAGCGCGTGAGGTGGTAATTCCTTTTTCAAATGTTTCCCTCTCCGACGATGAGTGTGAGGTGATAATCTCTTATGGTCCCCTCTCCGACAAGTGCGTGAGGTGGTAATTCCTTCTTCAGATGTTTCCCTCTCCGACGATGAGTGTGAGGTGATAATCTCTTATGGTCCCCTCTCCGACAAGCGCGTGAGGTGGTAATTCCTTTTTCAGATGTTTCCCTCTCCGACGATGAGTGTGAGGTGATAGTCTTCTATGGTTCCCTCTCCGACGGTGTGTGAGGTGGTAAGTCCTTTTCAGATGTTTCCCTCTCCGACGGTGAGTGTGAGGTGATAGTCTCTTATGGTTCCCTCTCCGACGGCGAGTGAGGTGACAATTCCTTTTCCTATGATTCCCTCTCCGATGGCGAGTGAGGTGATTCCCTTTCAGATTATAATGGCCTATGGTTCTCGTTCCGATCCTGCGAAGATGGTATTTCCCACCAAGATTTTCTCAACGAGCGTTGTTGAAGTTAAAATCACCCAAGGTCCTCTTACCATTCATACTAAGGCAGTAACCATACCTGGTTCATTCATCGCTGTTTGAAGCTCCAGACTCAACTCCTGTAACCAGTCAGGACACATTTATACCAAGTATCTAAAATCAGCTCCTGCAACGTATCAGGTACTCATTTTCTGTTTTGCAGGTATGCAGGTTCTAGCTAAGGAATCTCCTACGCGATCAACATCCAGATGGCATCTATAAGCCCATCATCCTATCCAGCAATCTCCAAATGGCATCTATAAGCCCATTTCCATCACACTGCTACTATGTGAGCGCAAATTTCTGGGCACTTTAGTGTTCAATCATCTTCTACCCGCGGATTACGAAAGGCACGTCAGCCAATCTGCATCCTCAGGTCTAAGAAGATTGAACAGGGGAAACTGTTATACCCCAAAATTTGCCCTCCCATATTCTCCAAGAAATTGCCAAGCCAAGTCACAAAATTCCCCAAGGGTTGCCCAGTGCAAAGGTCTCCTATACAGTTAAAACTAGGGTTTGTGCTCTGATCAAAGAAATGAAGTTTTCAAAGGCCCAATCAAGTCCCACATGCCTACAAATATGGTCAAGCATCCTCATATCAAGTTTCAAGGCATTCAGCTCAAAATTGCACAGTCAAAACCCTAAATTGCACTACAGTCAACTGTAGGGGCAAAATGGTCATTTGACAGTCAAAAGTTCAAATTTTTGGTCAACATATCATTTTGAAGCCAAAAACATCATTTGATCAATGCTTGATCATGATTCTCAAAATTTGGCTCAGAAAATCATCAAGATGCAAAAGTTACTATATTTGGACAGCTGAAAAAGTCAACTGAAATTGACCAGGGCATAACTTTAACATGGATTATCAGAAAAATTCCATCCAAAGCTCATTTTGAAGAGAAAGACATTTCCTACAACTCAACTTCATACTTCAAGTCCAAGAAATGCTCTCACAAAAAGTTATCAATTTCAACATTATAGGTCATTTTCAAAAGTCAACAAAAAGGGACTTTAAGTCAAAGGCCATAACTTGAGATTGGTAAATCAAAATGACATGGGACCAAAGGCATTGGTTAGAGGACTCAAATACCTTTCCAAAATGTCCAAGAACATGAGAAAAGCTTAAAAATTGAGCAAGTTATGCCTTGTGGAAGTTGGGAAATTTTTGGATATTTTGAAAAGTCAACATTGATTCAAATGACCTAAAAATGCTAATGGGCCCATTTTTCTTCCATGATTCATCATTCCAAGCATGTGCACGACCACTTGGCCCAAAGGGAAGTATTTTCTCATTTTTTATTTATTTATTTGGATTTTTATTCATATTAATTCATTTAAATCAAATTAAATATGTGAAAAATGTCTAACCTATTTTTTTCAATCTTTTTATACATGTTTTAAGGTCAATATTTCGTGCACATGCTAATAAGGAAATAATTGGATTGATTGGCATAATTTTGACACAAAGAACATGTGAAAAAGATATGAAAAGATCTTAGAAAATCAATTTGCAAAATCATTGAATGAAAGAGATTTTATTGAGTTTTCTTAACCTAATGCCTTCACTACATAATCAGGAACACAAACCTAATCGTGCTAGACAAAAAGCTGCGCTCTAGAACACATTGTAAACTTGGAATTTTCACTAAAAAACTCAAAACTGAAAACAGCTTTCCAGGTTGATTCAAGGCACAAAACCTATTCCAAAAGCTTCCTTGGCAATCCCTGAACGTATTCCAATCAAAAGCATCAAAGATAGTCCCTTGAAACGCTGTACAGAAGTCACTCTTTTGCCATTTTTTTCCATTATCGTGCTTTGCATTCTAGACACTTTCATAGCATTCTAATCATGGATTTGTATTCCTTATGATGTCCTGAAACTAACCAATGCCTTTAATTTGATTATTATGCTGTGTATGCAATTTCGCCATTGTTGCTTTTCTAGGGTTTACGAAGCTCAAAATTAGGGATTCTTAAAAGGAGTAAAATTAGCCCTCAAGACCACCATGGTTGCATTCAGCAAGCTTGGACGAAGAAGACTCAATATTCGCGCTCAATTTATGGAGCCCTGAGGCTTAATCGCTATTTTTCCAAAAGCCTTCTAATGAAACACATGAAAAAACGTTGCCTTTGTGTTTTGTTTTGCAGGGACGATGAAGAGGATGATGCGTTGGCAAAACATGATTAGCCAGTTTGAATTTTCGCGCGTTTCCAAGCACTAACCGTCGTTTTCTCTTTTATTGATTGTTGTTTATTATTATATCAAATATGTTAAAGCGCTTCAGTGGCAGGTGTATCCCTTTGCAATGTCCAAGACCTGGGTTCGAGTCCCAGGTCTTCAATATTCCCATTTATTTTTCTTCAATTCAAACTCCTGTGCAGCGTCAGTATGGAGGATGCATCGTATGCCTCAAAATCCAAAGGTCCACGCGTCCAGCAAATTCAAATCAAGGGCAGGGATTCAAAGAGCATGCTATGCCCAGGTCAACGCACTGGCACACAAACTGAAAAGGTCAAATGGACCAAAGCTTAATGGGCCAGCATTCTAAGGCCTATACCTCACAATTGGGACTGAAACCCCCTGGTTTGCAATTTCATTACATTTTATTTTTTTATTTTTTTCAATTTATTGTATTATTTTTGCTTTATTGTTTTAATCAAATTAATTAATTATTTTTTACAAAAATACAAAAATATCATAAAAACCAGAAAAAGGGCAAAAATATAATAACTTTTATTTCCAATATTATTTTCACGAAAATGCATGTAAATAAATTTAGTAAAATAGGTTTTAACTTTAATTCTTTTTAATAACTAAAAATACAAAAATATAGAATTTAGGTTTGTTAATTTTATTCCTTTCAATTTTTCTTTTTTTATAATAATAATATTACTCATTTTATTTTCATAATTAAATTGTACAATAAATTAACTTAGGTTTAATTTAGGTTATATTTTAATATTTTCATAACAAACTTAAAAACCATTAGAATTAGGGTTAGTTAATTTTAATTAATTCTTTTTTTATTAAATCTTAAAAAACATAAAAATACCCAAAAACAATTTCTTTTAATTTTTAATTTTAATTCCTCATTAATTTAATTTAATCTTTTTTTTTTGTTAATTAAATTCATTAACTTTAATTTTTTGCAAAAGGGTCCAACGCCCTCGTTCGTAATTTATTTAATTTGCGTATTTATTTTCTTTCGTTTAAAAAATTATGTACCTCTCCCAAAGCCATGTAACTCGGACAACTTAACTTCTCGCACTTTTATTTCTTTTGCTTTATTTACTTTCCGTCAAATCGGGTCCGGTTTAATTTGGCGATGTGGACCCGCGCCGTTTGTAATAGCTTTAGATTTACTTTTTCCCGCAAATATTAACTGTTAACAAAAGCATGAAAGAATGTATGGACATAATAAAATCAAGCGTAGAACACTTTAACATGACAAGACAAATATGAATGAAAACGACACACAAATCGCACACACCACCCCTAGGGTACGCCTCACTGTTGCCTTGCCTCGAAAGGTGATCGTCGAGTAGAGGATGTCTTAGTGAGTCCTCATGATCCGGGAACCTGGCATGAGGGTAGCTTCTAAGGTGTCTTCCCATTGCTCTGGTGATCACCATGTCCCTACAAACTCGAATTGACCCGAATACCTCCAACGGTGGTGCTACCTACCTCTCAATGGTGGGATGGCACTACTTTAAAGGACATTTACACAGCCGAATTCCTTAGGGTAGGTAGGTTCTCGTAGATACTTGCTCTAATTTCAAAACAAATCAAAAAATACTTTTCACACCGACACCTTTTCAAAAAGCTTTCGAAAGCAACTTTTCAAACACTCTTGAGGACCGATACAAGAGTCGAACTGGAATTTTCAAAGAAACTTTTTAAAACCCACAGTTGAAAAGCAAACAAACCATTTTTGAAAACACAATGAGCAAGTATCTAAGAGCCCATGGATAACCATGGATAGAAAGGGTGCTAACACCTTCCCTTTCTATAATCTACCTCCCGAACCGAGAGCAATCTCTATAAGGAATTTTTCTGTGCTTTTGTCCTTTCCATTTAGAGAAAATAAAAGACGGTGGCGACTCTTGCTTCCGCGACATTTCGCGAACCAGCGTTAAACAGTCAGTTCCAGATCCATCGATCACAGGTATTATTCGTAAACTTGAATCGTTATTTAAGAACTTTTTATGGGGAAAGGGTTTGAGAGAAAGAAAGTACATTGGGTGAAATGGGAAAATATATGTAGAGAGAAGGAAGATGGACGGTTGGGACTTAAAGATCTGAAGGAATTTAATCTAGCTTTGGTAGGAAAATGGAAGTGGAGGTTCCTTGTTGAAAAGAAATTGCTTTGGGTTAAGGTGCTTGATTGAAAATATGAGAGAAACAGAATTAGAGGAATAGAAGGATCTAAGAAAGAGAGAGATTATACTCTTTGTTATGCAGGGATTTGTTAGAGTTGGATAAGGATGAAGGTGTTTACAGGAACAATTGGTTTGATAACAACCTTTTTAGAGCAGTGGGGGACGGTTTGAAAATGACAATTTGGGAAGATCCGTGGGCAGATGGAAGAAGTCTGAAAAGTATTTATCTGGGGTTGTATGCAAAGGTTGTGGATAAAAGTCGCAGCTTGGTGTTAGCTGGATATTTTGACTAAAGGTTTTCTAAGTTAAACTCGAATGTACTTCAGAATATCCCACTATTTTATTTATGTGAAGACATAAAGGTTGAGATTTGAATTGGGTAAAATTCGTTGGGAAAGCTTACCAATTCAAATTATTGAACAAAAATTATATTTCGAAATATGGTTAAGGTTTTAAACATGTTCGACCATCTTCAGAGATTGGCGCTCAGGATAAGATAGAGATTCAAATTAAAATAATTTGGTTTTATCCGAAAGGACGCGTGGAAGGCTCTGAATTCGTCGAAGTCATGCAAACAGAAGTGTGGCATTGATTCGTGTAGAAGACCGTTAGGGTCGAAGTAGTATAAATATTGACCTTAGTATTCCGATAGAGGTGGGTGAACATCTTTGTACAAATTACTCAGAAATTACTCAAAGTACCAAGTGTTAAAGAGAAACGATTTTATTGAGGATGTACGTATGATACACCCATTTAATATAAATGCATTTACTTTCTGCAGAATTTCCAGTAACATTTACTTTAAGTCTTTTACCATTTCAAGTTTAGAAGTAATTTTACTTTCACTTTATATGAATTTTAATTCGACATTTGAAGCCATTTGTCTTCATATACAAAACATGTTAAATACAATAATCAAGTTAAAAGATTAATAAAGACACACGTGTCCTGAGATCAATCTGATCGATCTCGCAAGTAACTGGATCCGTGAAAGGATTTGGAAGATCAGCGGTTGTTTACCAAAATCCGAGGGTAAACAAATTGGCACACCCGGTGGGACCTGTGTATTTATCCATCTTGCTTTTTACTTGCTTATTGCATGAGATTGAGAAGTGGAAAACTAGCCAACAATATAAATCCTAGACCAAAAGGGAAACACATTAGGGGAATGGCTAACCCACCCACTAGTGAGGCGTAACAAGTTTACCATCCTATGGGAGGAAACACCAGCGCCTCAAATACAAACTAAGTAGCGACGGCAAGTCAAGGGACCGCAACGATCCCTTCGACAGCAAACGTTGCAGTTATACCCCAAAATACAAACGCTTCAACTATTTCGTCAAACCACCATAACGAACATACCGTTGTGCCTATAGCCAATCAAAATCTACCATCAACACCCATGCCTTCAATAGGTATGTCTAGAACTTTTCCACCAGGATTTACAATCCCAACGTGAGATCCTATATACGGCATGCCAACTTTGTTCATGACGGGATTTCAAAATAATATGGCAACATACACCCGTCCCGTAACATCTACTTTATCACCACTGCAAGGATCATGGTCAGGGATAAACCATATGGCTAGAAACAATTCACAGTCAACCCAAATACCTGCTATCACCACAAATACACAAGCAGTCATAAGGCAACAAATGGATGATAACAACCACGATATGTTGGGCGTATCAGCCCAACAGATGGATACGATTTTCAACCCTTTAATTCAAAGTACTACACAAACTAACTTGCAAAATGCCCAAGCAAACTAACATATGGCAGCGCAAATAGGGCGTCTTGCAGATTTCTTTGGTGCACCCAGAGAAGCAGTTCGACAACCACCCCCACAACCTACATGGGTAAGGGAGAATCAAGGCATCATATTCCAAGAAGAGCCAACCATAAACCAGGCCCAACCTTTGATTCACCCTGAAGTCGAAGTCCCACAACCAATTCGAAGGGAGGAACCACCAAGGCCCCAACAGGCTATCCCCAGGGATGAACCAGGGGGAAGGGTAGTTTTGGTGAATCGAAACCAAGATGCTGATGAAATCCTTCAGGGTTGTCGACAAAATGATATGGTGGGAAACAATAACCTAGCAGCCTTAGTCGAAAGGATTATGGTGCGAAATGGGGTAAACTTAGGCATGTGTAGACCAAATTATACATCCCTTTTGTCAGAATATATTCAACAAACTGAATTGCCGAGGGGATGGAAAGTACCCAAATTCACCAAGTTTTCTGGCAACACTATCGAATCTACCATAGAACATATCGCCAGATACCTTACAGAGGCGGGGGATATAGCAAATAATGAAAATATAAGGGTTAAATACTTCCCTTATTCGCTAACGAAAAATTCTTTTCCCTGGTTCACCACCCTCACGGCGAATTCCATCCATGATTGGACTCGTTTAGAGAGATTGTTTCATGAACAATTTTATGTAGGACAAACCAATATTAGTCTAAGTGAATTGGAAAATGTCAAGCGAAAATTTAATGAGCCCATAGTCGATTACCTCAACAGATTCTGTTTGTTGAAAGCAAGATGCTTCACGCAAGTTCCAGAACATGAGTTGGTCGAAATGGCAGCAAGAGGTTTGGACTTTTCTATCAGGAAAAAGTTAGATCCCCATTATTTGAGGGATATGGCGCAATTGGCTGATAGGGTTCGACAAGTTGAGCGTTTGAAGATCGAAAAGGCTAGGGTGAAACAAAGTCATAGAAAAGAAAGAGTGGCTTATATCGAAGCCTGCTCAAACGAAAGAGAAGTCGAAGAGGATTTCTCAGAAGTCGAAGAGCACAAAATAGATCTTGCAGAGTTGAAACAAGGACCACCGTTTCCTTGCAAAATGTTGACTCCTGCGAATGGAAAAAATCCCGTCGAACCAGAAAGGAGCGACAAATTTCCAAGAAAATCTTATACGTTCGACATCACCAAGTGTGATGAAATTTTCGACTTACTAGTTAAAGATGGCCAGATGATAGTGCCCCTGGTGCTAAAACTCCTCTGTTAGAACAACGGGAGAAAAGGGGTTTCTGTAAGTATCATAATTTTCTAGGCCATAAAACCTCACAATGCTTTCTTTTCAGGGATCTGATACAAAAAGCAATTCAGGATGGAAGGCTGAAGTTTGGGGAAAAACCCAAACCTCAAATGAGGATTGATGCTGACCCTATGCAGGTTGCCGAGACCAATTATGATGAGCCTGCTGCCATCAACATGGTGGACATTGCTGAAGTCGAAGGGTTGTAACCAGAACAAAACTAAGGGTCTGACAAGGCCTCAACGCCAAGAGTTGCTGAAGAACTCGTGGCAGAAAAGGGAACAAGCGCTACTGATGGCGTAATGAAGAGTGCAATAAAGACCAGGACTATTGATGGTCTTATGGCCAAGTTCGAAGGAATGAAACTTGCTGAGGGTCCAAAATTCGAAGTGAACATGGTGGGCCTGAACCAACTCTCCCTATAAATGGAGGAGATAGAAAAGAGACTCAAAATGGAGAATGAAAAGATAAAGGCGGGAGACCAAAAGGTGAGTTTGGTGGATTACTTATTCCATTGCCACTCGAAGAAACCAAAGGGGCTTGTGTGCCCAAGGTGCAACATCATGAATGATCAAGGAGAGGATGCTACCTACCAAAGGGTCTATCAAGAGAAGGCCAGAAACAACTGGTAAAGGGAGAAGTAACTCTTACCTTACCCCCAGATGGGAGAGAGTCTCATGGGATTCTTAGTTCTTTGTCACAAAATGGGTTTAGAAGTTCTTATGTGCCCATGGTGTAGCGCGATATATGACGGAAAGACTGCTGAAGCTTATAAAAGGATTCCATACTCTCAGTGTCGGAACAATCAAAGTTGGAGTAGGGAACACTACGTTAATAATGCAAGGGGCATTCCCAAAAGGGAAGATGGCCCACACCCTGGGGCACGCAAACAAGCAACATTTAAGCCCCCGATAAACATGCCAACGGGAAAATGGCTGAAAGCGTGACAGAACAGAACTGAGGCCAAAGGAAAGTCGAAGTGGAGAAGCTTCGAAGAATGTGGACGTACTGCATGGGCCTTCAGGAGGAAGTTTCGCTCCAACAAGCAACAATCTCACGTGTCAGAGAACTACAAGGGGAAGAACCCCATGTCTAGATCCCAGTGGAGGCGACACTAAAGAAACAAGAAAGCCCAAAGGGAGTTTACAAACAAGGAAGTTGGCAAGTCAAGCACCAACCAAACTTCGATTGTCCCAGCAATGGAAAAGAAGTCCCCAACAGGGAGGAAACCTTTCCCTCCTACCAAGATGAAGGTCCCCAGTGAAGGGGACAACAACGAGATGGCCAGCAATGGGCTAGTAGATAATGAAGATATGTCAACAGACAGTTTCAATTCCAGTGGAGATTCTTCTTTGAAAATAAATTGCAATGTGGTTTCTGTCTTACCACATGAGTATGACCAGGTTACTGAGGTCGAAGACTCCGAAGAGGCTGACGAATTGGAAATGACAAAACACAAACATGTATGTTACTATGTCATGAATAATGGCGTCGTTGAAGAGCAGAACGCCTTCTTCGAAAGGCCAGATGCAGGCATGAAAAATCACCTTAAGCATTTATTTATTAGGGCTAAAATTGAACAGGTGGGCATCAACAAAGTTATGGTGGATGGTGGAGCAGCAGTAAACTTGATGCCTCAATTCCTACTGAAGAGGATTGGGATGTTCGACACTGACATCAAACCACACAACATGGTGCTGTCAAACTATGAAGGCAAAACAAGGTAAACTCTAGGAGTGGTCCAAGTAGAATTAACTGTAGGTACCATAACAAGACCCACCATGTTCATGGTAATTGCGGCAAAGACAAATTACAATCTTCTACTGGGCCGTGAATGGATACATGGAATTGGGGTAGTTCCATCCTCAATGCACCAAAGCGTGGCAATATGGAGGGATGATGGGATTGTCAAAAACATAGAAGCAGACCAAAGTTATTTCATGGCTGAGGTTAATCATGGTTATAGGAGGAATTTCGACAGGAACTTAGCCAACATTGGGCCACGCACTGCAGCGGAAGATGCATCAGCACCAAGTAATAATGCAATGTATTTCCTTACTCTTCACCCGACACATGG
This sequence comes from Vicia faba, assembly GCA_948472305.1. NCBI lineage: Eukaryota > Viridiplantae > Streptophyta > Magnoliopsida > Fabales > Fabaceae > Vicia > Vicia faba. The sequence goes on from OX451738.1 coordinate 89,464,405, forward strand.
ATTTTATTGGGACAAGGAAAACATGGGACCTGACAAAGACGTGCTTGGAGTCCCAGGAATACGGCCAACTGTCTGGGAAAACGAAGATTATGTCCATGTCTGAGTCTTCTTACTTCAAGAAGATTTAGGCCTATTTGGCTGAAAATAGGATGAAAACGGCTTTGGAAGCCGAAGTTAAAATCATGGTTGTTGAAGCCAAGGCTGAAGGGGTTCACAACAAGGGGCCAGGAATTTTATTCAAACCTGAACCACCTGATGAAGACACACTTGTCGAAGACAAAGACCAAAGGCTCGATGCCATCTATGACAATGAGCCTTTGGGGTTCGAGAAGGATCCAACAACATCCAACACGAAGATGTTGGTGCAAGACCCTCTGGAAGAAGTGGATCTAGGAGATGGAACTCAAAAGAGGCCAACATACGTCAGCGTGAAATTGAACCCAGAAGTAAGAGAAGAAGTGATCCAGTTGCTCAAGGGGTATAAAGATTGTTTCGTCTGGGACTATGACAAAATGCATGGTTTAAGCAGGGAACTGGCCGAATTGAAGCTGCCAATAAAGGATGACAAGAAGCCCATCAAGCAGAGCCCAAGGAGATTCGCGCCAGAAATCTTGTCCAAAATAAAAGAGGAAGTCGAAAGACTCCTACGTTGCAAGTTCATCAGGACCACAAGGTATGTCGAATGGATAGCTAATATAGTTCCTGTAATTAAGAAAAACGGTTCTCTTAGAGTATGCATAGGTTTTCATGATTTAAATTCAGCTACTCCTAAAGATGAATACCCAATGCCTGTGGCTGAAATGTTAGTAGATTCTGCTGCTGGTTATGAATACCTTAGTACGTTAGATGGTTATTCAGGATACAACCAAATTTTCATTGCAGAAGAAGATGTGCCAAAGACAGCATTTCGATGCCCTGGCGCAATAGGCACCTATGAATGGGTGGTTATGTCCTTTGGCCTGAAAAAATGCTAGGGCAACCTATCAAAGGGCAATGAATTCAATATTCCACGATTTCATCGAGACCTTTATGCAGGTGTATATTAATGACATAGTCGTGAAATCTATATCAAGGCAAAGCCATTTAGATCACCTTCGATAATCATTCGAAATGATGAGAAAGCATGGCCTAAAAATGAATCCCCTTAAGTGTGAATTTTTTGTGCAGGCAGGTGATTTTATGGGCTTTGTGGTCCATAAGAAGGGTATAGAAATTAACCAAAACAAGACAAAGGCAATTTTGGAGGCAAAGGCGCCATCGACAAAGAAAGAGTTGCAGTCACTCTTAGGAAAAATAAATTTCTTACAAAGGTTTATATCCAACCTAAGTGGGAGAACTCAAGCCTTTTCCCCACTCTTACGATTAAAACAAGATGCCTTTGTCTGGAACGAAGAACATCAGGAGGCATTCAAAAGGATCAAGAAATACTTGGTTTATCCACCAATTATTTTTCCTCCAAGGAGAAACAAGTGCATGAGATTGTACATTTCAGCGTCAGACAGGACGATTGGAAGCATGTTGGCCCAAGAAGATGATAATGGTGTCGAAAGAGCCATTTACTACTTAAGTAGGGTATTAAATGACGCAGAAACTAGACATAGCGACATAGAAAAAATATGTCTTTGTCTATACTTCTCATGTACAAAATTAAAATATTATATAAAGCCAATTGATGTTTTTGTTTCTTCACACTTTGATGTTATTAAGCATATGTTGTCCAAACCAATTTTGCACAATCGAATTGGTAAATGGGCTTTGGCTTTAACAGAGTACTCTTTAACTTTCATGCCTTTGAAAGAAATGAAGGGGCAAGTAGTCTCTGATTTCATTATCGACCATGCAGTGGCCGGAATATCCCTAAACTTTGTGGAACCAGAACCGTGGAAATTATTTTTTGATGGCTCTGTACATAAAAATGGAACTGGGATTGGAATCTTGATTATTTCTCCAGATCAAATTCCAACAAAGCTCAAGTATCAGATAACTGGTCCTCGTTGCTCAAACAATGAAGCAGAATATGAAGCACTCATAGCAGGACTTGAGACTATACTAGAATTGGGGGCAACTAGAGTCGAAATAATGGGAGATTCTGAGTTAGTAATCAAGCAAATTACCAAAGAATACAAGTGCATAAAAGAAAACTTGATATTCTACTTTGTGATGGCAAATAGGCTGCTTCGAAAATTTGAATACGTAGACATCAAGCACATCCCCAGACTAATGAATCAGGAAGAAAATGATCTGGCTCAGATAGCTTCAGGATATAAAGTATCGAAGGAAAGACTAGAAGGACTAATCAAAGTACGTGGTAAGGTACTAGCAACTAAAATTTCTCCGACAGACTTAAAGAATTCAAGGCTAGGTTATATGAATGATGCATATTTTGAGGTTTTAGCCATAGAGAGTTTATCAGATACGGATTGGAGGAGTCCAATAATAAACTATTTGAAGGATCCAACAGTAGATACAGAAAGAAAAATAAAATATAGAGCCTTAAGTTATGTGTTAATAGGCAACGAATTGTTTAAGAAAACCCCAGAGAGAATTTTATTAAAATGTTTAGGGGAAACTGAGGCTTACATAGCACTACCCACTATACACAGTGGGGCATGTGGAGCACATTAAGCGGGTCACAAGATGAAGTGGCTGTTATTCCGATATGGTATGTATTGGACTACAATCTTGAAAGATTGTGTATACTTCGCCAAGGGATGCCAATAATGTCAGGTTCATGCAGGAATTCAACATGCTCCTGCGAGTGAACTTCATTCAATTATTAAGCCATGGCCTTTTAGGGCTTGGGCGCTGGATCTGATTGGCGAAATAAAACCATCATCGTTAAAAAATCAGAAATACATTTTGGTAGGAATAGATTATTTCACAAAATGGATAGAAGCAATACCTCTGGTGAATGTCGACCAAGAAGTCGTTATCGAATTCATACAGAAGCATATTGTTGTACCCCAAAATTTTCCCTCTCATTTCATCAACATTTCTCATCACAAGACTCTTGGAACTCAAGATCAAGCTAGGGTTTGCTCTGCTCAAGACACCTCCTTGCACTGTTGACCTAAATTAAGGTTTGAGTTTGCACAATGATGTTTTGACCCATAATGCCCAAAGTGACTTTCATACTTCATGTTGGACTCACAAGTTTGTCCATACCAAGTTTCAGGCCTTGATTCAAATTTTTGCCCAGTCAATTGGACAGTTGACCTATAAATCAGTTGTATTGGGGAAAAAGTCAACTGTGGCCAATTGACAGTCAAACCTCATGAAATTTGATTCACAACAACATTATGAACTCATATGAACCATTTGATCAAGTTTGGATCACAATTCCACAAGAAATTCGATCAGATCACCAAAAGGGCAAAATGGTCATTTTTAGGGTTTTGACTGTACAAAGGCAATTTTTGACTGTTAGACCTAACCAATGGCAAATCAAGTTCAAGCATGGACTCAATGACTCAATAAAATTGTCTTGACCCATTCAACAAGTTTAAAAGATCTCAAATGCATATGATTGACAAATGAATTTTTCAGTCAACTGATCAAAATTTGACTGTATACTGAAAAGTCAAACTTTGACTTTTTGGTCAAAATCAAGTGCCAAGGGTCATTTTTCATCAAGACATGTCAAATTATGAAAAAATTTCATCAAGAAACCCAAAAATGCAAATTAGGGTTTAAAATGGAAAAATGTCATACTTAGAAATTTTCTAAGTTATAAAATTTTCTTATTTTTTCTTAACTTTGTCCCATTTTTTCATCAAGATGCAAATGGATTCAAACAAAACTTACAACATGAAAGTTGTAGTCCATCACAAAGTCTACAACTTTGATTCACAAAGTTTTCTCAAAAGAGGCTTTTATCTCAAATTATGATTTTTGGAACAAGGGTACCTAAAACTTTTAACTTAGAGAAATTTTGCCCTAGTTTAGGCAGGATTTTGACCCATCTTCTTGGCCATTTTTCACATAGTTCCACTTGGATTTTCAAGTTGAATTTCAAAGATGGATTGTAGTACATATTGCAAGCTTTCCAAATTGTCCAAGAACCCCTCAAACGCCTTTGTGGTTAGGGAGAATCGAATGCTTGAAGTTGGCAAAAACTCACTTTGCAACCATGGCCAATACATGTTCATACCACTTGCCAAATCTGATCTAGCTAGCTTGGTTCACAATTACAGACCTCTAAACCAGTTTGTACTCCATAATTTAATGCAAATCCATTGAGCCAAGGCATTGTCTTGGTCATTAGGGTATTGTACACTAGATTAAGCCTTAAATGGAAAAAGCAACATTGCCATTTTTGCTTGAAGTTTGCTTTATGTCAAAACAGCATCCTAGAGCCTTGAACCATATCTTAGGCTGAAAACAAAATTCACTAATTAGAGGGGCCAAGAGGGTTGTATGCAGAGTGATAAGATGGCTTGTACAAGTCTATAACCTCACTTCCACTCTCTTGCTTCAAGAAGAAGAAAACTTGTCAAACACAAGGCATCTCACACATCTGATAAAACCAACTAAAACAAAGTTGTCAAACAAGTTTCATACACCTTAGAAAGCCAGAAGCACGAACCCTTGACCTCTCCAAACTCCTTGTGCACAAAATCCCCATTTTCTTGCAAAACAGGGCCACTTCTACATTTTGCAAGCCACCATCAAATTCCATCGTGCGTTTTGTCCAAAGCTACTTCAAACACCTTCCAACCAACATACCTGAGCTATCCAGACCACTCACGAGTTGATGTAACTCCATTAACACACATTTCCATTTTTGTTTGGGAGCTTTGCAGGTTGAGTTCTGTAGCACGATTCAGGCTACTTAAAAACAAACTAAGCATTGGGAAAGCTTCATTAGACATCAGGAAAGCTCAAAAGAACCTCAAGCATCCTTGGAAGTGGCTGCATTGTCCAGCTCGAGCTCAACTGAAACATGTATTTCATTAACTTCTATCTCTCTATTTAGGAATAGTTAGACTTAGGTTTGTGAATGAAAGATGTTGTATTCATAGCCCTGAAACCATACATGTGCTTAGTTTTCATTTATATTAATCATGCTAGGAGAATTTAGTTCATAAACTTTATGAAAAAACTAGGTTAAAAATTAGGGCCAGAGAAATTCTCTCTGGTCTTTGAGAGTTAGCTTAAGTTTTTTATATGGTTAGATTCGTTGTTTGATGCTCTACAAGTTTCATGTTATGAGTTTTGTCAAAAAGCACAGAATCAGGAGATAGCATTTTGTACATAACACGCGCGTATTTCTATCTAGAGGAAGAAGATGAAGTTGGTTTTGGGCTGGGCCTGGACAGGCTTGCTTTTGGCACCCCCCCCCCTCTTTTCTTTTTACACCCCCTGACCCTTTTCTTGTATATTTATCGTTTTTGCATTTTTATTTTATTTCTGACCTTGATATTTTATTATCAAATGTAAAAAATACTTAAAAAATATTTTCCTAAATTTTTATATTCATTTGGTATTTATTTTAATTATTTCTAGTATTAATACATTAAATACTTTATATTTATTTTGTTTAAATTTAAAAATAATGTAAAAAATAATTTTATTTTTATTTATTATTTTTATACACATTTGAAAATATTTTCTTGAAATATATACTCTCTTTTTTTTGTAAATAAATTATTTTATTTTTATACACTTAATATATTTAATACATATATATACATATATACTATATTTATTAAATAATTAGAACAAAAAAAACACAAAAATAATACATTTTTATTTTTATTAATATTCTATACTAAAAATACCTTTTTTCCAATATACTTTATTTTTTTACAAATTGATACATTATTGTATATAAATAATAAATAACACTATTTATTTAAGAAAATAGGGTTTTTGCCCTAAAAAACAAAAATAATGAAATTGACTTTTTATTTATTTACATTTCACAATTAAAAATACTTTTTACATATATAAAAACTTTTTTTGCATAATACATTTTATTTAATATTTATTTATTATATTTATTTAAATATTGTACATTTAATTGTTATGCCTTATACATTCAATTTGGTTGTAATAATTTAGGATTTAATTTCTTGCAAAATAATCCTCAATTCAAATTTGTACCCCCCTCCCTATATCATGTTGTAATAGTGTAGAGTTTAAATTCTCGCACCTTTAAAATGCTTTCAATTATGCCATGATTAGACTTAGGGTTTTGTATGCAAAAAAAATCAAATTAACAAATAGTTTGATCTAATCAAAAGACAAAAATGCATGAAAAACAAACACAATGCACACTTGCACCCGTAGGGTTTCAATCCACTTGTTGCATTCAAAAATGGGCCATTATATGCATGTCAAGTACTTTGGCAAAACAAAAACGAAACAAAAGATCATAGTCCCTCGATGACGCTATCTGAGTTGCCTAAACAAAATGATCAAGTCCCTTAAGAAAATTGCCAAAAATACTTGACATTATTGCTATCATGGTCTATACGATGACCCACGCTTGTCCCGTTTAACATCCTAACACAAGGTTGTTCACCAAATACAATGGTGAAACAACATTGTTAAAAGGGTTAAAAACATAAGAAAGATCTCTGAGTAAAATAGGGTAGACAACTCTTAGTTACTTGATCAAAACTTGCAAAAAAACATCCTTGCTATTTTCAAAACACACTTCACAACACAATTTCAAAACCCTACTTTCAAACATTGAAAACTTTTCAAAATACAAAAACACCTTTGTATACACTCAAACAAGAATCATTACAAAGGTTTCCAAAACGATGGCCTCTTTTCAAAACATCTTTCAAAACCACACACAAAGCACCATTTCAAACAAATTGAAGAGCACCATTTCAAACAATTGAAAAGCAAAGCAAGTGATCTAAGCAAGTAACTAAGAGCCCATGGATAACCATGGATAGAAAGGGTGCTAATACATTCCCTTTCTATAATCTACTCCCCGAACCCAAGAAAACATCTCAAAGGTATTTCCTGTGCTTTTTGACCCTTCCTTAGGATAAAATAAAAAGTCGGTGGCGACTCTTGCTAAACTGAAACATTTGCGAACACAAACGCAAAAACCCAAGTCAGTTCTCCCACAGTATCACAGAACTGGCGACTCTGCTGGGGAAATCTTTAAAAGTGGAGTAACCTTAGGGCTTAGATCACCTTTGCATGCTTATCTTGATTGCTTTGATTGATTTACATTTGGTTCTCTTGTTTGGGCTTGAAATCCTCCACCCGGATTTGGGAAACATTCATAGGTAAATAACAATAAGTTGTGGAAACTGTGCGGGGTATACCGACATGGTTGAAGCAATAACTATATTAGTGCGACATATTTGTGAGTACCGGTAGCCTTTGAGTCAATCAAAGAGAATACGGGGCCGCTGAGTGATATCATAAAGCACTAATGAACTCTTAGAACCTTACTTGACCATCTTGGCCTTTTGTTAGAAGTAGTGAGATGACCGGCTTTGGTGCAGTCCGAAGTTGGTAGATACTCGATACTACACTCATTGAGGGTTGTTTTCTTGGAATAATTTGTTCGCTAGTTAAGTGGCTAAACCAAAACAATGAACGTAGAAAATAATCCAGTGATATTGAGCTCCTTAGAACCCGGTTACTATTTATAGGACAGGTTTGAGCCAACTAAACTCAAGAGGGTACTTACCTATGAAACCTCATGCAAGCCTGAAACTAGGGTTTTGTGTGACTTGCTTGTACATGTGCTTGTGCATACATCATGAACATCATAAAGAATCATATGCATCCACTAACCATTTCAAGGGTTTGGATCTTCATCTTTGTTCTTGTTTTGTAGGTCATGGAATCTCTTCGTAGGAAAACAATTCAAATCAACCTTGTGAGAATCCCTCCTCAACTCAAGGAGCTTACTTCCAGAATTCCAGAGAATTCTCTCTTCAGTAAAAGACATGGTAGACTCCTCAACTTTGTCAACACCAACATTGAAGAAGACTTGGTGAAAATTCTCTTCCAGTTCTTTGACCCCCTACACCACTGTTTCACATTCCCTAATTACCAGTTAGTACCCACTTTGGTGGAATTTTCTCAACTCCTGAGGATTCCTATTCTTCATCAACTACCCTACAACGGTACGGAAAAAGAACCAAAGCCTGAATATGTTGCTCAAGCATTACACTTGCAACCATCTGACATCAAGGGACATTGGGAAACCAGAAGTGGTGTCAAGGGTTTCTTGGCAAAGTTTCTGTTTGAGAAGGCACAAGACTGCTGGAATTCTCTTGATCTACAAGCCTTTGAAGATATTGTAGCACTCCTTATCTATGGGTTGGTCTTGTTCCCAAATTCGGATCAGCTTATAGATGTGAATGTTGTCAAGATTTTCATATCTAGGAATCCTATACCTACATTGCTTGGGGACATTCTACACTCATTTTACACACGAACAATGAGGAAAAGAGGTGTTCTCATGTGTTGTACTCCTCTCCTAGAAAGGTGGTTTATTTCTCACCTTCCACAATCGGTTTTGAAAAATGAGCAGGGTTTAAGGTGGTCACAACGATTGATGACCCTCACACATTCTGATGTTCATTGGTGTTCTCGGTCCAGAGAAAATGTCATCATCATTGATCGTTGTGGAGAATTCCCTAATGTCTCACTACTTGGAATTAGGGGAGGCATTACCTACAACCCCTGTCTAGTTTTTGACTTCGACAATGATGCGCAAGGACTTCGACAAATGTTCATCAGAGCTTGGAGGATGCCCAACAAGGTGGATAGTAAGACACTGGGGCACAAAAATTCCATCCCCCTTGAGCCTTACCTCAAGTGGGTACTAACCCGCGCCTAGAATCTTATGATGCCATATCCTCACATTCTCCCCGTGATCAAAGAGCCTGTTATGGAAGGAGAGGTTCCATACACCATCCTACATCCTGATATGCCAACATCATGGGAAGAAATGCAAAAGAGTTGGATCCAACTCAAGGAAGAACAAAATACTTTTGAAGCCAGCTTCTATGCCAGTGAGAAGAAGGTTTTGGAGCTTACCCGCCGACTTCATGAGGAGGAAACTCTCAACACTTACATCGCACCAAAGAGGATGCGCAATGTCTTTTTACATTAAGAATTTTGTAACATTTTTCCCATGGGGCACCTATGTACTAACAATTTCTTCTTAATATGACGTGTGTTCCTTTTTGTTTGCAACAAATTTGAATTTCTGAATCCTTGAATGCATTACATGAATAACATACCATTCATCATATGCATAAACAGGTCTTCACACTAGGTTTCCTTATCTTTCTGCTGTTTATTTCAGCAAGATGGATTTGGAGCAGACAGTAAAGGATCTGCAAGCACAAAATTCACAATTCCAGCAACTCCTCATGACCTTAGCAAAGGGTCAGGAGGACCTCAAAACTCTGTTGGAGAAGAATAAAGAGAAAAAGAAGAAGAGGCCCGGAGTATCCACTTTTGGAAGAAGATTTGAAAGCAATGCTAGGAAGGTTCTTGAGTTCCCCTCAACGTCTAACGAAGGGGCTGGTAAAGGAAAAGGGGCTGTTGTACCTTCTGAATCTGAGGTTGAAGAGGAAGAAGAGGAAGAGGATGAAGATTACTCCGAACAACAATATCCTCCAGCGGATGATAAATATAAGAATCTTGAAGATAGACTGGCAGCTATGGAGTTGCAGAGGGTACCTGGTTTAGATTTTGAAGAACTAGGGTTGGTAGTTGGGATTGTTATCCCTCCCAAGTTCAAGGTGCCAACATTTTCCAAGTATGACGGTCTGTCGTGTCCAAAGATGCACCTGAGATCGTATGTCAGAAAGATCCAACCCCACTCATCTGATAAAGACCTCTGGGTACACTTTTTCCAAGACAGTTTGTCTGGCACACAGTTGGATTGGTTCTATCAACTCGAGAGATCAGAGGTTCACAATTGGGAAGACTTAGCAACTGCTTTTTTACTGTCAATATCAATACAATGCTGATTTGGCTCCCACTCGTACTCAGTTACAAAGTATGGGGATGGCTTCCAATGAAGGATTTAAAGAGTATGCCCAGAAGTGGCGTGATCTGGCTGGAAGGGTGCAGCCACCGTTGTCAGATAGGGAGTTAGTTGACATGTTTCTGGGGACCCTGTCTGGCCCTTTCTTCAACCATCTAATCGGGAGTTCTTCCGCGGGATTTACTGAACTAATTTTGATCGGCGAAAGGGTCGAGGCCGGTATTAAAAGTGGTAAGATTCAAAAAGATACCTCTGTGTCCGCTGATGTTAAGAAAGCCTTCCCAGCTAAGAAGGAAGTCTCTGCTGTGTATTCTCAGAAGCGTCACGGAAGAACCGAGCGTCGGCCAATTGTAGGGGATGTGATGATTCAAAACTCTTCAAATGATCAACCTCGCGGCAATCAGTCGAGACCTAATCAACAATGGGTAGAAAGGCCACAACGGCAGTTCACCCGAATCAACATGACGCCCGCTCAAGTACTCCCCCATTTGTTGAAGCTGAATCTTATCAGTTTGAAGGAAGCGCCAAAGAACCCTAACACATCCTCTCCATCCTACCACCCTAATTCCAAGTGTGCTTACCACTCTGACAGTGTTGGGCACGATACCAATAGTTGTTGGGCGCTTAAGTTCAAAATCCAGGACCTGATTGATGCTAAGGAAATAGAATTTGATGCTCCTGAAAATCCCAATGTGATATTTGCTCCGATGCCCAAGCACGGTCATAATGCTCATGCCGTTATAGAAGACCTCCATGTTACTGATGTTGCCGATCTTTCGACTCTGTTATTAGTGATTAAAGAGAAGTTGATGAGAGCCAGGATATTCCCAGGCTATAGGAAGGACTGTTATTTTTGTTTGAACATACGATCTAACTGCCCAATGTTGAAATCAGGTGTCCAACGCCTGATGGATACCCAAGAGATACTTTTCCAGAAAACCCCTGTTGATACCTTCAATCCTGTTACTCCTACTACTTTTGCTACTTCAACCAACGATATTGCAATCATAACCATTTCCGACAATCCTCCCAAGGCTTGCAAAAGGCCTGTCAGGATTATGCCCGACCCTAAATTTGTACCTTTAAAGATCACCATACCGGGACCTGTCTCGTACCAATCCAGCAAAACGATACCATGGAACTATGGGGGAGAAATCTTCTATCATGGTATCAAACAAATTGAGACAGTCCAAGAGAATTCTAAAGAAGAAAACCCTGATATAGGGAACATCGCAGGAACAAGCAAGATAACCCGCAGTGGACGGATTTTTTCTCCAGAGATTGCTCCCCCTCGAGCAGTCTTCGGCCCCTCGAAAGCTTCTGTACCTGTTAGGCCATCTGTGCGAGGCCCGATGATCGAAGAATTGGATACTCCTAAAGTAAGACCATCTGCTGATACTACCAATAAGGGTAAGGGGATACTAGAAGCGCCTGTCAGGACGAAGGCTCATGTTGTGGTTATCCCTAAAACCACCCAGAAAGAAATGGATGAAATCTTGAAAATAATCAGAAAGAGTGACTACGACGTCGTGGAACAGCTAGGGCAGACCCCTTCTAAAATTTCAATGTTGGCCCTTCTACTCTGCTCTGAGGCCCATGCTAAGGCCCTGATCAAATTTTTGAAAGCGACACATGTACCCCAAGGGACTTCGGCTGACCAGTTCCAGGAGTGTGTGGCCAGTCTTACTGCTGATAATGGCCTTGGTTTTTCCGATGCTGACTTAACTCCCAAAGGAAGGAAACACAACGACGCGCTACATGTCTCAGCTGAATGCCGGGGAACCACCCTCGCCCATGTCTTAGTTGGTAATGGTTTTTCCTTGAATGTGTTGCCGAAGAAAGCCTTAGACCGTTTGGACTGTGAAGGATTGACCCTCAAACCTAGTAACATCGTTGTTAGGGCCTTTGATGGGTCCAAAAGAATGGTTCATGGAGAGGTTGATATTCCTATCAAAGTAGGCACAGAAGTTTTCAACTCCACCTTTTACGTGATGGACATTCGTCCGTCATATTCGTGTTTGTTAGGAAGACCGTGGATCCATTATGTCGGGGCCGTTACCTCCTCTTTGCACCAAATGCTGAAATATCCTGTTAAGGGTAAGATTATAACAGTGCACAGCGAGGAAGAATACATGATAAGTCATCTCAATTCCTTCCGCTATGTGGAGTTGGATGGCGAGTTCATCGAAACTCCTTTCTTGCATTTTGAGGAAGTTTCTCCTGAGGTAGCAGTTGCGAAGACAATGGTTGATGTACCTATCATTCCCAAGCATGTGCCTAGGTGGCATCTCTCAAGGATGCAGAGGCTGCGGTTAAAGAAGGGAAGAGTACAGTATGGGGACAATTGCCTGATTTTACCCATAAGACAGACAAGTTTGGATTAGGGTTCACTTCTGCAGGACAAAAGGCTATGCGTCGCTCCAAGGCTGGAGGACCACCCGTCAAGATCTCTCACCATGGAATCAATGCTGTAGAAGATGATGAAGAGGGCCACTTTGAAGATTGGATCTTTCTGACCGTCGAAGGGGGTCTAAGCAATTGGGAAGCAAAGGATTTTATTCCCATCACCTTTATCAACCAGTAATTTTATCTTTGAACAATTTCCCATTTATGGTATGTAATAACTAAACAATTTGCACAGTATTTTCACCTCATGCCTTGCCCGAGGCATGTAGGTCCATTTGTAAGGGCTTGATTTTCTTCATTATCATATGCCATGTTTTAATGAATCATTGGACGTCTTCATCTAAATTGTTGTGCTCATTTTCTTTCCTTTTGCATTTTTGTTTTGTTTAAGGATGGCTATCCCTTACACACACCCACACTCACAAATGCAGGTACCCATCCACTCCGGATTCCATGGGTGACTATTCTGCTTTAGCCTTCGATAACTCTGAAGATTTGGTCAATCATGCTGAGTACGAAGTTGACGAAGACTGTGAGGTGCCGGGAGAGCTAGCCAGAATTTTGCAACAAGAAGAGAGGGCTATTCTGCCTCATGAAGAGCTGCTAGAAACCATTAACTTGGGGACAGAGGAAGACAGGAAAGAAGTAAAAGTGGGTGCCAACCTGGAACCAAGTGTCAAGGAGCGCTTAGTGCAGTTGTTGAACGAATATGTTGAAATCTTTGCTTGGTCTTATGAAGACATGTCGGGACTAGACACAGATATCGTGGTTCACCGTCTCCCTACAAGAGAAGATTGTCCACTGATCAAGCAAAAGGTCCGCCGAATGAGGCCCGACATGTCTGAAAAGATCAAAGTTGAGGTAATGAAGCAATTCAACGCTGGCTTTCTGGATGTTACTTCCTACACACAATGGGTTGCTAACATTGTGCCTGTGCCTAAGAAGGACTGCAAAGTCAGAATGTGTGTGGACTATCGGGATTTGAACAGGGCTAGCCCTAAAGACGATTTTCCACTTCCACATATCAACATCTTGGTTGACAAAACAACTCGACACAAGGTTTTTTCCTTCATGAATGGATTCTCGGGATACAACCAGATCAAAATGGCCCTCGAGGACATGGAGAAAACTACTTTTGTCACGCAATGGGGTACCTTCTGCTACAAAGTGATGCCATTCGGACTGAAGAATGCAGGGGCAACCTATCAACGCGCCATGGTAGCTTTGTTTCATGATATGTGTTGTACCCCAAAATTTGCCCTCCTCTTTTTCCACAAGAAATCACAGCTTCGGGTTTTTCCTGATTTTTCATATTGGCTCAAGAATCAGTCAAACAGAATTTTTCTTGTCAGTCTAGCCAAATTAGGGTTTTCATGGACTCTGGAACATTTCAAGCAAATTATTAGGGTTTGGTTGAGTTTGGCTCAAAGTTTGATCAGACAGGCGTTTCTTTGGTGTTAAGTCAAGAATTAGGGTTTTGCGCGTGCAGTTTCAGAAGAGTTTGAATCCATTGTTTTAATTGGTTGTTATACTGTTTTGACATTTGTTCAAAATTCCTGTCTAAACATCTGGGATAAAGGCTAAGGCATTTGATTTGAGATGGGATAAAAGCTGAGGTATTTGAATTGAGAATTTGCAGTGTTTGATTTAATCAGTAAAGAGATAGGCATATGGATGTTTGTTTGATTGACTGTGCATTGCTCATATTTAATTGGGACGCCGGGTTTATTATTGATTGCAAGACCAATGTTTATTAATTATTTATTTATTCTAAGTTAGAATAGTTGGGATTTACTTCCAGTTATTTTAATTTCAGAAACTTAAATAATTAAATGGACAGTGAATTGAAAAAAAAGAATTAACTGACAAAAAAGGACTTTTATTCATCTTTAATTGTTGTTACAAATTATTATTTGAACAACTGTAAATTTATTTACATTTTGTTTACAATAATAATATTACAAATGGCTAAAGTAAAATAAAATTGCATCCTAATTTTTCTAAATCTTCATCCTCTATTGCTGCTCCCCATTGCTCAATTGATTTTCATCTGCAACAAAGAAAAGAAAAGAAGTCAGCACAAACGAAAATCAAAAGCAGACAGTTAATTTAAAAATCATCATTAAAAGTAACTGGCCGGAATCAGTTATTCACCCTCTCTGCAAATCACAAGAAAATTCTTGGTTCACAGAGAAGGATAGAAAATGTTGCAAGCATGTAAAAAATATACAAGGCAGCATATAATTCAAAATGTCAGACAAAATATATAATTCCAAAATTGTCAACCAAAGTGGCAAACTGAACAGCTACTGAATATGCCAAGAAACAAATTGCACAGTTCAAAGTTTCAAAACCAATGCACAAAGTCCAAACTGAATTGATGGCAAACTGAAGAAACTAAACCAAGTCCAAAAGCTATCAAAAGGCTATCCAAAAAGCTGTCAACAAAGTACACAAGATATGCAGAAAATCTGGAAAAGAAGATAAGAGATATGCAGAGCAAAACTAATATGCAAGCAATGTTCAAATTCTCATCATTTCGTAAGCCAGTTACTTTTTTAGAAATAGTACAGATAAGCAATAAAAAATGCTTTTCTGAGAGAAGAGAGAGAGTAAAAGAGGTGGAGAGGCTTACAGCAGGCTTGAGGCTTAGAGATATAAAACAAACAGTTGATATCAGAAGAAAAAGAGGCAGAAAATACCAAGAAACAACACAAACTGTGTCAAACATTCAAACACCTCAAAACCTGTTACATAACAATGGCCACCAAACTTCATAAGCAAAACAAAAGCCAAGCCTGTAACCTGTAACAAACAAAAGCCAAGCTTGTAACCTGTAAATAACAAAGCCCTGCAGCCTGTAATCTCAAACAAAGCCTGCATAAACCTTAAGCTTGCGTAGATCTCAAACACAAGCCTAAAGCATCAACCTGTAAACAATATACCAGAAACAAACCTCATCCTGCTAAACTACCCAGAAGCCTGCCTATACTGATAAGTTTGTTCATCAAAAACAAACAAGTTACAAGCATGGCCCAGAAACCTGTTGCAATCATAAACCTGTTTCAACCTGCCTAAAAGCCATACATAGCATACCAAGTGTTGTACCCCAAAATTTGCCCTCCCATATTCTTCAAGGTTTGCTAAGATCATGCTTCAAAATCTCCCAAGGGTTGCACAGTCCAATGGCCTCCTAACAGTCAAAAATTAGGGTTTTGGTTCTGGCAAAGAAATTGAAGTTTCCAAGGGTCCAAACAAGTCCCACATACCTACATACATTGTCAAGCATCCACATGCCAAGTTTCAAGACTCACAGCATCAAATTGCACAGTCAAAAACCCTAAATGATTCACAGTCAACTGTAGGGGCAAAATGGTCATTTGACAGTCAAAAGTCAAAAATTTTGGTCAACATCTTATTTTGAAGCCACAAACATCATTTGATCAATTCTTGATCATGATTCTCAAGGCATGGCTCAAAAAGTCTCAAGATGCAAAAGTTTCTATTTTTGGACAGTTGAAAAAGTCAACTGCAAATTGACCAAGACATAACTTCCACATGGTTTATCAGAAAAATCCCATCCAAAGCTCATTTTGAAGAGAATGATATTTCCTACAACTCATATTCACACTTCAAGTCCAAGAAATGCTCTCACAAAAAGTTATCAATTTCAACATTATAGGTCATTTTCAAAAGTCAACAAAAAGGCACTTCAAGTCAAAGACCATAACTTGAGATTGGTAAATCAAAATGACATGGGACCAAAGGAATTGGTTATAGGACTTAAAGACCTTTCCAAAATGTCCAAGAACATGATCAAAGCTTACAAATTGAGCAAGATATGCCTTGTGGAAGTTGGGAAATTTTTGGGAATTTTGAAAAGTCAACTTTGCTTCAAATGCCTCAAAAATGCTAATGGGCCTCAATTTATTCCATGAATCATCACCCAAAGGCTATGCACGACCCATTGACCTCCAAGGGAGTTATTTTCTCATTTTTTTTAATTATTTGAATTCTTATTATTATTAATTCACTTAATTAAAATTAAATATGAAAAAATAGAAAATAATACATTTCAAATCTTTTTGTGCAGAGATTTCATCCATTATGAATCAAATATTTCGTGCATTACTCAAAAGGGAAAGTTTCTACATGATTGGCAATGATTGGCATAGAAAAGATTGAAAAAAGGGATATAGAAAATCAAATATTCAAAATCATGAATGCATGGATCCTTGGGCTTGCTTTCTTAACCTAATCATGCTCAGATACATATACAACATAACCCTAATGCTCACATACACAAAGGCTGCGCAGGAATCAAAGAACAACATTGCACTTTTTCACAAAAATATTGGAAATTGTTTTCATACCTAGAAGGTGTTTCAAAGCTTGAAAAGCATTCCAAAAGCTTGCTAAGACATCCAGGAAACGATTCCAATCAAAACCAGCCCTCCATACTCAAGGAATTGGTAAAACCGGATTGCACTTTTCATGAAAATTTTCATAATCGTGTTTCATTTTCCATGCATTATTTGTGATTTTTAACCATTGATTTATACTAACATGAGTGTTCTGAAGCTAATGGTATCCTTGGATTGAACTAACAAGGCATGTATCGTGATCCACCATTAATGCACTTTAGGGTTTCAGAAACTTTGAAAGAGGGGTTTCTTCATCTGGAAAAATTGGCCATCCAAACTGGTACCATTGAAATCAGGACATCAGGACGAATTGAACAACCACCTCGCGCCCTTTTTATGTTTACTCATATGCTAATCGCTATTTTTATGCATTGCAGTTAGTGGGGGTTTAAAACCCCCGCTATTTGGTGTTATTTACAGGGAAAAAGGAAGAAGACGCTGAGTTGTTGGAACGTGATTGGAAGATTTGAATGTTAGCGCGCTTTTTGAGTGCTCCAGCATAATGCTTGTTTTTCACATATATTAATTATGTTCTATAATGTAAACAAAGAAACGCGTTGGTTCAGTTGGCAATTGAAGTGGCATGCAGGTATTGGGACCTGGGTTCGATTCCCAGGTCCCCCCAAACGCTTAATAATTTTGGTCTCAAGGTGTTCCAGTATAGCGCCTCATCTAAAGTCCACCATGCACGTTCACGCTGGTGCCTGCCAAATGTCCATGAGATTCAATCTGAAGGCTACCAAAAGACGTCCACCATGTACCTCAGTCCATGAATGAGCACTCAAACTGGAAAAGTCAACATGGCCAGATTTCTAGTGGGTCTGAATTCCTTGCATAAACCTCCTCTAGGGGCCAGACACCCCCATGGTTTGCATATTTTTATTCTTTTATTTTAATTTTCCTTTTTATTCTTTTATTTGTTTTATTGTTTTATTTAATTCACAAAAATAATTTTTTTTATTCTTTTATTTGTTTTATTGTTTTATTTAATTCACAAAAATAATTTTTATAACACAAAAATCAGAAATCAAAAAATAATAAAATATGTTTATTTAATATTTAATTCATTAATATTTTTGTAAATAAAGTTTTAATAATCAACTTAGTAAAATTAGGTTAAAATTTTAATGTTTTTTTTTTAAATAACTAAATATGTAGAAATTAGGTTTTTAGCATTTTTATTCCTTTTCTAAATAAATAATTTCTTCTTCTCATTATTATTATTAATTATTAATTATTTTGTAAATACCCATGTAATTAATTAATTAGTGTAAATTAGGTTAAAACTTGAAGATTTTTCTTAAATAATTAAAAACAACTTAGAACTAGGGTTTTATTTAACGTTTAATTTTAATTAATTTTCATTATTTTCATAAATACCAAAAACCAAAAACAATTTCTTTTCTTTATTAAATAATTAATTAATTTTTTAATTTCATTTAATTTCTTTAAAGGGTCCAACGCCTTCGAACATTCGATTCTAATTTCTTTTCGCGCATTTATTTTATTTTATTCTAGATATTATGTAATTGCCCAAGCCTTGTAATAGTAATTAGGAAATTTATTTACTTTCCGCATTTTATTCAAAACGGGTCTTTGTTAATTTGGCGATGTATAGACCTGCGCCTTGTAATAGCGTAGGACTTTATTTTCCGTACTTTAATTTCCACACCCCTTAACTGCTAAATTTTGCATGAAAGAATGAATGGCCCAAATAAAATCAAAGCGTAGATCACCATAATGCATGACAAGATAAAACATAACTGAAAACAATGCACAAATTCACACACCACTCTTAGGGTACGCCTCACTGTTGCCTTGCCCCTCGAAACGTGGTCGTCGAGTATAGGACGTTTTAGTAAGTCCTTATGTCCATGAACATGGCATAAGGGTAGCTTCTAAGGTGTCATACTGTTGCTCCGGTGACCACACTGTCCCTAACAAACGAATCGGCCCGAACACCTCCAACGGTGGTGCTACCTACCTCTCAATGGTGGGATGGCACTACCTTAAGGACATTTACACAGCCTAATTCCTTAGGGTAGGTGGATGACTCGTAGATACTTGCTCTATTTCAAAAAAACAAATCAAAAACTCTTTTCACACCGACACTTTTCAAAAAGCTTTCAAAAAACAATTTTTCAAACACTCTATAGGATTGATACAAGAGTCGATCGGAAATCTTTAAACGAAACTTTTTCAAACAAACGAAACTTTGAAAAGCAAACACTTTTGAAAACACAAATGAGCAAGTATCTAAGAACCCGTGGATAACCACAGATAGAAAGGGTGCTAACACCTTCCCTTTCTATAAATCTACCTCCCGAACCGAGAAACTATCTCATAAGGAATTTTGCTGTGCTTTTGTCCTGTCCATGTTGGAGAAAATAAAAGACGGTGGCGACTCTTGCTTCCGCGACATTTCGCGAAACCAGCGTTAAACAGTCAGTTCCAGATCCACCGATCACAGAACTGGCGACTCTGCTGGGGAGACTCTTATAAAGTGAGGTGTACCTTAGGATAGTTCATAACTGTGTTTTCAATTGTTGTGCTTTGTTTGCTTTATTATTGTGGGTTGCATCAGAGTTACATAGATCCTAACCCGGATCTGGGGATATCCTGTTAGGTAGCATAAGCTGTGAGGGACCTGTCCGGCGTAGACCGACATGGGTGAAGCAGTGGCTACGTTGGTGTGGCACCTTGGTCTGTACCGATATCCCTTGTGTCGCAACGAGGAGAATATGGGTCTTCTGAGGAGTCATTAAGCACCAACCGACCTTAGAACCTTAAATGACCCAACTTGGCCAATAGAACAGTAGCAGTATGCTACTCCCATTGAGGCTAAACTCTCGTGATGGTTCTGGCCGCAAGAAAAGATTGTGATGCTGGAGTTATGACCGATTGAGGGTAGTCAGTGATATTGGGATCCTCTAGAACCCGGTTACTTCTGATAGGACAGGTCTGAACCAACAAACTGAAAGAGGGTAATACCTAGACCCCATGCTGGCCTAAACTCTAAGGGCTTGTCTTGTGTGACTTGTGTGCCTTATCATGTTTGCCTTTGTGAATATTTATGGTGTGCTTTATCATAACATCATGCCATCATAAACATTGCATGCATCCTGCATAAGGACTGACCATTTCAAAGACAAAAGGGTTTCACCTTTGCTCTGTTTTGTAGGACATCATGATGCCTATGCAAAGGAATACTATCCGGTTCAATTTTGTTCACCCACCTGAGTTGCTTGAAAAGTTGGTTAGCAGAATTCCAAATACTACTTCCTTCATCCAGAGGCATGGTTCTCTTCTCAGTTTAGTCACGGCAAAGTGGGACCAACAACTGATGAGCGTCCTGACCAGTTTTATGACCCTCTGTACCAGTGCTTCACCTTTCAAGACTTCCAGCTGGTCCCTACCCTGGAAGAGTTCTCTGATTTGCTTGGTATCCCTATCTTGGATCAGACTCCCTTCACTGGTTGGGAAAAGACTCTTAGGCTTGAGGAGGTTGCTGCAGCTCTTCCCTTGACCCACCAAGAAGTAATGGACAATTAGGTGACTAGAAGCAAAGTTAAGGGTTTCTTGGCCAAGTTTCTGATTGGTAAGGCTAACAGTTTCTGGAATGACTTGGACTTTAGGGCATATGAAGACATCCTGGCTCTCTTAATCTATGGTTTAGTCTTGTTCCCTAATCCTGATAACTTCATTAACGTCACTGCCATAAGGATCTTCATGTCTCGGAATCCTGTGCCCACTCTCTTGGGTGATATCCTGCAACAACTTTATGCTCGTACTGCCCGAAGACGAGGAACTCTGTGGTGTTGTATCCCTTTGTTAGTGAGGTGGTTTATTTCGCACCTCCCTAAGTTCGTGCTGAAGAATAAAGAAGGAAGAGGTTGGGCTCATAGGTTAATGTCTCTCACTGATAATGACATCATTTGGACTCTCAGAGGTTTGGATGAGGTGGATGTTATTGATCGTTGCGGAGAATACCCTAATGTTCCTTTGATTGGTACCCAAGGAGGAATATCTTATAATCTATGTCTAGCTCTCCGTCAGTTTGGAAGCTCCAGAAGAGCAGGGCCTCATGAGATGTTGGTGCCTCACATTAGTTTTGAGTTTCAGGTGGATAGTGACGAGCTACGTCGTAGGTTCATCAAGGCATAGGACATAATTCATAAAGCTGACCCACAAGAGTTGGGACCAAAGACTTCTCTACCTATGGAAGCCTACTCCAAATGGGTCTGCATCCGTGCTCAGAAGCTAGGTATGCCATATGAAGCTGTCAGACCCATCATTCTTGAGTATCCTGATGAAGATGGGGTTCCCCCAACTGTCCTCCCTCCTCAGATACCTACTGATTATGATACACTAAAAAGGTCTTGGGCGCAACTGCGAGAAGAACGGGATTCTTATCGGGAAAAGTTCAACGAGCAGGAATTAAAGATCCAGAAGCTGACAAAGTAGTTGGAGAATGAGCGAGCTCTGAATGACTACATCCGTACTGAGAAGAGGAGACCCTGGGATCAATGATGAGCTTTGGATGTTCTTTTACAGTTTTATTTCCCTTTTCAGTATTTCCATTTTATGTAACGCCTAAGGGCAACCTGTTGAACAATTTAAATTTCAAAGTTCAATCTAATGAAATGTGTTCCTTTTTTGTTTACAAAGTTGATTCCCGATTGTCTTTGAAAACATAAATCATACGCATTCCATTCATCATGTGCATAGCAGGTACTCTTCTTTTCAGGTTGCTTACTGTTCTTCGCTGTTTATTTCAGCATCATGAACCCTGAATCATCTACCGAGCAGTCTATCAAGGCCCTTCAGGCTCAGAACGCCCAATTTCAGGAGCTGATCATGGGTTTGGCTCAAGGTCAAGAGGAGCTGAAGGCTCTGCTAGTCAAGAAGAAGAAGAAGAGAACTGTTATATTCAACACGGGCCGGAGGTTTGGTAACACACTGCAGAATGAGGAAGCTGGTTCTTCTGTAGGCAAAGACAGTCCCCAGGGGGGAAGGGCTCCAAGTCCGGTGGTCTCTGACAATGAGACTGATTTTAATGAGGAACAGTATCCTCCAGCTGAAGACAGATACAAGCAGTTGGAAGACCGTCTGAACGCCATGGAAATTCAACAAGTGCCTGGTTTGGATTTCGGAGACTTGAGTTTATCTTCTGGTGTGATCATCCCACACAAGTTTAAAGCACCATCTTTCGCAAAGTACGACGGGGCGTCTTGCCCTAAGTTACATATCAGATCTTATGTGCGGAAGATTCAGCCGTATACAGTGGACAAGAACTTGTGGATCCACTTCTTCCAGGAGAGTCTTTCAGGGACTCATCTCGAATGGTTCTATCAGCTGGGTGGAACCAAGGTTCGTAACTGGGAGGAGTTGGCTACTGCTTTTTACAAGCAGTATCAATATAATGCCGACCTCACTCCTACACGTACCCAACTCCAGGGTATGTCGCTAGGATCGGGAGAAGGTTTTAAAGAGTATGCGCAGAAGTGGAGGGACCTGGCTGGCAGGGTGCAGCCTCCGTTAACTGACCGTGAATTGGTAGATATGTTCTTGGGGACCCTATCCGGGCCATTCTTCAATCATCTTATTGGCAATTCATCTGCAGGGTTCACAACCTTATTCTGACTGGGGAAAGGATAGAGGCTGGTATGAAGTCAGGAAAGATTCAGAAGGGTGCGTCCTCGAGTTCTGAGAAGAAACCTTTTAAAAAGGAGGCAAGTGCTGTGTATGGGCCTAGAAGGCAAGATAAACCAGAACGCCGCCAAACTGTCAACACGGTGGTAATTGCTAAGCCTGCTGCCGCTCCTCGGCAACCTAACCAACCAAGGGGTGAGAGACCCAGAAGAGAATTTACCCGGCTAAGTATGACCTTGTCACAAATCCTGCCACAACTGCTATCGACCAACTTGGTGACCGTCAGAGAGGCTCCGAAGGTTGTGAATACTGCATCCCCCAAGTATAATCCAAATGCCCGCTGTGCTTATCACTCCGATAGCCCGGGGCATTCTACTGATGACTGCTGGGCCCTAAGGAATAAGGTGCAGGACCTTATTGATGCGAAGGAGATACAATTTGAGGCGCCTGAGAGGCCAAATGTGGTGACTGCTCCTATGCCCCAGCATGGAGTGAATGATGTTGATGAAGACTTGTATGCCGTTTCTGTGAATGATGTAGCTACCCCTCTGTGGACTGTTAAGAGGAACCTGCTGCTGGCCGGTTTATTTCCGGGTTGTAGCAAGGGTTGCCTTCTGTGTGCTGTTACCCCTGCTGGTTGTCCGTTGCTGAAGTTAGGCATCCAAAGCCTGATGGACAGCAAAGAGATTATGTTCAAGAAGACCGCTGTTCCTTTTGTTACTGTGGAAGAAGTATCCGTCGTTACAATTTTCAACAATCCAATCAAGGCTCCCCCGAGGAAGCCAGTTAAAATCATGACTGTTGCACCCATTGTTATTACTGTTCCGGGGCCCCTCCCCTATGAATTTGATAAGGCTATCCCATGGCACTATGGGGCAGATGTATATGTACTTGGAATAAAGCAAGAGTTCAACACCGGTACCAGCATCAGCAATATCACCGGTCCAGCTAAAGTTACCCGCAGTGGCAGGCTCTTCTCGCCTGACATTGCACCACCAGTTATCCGAAGACCTCTCATTATAACACCTGCAAGTGCGCCTGTTTCCACTTCTGATCAAGTTGCTTCCCCTGCTGCCGAGTCATCTAATACTCGGGGCAAAGGGATTGATGATGAGCCTGCCCGGATGGAGGCACCAAAGTCTGTGAATGTTGAAGCCTCCCAGCAAGAGATGGAGGAAATTCTTAAGATAATCAAGAAGAGCGACTTCAATGTCGTTGAAAAGCTGGGGCATACCCCCTCCAAGATCTCCATGCTATCATTGCTGCTGTGCTCAGAGGCCCATGCCAAGGCCCTGATTTCATTTCTGAAGACGGCCCATGTGCCACAAGAGACCTCTGCAGATTAATTCACTGACTGTGTGGCCAATTTGACAGCTGACAACGGCTTGGGTTTCTCGGATGTTGACCTTACCGCCAAGGGAAAGAACCACAATGACGCCCTGCATGTCTCTATAGAATGCAGGGGCACTACTCTCGCACACGTGTTGGTGGACACCGGTTCTTCCGTGAATGTGTTGCCCAAGAAGGCCTTAGACCGGTTGGATTGTGAGGGCCTGGAATTGAAGCCTAGTAACATCATTGTTAGAGCCTTTGACGGTTCTAAGAGGATGGTGCATGGTGAGGTAGACATTCCTATTCGTGTGGGTTCTCAAGTATTTGACTCGATGTTCTATGTGATGGACATTCGTCCATCTTATTCCTGTTTACTGGGTCGACCTTGGATTCATAAAGCTGGGGCAGTGACTTCCACTCTACACCAAAAACTCAAATACCCTGTCAGAGGGAAGATTGTCACTGTGCAGGGGGAGGAAGAATATATTGTTAGTCATCTGAATTCCTTCTGGTATACTGAGATGGACGGGGAGTTTATTGAAACCCCCTTTCAACATTTTGAAGAGGTACCTCCAACATTGGAAGCAGCAGAAGCGGTGACTGAAGAGAATTCTCCTTTGAAGATGGCCTCCTTAAAGGACGCCCGGGCTGTAATTGAGAAAGGTGAATGTGCTAACTGGGGCAGGCTCCCTGATTTCACTCCTAAAACTGACAAGTTTGGACTGGGTTTTACTACAGAGGCTCAAAGGGTTGTGCGCAAAGCTAGGATCGGAAGACCTCCTGTGCTCATCACCAATCCAGGAGTGAATGCTATTAGGGAAGAAGACGAAGTGGAAGAATCAGAGTTTGATAGCTGGATCTACCCGACGACTGACGGTGGATTGAACAATTGGACCGCAAAAGATCATACACCTGTTACTTTTGTTACGTAGTAATGAATTCCTTTGTTTTTGTTATTTGTAATAAACAATAAACTGAAACTTTATGGCCCAATGTCTTACCCGGGGCACCGTTGGCTTCATTTGTGAGGGCTTATAACTGTCATTTCCATATATCATGAATA
The DNA here is from genome assembly GCA_948472305.1 of Vicia faba. Taxonomy (NCBI): domain Eukaryota; kingdom Viridiplantae; phylum Streptophyta; class Magnoliopsida; order Fabales; family Fabaceae; genus Vicia; species Vicia faba. The sequence goes on from OX451738.1 coordinate 89,489,267, forward strand.
AAGATCTTGGACATTTTTTCGCATTTCAAATCTTGTGCTCCCTTTCTTTCTTTCTTTCTTTCTTTATATATTGCAAAACAGCTATATTTACACACACTCACCCATACAGGTTTCAATCCACTCTGGATCTCACTGGTAACGACTCTGTTACTGCCAGTTATGACTTCGAAAATCCGATCAACTTAGCCGAAGACGAAGGTGAAGATGATTGCGAAGTGCCTGGTGAGCTTGCAAGACTGTTACTCCAGGAAGAGAGGGCAATTCAACCACATGAAGATCCAGTGGAAACGATAAATCTGGGTACTGAGACAGATAGAAAGGAAGTTAAGATTGGTGCCAATCTGGAGCTCAGCGTGAAACAACGGTTGACTCAGATGTTACATGATTACGTGGAGATCTTTTCCTGGTCCTACGAAGACATGCCTGGGTTGGATACCGACATTGTGGTTCATCACTTGCCTACCAAGGAAGACTGCCCTCCGGTTAAGCAAAAGGTCCGCCGTATGCGTCCAGAGATGTCCGAGAAGATCAAAGCTGAGGTTATGAAACAGTTTGATGCCGGGTTTCTTGCAGTGACTTCGTACCCTCAGTGGGTTGCTAATGTGGTGCCGGTACCGAAGAAAGACGGTAAGGTCAGAATGTGTGTTGACTACAGGGACCTGAATAGGGCCAGCCCCAAGGATGACTTCCCCCTACCTCACATTGATGTTCTGGTTGATAATACTGCTCAGCACAAGGTATTCTCCTTCATGGATGGTTTTTCAGGATATAATCAGATCAAGATGGCTCCTGAAGATATGGAAAAGACTACCTTTGTCACTCAGTGGGGCACTTTCTGCTACAAGGTCATGCCATTCGGGTTGAAAAACGCTGGGGCAACCTACCAACGTGCCATGGTTGCTTTATTTCATGACATGATCCATCATGAGATAGAAGTATACGTCGACGATATGATTGCAAGGTCTCAGACTGAGGAGGAACACCTTAACCATCTGCAGAAATTGTTTGACCGTTTGAAACTGTACAAGCTGAGGTTGAACCCGAACAAGTGCACCTTCGGGGTAAGATCTGGAAAGTTGCTAGGCTTCGTTGTAAGTGATAAGGATATTCAAGTGGACCCTGAAAGTTAAAGCCATTCAAGAGATTCCGGTTCCTAAGACAGAGAAAGAGGTCAGAGGCTTTCTGGGACGTCTGAATTACATTGCTCGATTCATCTCGCACCTAACCGCTACCTGTGAGCCAATCTTCAAGCTGCTGAAGAAAGATCAGGTAGTACGTTGGAATGATGAATGTCAAGCCGCTTTTGATAGAATCAAAGAGTACCTCCAAGAACCACCCATCCTTATGCCACCAGTTGAAGGGAGACCTCTAATACTATACTTGACAGTACTTGACAGCTCAATGGGGTGTGTGTTGGGGCAGCATGACGAGTCTGGCCGAAAAGAGCACGCCATTTATTACCTTAGCAAAAAGTTTACCGACTGTGAGACCCGATGCTCACTGCTCGAGAAGACTTGCTGCGCTTTGGTATGGGTTGCTCGCCGGCTGAGACAGTATATGCTGACTCACACTACCTTGTTGATCTCAAAGATGGATCCAATAAAGTACATATTTGAAAAGCCTGCTCTGTCTGGAAGAATAGCAAGATGGAAAATGATCCTGACAGAATACGACATCCAGTACACGACCCAGAAAGCCATCAAAGGAAGTGTATTGGCAGACCACTTGGCACACCAGGCAGTAGACGACTATCAGTCAATGAATTTCGAGTTTCCAGACGAGAGCATCATGATAGTGACTGATTGTGAAGTACCTGGACCGGATGAAGGACCTGAGGAAGGATCCCGATGGTCTATGCACTTTGACGGAGCCTCCAACGCTTTGGGTAACGGCATCGGCGCTGTAACCATATCCCCTCAAGGCACTCATTCTCCACTTACTTCCCGACTATGTTTCAACTGCACCAATAACATGGCGGAGTATGAGGCATGCATCATGGGTCTTCAAGCTGCGATTGACTTAAGGATCAAGTTTCTGAGTGTCTTCGGAGATTCCGCTCTCGTGATCAATCAGATCAAAGGCGAGTGGGATACGAAACATCCGAATCTTATTCCTTACAGAGAATGTGTGTTGACATTGATCCCCCATTTCACAGAGATAACTTTTGAACATTTCCCAAGAGAGGATAATCAATTGGCGGACGCGTTAGCTACGATGTCTTCCATGTTCAAAGTCAAATGGGACAATGAGGCTCCCCGGGTCATCATCTGGAAACTGGACGAACCGACATACTGTTGTGATCTTGAGGCTGAGGTAGTGACTGAAAAACCTTGGTACCATGAGGTGAAGAGATACTTGGAAGCTCAGGAATACCCTGAAGGTGCATCTGTCAACGATAAGAAGTTTCTGAGAAGGTTCGTAGCGAAGTTCTTCCTCAGCAACGGCGTTCTATACAAGCGAAACCATGATTCGACCTTACTGTGTTGTGTAGATAAGACTGAAGCAGAAAGAATCATGACAGAGCTACATGAAGGTACCTTCGGAACACACTCTAGTGGACACACTATGGCAAAGAAGATCCTTCGGGCAGGATATTTCTAGTCCACAATGGAAGCTGATTGTTACCAACATTCTCGGACATGTCACAAATGCCAAATATATGCAGATAAGGTGCATGTTCCTCCAGTCCCTTTGAATGTCTTGACTGCACCTTGGCCTTTTGCAATGTGGGGCATAGATATGATCGGTGAGATTAAACCTACGGCATCCAATGGGTATCGCTTCATCCTGGTAGCGATCGATTACTTTACAAAGTGGGTTGAAGCAGCTTCTTACGCTACTGTAACCAAGAATGTTGTGGCACGGTTCATTCGGCATAACCTGATCTGTCGATACGGCGTCCCAGAAAGAATCATTACGGACAACGGTACCAATCTCAACAACACTATGATCACTGAGCTCTGCGAGCAATTTAAAATACAGCACCACGACTCTTCTCCTTACCGGCCGAAGATGAATGGGGTTGTAGAAGCAGTGAATAAGAATATCAAGAAGATTGTGCAGAAGATGACAGTGACCTATAAAGATTGGCACGAGATGTTACCGTTCGCTCTTCATGGGTACCGTACCTCAGCTAGGACGTCAACCGGGGCAACTCCTTTTTCCTTGGTCTACGGCATGGAGGCAGTCTTGCCGATCGAAGTGCAGATACCCTCTCTCCGGATAATGAAGGATGCAGATCTGAGTGAAGATGATTGGATCCAGACTCGACTTGATCAATTAAATCTAATTAACGAAAAGAGACTCACTGCTATTTGTCATGGTCAGACGTACCAAAAACGGATGATCAGGGCATTTAACAAGAAAGTCAGACCACAAGAGTATCAAGTTGGGGACCTGGTAATCAAGCGCATCATCCTTCCTCAGAGTGATCCCAGGGGCAAATGGACCCCCACCTACGAAGGGCCATTTGTGGTTAAACATGTTTTCTCAGGAGGAGCCATGATCCTAACCACCATGGATGGTGACGACCTTCCTCACCCCGCCAATGCAGACATAGTAAAAAGATACTACGCATGACAAAAGACCCGCTAGGTTGACATACCTAGGAAAAAATTAGGGCTTCCCGGCGAACCAAAAGGGTTCGGGAAAAATGAGGGATGAAATGAAAAAATCTGTACACCCGGCAAGTCGAAAACCTGAAAAGGCGGCTTGGGCAAAAATGGGTATCCCGGTGGACTGAAAACCCGAAAGGGCGGTCCAGGCAAAAGTTAGGGATAAAGCGTAATACTATGTCTCATTGGATCACCTTGCATCCAGAATCCGGTATCAACATCAAGTTCAAACGGCATCGATCGATCAGCTTCATCGTCAACTGAGCAGCAAAGTGATGAGACGCTCGAAGATATAAAGGCGATAGTAGAGTTGGAACCCAGTGGGATTATTCTCTTCACATAGCTGTTTTGTTTTCCCTTTGTACAAATTTGTATAAACTCTTTTGTTCGGTGGCATTCTCTTACTAGGACGTCAGCCTCTTGTATATAAACGCCTATTTACAGGCAAATTCAAAAATCAATACAAATACACTTTTCAGACAAATTGCCCTTTGTTTTTCCTTTTTCTGTTTTGTTTTGCGAAGAACGTCCAAGGTTCAATTTGTGATATATGCATTTAACACTAATTGCTAACTCATAAATATTTGCATACGAAACAAATGATTAATTACAGGTAACATTAGAAACAGGGGCAATAATGAGTTGTCTAAGCGATCTAATTGCTCTGTCCATTAAGGTACCAAGGTAGGTTCAGCTGAAGAACATAACCAAGATATATTAAGTCCCCAGAGAGTGAGCCAGCAAGTCAATGCACTCTCCCCACGCAGAGTTATCCTGTCAGCCTTAAGGAAGTTGGGTATCCTCCAGCAGATCTCAACATTCCTCAGCGCAATACACATACATTCTTAACAAGCATCCCCGACAGTCTTGACCTAAGATTGTTCCCCGGCGGTATACCAGACATTCAGCGGAGCCACTTCCCCAATACCTCAAAAATTTCCCCAGGAGAGTCCAGTCTGAAGATTTCCCCAGGAAAATGGAATCCAATCTCCCCAGCAGGTCTTGAAGCTTATCCCCAGTAGATTCTGGAAGCTTATCCCCTGCAGAGCACGAACGCGTCCCCCAGCTTTATTCAAAGATTATTTCCCTACCAGGATATAACTAGGTTATCCTCAGCCAAGAGTCACGGAAATATCGTCCTCGGCGAAGTCTTCTTATCCCCAACGGAGTCTATTAAAACTTCCAACATAACACATCAATGGTATCCCCAGCGGAGTTATCAACATCTCAACAGAGTACCTCTCTTCCCACAGAGTATTGTTCCCCAGCAAGGTCGCTAGAGCAATTCCCCCCCACAGAGTAATCTCCAAGTTTATTCCCCAGCGGAATCATCTTCTCCTACCGATATTCTTGCAACCATCACTCCCCCAGTGGAAACAAAAGCTCTACATCAGCCCAGGATTTAACTTCCCGGCATTCGTCAAGGATTTACTTTCCTAGACGAAAATACATTCATAAACATCGCATCTCCATACATTATAGCATGCATATACACATCATGAACATACAATCTCACTTATTCCGAGAACATCACGCATGTCATACATCATGACATCGCATACAACTAACGTTTTGTCTTTTCAGGACAAAGGTTAATACCAAGATGATTACCATCAACGGTCGCAACTAAAGATCCGATTCCTGTATCTTGCCAGGGTGTATCTGTTGACGACTGATTACCAGACCCGATTCCTGTATCTTGCCAGGGTGCGTCTGAAGAGTTTGAGGATCCGATTCTTGTATCTTTCCAGGGTGTATCTGTTGACGACTAACATTACCAGACCCGATTCCTATATCTTGCCAGGGTGCGTCTGAAGAGTTTGAGGATCCGATTCCTGTATCTTGCCAGGGTGTATCTGTTGACGACTAACATTACCAGACCCGATTCCTGTATCTTGCCAGGGTGCGTCTGAAGAGTTTGAGGATCCAATTCCTGTATCTTTCCAGGGTGTATCTGTTGACGACTAACACTACCAGATCCGATTCCTGTATCTTACCAGGGTGTGTCTGAAGAGTTTGAGGATCTGATTCCTGTATCTTGCCAGGGTGTATCTGTTGACGACTAACACTACCAGATCTGATTCCTGTATCTTGCAAGGGTGCGTCTGAAGAGTTTGAGGATCGGGTTCCTATATCTTGCCAGGGTGTATCTGTTGACGACTAGCATTACCAGACCCGATTCCTGTATCTTGCCAGGGTGCGTCTGAAGAGTTTGAGGATCCGATTCCTATATCTTGCCAGGGTGTATCTGTTGACGACTAGCATTACCAGACCCGATTCCTGTATCTTGCCAGGGTGCGTCTGAAAAGTTCGAAGATCTGATTCCTGTATCTTGCCAGGGTGTATCTGTTGACGACTATATTCTCCGGACTCGATTCCTGTATCTCGCCAGGGCACATCTAAAGAGTTTAAAGATTCGATACCTGTATCCAGCCAAGGCACATCTACGCAAAGAGTTTGAAGGCCAACTCCTGTAACAGGCCAGGTATTTACTTTCTTTCTCAGGTACGCAGGTTCTCGCTAAGGAAACTCTTACGCGATCGACACCCATATGGCATCTATAAGCCCATCTTCCTATCCATCAATCTCCAAATGGTATCTGTAAGCCCATTCCCACCATCATACTGCTAACACTCTACTATATGAGTGCAAATTTCTGGGCACTCTAGTGTTCAATCATCTTCCACCTTCGGATTACGAAAGGCACGTCAGCCAATCTACATCCTCAGGTCTAATAAGATTGAACAGGGGCAACTGTTGTACCCCAAAATTTGCCCTCCCATATTCTTCAAGGTTTGCTAAGATCATGCTTCAAAATCTCCCAAGGGTTGCACAGTCCAATGGCCTCCTAACAGTAAAAAATTAGGGTTTTGGTTCTGGCAAATAAATTGAAGTTTCCAAGGGTCCAAACAAGTCCCACATACCTACATACATTATAAAGCATTCACATGCCAAGTTTCAAGACTCACAGCATCAAATTGCACAGTCAAAAACCCTAAATGCTTCACAGTCAACTGCAGGGGCAAAATGGTCATTTGACAGTTAAAAGTCAAAAAATTTGGTCAACATCTTATTTTAAATCCACAAACATCATTTGATCAATTCTTGATCATGATTCTCAAGGCATGGCTCAAAAAGTCTCAAGATGCAAAAGTTTCTATTTTTGGACAGTTGAAAAAGTCAACTGCAAATTGACCAAGGCATAACTTCCACATGGTTTATCAGAAAAATCCCATCCAAAGCTCATTTTGAATAGAATGAAATTTCCTACAACTCATCTTCACACTTCAAGTCCAAAAAATGCTCTCACAAAAAGTTATCAGTTTCAACATTATAGGTCATTTTCAAAAGTCAACAAAAAGGCACTTCACGTCAAAGACCATAACTTGAGATTGGTAAATCAAAATGACATGGGACCAAAGGCATTGGTTAGAGGACTTCAAGACCTTTCCAAAATGTCCAAGAACATGATCAAAGCTTAAATATTGAGCAAGATATGCCTTGTGGAAGTTGGGAAAATTTTGGGAATTTTGAAAAGTCAACTTTGCTTCAAATGCCTCAAAAATGCTAATGGGCCTCAATTTCTTCCATGAATCATCACCCAAAGGCTATGCACGACCCATTGACCTCCAAGGGAGTTATTTTCTCATTTTTTTAATTATTTGAATTCTTATTATTATTAATTCACTTAATTAAAATTAAATATGAAAAAATAGCAAATAATACATTTCAAATCTTTTTGTGCAGAGATTTCATCCATTATGAATCAAATATTTCGTGCGTTACTCAAAAGGGAAAGTTTCTACATGATTGGCAATGATTGGCATAGAAAAGATTGAAAAAAAGGATATAGAAAATCAAATATTCAAAATCATGAATGCATGGATCCTTGGGCTTGCTTTCTTAACCTAATCATGCTCAGATACATATACAACATAACCCTAATGCTCACATACACAAAGGCTGCGCAGGAATCAAAGAACAACATTGCACTTTTTCACAAAAATATTGGAAACTTTTTTCATACCTAGAAGGTGTTTCAAAGCTTGAAAAGCATTCTAAAAGCTTGCTAAGACATCCAGGAAACGATTCCAATCAAAACCAGCCCTCCATACTCAAGGAATTGGTAAAATCGGATTGCACTTTTCATGAAAATTTTCATAATCGTGTTTGTTGTACCACAAAATTTGCCCTCCCATATTTCTCAAAAAAACGTTTCAAGAAAAATTCACAAGTCCAACCTGGCGCGTCATATTCAGGTATTCTTTCGCCAAGATATCTCTGATAACGTATTCTCAAATTCAGGTTCGGCTCAAGAGCCAATTCTTTAAAGAAGGTATCCGAATGTGTGAGTTTTCTTGAAGAGATATAGTGAAAAAGTGTGCTGAAAGTGCAGTTTTTACGCGCTAAAAAATTCATAACTTGAAGATCGTGGCTCGTTTTGAACCCGTTCCGGTGGCCAAAATTCCGTCTTGACATTATCTACGTTTTCATCTCTCACGGCTGGAAGCCAATTTCGATCAGAAGGTCTTCAAAAATGTGGATTTATCAAGTATTTTCGTGCAGAAATTTGTGACAAAAGTTTATTTGCGTCATGTTCAAAAAATCATAACTTGGTCGATTTTCATCGTATCGAGCTGGTTCCGGCGCCAAAATTTCAAAAATTGAGTTGACTACATTTTCACAGAAGGAATTGAGTTCGAACGGTACTCAAAAGGCCTTCGTTTTTTGCTCAGAGTGCGTGACACGCTGAAAATCCTGAATGCTGAATATTATTTCATCTGGGCCGAAACTTCGAAAATTCATAACTCGGTCAATTTTTATCGGATTGGACTCATATTTTTACACAAGGTCACTAACTCATAGATATACAACTTTTCTTCAAAAGTCGAGACCAAATTATGCACCGATCAATACCAGTTTTTTATTGAAGAACGTGTCAGAGTCGACACTGGAGCCCAAAATAAGTTTATCTGAGCTGAAACTTCAAAAATTCATAACTAATTCACCATTTATCCGATTGAGTCGATTTTCGGACAGGAGTTAGTTCTCGATGTCGGCTACATTTTGTTTTCACATTTCAACTTCAAAAAATGCACTTAAGTCCCTGCGATTTAGCCTGGAAAGTGACGAATTCAAGTGAATATTGGAGGCCCAATTGCACATTCAAAGCCCATTTTCTTTACCCTAATTTCCACTATATAATCACCTTCTTGTCACACAAACCAGGGGGAAAAAAAAAGAAAAAAGAGGAGAAGAGAAAAAGAGAGAAAAAACCTTGCCACAACACTGTTGGAATATCAAACTCTTTCAAGAACCCTAAAACCTTGAAATCCTTATTACAAATCCCTCTCTCACTACAAACAAAGCCATCTCAGTTACAAACCAACACCTCACTATTTCTCCAGTAAGGATAAGGCTGGCTTGATCTCTATGATCCTAATTTTCCAGTAAGGCATAAAAGCATTCAGGCCACTGATTTTCCAATAAGGGTAAGATTGATTTGATCTCCATGATCAAAAGGGTATAATCATTCATACATGCCATATTGTGCCTAAACATTAAATTTCTTCATATATTGGCTTTATTTGCATTTTATGATTTTATTTAATGTTTTCATGAGATTCAACACTGCAGATTTAGACAGGATCCCATGCAGGTTCATTAAGGACGTTGAGGCCAAAAGCCAAATGGCCAAAAGTCAAAAGTCAAAAGCCAAATGGCCAAAAGCCAAAAGGCCAATACATGGCGAGACAGACATCCTGAGAAGATTAAGGAACGTTGAGGCCAAAACGCAAATGGCCAAAAGCCAAAAGCCAAATGGCCAAAGTAGAACAACTTATGTATGATGAGGCCAGAACACAAATGGTCAAACCACTCCAATTCACCTCCAAAAAGGGGACAGAAACCCCCCAAGGTATTGTATTTTCTTTCTTTTCCTTATTTTATTTATTTCAATTATTTCTTTTTTTAATTAATTCCTTTAATTTAACTTATTTTCATAAAATATAAAAAATAGTAAAAAACAGAAAAGTCATAAAAATCAAAATATATTTATTTAATTAATATTTTTTGTAAATAAATTTCACTAATAATTAATTAATTATTTTTATAAATCAAAATTGCATGTAAATAATTAGATTAATTTTAGGTTTAATTTTAACATGTTTTTCTTAATAAATAAAAAAATTATAATTAGGATTAATATTTTAATTTCATTTAATTCTCATAAAAAACCATAAATACAAAAAACCTCAAAAATAATTTCTTTTTTATTTTAATTTAATTAATTTGCTCAATATAATTTAATTTCATTAAAAAGGGTCCAACGCCCTCGTTTCCAATTTTAATTCCTATTCGCGCATTTTATTTATTTCCTTCTTTTAAATATTTATGTAACTCTCCCAAAGCCTTGTAAACTTAATTTCTCGCACTTTATTTTATTTCTTTATTTACTTTCCGTCAAATCGGGTCCTGGATTTTAATTTTGGCGATGTGGACCCGCGCCTTTGTAATAGTTTAGAACTTTCAATTTCCGCATCTGTTTTAACTGTTAATAATTGCATGCAAGAATGAATGTCTAAATAAAAACAAACGCATAGATCACCTTGACATGAATAAGACAAAATAACTGAACATGACACACAATTCACACACCACCCCTAGGGTACGCCTCACTGTTGCCTTGCCTCGAAAGGTGATCGTCGAGTAGAGGATGTCTTAGTAAGTCCTCATGATCCGGGAACCTGGCATGAGGGTAGCTTCTAAGGTGTCTTCCTATTGCTCCGGTGATCACCATGTCCTGAACCTCGAATTGACCCGAACACCTCCAACGGTGGTGCTACCTACCTCTCAATGGTGGGATGGCACTACTTTAAAGGACATTTACACAGACGAATTCCTTAGGGTAGGTAGACGACTCTAGATACTTGCTCTAAATTTCAAAACAAATCAAAAATACTTTTCACACCAACACATTTTCAAAAAGCTTTCGAAAGCAATTTTTCAAACACTCTTGAGGACCGATACAAGAGTCGAACTGGAATTTTCAAAGAAACTTTTTAAAACCCACAATTGAAAAGCGAACAAACCTTTTTGAAAACACAATGAGCAAGTATCTAAGAGCCCATGGATAACCATGGATAGAAAGGGTGCTAACACCTTCCCTTTCTATAATCTACCTCCCGAACCGAGAGCAATCTCTATAAGGAATTTTTCTGTGCTTTTGTCCTTTCCATTTGGAGAAAATAAAAGACGGTGGCGACTCTTGCTTACCGCGACATTTCGCGAACCAGCGTCAAACAGTCAGTTCCAGATCCACCGATCACAGAACTGGCGACTCTGCTGGGGACTTAAACTTAAAGTGAGGTGTACCTTAGGGTTAGTTCATAACTGTGTTTTCAATTGTATTGACTTGTCTGCTTTAAATTTGTGGGTTGTTTGGGAGTTCTATAGATCCTAACCCGGATCTGGGGATACCTTCTTAGAAAGTAGCAACAAGGCTGTGAGGGAACTGTGCGGGGTATACCGACATGGTTGAAACAGTCTGCTACGTTGATGTGGCACTTTGGTGTGTACCGGTAACCCTTGAGTTCAGTCAAGGAGAGTACGGGGCCTCCGCGTGGTGTCGTGAAGCATCAACAGACCTTAGGAACCTTAATTGAACTATCTTGGCCTCTTTAGGGTAGTGAGATAACTGACTTTGGTGCAGTCCGAGGTTGGTTGATACTCGATACTACACTCAATTGAGGGTTGCTTTCCTGGAATATTTCGGTCGCCAGTTCAGTGGCTAAATCGAAACGATGAACAATGAAAGCAATCCCGTGATATTGGGACCCTTAGAACCCGGTTACTTCTGATAGGACAGGTTGAGCCCACCAACTTCAAGAGGGTAATACCCAGACCTCATGCTGGCCTAAACTCTAAGGGTTTCTCTTGTGTGACTTGCGTGCCTTCGTACTTGACTACTTGCATGCTTGTTATCTGACACATGAACTATTTGCAGGTTTTGTTTATAGTCCTTAATAGGGACTCATAACAGGGTACCTAAGTTTCTTACAGGGTTTGGTCCGTAGTCCTTAATTAGGACTCATAACAGGGTTTACCGAATTTCTTGCAGGTTTGGTTTTAGCCCTTAACTGGGACCCATGACAAAGTTTACCAAGTTTCTTGCAGGTTTTGTTTATAGTCCTTAATTGGGACTCATGACCGGTTTTACTTGAGTTTCTTGCAGGTTTTGGTTTGCAGTCCTTAACAAGGGACTCATAACAGGGTTACCTACATTACCCCATGCATAGCATAACATCATACCATTGCATACATCCTAACCCATTTCAAGGATCTCAAGGGCTTGTGATGCAGGTCATGGTGAATCAACTATCCCAGCAAGGGGCAAAGAGGATTTATTTTCCTCTAGACAAAGTTGTCAGGGGCTATGACCCACTTGATATGGTGAGCTTTGACTCCTGAAGAAGGTTCCCCTAACCAAGGTTGTTTGGAAATCAAAACCAGACATGATGATTAAAGTCAGGGGCTATGACCCACTTGATATGGTGAGCCTTTGACCCTTGAAGAAGGACTCTCAACAACATGAAGTACCTTCAATCAAGTTACCAGTTTTCAACTCTAACAAATTTTCTTGTTTACCCCGCGAGGTCCTTGAAAACATTGCATGCATGTCATTCACATCATTACATAACAGGTACCCTTGTTGCAGGTTACTTACCCTTCCCGCTGTTTATTTCAGCGATGGCCTTCCAACCAGATAACCAGGACCTTCTCGCTCAAGAGACTCAGTTCCGGGAAATCCTCCTGAATCTATCCAAGGGGCAGGAGGAGCTAAGGACACTTCTCATGGAGACTTTTGTCAGGAACAGTGCCGAGGATGAAAGGCTGAAACACCTACAAGCTGAGGTGGATGCATTGAAGGTCCAGATGTTGGGGCAGGTGACTGCCATTCAAGGGTTAGCTCAGAGACAAGATGAGCTCTGGTTTCTCGTCAACCAACTGCTTCAGGGTAATCAACTGGGGCAAAAGTCTAAGGGTAAAAAGCCAGTCAGCGCTCAACCACCTTTGAGACAAGGAGGTAAGGGGAGAGCTCCTCAAATGGCTCCAGTGTCACAAACTCAACATCACAACCAACAAAAGAGCGAGAGGAGGCAGTTCACTCGGCTCAGCACGACCTTATCCCAGATATTGCCACAGTTGCTGGAGACCAAGCTGGTAACTCTAAAAGAAGCTCCGAAGAACCAAAATACAACGTCACCGAGGTACAATCCCAATGCTCGCTGCGCCTATCATTCCGACAGCCCGGGGCATGATACAGATGACTGTTGGACTTTGAGAAATAGGGTTCAAGATCTGATTGATGCAAAGGAAGTCCAACTCGGCTCTCCAGAGGCTCCCAACGTGATCACTGCTCCCTTGCCAAAACACGGCTAGGATTGAGAAATTTTTGTTCATTCGAATGTTCAAGTTGCAATTCTCTTTTGTTCAAACATTTACTCATGTTAAACATTGTTATTTCATTAATGCATCGCATATGTCTGTTCTAAAACAATATATTCGTATTCACTAAATGCAAATTATTTTCATATTTTTTCCTGATGATCAACTCTTAATTAATAATTCTAAGCCTCTTGAGGGAGGATGACGAAAACGATACCGCGATCATTACAATATGCTTTTGAACAGACCCCGCTGATGAGGTACAGGCATTGTTTCAATCCCTAAACACTGGAGTTATAAGGATGATAATCCCTCGTCAACCCCTCTGAGCCAAAGAAGTAGGAGTCTTTTCTTTTCGAAATTTAAAACCCTTTATCATAACCTGGGGCAGGGTAGTTCTCTCAGTTGATCCAAGTGCATAACAAATGGCACCAAAGAGGTCCTTACCAAAAAAAAAGAAGACAATGATGGTTCCGAACAATCAATAAAGAAAGGCAGTCATTATCTTTCAAAATAAGAACCCATTAAGTCAAAACCCATGAAGGAGACTTACAAAACTGGGGCATCCCGCTGACTGTAATTCCAAAAAAGGAAACAGTTCAGGCAAAAAGAAAGGGATAACAAAAATCAAAAAAATCAGAGGTCTTACAAACCCTCAACAAAAAAAGGAATGACTGCCTATTCAAAATAAACTATCAACATCCGGATCATCACCGGAAAATCAGGACAAAGACTCAAACAAGGTCTAACGTATGATCAACTGAGTTTAGGTTTGGAGAACATCACGAAGAGCGGGTGGGTACAAATATAATTTGAGCCTTTATCCTTTGTTTCTTAAAACCGTGAACCAGGCCACGTTATAACCCTAAAAAGTCCTAGCTGAAGCATGGGTTAGTTCGAAAGCATATTGTGACGAAAGGTATCCTGACTCCTTAAGGCTTACTATAAAGAAGGAGTTGACATCATGTTTTACAAACATTCATTTGTTTTATGAAAAAAAAGAATGCATTTTCAAAATCTTCAAGACAGACATAAGCTTTGCATTTTTGATATAACATTGTTTGCATATGACTCTTTGTTTGAACAACAGAAGTTCGCACGACGAATGCCTAATGAACAGAAGTACCTCCAATCAAGGGGCAGACATGAGCATGGTCCATCATCTGGGGCAGTCCAATCAAGATTCGGAGAATCTCTCAAAGGCCAAATAGCCTGGGGCAAATCTCCTCCTGAGTCACTGGGGGCATTTCAACAACGAATCTGGCCTGATCAAACACCTTCTGGTGGCACGACAAAACACTTCTAACAGGGGCAACTCCCTACATTCTGAGAACGGATATAGTCGGAAAAATACTACGCACAATCAAAGACCCGCTAGGTTGACACACCTAGGCAAAAATAAGGTCTTCCCGGCGAACCCAAAAGGGTTCGGGCAAAATGAAGGGTTGAAATGAAAAATCTGTACACCCGGCAAGTCGAAAACCTGAAAAGGCGGCTTGGGCAAAAATGGGTATCCCGGTGGACTGAAAACCCGAAAGGGCAGTCCAGGCAAAAGTTAGGGATCAAAGCATACGACTATGTCCTGTCATCTTATCACTTGCCTACCAGAAGAAGGTTTGTCCATCAACTAACTATCAGCACCTCACAGGTCTTCCTCTCCCACCTCAGAAACAGGGGCAATAAAGAGTGGTCTAAGCAATCTAATTGTTCTGTCCTCCAAGGTATCAAGGTGAGTTCAGCTAAAGAACATGACCAGTACATCTTAATTCCCCAGAGAGTAAGTCAGCAATCAGTGCACTCTTCTCCAAGCAAAGTTATCCAACCTTAAGGAAGTTGAGTATCCCCCAGCAGATCTCAACATCTCCCCAGCAGCACATATATTCTTAACAAGCATCCCCGGCAGTCTTGGTCTAAAGATTGTTCCCCGGCGGCAGACCAACATTCAAAGGAATCACTTCCCCGACATAGTTCAAAACTTCCCCAGGAGAGTCCAACCTAGATCCCCAGGAAAGTTTGGAATTCATCTCCCCAAGCAGTAAGCTTATCCCCAGTAGGTTCTGGAAGCTTACCCTCGCAAGGGCACGAACGCGTCTCCCGGCTTTATTCAAAGAGTTATTTCCTTAACAGGATATAACTGGGTTATCCTCAGCCAAAAGCCACGGAAAGAGCGTCCTCGACGAAGTATCCTTATCCCCAGCGAAGTCTATCAGCACTTCCAACAACAAGGGTATCCCCAGTAAATTATTATCAACACTCAGCAAGGCATCCCTCTTCCCACAGAGTATTGCTTCCCAGCATGGTCGCTAGAGTATCTTTTCTCCCCGCAGAATCTTCCATTTTGCCAAGTTTATTCCGCAACGGAGTCATCTTCTCCTACCGGTATTCTTGCAGTTATCATCCCCAGCGGAGGCAAATCTATTCTTCAACATCAGCCCAGGAGGACTTCCCGGCACCCGTCAAGGATTTGCTTTCCTAGACGAAAACATACATTCATAAAACATCACATACATCATTATAACATGCATAGACGCATTATATCATACAAATCGCATTTATATCGAGAACATCATTGCTTGATCCATATCATGCATATGACTGACCTTTACCTTTCAGGAAAAATGCAGTTGAAATTCTCAACCATATTTCAAGACCTTGTCCGGTTCAGTTAAATCGACCCTAAGATTTTCCTGATGCTTATCCAGTCAAAGGCCTTCTCTGGTTCAGTCAGATCGACCCTAAGATCTCCCTGATGCTTATCCAGTTGAAGATATTCCAAGACCTTGTCCGGTTCAGTTAAATCGACCCTAAGATTTTCCTGATGCTTATCCAGTCAAAGGCCTTCTCTGGTTCAGTCAGATCGACCCTAAGATCTCCCTGATGCTTATCCAGTTGAAGATATTCCAAGACCTTGTCCGGTTCAGTTAAATCGACCCTAAGATTTTCCTGATGCTTATCCAGTCAAAGGCCTTCTCTGGTTCAGTCAGATCGACCCTAAGATCTCCCTGATGCTTATCCAGTTGAAGATATTCCAAGACCTTGTCCGGTTCAGTTAAATCGACCCTAAGATTTTCCTGATGCTTATCCAGTCAAAGGCCTTCTCTGGTTCAGTCAGATCGACCCTAAGATCTCCCTGATGCTTATCCAGTTGAAGATATTCCAAGACCTTGTCCGGTTCAGTTAAATCGACCCTAAGATTTTCCTGATTCTTATCCAGTCAAAGGCCTTCTCTGGTTCAGTCAGATCGACCCTAAGATCTCCCTGATGCTTATCCAGTTGAAGATATTCCAAGACCTTGTCCGGTTCAGTTAAATCGACCCTAAGATTTTCCTGATGCTTATCCAGTCAAAGGCCTTCTCTGGTTCAGTCAGATCAACCCTAAGATCTCCCTGATGCTTATCCAGTTGAAGATATTCCAAGACCTTGTCCGGTTCAGTTAAATCGACCCTAAGATTTTCCTGATGCTTATCCAGTCAAAGGCCTTCTCTGGTTCAGTCAGATCGACCCTAAGATCTCCCTGATGCTTATCCAGTTGAAGATATTCCAAGACCTTGTCCGGTTCAGTTAAATCGACCCTAAGATTTTCCTGATGCTTATCCAGTCAAAGGCCTTCTCTGGTTCAGTTAGATCGACCCTAAGATCTCCCTGATGCTTATCCAGTTGAAGATATTCCAAGACCTTGTCCGGTTCAGTTAAATCGACCCTAAGATTTTCCTGATTCTTATCCAGTCAAAGGCCTTCTCTGGTTCAGTCAGATCGACCCTAAGATCTCCCTGATGCTTATCCAGTTGAAGATTCCAAGACCTTGTCCGGTTCAGTTAAATCGACCCTAAGATTTTCCTGATTCTTATCCAGTCAAAGGCCTTCTCTGGTTCAGTCAGATCGACCCTAAGATCTCCCTGATTCTTATCCCAGTAGAAGACACCCAAGATTCTCTCAGCGTTCCTGTTGGGGTAGTAATCGTCCAAGGTTCTCTTACCATTCATGCTAAGGCAGTAACTATCCCTGGTTCATTCATCGCCGTTTGAAGCTCCAGACTCAGCTCCTGTAACCAGTCAGGACACATCTATACCAAGCATCTGAAAACCAGCTCCTGCAACGTGTCAGGTACTCATTTGTTCTTTTGCAGGTATGCAGGTTCTCGCTAAGGAATCTCCTACGCGATCAACATCCAGATGGCATCTATAAGCCCATCATCCTATCCAGCAATCTCCAAATGGCATCTATAAGCTCATTCCCCCATCACACTGCTAACATGTGAGCGCAAATTTCTGGGCACTTTAGTGTTCAATCATCTTCCACCCTTGGATTACGAAAGGCACGTCAGCCAATCTGCATCCTCAGGTCTAAGAAGATTGAACAGGGGCAACTGTTGTACCACAAAATTTGCCCTCCCATATTTCTCAAAAAAACGTTTCAAGAAAAATTCACAAGTCCAACCTGGCGCGTCATATTCAGGTATTCTTTCGCCAAGATATCTCTGATAACGTATTCTCAAATTCAGGTTCGGCTCAAGAGCCAATTCTTTAAAGAAGGTATCCGAATGTGTGAGTTTTCTTGAAGAGATATAGTGAAAAAGTGTGCTGAAAGTGCAGTTTTTACGCGCTAAAAAATTCATAACTTGAAGATCGTGGCTCGTTTTGAACCCGTTCCGGTGGCCAAAATTCCGTCTTGACATTATCTACGTTTTCATCTCTCACGGCTGGAAGCCAATTTCGATCAGAAGGTCTTCAAAAATGTGGATTTATCAAGTATTTTCGTGCAGAAATTTGTGACAAAAGTTTATTTGCGTCATGTTCAAAAAATCATAACTTGGTCGATTTTCATCGTATCGAGCTGGTTCCGGCGCCAAAATTTCAAAAATTGAGTTGACTACATTTTCACAGAAGGAATTGAGTTCGAACGGTACTCAAAAGGCCTTCGTTTTTTGCTCAGAGTGCGTGACACGCTGAAAATCCTGAATGCTGAATATTATTTCATCTGGGCCGAAACTTCGAAAATTCATAACTCGGTCAATTTTTATCGGATTGGACTCATATTTTTACACAAGGTCACTAACTCATAGATATACAACTTTTCTTCAAAAGTCGAGACCAAATTATGCACCGATCAATACCAGTTTTTTATTGAAGAACGTGTCAGAGTCGACACTGGAGCCCAAAATAAGTTTATCTGAGCTGAAACTTCAAAAATTCATAACTAATTCACCATTTATCCGATTGAGTCGATTTTCGGACAGGAGTTAGTTCTCGATGTCGGCTACATTTTGTTTTCACATTTCAACTTCAAAAAATGCACTTAAGTCCCTGCGATTTAGCCTGGAAAGTGACGAATTCAAGTGAATATTGGAGGCCCAATTGCACATTCAAAGCCCATTTTCTTTACCCTAATTTCCACTATATAATCACCTTCTTGTCACACAAACCAGGGGGAAAAAAAAAAGAAAAAAGAGGAGAAGAGAAAAAGAGAAAAAAAACCTTGCCACAACACTGTTGGAATATCAAACTCTTTCAAGAACCCTAAAACCTTGAAATCCTTATTACAAATCCCTCTCTCACTACAAACAAAGCCATCTCAGTTACAAACCAACACCTCACTATTTCTCCAGTAAGGATAAGGCTGGCTTGATCTCTATGATCCTAATTTTCCAGTAAGGCATAAAAGCATTCAGGCCACTGATTTTCCAGTAAGGGTAAGATTGATTTGATCTCCATGATCAAAAGGGTATAATCATTCATACATGCCATATTGTGCCTAAACATTAAATTTCTTCATATATTGGCTTTATTTGCATTTTATGATTTTATTTAATGTTTTCATGAGATTCAACACTGCAGATTTAGACAGGATGCCATGCAGGTTCATTAAGGACGTTGAGGCCAAAAGCCAAATGGCCAAAAGTCAAAAGTCAAAAGCCAAATGGCCAAAAGCCAAAAGGCCAATACATGGCGAGACAGACATCCTGAGAAGATTAAGGAACGTTGAGGCCAAAACGCAAATGGCCAAAAGCCAAAAGCCAAATGGCCAAAGTAGAACAACTTATGTATGATGAGGCCAGAACACAAATGGTCAAACCACTCCAATTCACCTCAAAAAAGGGGACAGAAACCCCCCAAGGTATTGTATTTTCTTTCTTTTCCTTATTTTATTTATTTCAATTATTTCTTTTTTTAATTAATTCCTTTAATTTAACTTATTTTCATAAAATATAAAAAATAGTAAAAAACAGAAAAGTCATAAAAATCAAAATATATTTATTTAATTAATATTTTTTGTAAATAAATTTCACTAATAATTAATTATTTATTTTTATAAATCAAAATTGCATGTAAATAATTAGATTAATTTTAGGTTTAATTTTAACATGTTTTTCTTAATAAATAAAAAAATTATAATTAGGATTAATATTTTAATTTCATTTAATTCTCATAAAAAACCATAAATACAAAAAACCTCAAAAATAATTTCTTTTTTATTTTAATTTAATTAATTTGCTCAATATAATTTAATTTCATTAAAAAGGGTCCAACGCCCTCGTTTTCAATTTTAATTCCTATTCGCGCATTTTATTTATTTCCTTCTTTTAAATATTTATGTAACTCTCCCAAAGCCTTGTAAACTTAATTTCTCGCACTTTATTTTATTTCTTTATTTACTTTCCGTCAAATCGGGTCCTGGATTTTAATTTTGGCGATGTGGACCCGCGCCTTTGTAATAGTTTAGAACTTTCAATTTCCGCATCTGTTTTAACTGTTAATAATTGCATGCAAGAATGAATGTCTAAATAAAAACAAACGCATAGATCACCTTGACATGAATAAGACAAAATAACTGAACATGACACACAATTCACACACCACCCCTAGGGTACGCCTCACTGTTGCCTTGCCTCGAAAGGTGATCGTCGAGTAGAGGATGTCTTAGTAAGTCCTCATGATCCGGGAACCTGGCATGAGGGTAGCTTCTAAGGTGTCTTCCTATTGCTCCGGTGATCACCATGTCCTGAACCTCGAATTGACCCGAACACCTCCAACGGTGGTGCTACCTACCTCTCAATGGTGGGATGGCACTACTTTAAAGGACATTTACACAGACGAATTCCTTAGGGTAGGTAGACGACTCTAGATACTTGCTCTAAATTTCAAAACAAATCAAAAATACTTTTCACACCAACACATTTTCAAAAAGCTTTCGAAAGCAATTTTTCAAACACTCTTGAGGACCGATACAAGAGTCGAACTGGAATTTTCAAAGAAACTTTTTAAAACCCACAATTGAAAAGCGAACAAACCTTTTTGAAAACACAATGAGCAAGTATCTAAGAGCCCATGGATAACCATGGATAGAAAGGGTGCTAACACCTTCCCTTTCTATAATCTACCTCCCGAACCGAGAGCAATCTCTATAAGGAATTTTTCTGTGCTTTTGTCCTTTCCATTTGGAGAAAATAAAAGACGGTGGCGACTCTTGCTTACCGCGACATTTCGCGAACCAGCGTCAAACAGTCAGTTCCAGATCCACCGATCACAGTGTTTCATTTTCCATGCATTATTTGTGATTTTTAACCATTGATTTATACTAACATGAGTGTTCTGAAGTTAATGGTATCCTTGGATTGAACTAACAAGGCCTGTATCGTGATCCACCATTAATGCACTTTAGGGTTTCAGAAACTTTGAAAGAGGGGTTTCTTCATCTGGAAAAATTGGCCATCCAAACTGGTACCATTGAAATCAGGACATCAGAACGAATTGAACAACCACCTCGCGCCCTTTTTATGTTTACTCATATGCTAATCGCTATTTTTATGCATTGCAGTTAGTGGGGGTTTAAAACCCCCGCTATTTGGTGTTATTTACAGGGAAAAAGGAAGAAGACGCTGAGTTGTTGGAACGTGATTGGAAGATTTGAATGTTAGCGCGCTTTTTGAGTGCTCCAGCATAATGCTTGTTTTTCACATATATTAATTATGTTCTATAATGTAAACAAAGAAACGCGTTGGTTCAGTTGGAAATTGAAGTGGCATGCAGGTATTGGGACCTGGGTTCGATTCCCAGGTCCCCCCAAACGCTTAATAATTTTGGTCTCAAGGTGTTCCAGTATAGCGCCTCATCTAAAGTCCACCATGCACGTTCACGCTGGTGCCTGACAAATGTCCATGAGATTCAATCTGAAGGCTACCAAAAGACGTCCACCATGTACCTCAGTCCATGAATGAGCACTCAAACTGGAAAAGTCAACGTGGCCAGATTTCTAGTGGGCCTGAATTCCTTGCATAAACCTCCTCTAGGGGCTAGACACCCCAATGGTTTGCATATTTTTATTCTTTTATTTTAATTTTCCTTTTTATTCTTTTATTTGTTTTATTGTTTTATTTAATTCACAAAAATAATTTTCATAACACAAAAATCAGAAATCAAAAAATAATAAAATATGTTTATTTAATATTTAATTCATTAATATTTTTATAAATAAAGTTTTAATAATCAACTTAGTAAAATTAGGTTAAAATTTTAATGTTTTTTTTTATAAAATAACTAAATATGTAGAAATTAGGTTTTTAGCATTTTTATTCCTTTTCTTAATAAATAATTTCTTCTTCTCATTATTATTATTAATTATTAATTATTTTGTAAATACCCATGTAAATAATTAATTAGTGTAAATTAGGTTAAAACTTGAAGATTTTTCTTAAATAATTAAAAACAACTTAGAACTAGGGTTTTATTTAACTTTTAATTTTAATTAATTTTCATTATTTTCATAAATACCAAAAACCAAAAACAATTTCTTTTCTTTATTAAATAATTAATTAATTTTTTAATTTCATTTAATTTCTTTAAAGGGTCCAACGCCTTCGAACATTCGATTCTAATTTCTTTTCGCGCATTTATTTTATTTTATTCTAGATATTATGTAATTGCCCAAGCCTTGTAATAGTAATTAGGACATTTATTTACTTTCCGCATTTTATTCAAAACGGGTCTTTGTTAATTTGGCGATGTATAGACCCGCGCCTTGTAATAGCGTAGGACTTTATTTTCCGTACTTTAATTTCCACACCCTTTAACTGCTAAATTTTGCATGAAAGAATGAATGGCCCAAATAAAATCAAAGTGTAGATCACCATAATGCATGACAAGATAAAACATAACTGAAAACAATGCACAAATTCACACACCACTCTTAGGGTACGCCTCACTGTTGCCTTGCCCCTCGAAACGTGGTCGTCGAGTATAGGACGTTTTAGTAAGTCCTTATGTCCATGAACATGGCATAAGGGTAGCTTCTAAGGTGTCCTACTGTTGCTCCGGTGACCACACTGTCCCTAACAAACGAATTGACCCGAACACCTCCAACGGTGGTGCTACCTACCTCTCAATGGTGGGATGGCACTACCTTAAGGACATTTACACAGCCTAATTCCTTAGGGTAGGTGGATGACTCGTAGATACTTGCTCTATTTCAAAAAAACAAATCAAAAACTCTTTTCACACCGACACTTTTCAAAAAGCTTTCAAAAAACAATTTTTCAAACACTCTTGATGACTGATACAAGAGTCGATCGGAAATCTTTAAACGAAACTTTTTCAAACAAACGAAACTTTGAAAAGCAAACACTTTTGAAAACACAAATGAGCAAGTATCTAAGAGCCCGTGGATAACCACGGATAGAAAGGGTGCTAACACCTTCCCTTTCTATAAATCTACCTCCCGAACCGAGAAACTATCTCATAAGGAATTTTGTTGTGCTTTTGTCCTGTCCATGTTGGAAAAAATAAAAGACGGTGGCGACTCTTGCTTCCGCGACATTTCGCGAAACCAGCGTTAAACAGTCAGTTCCAGATCCACCGATCACACCAAGCCTTTATTCAAACAAACTGTCAAACACAAGCCATAGCCCTTATTCAAACCAGTCATAAATAACAACCATCATCCATATCCAATCATAGCCAAAATCACCAACAAAGCCCTCAGAGCTAGGCTCATCACAGGGTCTAACAAAAAACAAAGGCAAACAACTCAGATATCAAAATAAGGCAACATCATCAAGTTATCAGAACTAACATATCAACAACACCCAAGCTCTCAGAACTAAAAAAGTTCATCATCGAGTAACACGAATCAAGGGTCTCAAAGCAAAGAGTCAAGCGTCCAAAGAAGCAGAAGAGGAAAAGAAGTGATTAAGGCTAGGGTTTTCAGAGACAATCATCATTAAACCATAAAAAGCTAAGATAAAGGTACCAGATTTCCAGAGCTAGCTCAGCATCACCATTCCCTCGCCTTCAGCTGCTTGAGACACGCCTCCGGTTCGCCTCTCCTCCTCTCCAAGCAACGAACTCCAAAGGTAGTATTTTTCTCCCTCTTTTCACACCTCGCATGGACAACACATAGAATCAATACATAAAAAGATTGAAAACATGCATGAACTGAAACCTTAAATTTGCGTTAAGTTTGAATCATTACCTTCTTCGAAATCGCCGCCTGCGTGACCATGGAGAGGAGGGAGCAATGATGGCGTTTGGTAGCTGAGACGAAAGGATTAAGTCAGAAGCTTGGCTCAAGGAGAACGAAGGAGGCGATGAAGGAAGCGCCGCTCAAGACTGTAACCCTATTTCCCAAAATGAAATGAAACAATGAAACAATGAAACCCTAAAACAATTGTTAAAGCACATTGGGCCTGTCCCCAACGAAGCTGCTTAAGCCCATTTCCAATCCGGCAAATACACCCCCCTTTTCCTTTTGATTATGTTTGTTCTTTGGGCCATAATCCCCCTAGAGCCCATTTAACCTTTTTTTCTCTTATACTTTAATATTTTTTTATTTTCTTTTATATAACATAAACTTAGAATTAACATTCTTATTAAATAATAAATAATACATTAATTTCCTTTTTTACTAATATTGTTTATCACACTTAAATGTAAATATTAGATTTTTTTATTAGGTTTAAACAATTTTCTTTTTAGAACCTTTTTAATTAAAAAAAACGTTTGTTTATATAACATTAACTAAAATGTATAAATAATAATTTTCTTAAACTTAAAACATTTTTCTTTTCTTTAATTAAAACTTTTGTACATAAAAATACTAACTAAAACACATTAACATTAATACATAAAAATATATAATTTCTTGAGCATTTTCCTCTTTATTTTATTAAATATTTTGTTTTGTACATAATTAACAAAAACACAAAAAAGATAAATAATACTTAATAATTACTTAATTTTGCATTAAGTTAAACATCATTATCACTTGTAAATAATCATATACACTTACACAAATACTTTTGATACATTATTTTTATACATTGATACATGATATTGAGAATGCGATTCAATTTGGTTGTAAATATATTTGGACACTACTCTCCTAATAAGTCTCATCCCCATTTGTAAATATTTGTACCCCCATTCCCAGATACTTATTTGTAATAGCTTAGACTTTAAATTCCCGCAATTTATCGCTTTCTGTATACTGTATAGTAATTAGGGTTTGTATACGAAGATTTAAAATCAACCGCTAGATAACCTAATACAATACAAATGCATGACAATCAATACACAATTAACACTTGCACCCCTAGGGTAATCCCGCTTGTTGCCTTCCAAAATGGGTCATGCTTGCATGTTGAGTTTCTTTGGCAAAACAAAACAAATCAAATGATCATAGTCCCTCGATGACGCTTTCGAAAGTTGCCTAAACAAAAGTCCCTTCAAGTAAAATTGCCAAAGACACTTGGCACCATTGCATTCATGGTCCATACGATGACCCGCGCCCGTCCCGTTAACATCCTAACACAAGATTGTCCACCAAATACAATGGTGGAACAATACTGTTAAAAGGGTTAAAACATGAGAAAAATCTTTGAGTAAATTTAGGGGTAGACAACTCTTAGTTACTTGATCAAACTTGCAAAACACACTTGCCTACTTTTCAAAACCATACTTCACAACACAACTTCCAAAATAACTTTCTAAAACATTGAAACATCTTTTCGAAAAGACACACACCTTTGTAAAACATTCGAGTAAAGAATTGTTACAACGGTTGCCTAGACAAGTCATCTTTTTCAAAACATTTTCAAAACACACACACACACACACACCACCATTTCAAGCAATTGAAAATCAAGGCAAGTGATCTAAAACAAGTAACTAAGAGCCCATGGATAACCATGGATGAAAAGGGTGCTAATACCTTCCCTTTTCATAATCTACCCCCCGAACCCACGAAACATCTCAAAAGGTTTTTCCTGTGCTTTTTAACCTTTCCTTTAGGATAAAATAAAAAGTCGGTGGCGACTCTTGCTAAACCGAACAAGTGCGAATACAAACGCAAAACCTCAAGTCAGTTCTCCCACCGTATCACAGAACTGGCGACTCTGCTAGGGAGAAATTTAAAAGTGGGGTTACCTTAGGGTTTAGATCACCTTTACATTCTTGCTTTGATTGCTTTGATTGCTTTAATTTTTGGGTCCTTGTTTGGGTTTGTTGTAAATCCTACACCTGGATTGGGGGCACCTTTTTAGGTAAATAGCAATAAAACTGTGAGGGAACTGTGCGGGGTATACCGATATGGTTGAAGCAGTAAGCTATGTTAGTGTGACATATTTGTGAGTACCGGTAACACTTGAGTTCAATCAAGGAGAGTATGGGGCCGCTGAGTGATGTCGTGAAGCACTAACGAACTCTTAGAACCTTAATTGACCATCTTAGCCTTTTTAGGGGTAGTGAGATGACCGACTTCGGTGCAGTCCGAAGTTGGTAGATACTCGATACTACACTCATTGAGGGTTGTTTTTCTTGGAATATTTTGGTCGCCAGTTAAGTGGCTAAACCAAAACAATGAACACAGAAAATAATCCAATGATATTGAGCTCCTTAGAACCCGGTTTCTATGTTAGGACAGGATGAGCCAACTAACTTCAAAAGGGTACTTACCTACAAACCCTATGCAAGCCTAAACCTAAGGACTTGTTTGCTTTGTGTGAATATGATTACCTGTATATACACTCACTTGTTTTTACATACATGTACATAATATCATGACATCATACCATAGCATTTTCACTAACCTTTTCAAGGATCTCGAGAGTCTTTTGATGCAGGGTCACGCTGAACCAGACGTCTACCAAAGGGCAAGAGGTTTCTCCTCTAAACAAATGCCATCAAAGATCAAGTGCAACAACTTGAATCAGGGGCTATGACCCACTTGACATGGTGAGCTTGATTCTCGTGGAAAGACATCCACCGGTGCAAAGTTCTCCAATCAAAAATCGAAGTTCAACCTCTAACAATCTCTTGTGTTTACCCCAAGAGATCCTTGAAAGCATGCATCAACATATCATGCATTGCATCATAACAATTTTTCCTTTTCAGGTTTCCTTACTCTCATACTGTTTATTTCAGTAGAGATGGCTCTAGAGAGGACTGTCAAGGACATCCAGGATCAAAATGCTCAGCTTCAGGAAATGTTCTTGAACCTGTCCCTGGGGCAAGAAGAAATGAAAGCTCTCCTCACAAAGGGCTTTGTCCAGGAGAATTCAAACAATGCCAGGAGTGATCAGTTGGGGGAACTGCAGTTTGATTTGGCAACATTGAGGATCCAGGTGATGGGACAACTGGTGGGCCAGATGGCTCTCATCCAGGACTTGTCTCAAAGACAAGAGGAGCTCAGAGTTCTCGTCAACCAACTGCTTCGGGACAACCGAGTGGGGCAAACATCTGAGGTTGATGAGCAAGTCACCACTCAACCCCCCTTGGGCCAAGAATACAAGGGGAAGGCTCCTCTGCTTGCTTCAGGGTCACAACCCCATCAACAACCTCGTCAGCGTCAACGGGGTAATCAGCGTAAGCAAAATACATCGGGAAGACAGTTCACTGAGACTGACATACCGTCATCTCTAATACTGGAGCGCTTGTTGGAGGTCAATATGACTGCTTTGAAGGATCCTATTCGGAAGCCCAATACCTCCGCTCTTAACTATCATCCCGACGCATTTTGTGTATACCACTCCTATAGCCCGGGACATGACACCGACAACTGTTGGGCCTTGAAGAACAAGATTCAAGATCTGATTGACATTGGAGTGCTGAGGTTCACGCCAGACGGCGAGATGAAAATCTTCCGTTAAGAATTTCTCCACCTGAAGTGACAAAGCTCAAACTGAGAGACTTTTCTTTCATTTGAATTTTCAAAGTTGTAATATCTTTTATTATTCAGACAATTACCTATTAATATCAAACTTTGTTTCATTAATGCATTGCATATGTTTGTCTTGATTTGATCCACTCATTTTCATTACACTTGAACTATGCTTTCTACTTTCTTTATGATATTTAACTCTTGATAAAAAGCGGCAAGCCTTTAGAGGGAGGATGACGAAACAATACCATGATCTCATACAATATGCTTTTGAACAGACCTTGCTGATGATGTGCAGACATTTCTTTCAATTCCCAAACACTGGAGTTATAAGGAAGATAATCCCTAGTCAACCCCTTCGAGCCAAAGAAGTAGGAGTTTTATGTTCTAAACAAATTGAAACCTTTGATATAAACCTGGGGCAGGGTAGTCTCTCAGTTAATTCAAAAGATGCGCATTGAAGTCGCAAACTCTCAGTTCGTAATACAACGAACGACATTGTTGTACCCCAAAATTTGCCCTCCCATATTCTCCAAGAAATTGCCAAGCCAAGTCACAAAATTCCCCAAGGGTTGCACAGTGCAAAGGTCTCCTATACAGTCAAAACTAGGGTTTGTGTTCTGATCAAAGAAAGGAAGTTTTCAAAGGCCTAATCAAGTCTCATATGCCTACAACTATGGTCAAGCATCTTCATATCAAGTTTCAAGGCATTCAGCTCAAAATTGCACAGTCAAAGCCCTAAATTGCACTACAGTCAACTGTAGGGGCAAAATGGTCATTTGGCAGTCAAAAGTTCAAATTTTTGGTCAACATATCATTTTGAAGCCACAAACATCATTTGATCAATGCTTGATCATGATTCTCAAAATTTGGCTCAGAAATCATCAAAGATGCAAAAGTTACTATATTTGGACAGCTGAAAAAGTCAACTGAAATTGACCAGGGCATAACTTTCACATGGATTATCAGAAAAATCCCATCCAAAGCTCATTTTGAAGAGAAAGACATTTCCTAAAACTCATCTTCATACTTTAAGTCCAAGAAATGCTCTCACAAAAAGTTATCAATTTCAACATTATAGGTCATTTTCAAAAGTCAACAAAAAGGGACTTTAAGTCAAAGGCCATAACTTGAGATTGGTAAATCAAAATGACATGGGACCAAAGACATTGGTTAGAGGACTCAAAGACCTTTCCAAAATGTCCAAGAACATGAGAAAAGCTTTAACATTGAGCAAGTAATGCCTTGTGAAAGTTGGGAAATTTTTGGATATTTTGAAAAGTCAACATTACTTCAAATGACCTAAAATTGCTAATGGGCCCATTTTCTTCCATGATTCATCATTCTAAGCATATGCACGACCACTTGGCCCAAAGGGAAGTATTTTCTCATTTTTTATTTATTTATTTGAATTATTATTCATATTAATTCATTTAAATCATTTAAATATGTGAAAAATATATAACTTGACCTAATAAATCTTTTCATGCATGTTTTGCACTCAATATTTCGTGCTTGTACAATTATGGAAAGATTTGGCTTGATTGGATGCTAATTGATACAAAAGCACATGAAAAAGATATGAAAATAATGGTGAAAAAAATCAAATCTTCAAACCATGATTGCAAGAGATTTTTATCAATTTTCTTAACCTAATTGATTCACTACAAATGCTTGAACACAACCCTAATGCCCAGACACAGAAAACTGCGCTCAAAGGCCATAGACAAACTTGGAAAAATTCTCTAAAAAATCAAAACTGAAATCATTGTTAGAGATTGATTCAAGGCACAAAAACTATTTCAATAGCTTCCTGAAGCTTCACTGATCATATTCCAATCCAGAACATTCATCAAAAGGCAAGGAATTGGTAACGAGAACCTCAATTGTATCAAACAAATTCCACAATCGTACATCATGATTTAAGCATCATTTGTGAAATTTGTTTATGGATTCATGTTCATTATAATGTTTTGATGCTAACCAACATAATTAATTGCGCTTTTGTGCCGTATATGCGATTGTACCATGTCTGAGTTTTAGGGTTTACAGAGCTTGAAATTGGGGTTTCTCAAATAGGGCAAAATTGGAGGCTGAGACATAGACCATTCAATTTAGCAAGCTTGGACGAAGAAGAACCCATAGTCGCGATTAATTTATGAGTTGCATAGGCCTAATCGTTATTTTTCCAAAACCGGCCTAATAAAACGCATAAGAAACCGTTGCCTAATATTTTTGTCTTCCAGGGATGATGAAGAAGATGAGTCCGTGGCGCACGGTGATAGGCCTATTCAAGTTTTCGCGCGCAAGGACCCACTAACGTATTGTTTATTTCATTATATTTGTTTGTTACATTAATTACAGAAAAGCAATTTGGTTCAGCTGGCAAGCATAAGAATTGGTGAAGTCCATGACCTGGGTTCGAGTCCCAGGTCTTCATAATCTCTCATATTATTTTTCAAATAATAATCATATGCAGGTTAACGTTGCCGTTCCATGATACACCTCCAATATCCAGCTGGCCACGCGTCCAGTATGTCCATCCAAAGGCTGAGGGTTGAAGAACATACTAAGTCCCAGTCAACGCACCACACGCTTGCACAAAAGTCAATCAGGCCTTGCAAGGTTGGGCTCAATTTACTGGATCCATACCTCTTAATTTGGGATTGAACCCCCCCTGGTTTGCAATTCTCCACTTTTTCATGTTTTATTTTAATTGTTATTTTACTTTCTTTATTTGTTTTGATTTAATTAATTATTTTAACAAAATACAAAAACATCATAAAAAAACTCAGAAAAAGATAAAAAAATATAATGAATATTTATTTTAATTATTTTCATAAACAAATTGCATGTAAATTAATTTAGTATAAATTAGGCGCTTTAACTTTAATTCTTTTAATAAAAATATAAAAAATGTAGAACTAGGTTTAATTGATAATTTTTATTCCTTTTAATTACTTTTCTCTTTTTTCATACTAATATTTATTTATTTATTTATTTTTATAATTAAATTGTACATAAATAATTTAGGGTTAATTTAGGTTAAAAATTTCAATATTTTTCTTAATAACTTAAAAAATAATTAGAACTAGGTTTAACATTTTATTTTAGTTTTAATTAATTCTTTTTCTATTAAATCTTAAAAAACATAAAAATACCAAAAAACATTTCCTTCTATTTTTAACTTTAGTTCCTTATTAATTTTAATTTTGCAAAAGGGTCCAACGCCCTCCTTTCGACTTTATTGTTTAATTTCGTACATTTATTTTATTTCGCTTAAATAATTATGTATCTCTCCCGAAGCCATGTAACTAAATTTCTCGCACTTTACTTTATTTGCTTCTTTACTTTCCGTCAAATCGGGTCCGGTTTAATTTTGGCGATGTGGACCCGCGCCATTTGTAATAGCTTTAGATTTACCTTTCCCGCAAACTTTTTAAACTGTTAAACAAAGCATGCAAGAATGAATGGCCATAATAAAATCAAGCGTAGATCACTTTAACATGACAAGACAAACATAAATGAAAACGACACACGAATCGCACACACCACCCCTAGGGTACGCCTCACTGTTGCCTTGCCCCTCGAAAGGTGATCGTCGAGTAGAGGATGTCTTAGTAAGTCCTCATGATCCGGGAACCTGGCATGAGGGTAGCTTCTAAGGTGTCTTCCCATTGCTCTGGTGATCACCATGTCCCGAACATCGAATTGACCCGAACACCTCCAACGGTGGTGCTACCTACCTCTCAATGGTGGGATGGCACTACTTTAAAGGACATTTACACAGACGAATTCCTTAGGGTAGGTAGGTTCTCGTAGATACTTGCTCTCTTCAAAAACAAACAAAAATCTTTTCACACCGACACTTTTCAAAAGCTTTCAAAGCAATTTTTCAAACACTCTGACACAAGAGTCGAACTGAAATTTTCAAAGAAACTTTTTTTAAACCCACATTGAAAAGCAAACAAACCATTTTGAAAACACAATGAGCAAGTATCTAAGAGCCCATGGATAACCATGGATAGAAAGGGTGCTAACACCTTCCCTTTCTATAACCTACCTCCCGAACCGAGAGCAATCTCTTTAAGGAATTTTTCTGTGCTTTTGTCCTTTCCATTTGGAGAAAATAAAAGACGGTGGCGACTCTTGCTTACCGCGACATTTCGCGAACCAGCGTTAAACAGTCAGTTCCAGATCCACCGATCACAGAACTGGCGACTCTGCTGGGGATTAATCTTATAAAGTGAGGTGTACCTTAGGGCTAGGTCATAACTGTGTTTTCACTTGTATTGATTTGCTTGCTTTACTATTGTGGGTTGCATCGGAGATACATAGATCCTAACCCGGATCTGGGGATACCCTGTTTAGGTAGCATAAGCTGTGAGGGACCTGTCCGGCGTAGACCGACACGGGTGAAGCAGTGGCTACGTTGGTGTGGCGCCTTGGTCTGTACCGATATCCCTTGTGTTGCAACGAGGAGAATATGGGTCTTCTAAGGAGTCATTAAGCACCAACAACCTTAGAACCTTAATTGACACAACTTGGCCTTTAGAATTGTAGCAGTATGCTACGCCCATTGAGGCTAAACTCTCGTGATGGTTCTGGCCGCAAGAAAAGATTGCGATGCTAGAGTTATGACCGATTGAGGGTAGTCAATGATATTGGGATCCTCTAAGAACCCGGTTACTTTTGATTAGGACAGGTATGAACCAACAAACTGAAAGAGGGTAGTACCTAGACTTCATGCTGGCCTAAACTTTAGGGGCTTGCCTTGTGTGACTTGTGTGCCTTACCATGTTTGCCTTTGTATCTGTATGTGGTGTGCTTTATCATAACATCATAGCATCATGAGCATTGCATGCATCCTGCATAAGGACTGACCATTTCAAAGACAAGAGGGTTTCATCTTTGCTCTGTTTTGTAGGACATTATGATGCCTGTGCGAAGGAATACCATCCGGTTCAACTTTGTTCGTTCACCTGAGTTGCTTGATGAGTTGGTTAGCAGAATTCCAAACACCACTTCCTTCATTCAGAGGCA
This sequence comes from Vicia faba, assembly GCA_948472305.1. Taxonomy (NCBI): domain Eukaryota; kingdom Viridiplantae; phylum Streptophyta; class Magnoliopsida; order Fabales; family Fabaceae; genus Vicia; species Vicia faba. Next base: position 89,521,519 of record OX451738.1, read on the forward strand.
TGGTTCCCTTCTCAGTTTAGTCACTGCAAAGCGGGATCAGCAGTTGATGAGTGTTCTGACCCAGTTCTATGACCCTCTGTACCAGTGCTTCACCTTTCAAGACTTCCAGCTGGTCCCTACCCTGGAAGAGTTCTCTGATTTGCTTGGTATCCCTATCTTGGATCAGACTCCCTTCACTGTTTGGGAAAAGACCCTCAGGCTTGAGGATGTGGCTGCAGCTCTTCCTTTGACCCATCAAGAGGTAACAGACAACTGGGTAACTAGAAGCGGAGTTAGGGGTTTCTTGGCCAAGTTTCTGATTGGTAAAGCTAATAGTTTCTGGAATGACCTGGACTTTAGGGCATATGAAGACATCTTGGCTCTCCTAATCTATGGGTTAGTCCTGTTTCCTAATCCTGACAACTTCATCAATGTCACTGCCATAAGGATCTTTATGTCTCAGAATCCTGTGCCCACTCTCTTGGGTGACATCTTGCAACAACTTCATGCCCGTACTACCCGAAGACGAGGAACCCTATGGTGTTGTATCCCTTTGTTGGTGAGGTGGTTTATTTCGCACCTCCCTAAGTTCGTACTGAAGAACCAAGAAGGAAGAGGTTGGGCTCATAGGTTAATGTCTCTCACCGATAAAGACATCATTTGGACTTGCAGAGGTTTGGATGAGATAGCTATTATTGATCGATGCGGGGAGTATCCTAATGTTCCTCTGATTGGTACTCAAGGAGGGATCTCTTACAATCCATGTCTAGCGCTCCGTCAGTTTGGGAGAGCAAGAAGAGCAGGCCCCCATGAGATGTTGGTGCCTCACATCAGTTTCGAGTTTCAGGTGGATAGTGACGAGCTGCGTCATAGGTTCATCAAGGCTTGGGGCAAGGTCCATAAAGCTGACCCACAAGAGTTAGGGCCAAAGACTTCTTTACCTATGGAAGCCTACTACAAATGGGTTCGCATCCGCGCTCAGAAGTTAGGTATGCCGTATGAAGCTGTCAGACCCGTCATTCTTGAGTGTCCTGATAAGGATGGTGTTCCTCCAACTGTCCTTCCTCCTCAGATACCTACTGATTATGAGACATTGAAGAGATCTTGGTCGCAACTGCGAGAGGAACGGGATTCTTACCGGGAAAAGTTCAACGAGCAGGAATCAAAGATCCAGAAGCTGACCAAGCAGTTGGAGAATGAGAGAGCTCTGAATGCCTACATCCGTACTGAGAAGAGGAGACCATGGGATCAATAAGGAACTCTGAATGTGCCTTTACAGTTTTATTTCCTTTTCAGTATTTCCTTCCATGTAACGCCTAAGGGCAACTTGTTGAATAATTTCAGTTGCAAAGTTGAATCTAATGAAGTGTGTTCTTTTTTTGTTTACGAAGTTGATTCCCGATTGTCTTTGAAAACATAAATCATACACATCTCATTCATCATGTGCATAGCAGGTTTTTCCTCTTTTTAGGTTGCTTACAGTTCTTCGCTGTTTATTTCAGCATCATGAATCCCGAATCTGCATCAACTGAGACATCAATCAAGGCTCTTCAGGTGCAGAATGCACAATTCCAGGAATTAATCAAGGGTCTGGCTCAGGGCCAAGAAGAACTGAAGGCTATGCTCCTGAAGAAGGAGAAGAAGAAGAAGAGAAGAACTGTTCTGTTCAACTCGGGCCGAAGGTTTGGCAATACTCTGCAGCATGAAGAGGCTGGTTCTTCTGTTGGCAAGAGTCCTTCTCAGGCAGAAGTAAAGGTCCCTAGCCCGGTAGTCTCCGACAACGAGACAGATTTTGATGAAGAGCAGTACCCTCCCGCAGACGACAGATACAAGCAATTGGAGGACAGGTTGAAGGCTATGGAGGTTCAACAGGTACCTGGGCTGGATTTCGGAGATCTGGGTTTGTCAACTGGTGTGATCATCCCTCACAAGTTCAAAGCACCATCCTTCTCCAAATATGACGGGGCGTCTTGTCCCAAGCTGCATCTGAGGTCCTATGTTCGGAAAATTCAGCCGTACTCTGCGGATAAGAATTTATGGATCCACTTCTTCCAGGAGAGTCTTTCAGGGACTCACCTCGAATGGTTCTATCAGCTGGATGGGACCAAGGTTCGTAACTGGGAGGAGTTGGCTACTGCTTTCTACAAGCAGTATCAATATAATGCCGACCTTGCCCCCACGCGTACCCAACTCCAGGGTATGTCGTTAGGTGCAAGCGAAGGTTTTAAGGAGTACGCTCAGAAGTGGAGAGACCTGGCTGGCAGGGTGCAGCCACCATTGACTGATCGGGAGTTGGTGGACATGTTCTTGGGGACCCTATCTGGGCCATTTTTCAACCATCTCATTGGGAATTCTTCTGCTGGTTTCACTGATTTGATCTTGACTGGAGAGAGGTCGAAGCTGGGTTAAAGTCTGGAAAAATTCCGAAAGGGGCATCATCTAGTTCGGAAAAGAAACCCTTCAAGAAGGAGTCTAGTGCCGTATATGGTTCCAGGAAATCAGAGAGACATGAGCACCGCCAATCTGTCAGTGCGGTAATGATTGCTAAGCCTGCTGCCGCTCCTCGGCCAACTAATCCTCAGAAGGTTGAAAGACCCCGTAGAGAATTCACCCGCCTAAACATGACTTTGTCGCAGATCCTGCCACAGTTGCTCTCGACCAACTTAGTAACTGTCAGGGAGGCGCCGAAGTTTCCAAATACTGCATCCCCTAAGTACAACCCGAATGCTCGTTGTGCCTACCATTCAGATAGCCCGGGGCACTCTACTGATGACTGTTGGGCGTTAAAGAACAAGCTGCAGGACCTTATTGATGCCCAAGAGGTACAGTTTGAGGCATCTGAGAAACCTAATGTAGTGACAGCTCCCCTGCCTGCTCATGGAGTTAATGCTATTGGGGACGAAGACGACGTGGACGATGCTGAGTTTGATAGCTGGATTTACCCGGCAACCGACGGCGGATCTAACAATTGGAGTGCAAAGGACAGCTTATCTGTTTCTCTTGTTACTAAGTAATAAATTTCCTATGTTTTGTTATTTTGTAATAAACAATGATAAACTCTATGGCCCGGTGTCTTACCCGAGGCACCGTGGTTCTATTTGTGAGGGCATACAAACTGTCATTTCATATATCATGAATGAAAATCTTGGACGTATTTTTTCGCATTGCAAATATTGTGCTCCTTTTCTGTCTTTCTTTTCCTTTACATAATTTTCAAAACAGCTGTATTTACACACACACTCACTCATACAGGTTTCAATCCACTCTGGATCTTACTGATAACGACTCTGCTACTGCCAATTATGACTTCGAAAATCCGATCAACTTAGCCGAAGACGAAGGTGAAGATGATTGCGAAGTGCCTGGCGAGCTTGCAAGACTGTTGCTTCAGGAAGAGAGGGCAATTCAACCCCACGAAGAGCCAGTGGAAACCATAAACCTGGGTACTGAAGCAGACAGAAAAGAGGTAAAAATTGGTGCCAACCTAGAGCTCAGCGTGAAGCAACGGTTAACCAAGATGCTGCATGATTATATGGAGATCTTTGCCTGGTCCTACGAAGACATGCCTGGGTTGGATACCGATATTGTGGTCCATCATTTGCCAACTAAGGAAGACTGCCCTCCAGTTAAGCAAAAGGTCCGTCGGATGCGTCCAGAGATGTCTGAAAAGATTAAAGCCGAGGTCATGAAACAGTTTGATGCGGGGTTCCTTGCAGTAACTTCTTACCCTCAGTGGGTTGCTAATGTGGTTCCGGTACCTAAGAAGGACGGTAAGGTCAGAATGTGTGTCGATTACAGGGATCTGAACAGGGCCAGCCCCAAAGATGACTTCCCTTTACCTCACATTGATGTTCTTGTTGATAATACAGCTCAGCACAAGGTTTTCTCTTTCATGGATGGCTTTTCAGGTTACAACCAGATCAAGATGGCACCTGAAGACATGGAAAAGACTACATTCGTTACTCAGTGGGGCACCTTCTACTACAAGGTCATGCCTTTTGGATTAAAGAACGCTGGGGCAACCTACCAACGTGCCATGGTTGCTTTATTTCATGATATGATCCATCATGAGATAGAAGTGTATGTTGACGACATGATCGCTAGGTCCCAAACTGAGGAAGAGCACCTAGATCATCTGCAGAAGTTGTTTGACCGGTTGAAACTATACAAGCTAAGATTGAACCCGAACAAGTGCACCTTCAGGGTAAGATCTGGGAAGTTGCTAGGCTTTGTGGTCAGTGATAAGGGAATTCAAGTGGACCCTGCTAAGGTCAAAGCTATTCAAGAGATGCCAGTCCCTTAGACATAGAAGGAAGTCAGAGGCTTTTTAGGACGCCTGAATTACATTGCTCGCTTCATCTCACATCTGACTGCTACCTGTGAGCCAATCTTCAAGCTGCTGAAGAAAGATCAGGTAGTACGTTGGAACGATGAATGTCAGGCTGCCTTCGACAGAATCAAAGAGTATCTCCAAGAACCACCTATCCTTATGCCACCGGTTGAAGGGAGACCTCTGATACTATATCTAACAGTGCTTGACAACTCAATGGGGTGTGTGCTGGGGCAGCATGACGAGTCTGGCCGAAAAGAGCATGCCATTTATTACCTTAGCAAAAAGTTTACCGACTGTGAGACCCGATACTCACTGCTTGAGAAAACTTGCTGCGCTTTGGTATGGGCTGCTCGCCGGCTGAGACAGTATATGCTGACTCACACTACCTTGCTGATCTCAAAAATGGATCCTATAAAGTACATATTCGAAAAGCCTGCTTTGTCTGGGAGAATTGCAAGATGGCAAATGATCTTGACGGAATACGACATTCAATATACAACCCAGAAAGCCATCAAGGGAAGTGTATTGGCAGACCACCTGGCACATCAAGCTGTAGATGACTATCAATCAATGAACTTCGAGTTTCTGGATGAAAGCATTATGATTGTAACTGACTGTGAAGTACCTGGACCGGATGAAGGACCTGAACCAGGATCCCGATGGTCTATGCACTTTGACGGAGCCTCCAATGCTTTGGGTAATGGTATCGGCGCCATAATCATATCTCCTCAAGGTACTCATACTCCACTCACTGCCCGGCTATGTTTCAACTGTACCAACAACATGGCGGAGTATGAGGCGTGTATCATGGGTCTTCAAGCTGCGATCGACCTAAGGATCAAATTTCTAAGTGTCTTCGGAGATTCCGCTCTTGTGATCAATCAGATCAGAGGAGAGTGGGATACGAAACATCCAAACCTGATTCCTTATAGAGAATGTGTGTTGACCCTGATCCCCCACTTCACAGAGATAACCTTTGAGCACTTTCCAAGAGAAGAGAATCAGTTAGCGGACGCGTTAGCTACAATGTCTTCAATGTTCAAGGTCAAATGGGATAATGAGGCTCCCCGGATCATCATCTGGAAACTGGACGAACCGGCATACTGTTGTGATCTCGAAACTGAATTGGTGACTGAGAAGCCTTGGTACCACGAAGTGAAGAGATATCTGGAAGCTCAGGAGTACCCTGAAGGTGCCTCTGTCAATGATAAGAAATTCCTGAGGTGGTTTGCAGCCAAGTTCTTCCTTAGCAACGGCATCTTGTACAAGCGAAACCATGATTCAACCTTACTGCGTTGTGTAGATAAGACTGAAGCAGAACGGATCATGGAAGAGCTACATGAAGGGACCTTTGGTACGCATTCCAGTGGACACACTATGGCTAAGAAAATCCTGCGGGCAGGATATTACTGGTCCACAATGGAAGCTGACTGCTACCAACATTCCAGGACATGCCACAAGTGCCAGATTTATGCAGACAAGGTGCATGTTCCTCCGGTTCTCCTGAATGTTCTGACTGCGCCTTGGCCATTTGCAATGTGGGGCATAGACATGATTGGCGAGATAAAACCTACGGCATCTAATGGGCATCGTTTCATCCTAGTGTCAATTGATTATTTCACGAAGTGGGTTGAGGCAGCATCCTATGCTACGGTAACCAAGACTGTTGTGGCACGGTTCATTCGGCACAACCTGATCTGTCGGTACGGCGTCCCTGAGCGGATTATTACAGACAACGGAACCAATCTGAACAACAAGATGATCGCTGAACTCTGCGAACAGTTCAAGATACAGCACCACAATTCTTCTCCCTACAGACCGAAGATGAATGGGACTGTAGAAGCAGCTAACAAGAACATCAAGAAGATCGTGCAAAAGATGACAGTGACTTACAAAGATTGGCACGAGATGTTACCATTCGCTCTACATGGGTACCGTACCTCAGCTAGGACGTCAACCGGGGAAACTCCTTTTTCCTTGGTTTATGGCATGGAGGCAGTCTTGCCGATCGAAGTACAAATACCCTCTCTCCGGATAATGAAGGATGCGAATCTGAACGAAGATGATTGGATCCAGACACGACTTGATCAACTCAATCTCATTGACGAAAAGAGACTTGCTGCTATCTGTCATGGTCAGACGTATCAGAAACGGATGATCAGGGCATTTAACAAAAAGGTCAGACCACAGGAATATCAAGTTGGGGATCTGGTAATCAAGAGAATCATCCTTCATCAGAGTGATCCAAGGGGCAAATGGACCCCTACGTACAAAGGGCCATTTGTGGTTAAACATGTGTTCTCAGGAGGAGCGATGATATTGACCAACATGGATGGTGACGACCTTCCTCACCCCGCCAATGCAGACATAGTAAAAAAATACTACGCATAAAAAAGACCCGCTAGGCTGACATGCCTAGGCAAAAATTAGGGCTTCCCGTCGAACCAAAAGGGTTCGGGCAAAATGAAGGGATGAAAATGAAAAATCTGTACACCCGGCAAGTCGAAAACCTGAAAAGGCGGCTTGGGCAAAAACGGGTATCCCGGTGGACTGAAAACCCGAAAGGGCGGTCCAGGAAAAAATTAGGGATAAAAGCGTAATAATATGTCTCATTGATCACTTTGCATCCAGAATCCGGTATCTACATCAAGTTCAGACGGCATCGATCAGTCAGCTTCACCTTCAACCAAGGTCATCAAGTGATGAGACGCTCGGAGTTATAAAGGCAATAGCAGAGTTGAAACCCAGTGGATCATTCATTTCACACATCCGTTTTATTTTCTTTTGTACAAAATTTGTATAAACTCTTTTGCTCGGCGGCGTTCTCTTACTAGGACGTCAGCCTCTTGTATACAAAACGCCTACTTTCAGGCCATTCAAAATCAATACAAATATATTTTCAATTAAACGTGCCAAGTGTGTTTCTTTTTCTGTTTTGTTTTGCGAAGAACGTCCAAGGTTCAATTTGTGATATATGCATTGACAATAATTTGCTAACTCATAAATATTTGCATACGAAACAAGGGAATTAATTGCAGGTAACACTAGAAACAGGGGCAATAAAAGAGTTGTCTAAAAAATCCAATTGTTCTATCCTCCAAAGTACCAAGGTAGGTTCAGCTAAAGAACGTAACCAGATACCTTAATTCCCCAGAGAGTGGTTCAGCAAAACAGTGCAGTCTTCTCCAAGCAGAGTTATCAAATCTCAAGGAAATTGAGTATCCTCCAGTAGATCTCAATACTTCCCCAGCAGCAATACACATATTCGTAACAAGTATCCCCGGCAGTCTTGGTCTAAAGGTTGTTCCCCGGCGGTATGTCAACATTCAAAGGAATCGCTTCCCCGACATAGTTCAAAACTCCCCCAGAAGAGTCCAATCCAGTTTCCCCAGGAAAGTTGGAATTCATATCCCCAAGTAGTAAGCTTATCCCCAGTAGATTCTGGAAGCTTATCCTCCCGAAAGCACGAACGCGTCGTCCGGCTTTGTTTAAAGAGTTATTTCCTTAATCAGATATAACTGGGTTATCCTCAGCAAAAAGCCACGGAAAGAGCGTCCTCGACGAAGTCTTCTTACCCCAGCGAAGTCCATCAATACTTCCAACAACAAGGGTATCCCCAGCAAATTATTATCAGCACTCGGCAAAGCATCCCTCTCCTCACAGAGTATCACTCCCCAGCATGGTCGCTAGAGTATCTCTTCTCCCCGCAGAATCCTCCATTTGCCAAGTTTATTCCGCAACGGAGTCATCTTCTCCTACGGTATTCTTGCAGTTATCATCCCCAGCGGAAGTAAAATCTATTCCTCAACATCATCCCAGGATACGACTTCCCGGCACCCGTCAAGGATTTACTTTCCTAGACAAAAACATACATAAGACATCACATACATCATTATAACATGCATAGACACATCATATCATACAAATCTCATTTATGTTGAGAACATCATTGCTTGATCCATATCATGCATTGTATACGACTGACCTTTACCTTTCAGGAAAGATGCAGTTGAAATTCTCAATCATATTTCAAGACCTAGACCGGTTCAGTTAAATTGACCCTAAGATTTTCCTGATGCTTATCCAGTCAAAGGCCTTCTCTGGTTCAGTCAGATCGACCCTAAGATCTCCCTGATGCTTATCCAGTTGAAGATATTCCAAGACCTAGACCGGTTCAGTTAAATCAACCCTAAGATTTTCCTGATGCTTATCCAGTCAAAGGCCTTCTCTGGTTCAGTCAGATCGACCCTAAGATCTCCCTGATGCTTATCCAGTTGAAGATATTTCAAGACCTAGACCGGTTCAGTTAAATCGACCCTAAGATTTTCCTGATGCTTATCCAGTCAAAGGCCTTCTCTGGTTCAGTCAGATCGACCCTAAGATCTCCCTGATGCTTATCCAGTTGAAGATATTTCAAGACCTAGACTAGTTCAGTTAAATCAACCCTAAGATTTTCCTGATGCTTATCCAGTCAAAGGCTTTCTCTGGTTCAGTCAGATCGACCCTAAGATCTCCCTGATGCTTATCCAGTTGAAGATATTTCAAGACCTTGTCCGGTTCAGTTAAATCGACCCCAAGATTTTCCTGATGCTTATCCAGTCAAAGGCCTTCTCTGGTTCAGTCAGATCGACCCTAAGATCTCCCTGATTCTTATCCCAGTAGAAGACACTCAAGATTTTTCTCAACGAGCGTTGTTGAAGTTAAAGTCGCCCAAGATTCTCTTACCATTCATGCTAAGGCAGTAACCATCCCTGGTTCATTCATCGCCGTTTGAAGCTCCAGATTCAGCTCCTGTAACCAGTCAGGACACATCTATACCAAGCATAAAAAAATCAGCTCCTGCAACGTGTCAGGTACTCATTTTTCTGTTTTGCAGGTATGCAGGTTCTCGCCAAGGAATCTCCTACGCGATCAACATCCAGATGGCATCCATAAGCCCATCATCCTATCCAGCAATCTCTAAATGGCATCTATAAGCCCATTCCCCCATCACACTGCTAACATGTGAGCGCAAATTTCTGGGCACTCTAGTGTCCAATCATCTTCTACCCTCGGATTACGAAAGGCACGTCAGCCAATCTGCATCCTCAGGTCTAAGAAGATTGAACAGGGGCAACTGTTGTACCCCAAAATTTGCCCTCCCATATTCTCCAAGAAATTTCCAAGCCAAGTCACAAAATTCCCCAAGGGTTGCACAGTGCAAAGGTCTCCTATACAGTCAAAACTAGGGTTTGTGTTCTGATCAAAGAAAGGAAGTTTTCAAAGGCCTAATCAAGTCTCATATGCCTACAACTATGGTCAAGCATCTTCATATCAAGTTTCAAGGCATTCAGCTCAAAATTGCACAGTCAAAGCCCTAAATTGCACTACAGTCAACTGTAGGGGCAAAATGGTCATTTGGCAGTCAAAAGTTCAAATTTTTGGTCAACATATCATTTTGAAGCCACAAACATCATTTGATCAATGCTTGATCATGATTCTCAAAATTTGGCTCAGAAATCATCAAAGATGCAAAAGTTACTATATTTGGACAGCTGAAAAAGTCAACTGAAATTGACCAGGGCATAACTTTCACATGGATTATCATAAAAATCCCATCCAAAGCTCATTTTGAAGAGAAAGACATTTCCTAAAACTCATCTTCATACTTCAAGTCCAAGAAATGCTCTCACAAAAAGTTATCAATTTCAACATTATAGGTCATTTTCAAAAGTCAACAAAAAGGGACTTTAAGTCAAAGGCCATAACTTGAGATTGGTAAATCAAAATGACATGGGACCAAAGACATTGGTTAGAGGACTCAAAGACCTTTCCAAAATGTCCAAGAACATGAGAAAAGATTTAACATTGAGCAAGTAATGCCTTGTGAAAGTTGGGAAATTTTTGGATATTTTGAAAAGTCAACATTACTTCAAATGACCTAAAATTGCTAATGGGCCCATTTTCTTCCATGATTCATCATTCTAAGCATATGCACGACCACTTGGCCCAAAGGGAAGTATTTTCTCATTTTTTATTTATTTATTTGAATTATTATTCATATTAATTCATTTAAATCATTTAAATATGTGAAAAATATATAACTTGACCTAATAAATCTTTTCATGCATGTTTTGCACTCAATATTTCGTGCTTGTACAATTATGGAAAGATTTGGCTTGATTGGATGCTAATTGATACAAAAGCACATGAAAAAGATATGAAAATAATGGTGAAAAAAATCAAATCTTCAAACCATGATTGCAAGAGATTTTTATCAATTTTCTTAACCTAATTGATTCACTACAAATGCTTGAACACAACCCTAATGCCCAGACACAGAAAACTGCGCTCAAAGGCCATAGACAAACTTGGAAAAATTCTCTAAAAAATCAAAACTGAAATCATTGTTAGAGATTGATTCAAGGCACAAAAACTATTTCAATAGCTTCCTGAAGCTTCACTGATCATATTCCAATCCAGAACATTCATCAAAAGGCAAGGAATTGGTAACGAGAACCTCAATTGTATCAAACAAATTCCACAATCGTACATCATGATTTAAGCATCATTTGTGAAATTTGTTTATGGATTCATGTTCATTATAATGTTTTGATGCTAACCAACATAATTAATTGCGCTTTTGTGCCGTATATGCGATTGTACCATGTCTGAGTTTTAGGGTTTACAGAGCTTGAAATTGGGGTTTCTCAAATAGGGCAAAATTGGAGGCTGAGACATAGACCATTCAATTTAGCAAGCTTGGACGAAGAAGAACCCATAGTCGCGATTAATTTATGAGTTGCATAGGCCTAATCGTTATTTTTCCAAAACCGGCCTAATAAAACGCATAAGAAACCGTTGCCTAATATTTTTGTCTTCCAGGGATGATGAAGAAGATGAGTCCGTGGCGCACGGTGATAGGCCTATTCAAGTTTTCGCGCGCAAGGACCCACTAACGTATTGTTTATTTCATTATATTTGTTTGTTACATTAATTACAGAAAAGCAATTTGGTTCAGCTGGCAAGCATAAGAATTGGTGAAGTCCATGACCTGGGTTCGAGTCCCAGGTCTTCATAATCTCTCATATTATTTTTCAAATAATAATCATATGCAGGTTAACGTTGCCGTTCCATGATACACCTCCAATATCCAGCTGGCCACGCGTCCAGTATGTCCATCCAAAGGCTGAGGGTTGAAGAACATACTAAGTCCCAGTCAACGCACCACACGCTTGCACAAAAGTCAATCAGGCCTTGCAAGGTTGGGCTCAATTTACTGGATCCATACCTCTTAATTTGGGACTGAACCCCCCCTGGTTTGCAATTCTCCACTTTTTCATGTTTTATTTTAATTGTTATTTTACTTTCTTTATTTGTTTTGATTTAATTAATTATTTTAACAAAATACAAAAACATCATAAAAAAACTCAGAAAAAGATAAAAAAATATAATGAATATTTATTTTAATTATTTTCATAAACAAATTGCATGTAAATTAATTTAGTATAAATTAGGCGCTTTAACTTTAATTCTTTTAATAAAAATATAAAAAATGTAGAACTAGGTTTAATTGATAATTTTTATTCCTTTTAATTACTTTTCTCTTTTTTCATACTAATATTTATTTATTTATTTATTTTTATAATTAAATTGTACATAAATAATTTAGGGTTAATTTAGGTTAAAAATTTCAATATTTTTCTTAATAACTTAAAAAATAATTAGAACTAGGTTTAACATTTTATTTTAGTTTTAATTAATTCTTTTTCTATTAAATCTTAAAAAACATAAAAATACCAAAAAACATTTCCTTCTATTTTTAACTTTAGTTCCTTATTAATTTTAATTTTGCAAAAGGGTCCAACGCCCTCCTTTCGACTTTATTGTTTAATTTCGTACATTTATTTTATTTCGCTTAAATAATTATGTATCTCTCCCGAAGCCATGTAACTAAATTTCTCGCACTTTACTTTATTTGCTTCTTTACTTTCCGTCAAATCGGGTCCGGTTTAATTTTGGCGATGTGGACCCGCGCCATTTGTAATAGCTTTAGATTTACCTTTCCCGCAAACTTTTTAAACTGTTAAACAAAGCATGCAAGAATGAATGGCCATAATAAAATCAAGCGTAGATCACTTTAACATGACAAGACAAACATAAATGAAAACGACACACGAATCGCACACACCACCCCTAGGGTACGCCTCACTGTTGCCTTGCCCCTCGAAAGGTGATCGTCGAGTAGAGGATGTCTTAGTAAGTCCTCATGATCCGGGAACCTGGCATGAGGGTAGCTTCTAAGGTGTCTTCCCATTGCTCTGGTGATCACCATGTCCCGAACATCGAATTGACCCGAACACCTCCAACGGTGGTGCTACCTACCTCTCAATGGTGGGATGGCACTACTTTAAAGGACATTTACACAGACGAATTCCTTAGGGTAGGTAGGTTCTCGTAGATACTTGCTCTCTTCAAAAACAAACAAAAATCTTTTCACACCGACACTTTTCAAAAGCTTTCAAAGCAATTTTTCAAACACTCTGACACAAGAGTCGAACTGGAATTTTCAAAGAAACTTTTTTTAAACCCACATTGAAAAGCAAACAAACCATTTTGAAAACACAATGAGCAAGTATCTAAGAGCCCATGGATAACCATGGATAGAAAGGGTGCTAACACCTTCCCTTTCTATAACCTACCTCCCGAACCGAGAGCAATCTCTTTAAGGAATTTTTCTGTGCTTTTGTCCTTTCCATTTGGAGAAAATAAAAGACGGTGGCGACTCTTGCTTACCGCGACATTTCGCGAACCAGCGTTAAACAGTCAGTTCCAGATCCACCGATCACAGACATCAAAAAGAGAAAAGCATTCCTCTGGAATCAAAAGACAGTGATGGTTCCTTATCTCATAGGCAGTCATTATCTCTCAAAAAAGAGAAAAGCCCACTAAGCCAAAACCTGTAAAGGAGGCTTAAGAAAGCTGGGGCATCCCGCTGACTGTAATCTCGAAAACAGGAACAGTCAGGCAAAAGTTAGGGATAACAAATCAAAAGAAAGAGGTCATTACAAATCCTCGACAACATGAAAAAATGTTGCAAAAGAAAAAGAAGATGATGACTGTCTTCCAAATTCAACTGGTGAACCATCACCCAAAAGTCGTTCCAAACTCGAATAGAGTGCGACGCACATTTAACTGAGTCTAGGGTTGAAGAACATCACGAAGAGAGGGTGGGTACAAATATACTTTGAGCCTTTATCCTTTGTTTCTTAAACCATGAACCAAGCCACGTTACAACCCTTTTAAAAGTCCTAATTGAAGCATGGGTTAGTTCGAAAGCATACTGTTACAAAAGGTATCCTGACTCCTATAAGGCTTTGCTCTAAAATCTTGTGTTGAATTTGTCTTATAAAAAAGTTTTCTGCTAAAAAACGCATTTTTCAAAACTTCGAGACAGACATAAACTTTGCATTACTTGAATATCACTGTTTGCATATAGCTATTTGTTTGACAGCGGAGAAATTCACACAATGAATGTTCGGAGGAACGAAAACTCTCTCAGTGAACAAAATCACTTCAAAAAGGATGACACTTCCAACGACAAATCTCCTATCAACAAGGGGCATGACAGGTCACCATCCAATTAACCTGGGGCAGTCTAGTCAAGGTTTCAACAGATCTTTCAAAGTTCAGTTAACCTGGGGCAGTCCAGTCAAGATTTCAAGAAATCTCTCAATTTGCAGAGTAACCTGATTCAAGACTCCTTCATCATCACTTGAGGCATTCGAATGTCAAAAGTGTTCAACAATTCCTTCATCACCTATTGGAAGATACAGTTTCAGATACGCTCCAGACACGGCAGCCATTCTGTCACTCATTTAGATCCTAGTTACAGTTTCAGATACACTCCAGACACGGAAGTCATTCTGCTACTCATACAGATCTCAACCCCAAGATACAGTTTCAGATACGCTTCAGACACGATAGCCATTCTGTCACTCATTCAGATCCTAGTTACAGTTTCAGATACACTCCAGACACGGAAGTCATTCTACTACTCATACAGATCTCAACTCCAAGATACAGTTTCAGATACGCTCCAGACACGGTAGCCATTTTGTCACTCATTCAGATCCTAGTTACAGTTTCAGATACACTCTAGACAAGGAAGTCATTCTGCTACTCATACAGATCTCACCTCTAAGATACAGTTTCAGATACGCTCCAGACACGGTAGCCATTCTGTCACTCATTCACAATATCAGACCACCGCGAAGCCTGGAGTACAACCAAATAGCAGTTAACGGTTAACAGCATGAAGAGACTCCTTCATCATCACTTGGGGCATTCGAATGTCAAAAGTGTCCAACAATTCCTTCATCACCTGCTGGAAGTTACAACCACCAACAGAATAACGGACAATTGAAGCTCCTAAAAATCTGTTTCTCTCAAGAATGAAGATTCTCATCCTTAAAACCTCAGAAGATTGGTATACTCCCAGTTTCTGACTGTTAACAGCATGAAGATTCTCATCATCTCAGAAGATTGGTATACTCCCAATTTCTGAAACTCAAGAGTGAAGACTCTCATCCTTAAAACCTCAGAAGATTGGTATACTCCCGGTTTCTGACTGTTAACAGCATGAAGATTCTCATCACCTCAGAAGATTGGTATACTCCCAATTTCTGACCCTTAACAAAATCAAGATCGATATTTCCTTCTAGAGATAGTTTCAGATGTGACCCAGATTTGGCGACATTCCGATACTTATTCAAGATTTCCTTCTAGAGATAGTTTCAGATGTGACCCAGAGATGGCGACATTCCGAAACTTATTCTAGATTTTCTTCTAGAGATAGTTCAGATGTGACCCAGAGATGGCGACATTCCGTAACTTATTCCAGATTTCATTCTAGAGATAGTTCAGATGTGACCCAGAGATGGCGACATTCCGAAACTTATTCCAGATTCCCTTCTAGAAATAGTTCAGATGTGACCCAGAGATGGCGACATTCCGATACTTATTCCAGATTTCCTTCTAGAGATAGTTCAGATGTGACCCAGATTTGGCGACATTCCGAAACTTATTCAAGATTTCATTCTAGAGATAGTTCAGATGTGACCCAGATTTGGTGACATTCCGATACTTATCCCTGATCAATACCTGCAGCAACCAAAAGATTCTTGCAATCCCCAACGGAGCTAAAACTTCCAACTATCAATCCCCAAGCATAATGAAGACTCTCATTCTCAGTTCCCCACAGGATATTCGAATATTCTCCAGTGAAGATCTCCTCAAGACAGGAATCCCCAGTAGATTGGCATACAACCCAAGCTCCTGATCCCCCAACAACAGTCCCAGGACTTCTCATTTTCAACGATCAAAAGATTCTTACAATCCCCTGCAGCAGTCAAGGAATTACTTTCCCCAGCGGCAGTCAAGATTCTTTTATCTCCTGCCATCCAGGATTCATCTATCCTCAGCAAGACAGCTCATCATCTTACATGCGCATTCATCACATTCATATCATAAACATTGATAACATACATGCATCATGACATTGCATACAACTAACTCTTTACCTTTTCAGGAAAGATCAGTCAAAAGACAAAGATCATCATCTTCCGAGATTCTTTCTAGAAATAGTTCAGATGTGACCCAGACATGGCGACATTCTAATACTTATTCCAGATTCACCCAGAAATAGTTCAGATGTGACCCAGACATGGCGACATTCTGATACTTATTCCAGATTCACCCAGAGATAGTTCAGGTGTAACCCAGACATGGCGACATTCTGATACTTATTCCAGATTCATTCAGATGCAGTTTTACACGGACTCATCATCAGGAAACCCTACACCGATTCCTTCTTCAACTTCAAGACTTCTCAAAACAGTTCACGGGTTCTCCAGTAATGGATGTTAACCTATCGCTTGTTCAGATTCTTCTCAACTTTTGAAAACAGTTTACGGACGCTTCTCAACAACGGATGCTGCTCTATTGCTTATTCAACTTCAAGACTTCTGAAAACAGTTCACGGGTTCTCCAGTAACGGATGTTAATCTATCGCTTGTTCAGATGCAATTTTTTAAAACAGTTTACGGACGCTTCCCAACGATGGATGCTGCTCTATTGCTTATTCAACTTCAACTCCTGAAAACAGTTTACGGATTCTCCAAACATGGATGTCAATCTATTGCTTGTTCAGACCCCCAGTTCAGAGATGTTCCAAAACATGGATACCTTTCTGATACTCATCCACTCACCAATGACATACAGTTCAATAATCACCTTCAGATGGCATCTCTAAGCCCATCCTTCTACAAACATTTCCAGATGGCATCTCTAAGCCCATCCTCCTACCAGCAACTTCCAGATGGCATCTCTAAGCTCATCCCCCGACAAGATTCTGTCACATCCCTAGATGGCATCTCTAAGCCCATCACCAAATGGCATCTTTAAGCCCATTCCCTCTACCATCACATCACCGAGTGCAAATTTTTTTTTGGGCACTCTAGTGTCCAATCTCCTTTTACCTTCAAGTCGCGAAAGGAAAACTTGCCAATCTAACTCTTCAGGTTCAAGAAGATTGAACAGGGGCAACTGTTGTACCCCAAAATTTGCCCTCCTCTTTTTCCACAAGAAATCACAGCTTCGGGTTTTTCCTGATTTTTCAGATTGGCTCAAGAATCAGTCAAACAGAATTTTTCTTGCCAGTCTAGCCAAATTAGGGTTTTCATGGACTCTGGAACATTTCAAGCAAATTATTAGGGTTTGGTTGAGTTTGGCTCAAAGTTTGATCAGACAGGCGTTTCTTTGGTGTTAAGTCAAGAATTAGGGTTTTGCGCGCGCAGTTTCAGAAGAGTTTGAATCCACATTGTTTTAATTGGTTGTTATACTGTTTTGACATTTGTTCAAAATTCCTGTCTAAACATCTGGGATAAAGGCTAAGGCATTTGATTTGAGATGGGATAAAAGCTGAGGTATTTGAATTGAGAATTTGCAGTGTTTGATTTAATCAGTAAAGAGATATGCATATGGATGTTTGTTTGATTGACTGTGCATTGCTCATATTTAATTGGGACGTCGGGTTTATTATTGATTGCAAGACCAGTGTTTATTAATTATTTATTTATTCTAAGTTAGAATAGTTGGGATTTACTTCCAGTTATTTTAATTTCAGAAACTTAAATAATTAAATGGACAGTGAATTGAAAAAAAGAATTAACTGACAAAAAAGGACTTTTATTCATCTTTAATTGTTTGTTACAAATTATTATTTGAACAACTGTAAATTTATTTACATTTTGTTTACAATAATAATATTACAAATGGCTAAAGTAAAATAAAATTGCATCCTAATTTTTCTAAATCTTCATCCTCTATTGCTGCTCCCCATTGCTCAATTGATTTTCATCTGCAACAAAGAAAATAAAAGAAGTCAGCACAGACGAAAATTAAAAGCAGACAGTTAATTTAAAAATCATCATTAAAAGTAACTGGCAGGAATCAGTTATTCACCCTCTCTGCAAATCACAAGAAAATTCTTGGTTCACAGAGAAGGATAGAAAATGTTGCAAGCATGTAAAAAATATACAAGGCAGCATATAATTCAAAATGTCAGACAAAATATATAATTCCAAAATTGTCAACCAAAGAGGCAAACTGAACAGCTACTGAATATGCCAAGAAACAAATTGCACAGTTCAAAGTTTCAAAACCAATGCACAAAGTCCAAACTGAACTGATGGCAAACTGAAGAAACTAAACCAAGTCCAAAAGATATCAAAAGGCTATCCAAAAAGTTGTCAACAAAGTACACAAGATATGCAGAAAATTTGGAAAAGAAGATAAGAGATATGCAGAGCAAAACTAATATGCAAGCAATGTTCAAATTCTCATCATTTCCCAAGCCAGTTACTTTTTCAGAAATAGTACAGATAAGCAATAAAAAATTCTTTTCTGAGAGAAGAGAGAGAGAGTAAAAGAGGTGGAGAGGCTTACAGCAGGCTTGCGGCTTAGAGATATAAAACAAACAGTTGATATCAGAAGAAAAAGAGGCAGAAAATACCAAGAAACAACACAAACTGTGTCAAACATTCAAACACCTCAAAACCTGTTACATAACAATGGCCACCAAACTGCATAAGCAAAACAAAAGCCAAGCCTGTAACCTGTAACAAACAAAAGCCAAGCATGTAACCTGTAAACAACAAAGCCCTGCAGCCTGTAATCTCAAACAAAGCCTGCATAAACCTTAAGCTTGCATAGATCTCAAACACAAGCCTAAAGCATCAACCTGTAAACAATATACCAGAAACAAACCTCATCCTGCTAAACTACCCAGAAGCCTGCCTATACTGATAAGTTTGTTCATCAAAAACAAACAAGTTACAAGCATGACCCAGAAACCTGTTGCAATCATAAACCTGTTTCAACCTGCCTAAAAGCCATACATAGCATACCAAGCCTTTATTCAAACAAACTGTCAAACACAAGACATAGCCCTTATTCAAACCAGTCACAAATAACAACCATCATCCATATCCAATCATATCCAAAATCACCAACAAAGCCCTCAGAGCTAGGCTCATCACAGGGTCTAACAAAAAACAAAGGCAAACAACTCAGATATCAAAATAAGGCAACATCATCAAGTTATCAGAACCAACATATCAACAACACCCAAGCTCTCATAACTAAAAAAGTTCATCATCGAGTAACACGAATCAAGGGTCTCAGAGCAAAGAGGCAAGCGTCCAAAGAAGCAGAAGAGGAAAAGAAGCGATTAAGGCTAGGGTTTTCAGAGACAATCATCATTAAACCATAAAAAGCTAAGATAAAGGTACCAGATTTCCAGAGCTAGCTAAGCATCACCATTCCCTCGCCTTCAGCTGCCTGAGACACGCCTCCGGTTCGCCTCTCCTCCTCTCCAAGCAACAAACTCCAAAGGTAGTATTTTTCTCCCTCTTTTCACACCTCGCATGGACAACACATAGAATCAATACATAAAAAGATTGGAAACATGCATGAACTGAAACCTTAAATTTACGTTAAGTTTGAATCATTACCTTCTTCGAAATTGCCGCCTGCGTGACCATGGAGAGGAGGGAGCAATGATGGCGTTTGGTAGCTGAGACGAAAGGATTAAGTCAGAAGCTTGGCTCAAGGAGAACGAAGGAGGCGATGAAGGAAGCGTCGCTCAAGACTGTAACCATATTTCCCAAAATGAAATGAAACAATGAAACCCTAAAACAATTGTTAAAGCACATTGGGCCTGTCCCCAACGAAGTTGCTTAAGCCCATTTCCAATCCGGCAAATACACCCCCCTTTTCCTTTTGATTATGTTTGTTCTTTGGGCCATAATCCCCCTAGAGCCCATTTAACCTTTTTTTCTTTTATACTTTAATATTTTTTATTTTCTTTTATATAACATAAACTTAGAATTAACATTCTTATTAAATAATAAATAATACATTAATTTCCTTTTTTACTGATATTGTTTATCACACTTAAATGTAAATATTAGATTTTTTTATTAGGTTTAAACAATTTTCTTTTTAGAACCTTTTTAATTAAAAAAAAACGTTTGTTTATATAACATTAACTAAAATGTATAAATAATAATTTTCTTAAACTTAAAACATTTTTCTTTTCTTTAATTAAAACTTTTGTACATAAAAATACTAACTAAAACACATTAACATTAATACATAAAAAAATATAATTTCTTGAGCATTTTCCTCTTTATTTTATTAAATCTTTTGTTTTGTACATAATTAACAAAAACACAAAAAAGATAAATAATACTTAATAATTACTTAATTTTGCATTAAGTTAAACATCATTATCACTTGTAAATAATCATATACACTTACACAAATACTTTTGATACATTATTCTTATACATTGATACATGATATTGAGAATGCGATTCGATTTGGTTGTAAATATATTTGGACACTACTCTCCTAATAAGTCTCATCCCCATTTGTAAATATTTGTACCCCCATTCCCGGATACTTATTTGTAATAGCTTAGACTTTAAATTCCCGCAATTTATCGCTTTCTGTATACTGTATAGTAATTAGGGTTTGTATGTGAAGATTTAAAATCAACCTCTAGATAACCTAATACAAGATAAATGCATGACAATCAATACACAATTCACACTTGCACCCCTAGGGTAATCCCGCTTGTTGCCTTCCAAAATGGGCCATGCTTGCATGTTGAGTTTCTTTGGCAAAACAAAACAAATCAAATGATCATAGTCCCTCGATGACGCTTTCGAAAGTTGCCTAAACAAAAGTACCTTCAAGCAAAATTGCCAAAGACACTTGGCACCATTGCATTCATGGTCCATACGATGACCCGCGCCCGTCCCGTAACATCCTAACACAAGATTGTCCACCAAATACAATGGTGGAACAATACTGTTAAAAGGGTTAAAACATGAGAAAAATCTTTGAGTAAATTTAGGGGTAGACAACTCTTAGTTACTTGATCAAACTTGCAAAACACACTTGCCTACTTTTCAAAACCACACTTCACAACACAACTTCCAAAACAACTTTCTAAAACATTGAAACATCTTTTCGAAAAGACACACACCTTTGTAAAACATTCGAGTAAAGAATTGTTACAACGGTTGCCTAGACAAGGCATCTTTTTCAAAACATTTTCAAAACACACACACACACACCACCATTTCAAGCAATTGAAAATCAAGGCAAGTGATCTAAAATAAGTAACTAAGATCCCATGGATAACCATGGATGAAAAGGGTGCTAATACCTTCCCTTTTCATAATCTACCCCCCGAACCCACGAAACATCTCAAAAGGTTTTTCCTGTGCTTTTTAACCTTTCCTTTAGGATAAAATAAAAAGTCGGTGGCGACTCTTGCTAAACCGAACAAGTGCGAATACAAACGCAAAACCTCAAGTCAGTTCTCCCACCGTATCACAATATGATACATCATGAGATTGAAGTTTACGTAGGCGACATGATAGCTCGATCACAGACTGAAGAAGAACACCTTAATCGTTTGCAAAAGTTGTTTTCCAGGTTGAAGGAGTATAAGCTCAGACTAAACCCAAGCAAGTGCACTTTTGGAGTTAGGTCTGGTAAACTTTTGGGATTTATTGTCAGCAACAAAGGCATTGAGGTTGATCCAGCTAAAGTAAAGGCTATACAAGAAATGCCTGCCCCCCGCACTGAAAAGGAGGTTAGGGGATTCTTAGGATGCTTAAACTATATCGCCAGGTTCATCTCTCACCTGACGTCTACCTGTGAGCCAATCTTCAAGATGTTGAAGAAAGATCAGGTGGTTGAATGGAACAATGATTGTCAAGTTGCTTTTGATAAGATCAAGGAGTATTTACTAGAACCTCCTATTCTGATGCCACCCGTCGAAGGAAGGTCGTTAATCATGTATCTGACTGTTTTGTATAACTCAATGGGGTGCGTGCTGGGCCAACATGACGAGTCTGGCTGAAAAGAGCATGCCATTTATTACCTTAGCAAAAATTTTACCGACTGTGAGACTCGCTACTCACTGCTCGAGAAAACTTGTTGCGCTTTGGTATGGGCTGCTCGCCGGCTAAGGCAGTATATGTTGACTCATACCACTTTGCTGATTTCCAAGATGGATCCAATCAAGTATATCTTCGAGAAGCCTGCTTTATCTAGAAGGATCGCTAGATGGCAAATGATCCTGACTGAGTATGATATCCAGTATACTACCCAAAAAGCTATAAAAGGGAGTGTACTAGATGACCATCTAGCTCATCAAGCCGTCGAATATTACCAATCTATGAGATTCGACTTCCCTGATGAGGACATCATGATATTGGACAATATTGAAGGTAACGGACCGTATGACGGACCTGAACAAGGATCCTGATGGACCCTGTACTTTGATGGTGCTTCAAATGCACTTGGTAACGGTATCAGTGCGGTACTCATTTCTCCGGAAGGTTTCCATACACCCTTCACTGCCCGACTCTGCTTCAGCTGTACCAACAACATGGCTGAATATGAAGCTTGCATCTTTGGTCTCAAGGCTGCTATAGAATTGTGAATCAAATCTTTGGTCGTATTTGGGGACTCGGCTTTGGTTATCAGTCAAGTCAAAGGAGAGTGGGACACCAAACATCCTAATCTTATCCCATACAAAGAACATGTCTTAACATTGTTGCCTCATTTCGAGCAGATTACCTTCGAGCATTTCCCGCGAGAAGAAAATTAGCTAGCAGATGCCCTGGATACAATGTCTTCCATGTTTAAACTCAACTGGGATAATGAGGCTCCCCAAATCACCATCGAGTGAATGGACGAACCTGCGCACTGTCATGAGATTAATGCCGAAGAAGTAGTGGAATAACCCTGGTTTCATGAAATCAAAAGGTATCTCCAGACTAGAGAATACCCTGAAGGAGCTTCCGTCAATGACAAAAAGTTCTTAAGGAGATTTGCTGCCAAGTTCTTCCTAAGCAATTGCATCCTTTATAAGCGCATCCATGATTGTGTTCTACTTTGTTGTGTGGATAAGGTTGAAGCAGAGTTGATCATGACCGAAATACACAGTGGCACATTTGGCACCCACTTGAGTGGACATACGATGTCTAAGAAGATTCTAAGGGCAGGCTACTACTGGTCTACCATGGAAGCTGATTGTCATCAACATTCCCGTACTTTCCACAAATGCCAAGTCTACGCCGACAAGGTACATATTCCTCATGTTCCTCTCAACGTCCTGACAGCTCCTTGGCCATTCGCAATGTGGGGCATTGACATGATTGGAGAGATCAAGCCTACGGCATCCAATGGACATCGCTTCATCTTGGTCGCTATTGATTATTTCACCAAGTGGGTCGAAGTAGCTTCCTTTGCCTCAGTTACAAAGAATGTGGTTGCCCGCTTTATCAAGCAGAACCTCATATGCCGGTATGGTGTCCCCAATAGGATTATCACGGACAACGGTACAAATTTGAACAACACTATGATCACCGCTCTATGTGAGCAGTTCAAGATTTATCATCATAATTCATCTCCCTATCAGCCGAAGATGAACGGTGTTGTTGAAGCCGCGAACAAAAATATCAAGAAAATCATTCAAAAGATGACAGTCACCTACAAAGACTGGCATGAGATGTTACCATTTGCTCTGCATGGATATCGTACCACAACATGTACTTCAACAGGGGCAACCCCATTTTCTTTGGTGTATGGCATGGAAGATATTTTGCCTATGGAAGTTCAGATTCCTTCTTTGAGGATTATGAAGGATACCGGCTTGAGTGAAGACGATTGGATTCAGACCCGACTTGACCAACTCAATTTGATCGACGAGAAGCGACTTACTGTTGTTTGTCATGGTCATACGTATCAAAAATGGATGATCAAGGCTTTCAACAAGAAAGTCAGACGTCAAGTATATCAAGTCGGAGATCTGGTAATCAAGCGGATCATCTTACCGCAAAGTGATCCCAGGGGCAAGTGGACTCCTACTTACGAAGGACCATTTGTGATCAAGAGCATCTTTTCTGGTGGGGCAATGATTCTGACCACCATGGACGGTGACGATTTGCCGCACCCTGCGAACGCAGACATAGTCAAAAGATACTACACATAAAACGACCCGGCAAGTTGAAAACCCGAAAGGGCGACTTGGGCAAAAATGGGCATCCCGGTGAATCAAAAACCCGAAAGGGCGGTTCAGGCAAAAATTAGGGATAAAACAAAAAAATATGTACACCCGGCAAGTTGAAAACCCGAAAGGGCGACTTGGGCAAAAATGGGCATCCCGATGAATCGAAAACCCGAAAGGGCGGTTCAGGCAAAAATTAGGGATAAAACAAAAAAATATGTACACCCGGCAAGTTGAAAACCCAAAAGGGTGACTTGGGCAAAAAAGGGTTTCCCGGTGGATCGAAAACCCGAAAGGGCGGTCCAGGCAAAAGTTAGGGAATTAAAGCGTATGACTATGTCTCGTCGGATCACTTTAAGAACAATCTCTTCACCAACAAGCTCCAAGCTTCTGATCAATCCAGTCATTGGCGGACGAAGCAGCGAATGGACAAGATATTCAGAGTTGTGAAGACTATAGCAGAATGGGAATCCCATGGAATTGTTACACATAACCATCTTTCTTTTGTATAAAATTTTTCATTTTTTACGACAATATTCTCTTACTAGGATGTCTGTCTCCTTTGTACAAAGATACTCACGAAAGTTAAATACAAAGATACTTCAAAGTGCAGAAATTTGCTTGCCTTTCTTTTCTTTTTACACTTATGTTTTATTTGAAAGCGTCTAATGTTTTGTTAAATAGGCATATGCATTTGAATATAATCACTGCTTACAAATAAAAGGATAATTACTGATAGGTTGAAGGTATAGGAAGATATCTTTGTGCCATTCTAGAAGAAATCCCCTACGATACATCATTCAGATCCTCAACAAAGCTAAAATTTGGAGTATATTTCCTCAGCAGAGTTAAGCTTCAAGATCCTCAGCGGAGCCAGTGCATTCTAAAACTTGATTCCCTATCTGAGTTAAGTTTCAAAATTCCCATCAGAGTTAAGCTTCAAGATCCCCAGTGGAGCCCGAAAACCCTGAAAATCCTATCCCCAGCGGAGCTAGAATAGTGAATATTTCCCCCACAGAGTTATCTCCCAGCAAGATCGAAGATTCTCGGTCTCATTTCTCCAGGCAGAAGCCTCCTAGGTTTTAACTCCCCAGTAGAGATTTTCAGAGTTTTCCCTATTTCATAGGAAAGTCATGAAGGATTCTCATTCCCTGCAGAAGTTGTCAAAGGCATTGTTACTCCCCACAAATCGCCGAAGATTTTCAATCTTCAGCAGTGGTCTAGAGATTTCTCAATCTCAAACAATCAGAGATCTTTAATCCCCAAGCAGTCAGCAAGGATTTCTCATCTTCAATAATTAAAGATTTTTGGAATCCCCGACATCGGTTAAAGATTTACTTTCCCCAACAGCAGTCAAAGATTTCATTATCTCCAGTTATCAAGGATTTATTTTCCTCAACAAGACAACTACTCAGCTTACATGCACATCCATTACATTCATATATCATAAACATTGATGAAATACAGTTCATTTCATCATAACATATCATGCAACATAACTTTGTGTTTAGCTAACATTTTACCCTTTTCAGGATAAAATTAAAAGGCTATCGTATGGATATACCCCAGACACGGCGATCATTCTATTACTCATTCACAATTTCAAGTCAAAAATACAGTACAGATACACCCCAGACACGGTGGTCATTCTATTACCAATTCAGATTTCAGCAATCCGATACAGACTAGATACGCTCCAGACACAGCAGCCATTCTATCTCTCATTCAGATTCAACTATCAACTTCAAGTTCGGATACACTCCAAACACGGATGCCATTCTGGCCTTTACACCAGAAGTTTGATTCTCCCCAGTGCAGTCGCCACGGAAGTCATTCTGTCATTTATTCAGATCCCAGTTACAGTTCCAGATACACTCCAGACACGGAGGTCATTCTACTACTCATACAGATCTCAACTCCAGTTACAGTCTCAGATATACTCCAAACACGGAAGTCATTCTGCTACTCATACAAATCTTAACTTCAGATACAATACAGATACACTCCAGACACGACAGTCATTCTAATATTCATTCAAAGTTCAAATACAGTTACAGCTCAGATACGCTCCAGACACGGACGCCATTCTTTTGCTCATACAGACTCAGTCTCCAGATACAGTTCAAATGCATTCCAGACACGGATACCATTTTAATGCCCATTCTTCTGACCTACAACTTTGCAATACAACAAACCTTCTTGGATGGAATCTTTAAGCCCATCTTCAGCAAGATTCCACCCTCTCAAAATGGCATCATTAAGCCCATTTCCTCAACTATATTTTGATGAGTGCAAATTTACGGGCACTCTAGTGTCCAATCCTCTTTTACCTTCGAGTCGTGAAAGGCAAACTTGCCAATCTAACTCTTCAGGTTCAAGAAGATTGAACAGGGGCAACTGTTGTGCCCCAAAAATTTTCCTCTCATTTCATCAACATTTCTCATCACAAGACTCTTGTAACTCAAGATCAAGCTAGGGTTTGCTCTACTCAAGACACCTCCTTGCACTGTTGACCTAAATTAGGGTTTGAGTTTGCACAGTGATGTTTTGACCCAAAATGACCAAAGTGACTTTCATACTTCATGTTGGACTCACAAGTTTGTCCATACCAAGTTTCAGGCCTTGATTCAAATTTTTGCCCAGTCAATTGGACAGTTGACCTAGAAATCATTTGTATTGGGGAAAAAGTCAATTGTGGCCAATTGACAGTCAAACCTCATGAAATTTTATTCACATCCACATTATGAACTCATATGAATCATTTGATCAAGTTTGGATCACAATTCCACAAGAAATTTGATCAGATCACTAAAAGGGCAAAATGGTCATTTTTAGGGTTTTGACTGTACAAAGGCAATTTTTGACTGTTTGACCTAACCAATGGCAAATAAAGTTCAAGAATGGACTCAAGGACTCAATGAAATTGTCTTGACCCATTCAACAAGTTCAAAAGATCTCAAATGCATAGGATTGACAAATGAATTTTTCAGTCAACTGATCAAAATTTGACTGTATACTGAAAAGTCAAACTTTGACTTTTTGGTCAAAATCAAGTGCCAAGGGTCATTTTTCATCAAGACATGTCAAATTATGAAACTTGTTCATCAAGAATCCCAAAAATGCAAATTAGGGTTTAAAATGGAAAATTTTCATAACTTAGAAATTTTATAAGTTATAAAATTTTCTTATTTTTTCCTAACTTTGTCCCATTTTTTCACCAAGATTCAAATGGATTCAAACAAAATTTACAACATGAAAGTTGTATTCCATCACAAATTATACAACTTTGATTCACAAAGTTTTCTAAAAATAGGCTTGTATCGCAAGTTATGATTTTTGGAACAAGGGTACCTAAAACTTTTAACTTAGAGAAATTTTGCCCTAGTTTAGGCAGGATTTTGACCCATCTTCTTGGCCATTTTTCACATAGTTCCACTTGGAGTTTCAAGTTGAATTTCAAATATGGATTGTATTACATATTACAAGCTTTCCAAATTGTCCAAGAACTCCTCAAACACATTTGTGGTTAGGGAGAATCGAATGCTTGAAGTTGGCAAAAACTCACTTTGCAACCATGGCCAATACATGTTCATACCACTTGCCAAATCTGATCTAGCTAGCTTGGTTCATAATTACAGGCCTCTAAACCAGTTTGTACTCTATAATTTAATGCAAATCCATTGAGCCAAGGCATTGTCTTGGTCATTAGGGTATTGTACACTAGATTAAGCCTTAAATGGAAAAAGCAACATTGCCATTTTTGCTTGAAGTTTGCTTTATGTCAAAATAGCATCCTAGAGCCTTGAACCATATCTTATGCTGCAAAAAAAATCCACTAATTAGAGGGGCCAAAAGGGTTGTATGCAGGGTGATAAGATGGCCTGTACAAGTCTATAACCTCACTTCCACTCTCTTGCTTCAAGAAGAAGAAAACTTCTCAAACACAAGACATCTCACACATCTGATAAAACCAACTAAAACAAAGTTATCAAACAAGTTTCATACACCTTAGAAAGCCAGAAGCACGAACCTTTGACCTCTCAAAACTCCTTGTGCACAAAATCCCCATTTTCTTGCAAAACATGGCCAGTTCTGCATTTTGCAAGCCACCATCAAATTCCATCGTGCGTTTTGTCCAAAACTACTTCAAACACCTTCCAACCAACACACCTGAGCTATCCAGACCACTCACAAGTTGATGTAACTCCATTAACACACATTGCCATTTTTGTTTGGGAGCTTTGCAGGTTGAGTTCTGTAGCACGATTCAGGCTACTTCAAAACAAACTAAGCATTGGGAAAGCTTCATTGGACATCAGGCAAGCTCAAAAGAACCTCAAGCACCCTTGGAAGTTGTTGCATTGTCCAGCTCGAGCTCAACTGAAATAGGTATTTCATGAACTTCTATCTCTCTATTTAGGAATATTAGACTTAGGTTTGTGAATGAAAGATGTTGTATTCATAGCCCTGAAACCATACATGTGCTTAGTTTTCATTTATATTAATCATGCTAGGAGAATTTCGTTCGTAAACTTTCTGAAAAAACTAGGTTAAAAATTAGGGCCAGAGAAATTCTCTCTGGTCTTTGAGAGTTAGCTTAAGTTTTTTATATGGTTAGATTCGTTGTTTGATGCTCTACAAGTTTCATGTTATGAGTTTTGTCAAAAAAGCACAGAATCAGGAGATAACATTTTGTACATAACACGCGCACGTTTCTGTCTAGAGGAAGAAGATGAAGTTGGTTTTGGGCAGGGCCTGGACAGGCTTGCTTTTGGCACCCCCCCTCTTTTCTTTTTACACCTCCTGGCCCTTTTCTTGTATATTTATCATTTTTGCATTTTTATTTTATTTCTGACCTTGATATTTTATTTTCAAATATAAAAAATACTTAAAAAATATTTTCCTAAATTTTTATATTTATTTGGTATTTATTTTAATTGTTTCTAGTATTAATACATTAAATACTTTATATTTATTTTGTTTAAATTTAAAAATAATGTAAAAAATACTTTTATTTTTATTTATTATTTTTATACACATTTGAAAATATTTTCTTGAAATATATACTCTTTTTTTTGTAAATAATTTATTTTATTTTTATACACTTAATATATTCAATACATATATATACATATACACTATATTTAATTAAATAATTAGAACAAAAAAAACAAAAAAATAATACATTTTTATTTTTATTAATATTCTATACTAAAAATACCTTTTTTCCAATATACTTTTATTTTTGTACAAATTGATACATTATTGTATATAAATAATAAATAACACTATTTATTTAAGAAATTAGGGTTTTTACCCTAAAAAACAAAAATAATGAAATTGACTTTTTATTTATTTACATTTCACAATTAAAAATACTTTTTACATATATAAAAACTTTTTTTGCATAATACATTTTATTTAATATTTATTTATTGTATTTATTTAAATATTGTACATTTAATTGTTATGCCTTATACATTCAATTTGGTTGTAATAATTTAGGATTTAATTTCTTGCAAAATAATCCCCAATTCAAATTTATACCCCCCTCCCTATATCATGTTGTAATAGTGTAGAGTTTAAATTCTCGCACATTTAAAATGCTTTCAATTATGCCATGATTAGACTTAGGGTTTTGTATGAAAAAAAATCTAATTAACAAATAGTTTGACCTAATCAAAAGACAAAAATGCATGAAAAACAAACACAATGCACACTTGCACCCCTAGGGTTTCAATCCACTTGTTGCCTTCAAAAGTGGGCCATGATATGCATGTCAAGTACTTTGGCAAAACAAAAACGAAACAAAAGATCATAGTCCCTTGATGACGCTATCTGAGTTGCCTAAACAAAATGATCAAGTCCCTCAAGAAAATTGCCAAAAATACTTTACACTATTGCTATCATGGTCTATACGATGACCCGCGCCTGTCCCGTTTAACATCCTAACACAAGGTTGTTCACCAAATACAATGGTGAAACAACACTGTTAAAAGGGTTAAAAACATAAGAAAGATCTTTGAGTAAAATAGGATAGACAACTCTTAGTTACTTGATCAAAACTTGCAAAAAACATCCTTGCTATTTTCAAAACACACTTCACAACACAATTTCAAAACCCTACTTTCAAACATTGAAAACTTTTCAAAAGACAAAAACACCTTTGTATACATTCAAACAAGAATCATTACAAAGGTTTCCACAATGATGGCCTCTTTTCAAAACATCTTTCAAAACCACACACAAAGCACCATTTCAAACAAATTGAAGAGCACCATTTCAAACAATTGAAAAGCAAAGCAAGTGATCTAAGCAAGTAACTAAGAGCCCGTGGATAACCATGGATAGAAAGGGTGCTAATACCTTCCCTTTCTATAATCTACTCCCCGAACCCAAGAAAACATCTCAAAGGTCT
Source organism: Vicia faba (assembly GCA_948472305.1). Classification (NCBI taxonomy): domain Eukaryota; kingdom Viridiplantae; phylum Streptophyta; class Magnoliopsida; order Fabales; family Fabaceae; genus Vicia; species Vicia faba. The sequence continues at coordinate 89,551,882 of OX451738.1, forward strand.
TTCCTGTGCTTTTTGACCCTTCCTTAGGATAAAATAAAAAGTCGGTGGCGACTCTTGCTAAATCGAAACATTTGTGAACACAAACGCAAAAACCCAAGTCAGTTCTCCCACTGTATCACACATATTGTGTATAGATTTGGAATCCTAGAAACCATTACAACTGATCAAGGATCAGTGTTTACTGGTCGAAAGATGCAGGAGTTTGCTAAAGAAATGGGTTTCAAATTGTTAACATCGACACCTTATTATGCACAAGCCAACAGGAAAGTTGAAGCAGCTAATAATGTGATCATAGGTTTAATTAAAAAACATGTGGGAAGAAAGCCAAAAAATTGGCACAAAACTCTAGATCAAGCTTTATGGGCTTATCGAACATCTCCCAAAGAAGCAACGAATACAACTCAATTTCGTCTAACATTTGGGCATGATGCAGTATTTCCAGTAGAAATCTATTTACAATCAGTCAGAATTCAAAGGCAAAATGAGATTTCTTCAGATCTCTATTGGGAAGCAATGATGAATAAATTAGTAGATTTGGACGAATAAAGATTGTATGCTCTAGAAGTCTTGAGAAGACAAAAAGAAAGGGTGGCCATAGCATACAACAAAAGGGTTAAAGGTAAAATCTTTTCGAGCAATGATTTGGTTTGGAAAGCAATTTTGCCAATGGATAGGAAAAATAAGTCATTAGGGAAATGGTCCCCACATTGGGAAGGCCCCTTTCGAATCATCAGAACCTTTACTAATAACGCCTATGAAATCGAGGAACTGGCAGAAGACAAGAGGATCTTAAGAATAAATGGTAAGTATTTGAAAAAGTATAAACCTTTCATTCAAGATCTAAAGATTTCGACAGAGTAACAAAGATAAAATACCAAGTAACAGGGCCAAGCATGGTATTGGAGTGCCAAACTGGTTTTGTTCGAAATTACAGCATAAGGTTTGTTGGCCTATATATAAATAAAAAAAACAAGAGTCGAATTAATCAAAATACAAGTTATCAGAAATGAAGGTTGGTCTTCATCTTGTCATATTTGGCCCTGGAAAAGCCTAGCCTGCAGACAATGGAAGCTTTTGCAGTTCGAAGGGCAGTTACTTCACCTTCTAAGCTCCTAGCCTCATCAATACACTGGATGCTTTAGTTCAACTCTTCGCTGGCCTCGTCATCTTTCTCTACTTCGAGGGCCTGATGACATTTTTCAGCCTCAGAGATTTTCTTCTGCAACTCTTCAATCTACTTTCTCCAGAGGGAAATAGAAGAAGAAATATTGTCTTGCTCCTTTTGGGCAAGTTCTTTGGCTTTCTCGCGCTTCTCAACCTTATCTGATAACTCAAAAGCTTGCGCCCACTTCAAGTCTTCAAGTTTTTTCTTCTCTGTGAGCTTGGAATCCACATCTTTCTCTCTGAGAAAGTCAGATTCCAAGTTAGTGATAAGCGTGGTCAAATCAATCAGGACCTCAGCAATCTCAGGGGGGCATTTCCCCAAATTGACTTTATGGATCAGCTTCCTCATAACGATACATGCAGTTGCGTTTGTCTTCACCGGGTCAAATAAATCCGCCCTAAAGACGGTGTCTTTGATTTTTTGAAGTAGTGCTTCATTGGATTCGTCAGTCGAAGTCTCACTTGAAGCAGTGATTAGGCTGGGGCAAGGACTTGTTGCCATTAAGTTCTTTCTGGATCTAAAAAGTCTGATATACTGCATAGGGTTCTTCTTCTTCAAAAGCTCCATTTCTTCGACGGAAGGAAGAGCATCTTCAGTAACTTTGGAGTTGGGAGATTTTGCTGTAGGATTCTCAGTTGCAAACGAAGTTGGAATATTTTGGATTTGTTGACCTTGGTCCTCAGCGCCATCCAAGTTGGTATCTTCGTGTGGAATGAAGTCATCTTCACCAGCACACTCATTGGCATCACTATTGGATTCTTCTTCATCAGATTTCCCCCTATTAGTCTTCGGGGAAGCATCAGCAGATGGAGTATCATCTGAACTGGCTTGAATAGGTTCCCCTTGAGCAGCAATATCAGTTTGTTCATCCGTTTTTGTTCGTTGTTTCAATTTCTGTGGTGATTGAGGAGAATCAGGGTCCTCTATTTGGAAATCTTTCTTGTGCACATCAGTGGTTGAGCCTTTGTTTGAAACTTTCGCCGAGGAAAGTGGGATAGATGGTGTGCTGGTGCTGTGAGGAACCCCATGCTAAACTGAAGATTCACTAAGGTTGATTGGTTATTCCTACGAAATAAAACATGGGTTAAATGGTGACTGATTTGAAAGTCGACTTAAAGAATTTTTTTTATTTTATAAAAGTCATTACCTTCGTTCCCTCAGCCCCAGGGCTGGAGTTATCACTTTTGATTTCTTCAAGTACTCGGGCTACAAGTATGGCCACACTATCTTCTTTCTTCTTTGGACTTGAAAGTAATTGTTTTTTGGTACAAGTTTCCTTCGAAGGAGAACCTGCCGTGGAGGATTTTATTTTCTTCATTTTCTTTTTGGCTTTGGTAAGATCTGCAGATGGCATGTTGTCGGTGTTTTTGGGTGTCGAGGTAGACTCGCTTATTTGTTTTCTCTTTTTTGGAGTCAATGGAGGTTTTCCGGTATCCTGAAACAAAAAATGAAAAACCAGAAATCAATGCATGATTCAACAAGTAGGTAATATATATATATATATATATAATAAATAAAAAGTATAATCTTACCTTGTTGGTCTTGCTAACTTCTCTAGCCGCTTCAGAAATTCTAGTTGTCGAAGGCTTTGGTAATGAGGTTGCTTGCGGAGACTCCGTAGATGTAGTAGCCTTCATCACTTTGGTGTGTTTTCTCTCAATAGCTGTAAAAGGAGCAAGGGTTAGAGATTGTTTCGAAGAAAAGAATTGAATTCGAAGCAACCAGGGAGTCCATGGTTTCCAAACCTTCACTTTCTGGAGTGTCCATCCTGACATGTTTTAAATCCAGATGAAGGAATCCTTTGAAACTATACAAACTATGCTTGGTCACAACCACTCATTTTCAAGCTTAAGTGCATCTTGCCTCATGACTTTAAAATCCTCTTTCACCGATAACCATGGTGGATACCAGGCCAAAGCAAAGTCCGCTGTAGGCAATCTGGGAAATTTTGGAGGCTCTAATTGAAAATCCAAGTCATATTTGTCCTCAGGTTTGACGCACGAAGGTATGCGCAAATGGGGGAGTTTCGCTGTAAAATTTTCTTTTAAGGTCACATATGCATCTCGAGTGGTTCGACTAAGATCAGTGGGATTGTAAAAAGTTTCAAAGTATTTTTGGAATGCCTGGATCTCCTTGATGTGTCGTTGCGTACCTTTCTTTGTTTTGTCCTGCACAAAAGCAAAGGCTTTCGTTAGATGTTGTTGGAAGTCTTTGATGCCGCACATGCTGAAGGAATAATATTCTTGCCACCAGTCTTCAAAGTCTTTAGTGCAGTAGTATGAAGGAGTAAAGGGCACAAGAGTGATATGGAAAAGGCCTGTGAATTTTCTAATGATGCTTTGGGCTTCGACATTATTAAAGTTCATACCCTTGTGGCAAATACCACTCTTGTTATGATATAATGGTTCTGGTAGAATCTGGCAAAGGTCAAATTGTCTTGCTATGAAGTTTGGTTGGTAGGTGTGATCGGTGGATCTGGAACTGACTGTTTAACGCTGGTTCGCGAAATGTCGCGGAAGCAAGAGTCGCCACCGTCTTTTATTTTCTCCAAATGGAAAGGACAAAAGCACAGAAAAATTCCTTATAGAGATTGCTCTCGGTTCGGGAGGTAGGTTATAGAAAGGGAAGGTGTTAGCACCCTTTCTATCCATGTTTATCCATGGGCTCTTAGATACTTGCTCATTTGTGTTTTCAAAATTGTTTTGCTTTTCAATTGTGGGTTTTAAAAAGTTTCTTCGAAAAATTTCAGTTCGACTCGTACGTCAGAGTGTTTGAAAAATTTGCTTTGAAAGCTTTTGAAAAGTGTTGGTGTGAAAAGTATTTTTGATTTTTGTTTTGAGATTAGAGCAAGTATCCTTGAGAACCTACCTACCCTAAGGAATTCGTCTGTGTAGAAGTCCTTTAAAGTAGTGCCATCCCACCATTGAGAGGTAGGTAGCACCACCGTTGGAGGTATTCAGGTCAATTCGAGGTTCGGGACATGGTGATCACCAGAGCAATGGGAAGACACCTTAGAAGCTACCCTCATGCCAGGTTCCCGGATCATGAGGACTTACTAAGACATCCTCTACTCGACGATCACCTTTCGAGGCAAGGCAACAGTGAGGCGTACCCTAGGGGTGGTGTGTGATTTGTGTCAGATTCGTTTATTTTTGTCTTGTTCATGTCAAAGTGATCTACGCTTGATTTTATTTATGTCCATTCATTCTTGCATGCTTTTTGTTAACAGTTAAAAATATTTGCGGAAAAGTAAATTCTAAGCTATTACAAATGGCGCGGGTCCACATCGCCAAAATTAAACCGGACCCGATTTGACAAAAAAATAAATAAAGCAAATAAAAGTGCGAAAAGTATAAAACGTCCGAGTTACATGGCTTTGGGAGAGATACATAATTATTTAAATGACATAAAATAAATATGCGCAATTAAACAATTAAAAACATGGGCGTTGGACCCTTTTGCAAAATTAAATTAATAAGGAATCAAAATTCATGTTAAAAGCAAAATGTTTTTGGTATTTTTAGTGTTTTTTTAGATTTAATAGAAAAAGAGAATTAATTAAAATTAAAATAAAACGTCAAACCCTAATTCTAATGGCTTTTAAATTTATTATGAAAGTATTAAATTGAAACCTAAATTAAACCTAATTTTTTTTATGTACAATTAATTATAAAAATAAATAAATAATATTATTAGAAAGAAAAAAGAAAACAAAAAAAGGAATAAAAAGTTATTAAACCTAATTCTATATTTTTGGATTTTAAGTTATTAAAAAAGAATTAAAATTAAAACCTATTTAATACTAAATTTATTTACAAGCAATTATTTACAAGAAAATATGAAAATTAAATATTTTATTATGTTTTTATCTTTTTTTTCTGATTTTTATGAAGTTTTTATATTTTGTAGAAAAATAATTAATTAATTTATAACAACAAAGCAAATAAAATAACAACTAAAAAATAAAATATAAAAAATAGAGAGGGCAAACCAGGGGGGGGGGGGTTCAGGCCCCAATTGTGAGGTCTTTTGTTAACAACTCAGGCCCATTAAGAATGGCCTGGTGGACCTTTTTGAGTCACATGTAGTGCGTTGACTAAGGCATAACGTGTTCGTTGAATCCACGCCTTTGATCTGGTTCTAACATGCACGTGGATGGATAGATGAGGAGGACGTATGGTAGTCCTTAAGATCGTGCCTGCATAGGAATTTGGATTGAAAAATATTATGAAGATTATACAGACCTGGGACTCGAACCCAGGTCTTAGACGTTGAAGCAATGAGCATTTGCCAGCTGAGCCACTGAAGCCATTTGATATATAATATACAAACAAATAATATAAAATAAAAACAAGATTAGTGCTGGAAAACGCGCGAATTTTTAAATCCGCCTATCACCGTCTGCCAACGCATCGTCGTCTCCACTGTCCCTGAAACAAAAATCATTGAGCAACGGTTTTAAACGCGTTGCCTTAGGCCGGTTTCCAAGAAATAGCGATTAGGTCCTCATTGAATATAAATTAGGCGCGACAATTGATTCTTCTTCGCCTCTATACGTTGAATCTAATGGTCATGGTTTTGAGGCTTAATTTTTCCTCTTTGTAAAAGCCCTAAATTCAAGCTCTGAAAACCCTAGAAAATCAACAATGGCGAAATTGCATACACAGCATAATAATCAAATTAAGGGCATGGGTTAGCTTCAGAACATCATGAGGAATGCAAAACACATATCAAAATTTATAAAGAATGCATGAATTGGTATGCACGATTGTGACTTTTTCTCTTTACAGTTCGAGTCATAGGTACCGATTCTTGGAGCTTTGGTTGTTGTTTTTGATTGGAATGCGTTCAGGGGACCACAAGGAAGCTATTGAAACAAGTTTTACACTTTGAATCCACCTCTAACACTGATTTCAGTTTTGCTTTTTATGGAGAAAATTTCAAGTTTCTAATGAGTTCTTTAGCGCAACTTAGAGTGTCGCACGATTAGGTTTGTGTTCCTGGCTTTGTAGTGAAGGCATTAGGTTAAGAAAATTGAATCAAATCTCTTCCAATCAATGATTTTGCAAATTGATTTTTCACCATTATGTTTCATATCTTTTCCATGTCCTTTTGTGCAAATCATGATCAAATCAAACCAAATCTTTCCTAATTGGCATATGCACGAAATATTGAGTCTAGAATGTGTACAAAAAGATTGGTTAGGGTGAATTAAATATTTTCCATATATTAAAATGATTTAAATGAATTAATATTAATAGAAATTCAAATAAATAAATAAAAAATGAGAAAATACTTCCCTTTGGGCCAAATGGTCGTGCACATGTTTAGAATGATGAATCTTGGAAGAAAAATGGGCCCATTAGCATTTTTAGGTCATTTGGATCAATGTTGACTTTTCAAAATATCCAAAACTTTCCCAACTTCCACAAGGCATAACTTGCTCAATTTTTAATCTTTTCTCATGTTCTTGGACATTTTGGAAAGGTCTTTGAGTCCTTTAACCAATGCCTTTGGTCCCATGTCATTTTGATTTACCAATCTCAAGTTATGGCCTTTGACTTAAAGTCCTTTTTTGTTGACTTTTGAAAATGACCTATAATGTTGAAATTGATAACTTTTTGTGAGGGCATTTCTTGGACTTGGAATATGAAGATGAGTTATAGGAAATGTCTTTCTCTTCAAAATGAGCTTTGGATGGGATTTTTCTGATAATCCATGTGAAAGTTATGCCCTGGTCAATTTCAGTTGACTTTTTCAACTGTCCAAATATAGTAACTTTTGCATCTTTGATGATTTCTGAGCCAAATTTTGAGAATCATGATCAAGCATTGATCAAATGATGTTTGTGGCTTCAAAATGATATGTTGACCAAAAATTTGAACTTTTGACTGTCAAATGACCATTTTGCCCCTACAGTTGACTGTAGTGCAATTTAGGGTTTTAACTGTGCAATTTTGAGCTGAATGCCTTGAAACTTGATATGAGGATGCTTGACCATCTTTATAGGCATATGAGACTTGATTGGGCCTTTGAAAACTTCATTTCCTTGATCAGAACACAAACCCTAGTTTTGACTGTATAGGAGACAGTTGGACTGCACAACCCTTGGGGAATTTTGTGACTTGGCTTGGCAATTTCTTGAAGAATATGGGAGGGCAAATTTTGGGGTGCAACAGTTGCCCCTGTTCAATCTTCTTAGACCTGAGGATGCAGATTGGAGGACGTGCCTTTCGTAATCCGAGGGTAGAAGATGATTGGACACTAGAGTGCCCAGAAATTTGCGCTCACATAGTAGCAGTGATGATGGGAATGGGCTTATAGATGCCATTGGGAGGTTGCTGGATAGGATGATGGGCTTATAGATGCCATCTGGATGTTGATTGCATAGGAGATTCCTTAGCTAGAACCTGCATACCTGCAAAAGAAACAAATGAGTACCTGACACGTTGCAGGAGTTGGTTTTCAGATGCTTGGTATAGATGTATCCTGACTGGTTACAGGAGCTGAGTCTGGAGCTTCACACAGCGATGAATGAACCAGGGATGGTTACTGCCTTAGCATGAATGATAAGAGGACCTTGGGCGACTTTAACCTCAACAACGCTCGTTGAGAAAAAATCTTAGTGGGAAATACCATCTTCGCAGGATCGGAACGGGAACCATAGACCATTATAATCTGAAAGGGAATCACCTCACTCGCCGTCGGAGAGGGGAATCATAAGGAAAGGAATTGTCACCTCACTCACCGTTGGAGAGGGAACCATAGGAGATTATCACCTCACACTCACCGTCGGAGAGGGGAATCATCTGAAAAGGAATTACCACCTCACGCACTTGTCGGAGAGGGGACCATAAGAGACTATCACCTCACACTCATCGTCGGAGAGGGAAACATCTGAGACTATCACCTCACACTTATCGTCGGAGAGGGAAACATCTGAAGAAGGAATTACCACCTCACGCACTGTCGGAGAGGGAACCATAGGAGACTATCACCTCACACTCATCGTCAGAGAGGGAAACATCTGAAGAAGGAATTACCACCTCAAGCACTTGTCGGAGAGGGGACCATAGGAGACTATCACCTCACACTCATCGTCGGAGAGGGAAACATCTGAGACTATCACCTCACACTCATCGTCGGAGAGGGAAACATCTGAAGAAGGAATTACCACCTCACTCGCCGTTGGAGAGGGGACCATAAGGAGATTATCACCTCACACTCATCGTCGGAGAGGGGACCATCTGAAGAAGGAATTACCACCTCACTCGCCGTTGGAGAGGGGACCATAACTTCTGCTGAGTCTTTATCAGAAAAATCGGTTGGGAGTCGATTTAGCTGGACTAGAGAAGGCTTTGAAATATGTTCGAGCATTTTAACTGCGTCTTTCCTGAAAGGTAGAGGTCAGTCATATGCAATGCATGATATGGATCAAGCAATGATGTTCTCAACATAAATGAGATTTGTATGATATGATGCGTCTATGCATGCTATAATGATGTATGTGATGTTTTACGAATGTTTTCGTCTAGGAAAGTAAATCCTTGACGGATGCCGGGGAGTCATATCCTGGGCTGATGTTGGAGGATAAGCTTTTACTTCCGCTGGGGATGATAGTTGCAAGAATACCGGTAGGAGAAGATGACTCCGTTGCGGAATAAACTTGGCAAATGGAAGATTCTGCGGGGAGAAAAGATACTCTAGCGACCATGCTGGGAAGCAATACTCTGTGGGAAGAGGGATGCTTTGCTGAGTGTTGATAATAATTTGCTGGGGATACCCTTGTTGTTGGAAGTGTTGATGGACTTCGCTGGGGATAAGAAAGGACTGTGTTGACGACGACTTTTCCGTGGCTTTTGGCTGAGGATAACCCAGTTATATCCTATTAAGGAAATAACTCTTTAAATAAAGCCGGGCGACGCGTTCGTGCTCTGCGAGGGGGTAAGCTTCCAGAATCTACTGGGGATAAGCTTACTGCTTGGGGATATGAATTCCAATTTTCCTGGGGAAACTGGATTGGACTCTTCTGGGGAGGTTTGAACTGCAGGGAAGTGATTCCTTTGAATATTGAGATACCGCCGGGGAACAATCTTTAGGCCGAGACTGCCGGGGATGCTTGTTAAGAATATATACTGTTGGGGGAAGTGTTGAGATCTATGGGAGGATACTCAACTTCCTTGAGACTTGATAACTTTGCTTGGAGAAGAATGTATTGTTGGCTCACCCTCTGGGGAATTCAGGCATACTGGTTATATTCTTTAGCTGAACCTACCTTGGTACCTTGGAGGATGGAACAATTAGACTGCTCAGACAACTCTTTTATTGCCCCTGTTTCTAGTGTCACCTGCAATTAATTCCTTTGTTTCGTAAGCAAATATTTATGAGTTAGCAAATTATTGTCAATGCATATATCACAAATTGAACCTTGGACGTTCTTCGCAAAACAAAACAGAAAAAGAAAAACACTTGGCACGTTTAACTGAAAATGTATTTGTATTAATTTTTGAATGGCCCGAATAGGCGTTTTGTGTACAAGAGGCTGACGTCCTAGTAAGAGGACGCCGCCGAACAAGAGAGTTTATACAAATTTGTACAAAAGAAAATAAAACAGTTGTGTGAAATATGAATGATCCACTGGGTTTCAACTCTGCTATTGCCTTTATAACTCCGAGCGTCTCATCACTTGATGACCTTGGTTGAAGGTGAAGCTGACTGATCGATGCCGTCTGAACTTGATGTAGATACCGGATTCTGGATGCAAAGTGATCCAATGAGACATAGTATTACGCTTTTATCCCTAATTTTTGCCTGGACCGCCCTTTCGGGTTTTCAGTCCACCGGGATACCCATTTTTGCCCAAGCCGCCTTTTCAGGTTTTCGACTTGCCGGGTGTACAGATTTTTTCATTTTCATCCCTTCATTTTGCCCGAACCCTTTTGGTTCGACGGGAAGCCCTAATTTTTGCCTAGGCATGTCAGCCTAGCGGGTCTTTTTTCATGCGTAGTATTTTTTAACTATGTCTGCATTGGCGGGGTGAGGAAGGTCGTCACCATCCATGTTGGTTAATATCATTGCTCCTCCTGAGAACACATGCTTAACCACAAATGGCCCTTCGTATGTAGGGGTCCACTTGCCCCTTGGATCACTCTGAGGAAGGATGATTCTCTTGATCACCAGATCCCCGACTTGATATTCCTGTGGTCTGACTTTTTTGTTAAATGCCCTGATCATTCGTTTCTGATACGTCTGACCATGACAGATAGCAGCAAGCCTCTTTTCGTCAATGAGATTGAGTTGATCAAGTCGTGTCTGGATCCAATCATCTTCGTTCAGATTTGCATCCTTCATTATCCGGAGAGAGGGAATTTGTACTTCAATCGGCAAGACTGCCTCCATGCCATAAACCAGGGAGAAAGGAGTTGCCCCGGTTGACGTCCTAGCTGAGGTACGGTACCCATGCAGAGCGAACGGTAACATCTCGTGCCAATCTTTATAAGTTACTGTCATTTTCTGCACGATCTTCTTGATGTTCTTATTTGCTGCTTCTACAGCCCCATTCATCTTCGGTCTGTAAGGAGAAGAATTGTGGTGCTGTATTTTGAACTGTTCGCAGAGCTCAGCAATCATCTTGTTGTTCAGATTGGTACTGTTGTCTGTAATAATCCGCTCAGGGACGCCGTACCGACAGATCAGATTGTGCCGAATAAACCGTGCCACAACAGTCTTGGTTACTGTAGCGTAGGATGCTGCCTCGACCCACTTTGTGAAATAATCAATCGCCACTAGGATGAAGCGATGTCCATTAGATGCCGTAGGTTTTATCTCGCCGATCATGTCTATGCCCCACATTGCAAATGGTCAAGGCGCGGTCAGAACATTCAGGGGAACCGGAGGAACATGCACCTTATCTGCATAGATCTGGCACTTGTGGCATGTCCTGGAATGTTGGTAACAGTCAGCTTCCATTGTGGACCAGTAATATCCTGCCCGTAGGATTTTCTTAGCCATAGTATGTCCACTGGAATGTGTACCAAAGGTCCCTTCATGTAGCTCTTCCATGATTCTTTCCGCTTCAGTCTTATCCACACAGCGCAGTAAGGTTGAATCATGGTTTCTCTTGTACAAGATGTCGTTGCTTAGGAAGAATTTGGATGCGAACCTCCTCAGGAATTTCTTATCATTGACAGATGCACCTTCAGGGTATTCCTGAGTTTCCAGATATCTCTTCACCTCATGGTACCAAGGCTTCTCGGTCACCAATTCAGTTTCGAGATCACAACAGTATGCCGGTTCGTCCAGTTTCCAGATGATGATCCGGGGAGCCTCATTATCCCATTTGACCTTGAACATTGAAGACATTGTAGCTAACGCGTCCGCCAGCTGATTCTCTTCTCTTGGGAAGTGCTCAAAGGTTATCTCTGTGAAGTGGGGAATCAGGGTCAACACACATTCTCTGTAAGGAATCAAGTTGGGATGTTTCGTATCCCACTCTCCTTTGATCTGATTGATCACAAGAGCGGAATCTCCGAAGACACTTAGAAATTTGATCCTTAGGTCGATTGCAGCTTGAAGACCCATGATACACGCCTCATACTCCGCCATGTTGTTGGTACAGTTGAAACATAGTCGGGCAGTGAGTGGAGTATGAGTACCCTGTGGTGATATGATGATGGCGCCGATACCGTTTCCCAAAGCATTGGAAGCTCCGTCAAAGTGCATAGACCATCGGGATCCTGGTTCAGGTCCTTCATCCGGTCCAGGTACTTCACAGTCTGTCACTATCATGATGCTTTCATCCGGAAACTCGAAGTTCATTGATTGATAGTCATCTACAGCTTGATGAGCTAAGTGGTCTGCCAATACACTCCCCTTGATGGCTTTCTGGGTTGTGTACTGAATGTCGTATTCCGTCAAGATCATCTGCCATCTTGCAATTCTCCCAGACAGAGCAGGCTTTTCGAATATGTACTTTATAGGATCCATCTTTGAGATCAACAAGGTAGTGTGAGTCAGCATATACTGTCTCAGCCGGCGAGCAGCCCATACCAAAGCGCAGCAAGTTTTCTCAAGCAGTGAGTATCGGGTCTCACAGTCGGTAAACTTTTTGCTAAGGTAATAAATGGCATGCTCTTTTCGGCCAGACTCGTCATGCTGCCCCAGCACACACCCCATTGAGTTGTCAAGCACTGTTAGGTATAATATCAGAGGTCTCCCTTCAACCGGTGGCATAAGGATAGGTGGTTCTTGGAGATACTCTTTGATTCTGTCGAAAGCAGCCTGACATTCATCGTTCCAACGTACTACCTGATCTTTCTTCAGCAGCTTGAAGATTGGCTCACAGGTAGCAGTCAGGTGCGAGATGAAGCGAGCAATGTAATTCAGGGGTCCTAAAAAGCCTCTGACCTCCTTCTCTGTCTTGGGAACTGGCATCTCTTGAATAGCTTTGACCTTAGCAGGGTCCACTTGAATACCTTTATCACTGACCACGAAGCCTAGCAGTTTTCCCGATCTTACCCCGAAGGTGCACTTGTTCGGGTTCAATCTCAACTTGTACAGTCTCAACCGGTCAAACAACTTCTGCAGATGATCTAGGTGCTCTTCCTCAGTCTGGGACCTAGCGATCATGTCGTCCACATACACTTCGATCTCATGATGGATCATGTCATGAAATAAAGCAACCATGGCACGTTGGTAGGTTGCCCCAGCGTTCTTTAATCCAAATGGCATGACCTTGTAACAGAAGGTGCCCCACTGAGTGACAAATGTAGTCTTTTCCATGTCTTCAGGTGCCATCTTGATCTGATTATAACCTGAAAAGCCATCCATGAAAGAGAATACTTTGTGCTGAGCTGTATTATCAACAAGGACGTCAATGTGAGGTAAAGGGAAGTCATCTTTGGGGCTGGCCCTGTTCAGATCCCTGTAATCGACACACATTCTGACCTTACCGTCCTTCTTAGGTACCGGCACCACATTAGCAACCCATTGAGGGTAAGAAGTTACTGCAAGGAACCCGGCATCAAACTGTTTCATGACCTCGGCTTTAATCTTCTCAGACATCTCTGGACGCATCCTACGGACTTTTTGTTTAACTGGAGGACAGTCTTCCTTAGTCGGCAAGTGATGGACCACAATATCGGTATCCAAACCGGGCATGTCTTCGTAGGACCAGGCAAAGATCTCCATATAATCATGTAACATCTTGGTTAACCGTTGCTTCACGCTGAGCTCTAGGTTGGCACCAATCTTTACCTCTTTCCTGTCTGCCTCAGTACCCAGGTTTATGGTTTCCACTGGCTCTTCATGGGGTTGAATTGCCCTCTCTTCCTGAAGCAACAGTCTAGCAAGCTCGCCAGGCACTTCACAATCATCTTCACCTTCGTCTTCGGCTAAGTTGATCGGATTTTCGAAGTCATAATTGGCGGTAGCAGAGTTGTTATCAGTAAGATCCAGAGTGGATTGAAACCTGTATGAGTGAGTGTGTGTGTAAATACAGCTGTTTTGAAAATTATGTAAAGGAAAAGAAAGACAAAAGAGGAACACAATATTTGCAATGCGAAAAATACGTCCAAGATTTTCATTCATGATGTATAAAATGACAGTTTGTATGCCCTCACAAATAGAACCACGGTGCCTCGGGTAAGACACCGGGTCATAGAGTTTATCATTGTTTATTACAAAATAACGAAACAAAGAAATTTATTACTGCGTCACAAAGGTAACAGGGGTATGGTCCTTTGCACTCCAATTGTTCAATCCGTCTTCGGCCGTCGGATAGATCCAGCTGTTGAATTCAGCTTCGTCCACTTCATGGTCTTCCCCAACAGCGTTCACTCCTGAACTTTTAATAAATACCGGAGGCCTTCCGATCTTCGCTTTCCTCATAGCTCTCTGACCTTCTGTGGTAAAACCCAGCCCAAGTTTATCAGTCTTCTGTGTGAAGTCTGGAAGTCTGCCCCAGTCGGCACATTCGCCCTTCTGAACCACAGCCCGGGCATCCTTCAGGGAAGCCATCTTCAAAGGACCACTTGCTTCTGTTGTTTCTGCTGCAATTGGAAACACCTCCTCGAAATGCTGAAAGGGGGTTTCAATAAACTCCCCATCCATCTCAATGTACCTGAAGGAGTTCAGGTGGCTCACCATATATTCTTCCTCTCCTTGCACGGTGACAATCTTCCCTCTGACGGGGTATTTCAGCTTCTGATGCAAGGTAGAGGTTACTGCCCCAGCCTTATGTATCCAGGGTCGACCCAGCAGACAAGAGTAAGATGGACGGATATCCATCACATAAAAAGTGGAGTCGAACACCTGAGAGCCCACACGAATCGGAATGTCAACCTCTCCATGGACCATCCTCTTTGAACCATCAAAGGCCCTGACGATGATGTTGCTGGGTTTCAATTCCAGGCCTTCACAATCTAGACGGTCCAAAGCCTTCTTAGGTAGCACATTCAAAGATGAACCCGTGTCCACCAACACATGTGCCAAGGTGGTGCCCCTGCATTCAATAGAGACATGCAGAGCATCATTATGGTCTCTTCCCTTTGCGGTCAAGTCAGCATCTGAGAAACCCAAGCCATTATCTGCCGTTAGACTTGCCACGCAATCGGTGAACTGGACTGCAGAGGTTTCATGTGGCACATGGGCCGTCTTAAGGAATGAGATTAGGGCCTTAGCGTGGGCCTCGGAGCACAGCAATAAAGAGAGCATGGAGATCTTGGAGGGCATATGCCCCAGCTGCTCCACAACATTAAAATCGCTCTTCTTTATGATCTTCAGAATCTCCTCCATCTCTTGTGGGGAGGCCTCGGCAGCTATGGGTACGGGTGCCTCCATCTGGGCAGGCTCAACTTCAACTCCTTTGCCCCGAGCATTGGAG
Organism: Vicia faba; assembly: GCA_948472305.1. Classification (NCBI taxonomy): domain Eukaryota; kingdom Viridiplantae; phylum Streptophyta; class Magnoliopsida; order Fabales; family Fabaceae; genus Vicia; species Vicia faba. Next base: position 89,566,929 of record OX451738.1, read on the forward strand.
GACTCGGCAGCAGGAGAAACAATTGGATCAACAGCAGGAACAGGTATGCTTGTAGGGGTTATGAGAAGTGGTCTTCGGGCAGCAGGCGGTGCAATGTCAGGCGAGAAGAGCCTGCCACTGCGGGTAACTTTGGCTGGGCCAGTGATGTCACAGATGCTGGCGCCAGCGTTGAGCTCTTGTTTAATCTCGTTTATATATACATCTGCCCCATAGTGCCAAGGGACAGCTTTATCAGATACATAGGGCAGGGGCCCTGGAACAGTGATAATAACGGGTGCAACGGTCATAATTTGAACGGGCTTCTTCTGGAGAGCCGGGATCGGATTATTGAAGATAGTCACCACAGAAACTTCTTCCATTGGAACCAACCGAACAGCAGACTTCTTGAATAGAATCTCCTTGCTATCCATTAAGCTTTGGATGCCTAACTTTAGCAAGGGACAACCAGATGGGGACACAGCACAGAATAGGCAACCCTCACTACAACCCGGAAATAAACCGGCCTGCAGTAGGTTCTTCTTGACGATCTTTAGAGGAGTGGCTAGATCATCCACAGAAACAGCATAAACGTCTTCATCAACAGCATTTACCCCGTGCTGAGGCATAGGGGCAGTAACTACATTCGGCTTTGCAGGCGCTTCGAATTGTATCTCCTTTGCGTCGATAAGGTCTTGCACCTTATTCTTCAACGCCCAACAGTCATCGGTAGAGTGCCCCGGGCTTTCTGAATGGTAGGCACAACGAGCATTCGGATTGTACTTGGGAGATGTAGTATTGGGGAACTTCGGGGCCTCCCTGACGGTCACTAAGTTAGTGGATAGCAACTGTGGCAGGATTTGTGATAGGGTCATGCTTAACCGGGTAAACTCCCTCCGGGGTCTTTCAGTCCTTTGAGGATTGTTTGGCCGAGGAGCGGCAGCAGGCTTAGCAATCATCACCGCACTGATAGATTGGCGGTGCTCCAGTCTCTCTGATTTCCTAGAACCATACACGGCACTAGACTCCTTCTTAAATGGTTTCTTTTCCGAATTAGATGATGCACCCTTTACAATCTTCCCAGACTTCAGCCCAGCTTCAATTCTCTCTCCAGTCAGAATCAAATCAGTGAACCCAGCAGAAGAATTCCCAATGAGATGGTTGAAAAATGGCCCAGATAGGGTCCCCAAGAACATGTCAACCAACTCCCAATCAGTCAATGGTGGCTGCACCCTGCCAGCCAGGTCTCTCCACTTCTGAGCGTACTCCTTAAAACCTTCGCTTGCACCTAACGACATACCCTGGAGTTGGGTACGTGTGGGGGCAAGGTCGACATTATATTGATATTGCTTATAGAAAGCAGTAGCCAACTCCTCCCAGTTACGAACCTTGGTCCCATCCAGCTGATAGAACCATTCGAGATGAGTCCCTGAAAGACTCTCCTGGAAGAAGTGGATCCATAAATTCTTATCCGCAGAGTACGGCTGAATTTTCCGAACATAGGACCTTAAATGCAGCTTGGGACAAGACGCCCCGTCATACTTAGAGAAGGATGGTGCTTTGAACTTATGGGGGATAATCACACCAGTCGACAAACCCAGATCTCCGAAATCCATCCCAGGTACCTGTTGGATCTCCATAGCCTTCAACCTATCCTCCAGTTGCTTATATCTGTCGTCTGCAGAAGGGTACTGCTCTTCATCAAAATCCGTCTCGTTGTCGGAGACCACCGGACTAGGGACCTTTACTTCTGCCTGAGAAGGACTCTTGCCAACAGAAGAACCAGCCTCTTCATGCTGCAGAGTATTGCCTAACCTTCGGCCCGAGTTGAACAGAACAGTTCTTCTCTTCTTCTTCTTCTCCTTCTTCAGGAGCATAGTCTTTAATTCTTCTTGGCCTTTAGCCAGACCCTTGATTAATTCCTGGAACTGCGCATTCTGCGCCTGAAGAGCCTTGATTGATGTCTCAGTTGATGCAGATTCGGGATTCATGATGCTGAAATAAACAGCGAAGAACTGTAAGCAACCTGAAAAGGGGTAAAACCTGCTATGCACGTGATGTATGAAATGCGTATGATTTATGTTTTCAAAGACAATCGGGAATCAACTTTGTAAACAAAAAGAACACACTTCATTAGATTCAACTTGGTAACTGAAATTATTCAACAAGGTTGCCCTTAGGCGTTACATGAAAGGAAATACTGGAAAGGAAATAAAACTGTAAAGGCACATTCAGAGCTCCTTATTGATCCCATGGTCTCCTCTTCTCAGTACGGATGTAGGCATTCAGAGCTCTCTCATTCTCCAACTGCTTTGTCAGCTTCTGGATCTTTGATTCCTGCTCGTTGAACTTTTCTCGGTAAGAATCCCGTTCTTCTCGCAGTTGCGACCAAGATCTCTTCAATGTCTCATAATCAGTAGGTATCTGAGGAGGAAGGACAGTTGGAGGAACACCATCCTTGTCAGGACACTCAAGAATGACAGGTCTGACAGCTTCATACGGCATACCTAACTTCTGAGCACGGATGCGAACCCATTTGTAGTAGGCTTCCATAGGTAAAGAAGTCTTTGGCCCTAGCTCTTGTGGGTCAGCTTTATGAACTTTGTCCCAAGCCTTGATGAACTTACGACGTAGCTCGTCACTATCCACCTGAAACTCGAAACTGAGGTGAGGCACCAACATCTCATGGGGACCTGCTCTTCTTGCTCTTCCAAACTGACGGAGTGCTAGACATGGATTGTAAGAGATCCCTCCTTGAGTACCAATCAGAGGAACATTAGGATACTCCCCGCATCGATCAATAATAGCTATCTCATCCAAACCTCTGCAAGTCCAAATGATGTCTTTATCGGTGAGAGACATTAACCTATGAGCCCAACCTCTTCCTTCTTGATTCTTCAGTACGAACTTAGGGAGGTGCGAAATAAACCACCTCACCAACAAAGGGATACAACACCATATGGTTCCTCGTCTTCGGGTAGTACGGGCATGAAGTTGTTGCAAGATGTCACCCAAGAGAGTGGGCACAGGATTCTGAGACATAAAGATCCTTATGGCAGTGACATTGATGAAATTGTCAGGATTAGGAAACAGGACTAACCCATAGATTAGGAAAGCCAAGATGTCTTCATATGCCCTAAAATCCAGGTCATTCCAGAAACTGTTAGCTTTGCCAATTAGAAACTTGGCCAAGAAACCCTTAACTCCGCTTCTAGTCACCCAGTTATCTGTTACCTCTTGATGGGTCAAAGGAAGAGCTGCAGCAACATCCTCAAGCCTGAGGGTCTTTTCCCAACCAGTAAAGGGAGTCTGATCCAAGATAGGGATACCAAGCAAATCAGAGAACTCTTCCAGGGTAGGGACCAGCTGGAAGTCTTGAAAGGTGAAGCACTGGTACAGAGGGTCATAGAACTGGGTCAAAACACTCATCAACTGTTGATCCCGCTTTGCAGTGACTAAACTGAGAAGGGAGCCATGCCTCTGAATGAAGGAAGTGGTATTTGGAATTCTGCTAACCAACTCATCAAGCAACTCAGGTGAACGAACAAAGTTGAACCGGATAGTATTCCTTCGCACAGGCATCATAATGTCCTACAAAACAGAGCAAAGATGAAACCCTCTTGTCTTTGAAATGGTCAGTCCTTATGCAGGATGCATGCAATGCTCATGATGCTATGATGTTATGATAAAGCACACCACATACAGATACAAAGGCAAACATGGTAAGGCACACAAGTCACACAAGGCAAGCCCCTAAAGTTTAGGCCAGCATGAGGTCTAAGTACTACCCTCTTTCAGTTTGTTGGTTCATACCTGTCCTAATCAAAAGTAACCGGGTTCTTAGAGGATCCCAATATCATTGACTACCCTCAATCGGTCATAACTCCAGCATCGCAATCTTTTCTTGCGGCCAGAACCATCACGAGAGTTTAGCCTCAATGGGCGTAGCATACTGCTACAATTCTAAAGGCCAAGTTGTGTCAATTAAGGTTCTAAGGTTGTTGGTGCTTAATGACTCCTTAGAAGACCCATATTCTCCTCGTTGCGACACAAGGGATATCGGTACAGACTAAGGTGCCACACCAACGTAGCCACTGCTTCACCTGTGTCGGTCTACGCCGGACAGGTCCCTCACAGCTTATGCTACCTAAACAGGGTATCCCCAGATCCGGGTTAGGATCTATGTAACTCCGATGCGACCCACAATAGTAAAGCAAGCAAATCAATACAATTGAAAACACAGTTATGAACTAAGCCCTAAGGTACACCTCACTTTATAAAGAGTCCCCAGCAGAGTCGCCAGTTCTGTGATCGGTGGATCTGGAACTGACTGTTTAACGCTGGTTCGCGAAATGTCGCGGAAGCAAGAGTCGCCATCGTCTTTTATTTTCTCCAAATGGAAAGGACAAAAGCACAGAAAAATTCCTTATAGAGATTGCTCTCGGTTCGGGAGGTAGGTTATAGAAAGGGAAGGTGTTAGCACCCTTTCTATCCATGGTTATCCATGGGCTCTTAGATACTTGCTCATTTGTGTTTTCAAAATTGTTTTGCTTTTCAATTGTGGGTTTTAAAAAGTTTCTTCGAAAAATTTCAGTTCGACTCGTACGTCAGAGTGTTTGAAAAATTTGCTTTGAAAGCTTTTGAAAAGTGTTGGTGTGAAAAGTATTTTTGATTTTTGTTTTGAGATTAGAGCAAGTATCCTTGAGAACCTACCTACCCTAAGGAATTCGTCTGTGTAGAAGTCCTTTAAAGTAGTGCCATCCCACCATTGAGAGGTAGGTAGCACCACCGTTGGAGGTATTCAGGTCAATTCGAGGTTCGGGACATGGTGATCACCAGAGCAATGGGAAGACACCTTAGAAGCTACCCTCATGCCAGGTTCCCGGATCATGAGGACTTACTAAGACATCCTCTACTCGACGATCACCTTTCGAGGCAAGGCAACAGTGAGGCGTACCCTAGGGGTGGTGTGTGATTTGTGTCAGATTCGTTTATTTTTGTCTTGTTCATGTCAAAGTGATCTACGCTTGATTTTATTTATGTCCATTCATTCTTGCATGCTTTTTGTTAACAGTTAAAAATATTTGCGGAAAAGTAAATTCTAAGCTATTACAAATGGCGCGGGTCCACATCGCCAAAATTAAACCGGACCCGATTTGACAAAAAAATAAATAAAGCAAATAAAAGTGCGAAAAGTATAAAACGTCCGAGTTACATGGCTTTGGGAGAGATACATAATTATTTAAATGACATAAAATAAATATGCGCAATTAAACAATTAAAAACATGGGCGTTGGACCCTTTTGCAAAATTAAATTAATAAGGAATCAAAATTAATGTTAAAAGCAAAATGTTTTTGGTATTTTTAGTGTTTTTTTAGATTTAATAGAAAAAGAGAATTAATTAAAATTAAAATAAAACGTCAAACCCTAATTCTAATGGCTTTTAAATTTATTATGAAAGTATTAAATTGAAACCTAAATTAAACCTAATTTTTTTTATGTACAATTAATTATAAAAATAAATAAATAATATTATTAGAAAGAAAAAAGAAAACAAAAAAAGGAATAAAAAGTTATTAAACCTAATTCTATATTTTTGGATTTTAAGTTATTAAAAAAGAATTAAAATTAAAACCTATTTAATACTAAATTTATTTACAAGCAATTATTTACAAGAAAATATGAAAATTAAATATTTTATTATGTTTTTATCTTTTTTTTCTGATTTTTATGAAGTTTTTATATTTTGTAGAAAAATAATTAATTAATTTATAACAACAAAGCAAATAAAATAACAACTAAAAAATAAAATATAAAAAATAGAGAGGGCAAACCAGGGGGGGGTTCAGGCCCCAATTGTGAGGTCTTTTGTTAGCAACTCAGGCCCATTAAGAATGGCCTGGTGGACCTTTTTGAGTCACATGTAGTGCGTTGACTAAGGCATAACGTGTTCGTTGAATCCACGCCTTTGATCTGGTTCTAACATGCACGTGGATGGATAGATGAGGAGGACGTATGGTAGTCCTTAAGATCGTGCCTGCATAGGAATTTGGATTGAAAAATATTATGAAGATTATACAGACCTGGGACTCGAACCCAGGTCTTAGACGTTGAAGCAATGAGCATTTGCCAGCTGAGCCACTGAAGCCATTTGATATATAATATACAAACAAATAATATAAAATAAAAACAAGATTAGTGCTGGAAAACGCGCGAATTTTTAAATCCGCCTATCACCGTCTGCCAACGCATCGTCGTCTCCACTGTCCCTGAAACAAAAATCATTGAGCAACGGTTTTAAACGCGTTGCCTTAGGCCGGTTTCCAAGAAATAGCGATTAGGTCCTCATTGAATATAAATTAGGCGCGACAATTGATTCTTCTTCGCCTCTATACGTTGAATCTAATGGTCATGGTTTTGAGGCTTAATTTTTCCTCTTTGTAAAAGCCCTAAATTCAAGCTCTGAAAACCCTAGAAAATCAATAATGGCGAAATTGCATACACAGCATAATAATCAAATTAAGGGCATGGGTTAGCTTCAGAACATCATGAGGAATGCAAAACACATATCAAAATTTATAAAGAATGCATGAATTGGTATGCACGATTGTGACTTTTTCTCTTTACAGTTCGAGTCATAGGTACCGATTCTTGGAGCTTTGGTTGTTGTTTTTGATTGGAATGCGTTCAGGGGACCACAAGGAAGCTATTGAAACAAGTTTTACACTTTGAATCCACCTCTAACACTGATTTCAGTTTTGCTTTTTATGGAGAAAATTTCAAGTTTCTAATGAGTTCTTTAGCGCAACTTAGAGTGTCGCACGATTAGGTTTGTGTTCCTGGCTTTGTAGTGAAGGCATTAGGTTAAGAAAATTGAATCAAATCTCTTCCAATCAATGATTTTGCAAATTGATTTTTCACCATTATGTTTCATATCTTTTCCATGTCCTTTTGTGCAAATCATGATCAAATCAAACCAAATCTTTCCTAATTGGCATATGCACGAAATATTGAGTCTAGAATGTGTACAAAAAGATTGGTTAGGGTGAATTAAATATTTTCCATATATTAAAATGATTTAAATGAATTAATATTAATAGAAATTCAAATAAATAAATAAAAAATGAGAAAATACTTCCCTTTGGGCCAAATGGTCGTGCACATGTTTAGAATGATGAATCTTGGAAGAAAAATGGGCCCATTAGCATTTTTAAGTCATTTGGATCAATGTTGACTTTTCAAAATATCCAAAAATTTCCCAACTTCCACAAGGCATAACTTGCTCAATTTTTAATCTTTTCTCATGTTCTTGGACATTTTGGAAAGTTCTTTGAGTCCTTTAACCAATTCCTTTTGTCCCATGTCATTTTGATTTACCAATCTCATGTTATGGCCTTTGACTTAAAGTCCCTTTTTGTTGACTTTTGAAAATGACCTATAATGTTGAAATTGATAACTTTTTGTGAGGGCATTTCTTGGACTTGGAATATGAAGATGAGTTATAGGAAATGTCTTTCTCTTCAAAATGAGCTTTGGATGGGATTTTTCTGATAATCCATGTGAAAGTTATGCCCTGGTCAATTTCAGTTGACTTTTTCAGCTGTCCAAATATAGTAACTTTTGCATCTTTGATGATTTCTGAGCCAAATTTTGAGAATCATGATCAAGCATTGATCAAATGATGTTTGTGGCTTCAAAATGATATGTTGACCAAAAATTTGAACTTTTGACTGTCAAATGACCATTTTGCCCCTACAGTTGACTGTAGTGCAATTTAGGGTTTTGACTGTGCAATTTTGAGCTGAATGCCTTGAAACTTGATATGAGGATGCTTGACCATCTTTATAGGCATATGAGACTTGATTGGGCCTTTGAAAACTTCATTTCCTTGATCAGAACACAAACCCTAGTTTTGACTGTATAGGAGACAGTTGGACTGCACAACCCTTGGGGAATTTTGTGACTTGGCTTGGCAATTTCTTGAAGAATATGGGAGGGCAAATTTTGGGGTGCAACAGTAGGTGAGCAGGATATTCTGGGTTTTCTTAGGCATAATCCTGGTGAGGAGAAGTCTAGGAGTAAGAAAGGCTTCCCAGATTTGAAGGGATTCTACCTGTTGCTCAGTCGAAAGATTCAATAATGATATAGTAAACCATTATGGGCCATGACTTCTCGCAACAAAAGGAGCCATAGAAGGAGTGTATTTGTGCCTCTTCGCAAACATCAAAAGGTGTCTAGTGAAGCACTCTTGCAAATTTTTCCCTCCTTTATCAGGGGTCAGTCGGACTAGTCTAGTTCCTTCAATAGTCCTATTTTTGACCTCGGGATCAACTTCGTTAATGGTGTTGTGGGTTGAAAGAGAAGGTTCAAATGTGGCATTCAACCACAATTGCAACAACCAATAAGGTCCATCTAAGAGGATGTTGGTTTGAGGTTCGAATTCTTTCAGTCTCGAAGAAGCCTCTCCAAGACTTTCGTAGAGTCCAGTGAGAATCAATTCGCTCAAGCAAATGTTTTGACCAACATGCAATTGATTAGCAAGGGTCAAGAATCTCCTAGCGACTTGGAGAGACCTTACAGAAGAAAACGCACCTTGAGAGCCACAACTCAAGGAAAACAATGTGCTCTTGATCATTAACTTCATTTGTGGTTCCTATGTAATGATCCATGTAATTGTTATATGTGGGAGAAGTTTTGCTGAAATCAATGGTATCCTCACTATCGATTGTTGGATTGAAAGTCTCTCCAGTGGGTTGAAGCCCAGTGATGGCAGCAACATTGAAAAGGGTTGGGGTAACCATACCACAAGGAAGGTGGAATGTGTTAAAAGTACTGTCCCAAAAGTACAACGAAGCCTTCAATATTAATTGACAATATTCAGGACCAGATTTTGACAAATGAATCAAGTCAAAAATCCCTAATTCCTTCCAGGTAGTTAGCTTTACTTTTTCTACCCTAGCTAACCAACCCAAATATTTTTTATCGTCTTTCAACGAACCTGATCTAAAGGGGCGTGATACTTCAGTAACAAAGTCTAAATTTAAAGGGATTTTTATTAGTTCCTTTTCTTTATGGGGAAGGTTCTTTTGAACGTCTTTTTCATCATCTGCTTTAGTTTTTATAACTACATTAGTCTTGCTAGCAATGGGTTTGGTGGAATGGTGAGTTGGAAAAAAAAATTTAGTTTAGGTAATTTCTCTATATCAAGGACTGAACCCATAAACCCTAATGTTTTAAAGGCAAGAGTAAAAGGAATTAATACCTGTGAAGAATATATGGCTATCTGTTCTTTCTTCAAAGATGGTGTTAGGACGAATTCCTGGTTCCCAATCATTAATGGTGTTGATATTTGAAGAAGAGATTGAGAGGCGTCATTATCTTTGTTCCGTTTACCCTTTTCAGATTTAGTTTTGCTTTGAGGCGCCATTGATGCAGATAAGAAAGATTTTGTTGAGAAAGTTTTGCTGAAGATTTGAGAAAGAAGAAGCTTGAAAGTTGAATAAGATTAAAGGAAAAAAGGAAGAAGAGATTAAAAATTACTTATATGGAAGAAAATGAACCGTTTTGATGAAAGAGAAAAATTAAAAATTCTCAGATTAGTGGGACACGTGTAGCATGATCTTGCATGCTGATGGACGGTTTTGTGAGTTCCAAGACAGGAACTAGTTATTATAGCTAATGATGGGATTTATAGATACCCATGCTGTGATTTGATATTTTGAGATTAAAGATTATCATGAGGATGACGTCAGGATAGTTGAAAGATTGACAGCATGTTCAGGGAGTCAAAATTTTGAAGAGGTTGCAAAAAATATGCATTTCTTGTTTCGAAATGGATATTTCTTGGGGGCAATTTGTTAGCTGAAAATCTCGACTAAAGGTTTTCTAAGTTAAACTCAAATGTACTTCAGAATATTCCACTATTTTATTTATGTGAAGACATAAAGGTTGAGATTCGAATTGGGTAAAATTCGTTGGGAAAGCTTACCAATTCGAATTATTGAACAAAAATTGTATTTTGAAATATGGTTAAGGTTTTAAACATGTTCGACCATCTTCAGAGATTGGTGCTCAGGATAAGAAGGAGATTCGAATTCAAATAATTTGGTTTTATCCGAAAGGACGCGTGTAAGGCTCTGAATTCGTCGAAGTCATGCAAACAGAAGCGTGGCATTGATTCGTGTAAAAGACCGTTAGGGTCGAAGTAGTATAAATATTGACCTTAGTATTCCGATAGAGGTGGGTGAACATCTTTGTACAAATTATTCAGAAATTACTCAAAGTACCAAGTGTTAAAGAGAAACGAGTTTATTGAGGATGTATGTATGATACACCCATTTAATATAAATGTATTTACTTTCTGCAGAATTTCCAGTAACATTCACTTAAGTCTTTTACCATTTCAAGTTTAGAAGTAATTTTACTTTCACTTTATATGAATTTTAATTCGACATTTGAAGCCATTTGTCTTCATATACAAAACATGTTAAATACAATAATCAAGTCAAAAGATTAATAAAGACACACGTGTCCTGAGATCAATCTGATCGATCTCGCAAGTAACTGGATCCGCGAAAGGATTTGGAAGATCAACGGTTGTTTACCAAAATTTGAGGGTAAACAGTTGGGTGATTTGTACGAACCTGAAACAGGGGGGTTAGTGTGGAACGACATATGGGATCAAACGAGAAGGACATTAGAAGGGTGAAAGAGATGAAAATGCGAATTCAAAGGGTCGTGTTGAAGGATAATAATTAGGGATAAGTGGAGTTGGTTTAAGGATGGCTATAATGTTAACGAGGCATATTCTGTGATCATGAAAGGAGTAAGCAATGCGGTGAGGAGGATAGGTAGTTGGTTGCAGCGTGGAACAATTTAGAGCCAATCAAAGTCTCGGTTCTAGTTTGGAGAATATGGCGTCATAAAATTCCTACGAGAGATAATCTGGTGAAAAGAGACATCTTAGTAGCATATCAAAATTCATGCCCTCACAGATGTGGCGCAGAGGAAAGTGTGACACACAGTTTATTTGAATATCCATTAGCTCAGGCTGCATGGAGTGAGATCCTAAGGTGGTTCGATATCACTTTTGTTTCCCATAATTTTACAGGGATCAACAATGGAGGAAGAATTCAACAAGATATATTTTCTGTCATTTGGTTCGCAAACATTTGGATCATATGGAAGAGGAGAAACGAGAAGATCTTTGGGAAAGAGTAAAACAACAATAGCAACATTATTGAAGATATTCAAGTTATTTCGTGGCAATGGCTTAAGGTCAACATTGAATCCAAAAGAATGTCTTGATTGGAGAAATTATTAGCATGCGTTTTATGGTTTGTGCTGCTGTCTTGGCTGGTGGCCTGCAGCTGGAGGTGTTCCGACAGGTTTAGATAGGTGTATCTCAGCATTTGGAGTCGATCCTGCAGGCTTGGGAAGCCAATTTTCCTTATTCTGCTGAATTGATTGCTGCTGTTAAAGTTGGTTTCGATTGCTGGACTTTTTTTCTACTGCTATTTCTTTTATGATCTACTGTCATATTTAGTTGATGCTTGTGCTTTTGGTTTGAACTGGTGTTTCTCTTCGTTGTATCCGTACCTCCACTGTTTGGCATTGCTTATGCGATTAGACTATCTACAACGACAACATTTATTCAACATCCATTTTTCCTATTTTTTACACTCCACATCATCTTCTCTCTCTTCCACCTAATAATTCAACACTCATTCAACTTTTACTCACTACAATGGTTTTGTTTAATAAAATTCAACCCATTACCCCACCACTTTTATTTCATATTTTTATTTTCTTTTTTATGTTTTTGTTTTTTTATTATATATTAATAATAATTATCAATTGAAATTAAATTAAAATAATTAAGAGTTAAATAATTTATTTTAATTTTTTTAATTTAAAAACTTATTTTAATTTTTTCTCTCTAATTTTATATTCGTAATTACAAAAAACTTAAAATGCAATACAATACACACAACACACAACACACTTAAAATGAAACACACATAACTTAATTAGTACAATAGACTCAACTTACAAACAATCTATTTAATCACGAAACATTCCAAACTTTACCCATATATGTTTGACAAGATCTTCTTGCAATTCGTGATGTACATTTGAATCACGCATCACAGATCTAGCACGCACATGATTTGCAAATGCAGGTAGCACCTCGATCGAGAATGACTCCGGTGTACCAGACCCACTTGCCTCAGATTGATCATAATTTGTCCAATGTTGAGAATATGTATCTCGTTCATCCTCAACAATCATATTATGCAACATGATACATGACCTCATGATGAGAGCCAAATCGGCTATGTCCCATAAACGGGTTGGTTTGCAAATGATTTTAAATCGAGCCTGCAACACCCCAAATGCATGTTCGATGTCCTTCCGGCATCCCTCCTGATATTTTGAAAATAAGTTATCTGGTTCACTTTGAGGAAGTCTAATTGATTTGACGAAAGTCGGATAAGAAGGGTAGATACCGTCAGCAAGATAATATGCCATATTATACATATGTTAATTCACAAAGAAGTTCACTCTTGGAGTTTTTGCCTATTCAACATCATCAAACACAGGTGAACGGTCTAGAACGTTTATATCATTCAATGTGCCCGGACATCCAAAGAAGACATGCCAAATCCATAGATCATAAGTTGTAACTGCTTCAAGAATAACAGTGGTGGTTCCCTTATCTCCCCGGGTAAATTGACCTTCCCATGTTGTAGGACAATTTTTCCATTCCCAGTGCATGCAATCAATACTCTCAATCATCCCCGAGAACCCCCACATTTCACGAACATGTAGTATTCTTTGCAGGTCATCTTGAGTTGGGGCTCTGAGATACATTGGCTCATACAATTGTATGATTCCTTTACAAAATCTACACAAGCACTCTAATGTTGTTGTACCTCCTATTTTAATGTATTCATCGACCGCATCGACCGCCACACCATATGCTAACATTCACATGGCTGTGGTATATTTAGCTAATGGAGATATACCTTCTTTTTTGGTTGCGTCAACTCTTTGGGTGAAGTAGTTGTCACTGCTAGATAGTTCCCCAATGATCCTAAGGAACACATGTTTTCGCATCCGAAATCACCGACGAAACATTGCATCGTCATATGTAGGTTGGTCTGCAAAGTAGTCTTCTATTAGTCTTTGGTTTGCTGCTGCATGATCTCTATTGAGATATTTTCTCTTAACATTAAGTGTATATCCTTCCTCTATTTGGTTTCGCCGCTTCCTGAACCGGTTGACGATATACCTCTCTTCGATTTCAGACTACCTTTTGTAAGCTTCGATATCAAAGGGAAATTCTGAAGGATCCATTGATGTTTTTTAGTAATATGAGATTTTTGGTATTAGTACATTAATCTAAGAATGTGTCTCCATTTATAAGATTAGTAATATCATATTTTTGGTATTGGTACATCAATAATATATAAGAAATTAAGTGATAAAATAGAAATCAATATCTTGATAATATAGATAATAGTAGACAAGAAACCAATTGACAAAATAGAAATCAATATCTTGATGATATAGATATAGTAGAAAAGAAACTAAGTGACAAAATATAAATCAATGTCTTGATAATATAAATAATAGTAGACAAGAAACAAAATGACAAAATAGAAATCAATATTTTGATAATATAGATAATAGTAGACAAGAAACTGAGTGACAAAATAGAAATCAATGTCTTGATAATATAAATGATAGTAGACAAGAAACAAAATGACAAAATAGAAATCAATATCTTGATAATATAGATAATAGTAGACAAAAAACTAAGTGGAAAACAATGTCTTGATAATATAGATAATGATAGACAAGAAACTAAGTGACAAACAATGTCTTGATAATATAGATAATAGTAGAAAAAAACAAAATGACAAAGTAGAAAATAGTAGATAAGAAACAAAATACAATGACTTGATAAAGACTTGATAATATAGAAAATAGTAGATAAGAAACAAAATACAAACAATGACTTAACAACATTTAATTTCCAAATAGATCGCGACCCAACTTTTCCAGCAACTCTTTGCTCCGGTCATCAAGATGTTCCTTTGAACTTAACTTCATAAACATCTTCATCTTCTTAGCCTCAGTACTTTCTTTCAACAATTGGTTAACTTCCTCTTGCCTCATGGCTATTTTATCCAATCGTTCCAACTTTTTCTCCTTAAATTGTTTGAATTCATTCCACTCTTCATTGACTGATTTCAAGGCTGCGCCATTGCTTTTATTTTTTTACCTTTTTTTTGTTGCATCCCTCCCCATTGGGAGAGTACTAGATTCTACAGAGTTGGAATCACTTGCATCACTCTCGTGGGCTCTCTTAGATCCACTATTTCCTCCCACCTGACTACCATAACGTGGTTGATCACGGAGAGCGAGTCATTCTGACATTAAAATGAAATGTTCACTCTTACCACTTGAATATAATTCATGCGCTTTTGCCAATACATCATTCTCCAACCACCCGTTTTTTTGCATACACTTAGCGTTGTCATAAGCGCCTGTCCATTTATTAAGTATTTTGTTTATGTAGTTGTAATGATTTCTACATGCAGCTCCGTCACGGGGAGGATCAAATGAGCAATGCTCATTACAGTAATAAGCAATTTTACCCCAATATGAATCACTTTTTTGGTTTCTCCCAACAACATTGTCTGTTTCATATTTAATCCACCCACTAATTAGAATCAAATTTTGATCAGTGGTCCATTTGGGGCTTTTCCGACGAACATGAGTTGAATCTTCTGCATTTGGAGTGACTCCATGACCACCGCTTATGCCACCAAGAGCCGTTTGTGTAGAAAAATCAAGAAATTCATCAAGTCCAACATTAGGAACATTTTCATTTCCCATTGGAGTAGAAGAATAATAATGTGGTGCTTGAGATGAATATGACATCATAGATCTATAATATGGACGATAATTTGGATTAGATGACGACATTATGAAATTTGATATATTTTGGGGACCTTGTTGGTTGGAAGATTGATTTTGAAATATATAGTTGGGATTTGGATAATTGAAAAGATAATTAGTAGAATTTTGGGTGTTAAGAGGGTTATTGTTGGGATTCATTTCACTAAAAAATTATTTAGAACTACAAACAATAATTTATTGTAGGCTAAATAGAAAAATTAGAGAGAAAAATAGATTTTTTTGTCCAAATCAAATGAATCAAGACTCTATTTATAGACAAAAAAAAATGATAAATTTTGGTGAAAAAAATTGATTTTCTATAAAATAATTTACTCTAAATAATTTAGGTGAGATAAAAATATAAACAATCACAACAACCAATTATATTTTACAAAATATTATAAATGATCCTCACTCATTTGTCATTCAACATATTAAATATTTTTAACATAAATTAATCTATGTCACATTCAACACTTTATTCAACCATCTATTAAAACAATTCAACTATTTAAAAATTTATTGAACACCCAGAAGTAGTCATACCGTTGGTTTTAATACAAGTATTTTTTTTTTCTTTAAAGAAAAATAGAGAAAGTGAAAAGTTGTAATTGTGATAGACGGGCCCCACGTGTAAAATTGATTCCACTCTATGCAATCCCATTGGGCGAGTGATGGCATAGAACTTGATCCACGCGGTTCCTTCCTCCATCAATTTTTCTTATTAAAAAAAATAAAAATATATTTTCCTTACTAACTAAGACAACACTCAAAAGCGTAAGTACTTATGGAAAAGTAAAATCCAAAATTCATAAACGACTTTCTCTTTTATTTTTCTTCTTCTTTATGCATAACCTTCACTAACCCCGTTCAATCAATCACCACCATCACCTTCTTTCTCCATGAACGTTCTACAACAACCAGGCTCATTAAGCCAACTTGATTGGGAATTTACCATCGACCATTTAGCAGAATGTCCAGTCAGCGATTTTTTTCCGGATGAAATTAAAGCTCCTGTTTCCATCGCAGACACTCCCTCGCCAAATCCATCTCTATCGGAGATTGAGAACTTGCTCATGGAAGATTGCGACGACGGAGAGGGAACCGCGTCGCCGGGCTCCGACTATGATAAATTTCTGGAAGACATTCTCGTTCAGCCGCATCCTCAATCGGACGAAAGTGACAGAGTTGATCCATTAACGCCTGAAGAGCTTCCTCGTGAACCCGTCTCAAAGAAGCAAATTAGGTAAACATATGTTTATGTAAACAATTCTCAGATTATCCGATGTGGTGATTATGGTTCTAAACAGATGTTTTTGGTGTCCAATTTTCAGGCAGATGAGGAACAGGGATGCTGCTGTGAAATCAAGAGAGAGGAAGAAGATGTATGTGAAAAACCTTGAGTCAAAGAGTAGGTATTTTGAAGGGGAACGCAGAAGGTTGGAGCATCTGCTCCAGTGCTGTTATGCTGAGAATCATGCTTTGCGGTTATGTTTGCAATCGCGTGGTGCATTTGCTGCTTCCATCACCATGCAGGAGTCTGCTGTGCTCTTGTTGGGTAAGCCTTTCAATCACAAATCGTATTTCTTTGCCATTTTTTGGTTACTGTAATTGAATGGGTATAAGTAATCCCATATGGAGGGATTGATTTGGTTTCACTATTGCATGGTGTGGTTCTTTGCTCTTAAGAATTAGCTTATTTTCGAATGAATGGATCAAATGCTAAAAATGTCAAGGTTTTTTTACTTTACTTTTCAGAATACAAGTATTGGGTGAATTCGCTTTTTGTTTGGCAATGTTATCAGTAGTGTGCTACAGCACTGTAACAAAGCGGCCCCTGGCCGCTGCAAGACACATAGTCTCAGCAATTTTGTGCAGTGTCGCACCTCATAATAAATAAGATCTAAAATTCTTAAAACTCCCATAACTTTAAATGTTAGAGCTTTTTGATTAGGCTATTTTAGAAAATTTGCAATTACAGAAACATCATAACAATGTTTTGGGCTTTTCCTCTCTCACTATCTCATTGGTGCCATAATAATTCACCCTCTCACTGGTCGACCACAGCTAGTTGTTGAGGTTGTAGGTAGTAACAGTATATAAACTGGACAGTAATTTCAAAATAGTTGTCATCCCGCTTTAGCGTTTTTGAGGCCGGCTGCTATCCGGATTGATATCAATGATATCCGGTATGTATAAAAAGTAATCTGGATATGCGTGCTTGTGCAAAATACTACATATAAAACAGGGATATTCCAAAACACTCAGAAAAAGTAGAATCCCTTTATCCATGCTAAATAAATAGAAAACCATTTCAACATGTCAATTCTAATGTTGACATCATTTAAAGAGAGTTTAATCTGCTCTAATGGAGTTCATGTTAGTTAGATTATTATTTGTTTAGGAATATTGATCATATTAATTTTGCAGAACCATATTAATGATGTTTCTCTAATGGACTTCATGTTAACTAGATTATCACTTGCTTACAAATATTGATCATATTAATATTGCAGAATCCCTGCTGCTGGGTTCCCTGCTATGGTTCATGGGCATCATGTGCCAACTCAGTCTACCCCTTTTACTGTGGCTAACAGTGTTACCTCCAAGAGAAAACATGGAACACAAAAGTCTAAGAAGGGTGGCTCTAAAAAGGCCAAATAGTAATATCAAGTATTTCCTGACTCAGTCGTTTGTAAAGAGTAGAAGATGCCAAGCTTCAAGATCGAAGATGAAAGTTGATTTTATTGTGTTCTAAAAACTTTTGAAGTGGGGCCTTACAGATGTTCGATTCATTCCTTTATTTCTTTGCATTTTCTTTCACTCTCTGTGTCTCATTGAACTTTTAGATAGTCTAGTTACAAAAAATATGTAAACCAAAACATGTTGGGATGCTTTTGATATGGTATTATCAGGCTATCAGCTGTTGTATTATGTTGTTTGAACTTACCACTGGACCATATATGTTTGTTCTACCTATTTGAAACATGGAAGCTGTTTTTATGTATCAGCTTAGACCACTTGCTTTATTTTTATTTTTATTATTTATTCTTAGAAAGGAAAGCTTTTCAATCAAAATATCTCTGAACATCTTAGCCAACGAACCATTTAGCCAACTACAAGCTAGAGTTCCCCTCTAATAACCACCATGGAGTCTCTTCTATGAAGCACCATCTATCATCAATCTCTAACATAAAATACGGCCGATGCACAGAGAGCAGGACTGTCACCAGCACCAAAGACAAATGAGTGACTAAACCCCTAGAACCCATCCGCCATTCACTACTTTCTCCTTTAACCTTCTACCTTCCTCCTCCTCCACCGCGTCATTAAAATAGTTCAAGTCATGATAAACCAAATGACAAGAAATGTAGTTGGCACACAAATGAGGTTGGCTAAACTATGGCTATAGGTAGTGATTATCATAATGGATTGAGATTCATCATACTACATAGGGATTTATCATAATGAATCTATATCTGAGATGAGATTTATGCACATACATTAGAGATTCATATCAATTGAGTTAAAATACAACTCACATGTATAGTAAGATTATAATCATTGTGTGCAGGAGCGACAGACAGAGCTGAATTATACATCTTTGCAGTTCAATATGGCTTGTTGGCTAGCTTCAGTTTGCTTTCTCTAGCATAGCCTTATTGATAATTCTATACTTGAGGTGATCAGCTATCTATTTTCCTTTCTTTTACCTTCCATTAGCCCTTTATTTATTTTTGTTACTGGTTGTACTTCTTGGTCAGTATAACTATTCTTATTTATGTCATGTTTTTAATGGCATGAACACTCAATTATACAGAGTTTAATTTTGCATTGTTAGATTTTTTGTTGTTAAAGTAAAACTGGTGAAAAAGAGCTTTGTGAAGCCTTGGTTTTGCACAAAAATGTATATAGCCTGAATAAACTGACAAATCACTTTGATGTACACCTCTACTTTTCCAGCTAAAGTTACTCACTATATTCTGCATTCTGGATTTTCCCTATTGCACGGCAATTTACTTTTGGTCTTGAAATCAACTTCTCTGTCTCCTTCTTTCCCCCACAGCAACAAGTACAGACCCATGATGACGATAAATGAACCTATGATGCTGAAATTTTATGAGAATTGAATTTCAGAATTATCATTAATAATGCTAAAAAAATTATTCAATGATAAAACTTCAATTCATTGATTTTATATTGTGAAAAGAACTATGAGTCATTGCATGTTACCTGCCCAAATAAAGTTTTTCACCAAAGACAGAGAATGACAGAATTGCCACAAATATGGTACTAAGAGGGTTAAACATTGTGACAAAAACTGGCCCTTTTTTCTCAGTGCACCATAGTTGAATGTACATCAACAAACCACTAACAACAATTCCCTGTCATTAATAATTGATAAAGTTAGAATTCAAGACTTTGTTGTACTTGTTCATGAAATAATTACTATACTTAACCCCATATATTGTGGAGAACAAGTCAATGTTGAGCCCTATAATCCATGCTGTATGGTTATTATGTTCTGCTATCACTGTGAAAACTGCTGATTGTGCTGCTCCTATAAAACACATCCATGTAGTGAGTGATAATTGAGCAGGGTATCTTTTTAGAGTGGATGCCTGAAATTTTCAATTACAAGCAATATATTCGAGTCATAACAATTTCCAACCACAAAAATTGTTTACATTAAACTTATAGAAACTGATGATGAGTTAAGGTAAGAACCTGCATAATGAACCATATAGACCATGTAACACAGCATGAAACTGTAAGAAGTGAACCCTTTAACTCGCTCGCATAGACAGAATCATAACTTTTTGGTTGAATATTAATTAGGGGACGCCACAAATTGCTCATAGTAGGTCCTCTGTATAGTGTCATGGTCATAACGCCAGCTAAGGATATGAAGGTCCCAAGCACTTTTGCTATACCGTGAGGATTTCGAAGATCAAGAACCTCAAACCCGAAAGCCACTGCAATAATGAAGGTAAGGGAAGCTATGCTGTTGACCATGGAAGAAATAAATGTTGGAGAAGTGTATTTCAAGCTTGCAAAGTACATATTCAGAGTCAAACTTATCCTGCAGTTTGATACAAATTATGTTCTCATACTTGAATATATACATACAGTGTAATAACATGCATTTTGTTTATCATTTCTCTTACCCTAAGACTGAAAGCACAAAAAACTCCATAAAAAGAGAAAATGTCAGCTTTGGTCTTATATTTCTGCAAGAAAAACAATTGTCATTAGATTAATTCAAATGTCTTAAGTGCTAAGTTTGACAGTAACATCCAATGTGTATGCATGTACCTTTCTAGAAAGTATGCAAAAGGAAGCATGACAAACCCAGCGACAACATGGCGATAGGTAACGTACACGTAAGGACTCATTCCATGATTGAAGGAAGCTTCAGTGATAAAATATAACAATGTATAGCCCAGCTGGCCTAATACCATGACCAAGTGTGGTTTGAAATCTTTGTCCATAAGTGATGATGAGCTTATTCAGAATCTTTCAACAAGTTCAACACATGCACTTTTATAAAGTATTGATAACCCTGATTAATGAGTATATTTTCTGGATTTTGTGGTCGAATTAATCAATCTGCACCGTAGTTTCACTAATTTTTTTAGCACCTATATATTCAACCTTAAATAACATTGATTGATGAGTATTTTCTTAAATAATTTATTTGTGATGCATTTTTCCTTTATTTGCAATTGGTTGTGCATGAAGTTGTTGTATTTGAATCTATGTAGAACATGTGTCAGTCTGTCTCTTGGCACCTCATACTTCATATATAGTATTAAAAATAGAGGGGAAAAAAAGGTAGAATGTTAGAATTGCCAAAAGCCAAGACTGCCAATGTTTGGACCAACCATTGTGAGGAAGCAGACTCTACATGGCCATCATAAGCCAAAAGAAGTACTAATAGTGATTTGTGGAAAGGTTGCTTCTTACTCCGAGGCCACTATGATACCTACCAAAACATGTTAGAAAACAAATATGATGAGGACCCAACTGCTCTGAGGGTGTCCCTCGCTGTCAAAGGAACATAATGGATCCGTTGAACTTGTGAAAATGAATGGACTCTGTAATAAGAGTCTAAAACCTATTCAGGCTTGGTATCATTTCCTTCTATATTATCTTTTTTTGGATTTAATTTGTCACCCTTCAAATTGAATATGACATCCCCTATATTTTGATAATGTCAAAAGTGTTTCTGGTCAAAAAAATAAAAAATCTATCCGAACGAAAATTTTGGTAGTGTTAAAAATTTTTGATACGACACAAAATTTTCGGTAGTTCAATTGAAATTTTTGGTGAGTTGTAATTAGTTTCAAAAATTTCAAAATGTGCCATTTTATATCGAAAATTTAGCACAATTGTGAAATTTCTGATAGTGCATTTACTCAAGATTTTTTAACGATCAGGATTTTGCCGACAGTTTTGTTGGGTCGTGGTTGCACTGAAAGTTTTGTGTGGTCCAGAATGAATCCAAAATTGTATAAATAAGGATCATCTATTGTTTACAAAAACATCTCAAAATGTCTCTTCCTCAATTTTTGATTACGCCAAAAGTGTACTTCAACAGAGACAAACTTCTTGTTAAGTTTCGGCTTCCAGACGGCAATCCATCTCTCGCCAACTTGACATCTAAGTTGAATGAATTATTGTTTGATACCAGTAACAGAAGGGTGAGAAAGATCGAGTTTCGTGAAGATTGGATTGATACTAACGGAAGGGTGAAATACAACCTTGTTGAATTGAAAACCGATGAAGATGACGGCCATGTGGAAATCATTTCGTCGTAGGGTAACTAAGGGGTCGATCGAGCTTGATGTGAAGATTTTAAAATTTGTCGACGACATGATCAAGATGCTAAAACGTCTAGAATCATCTAATAGCGTCTAGGGTTTAATGTTTTGTTTTTTTAATTTATGTTTGTTGTAATGTTTTAAGTTATGTTCATCATCGTAACATGTAATGGATAAAATATTATGTAATAAAAACTACTGTGCTAAGTAGTCTGAGTTACAAAATGAGTCACAGAATATACAAATAAAACTATAAAATGAAATAATTAAATAGTCTCCCACGAGCTATGTGTGTTGCCCAAGATTATCCAGTAAAAACCTCATTATTTGGGTTTACCTAACCCATGAGGTTATCCATAATAACAGGCGCTCCTGATCATCTGTGCCTGTTGGAGGTGGCGGTGACGACATGTCGTCAGCCTGTATCCTAGTCTCAGAAACCCCATTATCAGAAGACACTCCAATATCGGAAGGCCTGAAAACATATCAGATGATGCGAGAGTGTGATACAGTGAGGTACGACTCTATGTAACTATCCTCACACTGCTAAACCCTCACTGCTCTATCTATAATGGCACGAGCAGAACTAATGATGTTACTATGAAACTACCTATCAATGCCCGTTGCTGCAACATCCGAAATTGATCGTGAGATGCCCTAGACATACCCATATTATCATAGAGACCTCTCAAGCAAGTGTCTAGCCACTAATGTCTCCCACCTCATATAACCTGAAAATAATGAAGACCCGTGAAACTCACAGTGGACCTTGTGATCAGTGTATGGTGTCTGAATGACATCCTCTACTCTCATAGCATTAAGCCTCCTTTTGTATTCTAAAATACCACCTGCATGTGACTGCATGGTCTTCCATCTCCTCACCCGTGGAGCTCCCACAGGGGCATGTTGCACCCTCCTATCATAGATGGTGGGAAAATGCTTGTATATTCAGTATTGATAAAAAAAAGACATATACAACAAGTGATAATTAAGAATTACACACCAAATAACAATTAAATAAGGACTAAAGACCAAATAATTGCATATGTAACTGGCACAAAAATCTCCTCATCAACAAATAGGTACCACATCAACAACAACTCTAACTGCTCAGCGTTGAAGTGCGCGAAACTGGCCATGCGCCTGCTCAACCATTTGTTTCTGGTGAGAATATGTGAGAGCAACTCGTCTAGCCTGTAGTTGGGAAGACTCTGCCTCAGCAGCCCTAGCCCGGGCTACTGCTCTATCGATCATCTTATCTCCAATAGACTCGTCCTTCCCCCTGGTCTTCATTGAAAAAAATGGAAAAAGTTACAAAAATTAGTGAAAAAAGAATGTACTAGAAATTTTAAAATTTTCAGATTTTTTCAAAAAAAATTGTACTACCGAAAATTTCAAAATTTCTGATACAAGTGAGCTAAAAAAAATCCGGAAATTTTAAAATTGCTGGTAAGAATTCTGGAATTTTCATAATTTTCGGTAAGATTTTTTAGAATTTCTGAAAAAATCTTTCGACAATTTTAACTTTTCTGGTATTTTACTCACTTTTTTGAAGAATTTTCGATATCTGCTTGAAATTTCCAGTATCACATGAGAGATTTCAAATTTTTCGAATCATGTGAGTGAATTTTGAATTTAAGCTAGGATATTATGATCGTTTCATTCAATTTGGGGGGTTCCATGTTCAACTTGGGGGGGGGGGGTGACAAGTTAAATACTCTATCTTCTTCTCACCCTTCACATAAAATATGTGAATAAATATAGGTTTGTACATAGGGATGAAAAACAAGCATGTTTGTTCTATTAAAGTCCGCTAAAAATAGAATCAGGTAGAACAAGCATAACCGCATATGCATAGGTGTGCGTGCAGACCTAAAATTTTGGTTATTCCCGCAAAAAAGTGACAGTGAGGCGGTGAGGGGTGGGGGTACCACACCTTTTAAAATTTAAAAAGCAAAAATTTATGTTAATGTCGCGTCCGTAAAAACACGCAAAAAAATAGGGCGGGACATGTAACACCCGAGGCCAAAGAGTGCGAGGAGTGGTTACACTGCATGTAACACTTGAGGCTGTAGAGGGGGATGAGTGGTTGTCACATTGAAATGAAAGGGATACTGAGGCTATGCAGGGAAGGAACTGCATGGTTAAAGGATGTTTTATAAGGATTGATAGGTATACCTATAACAATAAGATGCATCTTCTTTTCGGTATCCTAATAGATAAGAGCTCCACAGTTAAGCGTGCTTGACTTGGAGTAGTATTGGGACAAGTGACTTTCTGGAAATTTTCCAAGAAAGCGTGTGAGTAAGGATAAATTATGCTGAAAAGACATGTGTTGGTTTGCGGGGATAATCGGTAAACTTGAAAGCAATATGGGGGCGTTACAATTGCTATCAGAGCCAAACCTCTCCCAATACGATGTGGTTCAAGGACAAACCATGCAGAAGCTGGTGGGAATGTAATAGCCGAGGCCGAAGAGGGCGAGGAGTGGTTGCACCACATGTAACACTCGAGGCCATAGAAGGCGAGTAGTGGTCGCCATATCGCAATGAGAGAGATCCTGAGGCTGTGCAGGGAAGGGACTGCATGGTTGAAGGATATTTTATAAGGATTGATAGGTACTACCTATAACAACAAGATGTATATTCTTTTCCGTAGCCTAACAAATAAGAACTCCACAGTTAAGCATGCTTGACTTGGAGTAGTATTGGGATGAGTGACCTTTTGAAAAGTTTTTCGGAAAACATGTGAGTGAGGATAAATCATGTTAAAAAGACCCGTGTTGGTTTGTGGGGTCAGTCGGCAGTCTTAAAAGCAGTCAGGGGCGTTACAGGACATGACAAATATATTAGAGGGTGTGGGTCTAAAATGCGGGAAAAACGGACATGTCCAATTTTGACACCCCTACTTGTTCTAGTGTATAGTGTATTATTATTATTATTATTATTAGTGCATTATTATTATTATTATTATTATTATTATTATTATTATTATTATTATTAGTGTATTATTATTATTATTATTATTATTATTATTATTATTATTATTATTATTATTATTATTATTATTATTATTATTAGTGCATTATTATTATTATTATCATTATCATTATTATTATTATTATTATCATTATCATTATTATTATTATTATCATCATCGTTATTATTATTATCATTATCATTATCATTATCATCATTATTATTATTATTATTATTATTATTATTATTATTATTATTATCATTATTATATCATTCATCAAGAGATAATAAGTTCTTCGTAGAGGGATCAAGGTACAGTTTATTTCCATGTCTTCTTTTCTAAACTATGCATAAGAGATTTCGTCTCTGATGATGAGTCGAATGCTAAAGGAGAAATTGATTACTTATAATGAGTTGAAAGCTAAAGGAGGAATTATCAATGACAATTTCTCATTGCACCATTGTACATTCTCCTAAGTCTCGTGCGAAATTTCTTAAATGTCTCGTGTTTTTTGAAAATGTATATCTGGACACACTAAATATTCATTTTCACCACAAGTTAATTCAGAGATGTATCTCCAAAATCATTTTAGGGTGTGTTCGAAGATACATATCTAAATTCACTTTATTTAAATTCAAAAAAATAATTCGGAGACGCATCTCTGAAATAGGTGAGCATATTTAAAGTTTGTGCTAGACTCTCCCTCTTCTCCTCCTTCATTTTTAATTTTTTAGAAACTCAAAACCTTTTCTCTACCTCACTCTACCCATTTCCAGTTCTCACTCAAGGTCATGTTTTGAAGCAACATTTACTTGTATCTTATCATTCCCAACTCCCTCTAACTACTGTATTCAACATCAGATCATTTTATACCCCCATCAACATATTTTTTTAGTAAGTTTCTCATTTAGTTTATTTTGATTTTTGATTAATCTATTAGCTCAAATAGGTTAGTTTTAATGCATTATATATCATTAGCATTTGAAATAGATTATGTGTAGACTCTGCTTATATGATTTGAATGAGTTTGGATGATACTTAAATGTTTAGGGAAGTTGCAAAAAAGTTTCTACCATTGAAGTTAAATGAATCTTTTTCTCGAAGATGTATCTCCGAAGTGTTCTGTTTTAGGTTTTCGGAGATACATCTCTGAAAATAAAGCTTCGTTCAGATTTAATGGTAGAAACTTTTCAAGGGCTATGGCATAAAAAAAGCTTCCTTCCTCATATACCAATCTCGTTTGTTATGTTTTTTTCAAGGGCTATGGCTGAAAACAACTAAAGGTTAAGACTCAGGCGACCCACCCTAACTGTGTTTGTTCGTCGCGAGAGGGCTCCTCAGCATGAGTAGGCTAGAGTCATTTCCCCTCTTCCTCATAATAGGGAGGCACCGACCTCTAGGAGTCGACTATCACGAGGTAGGGATCCCAGAGTTGTGCGCACCATGATGAGGGTACCGGTTGCTGAGGATGTCCCACTTGCATACCCTTTTCTAGGAGGGCTCATGGACACTTCATTACTGATATACTTTGGAGACCATGCAGCTCCACGTATAAGGGACAGAGAGATGTATTTTTTAACGATGTTATTTTTTATTTTGTAACCAAATTTAACTCGACTGAGACTGTTATATTTTATATTCAACATGAACATGAATGTCTGAAATCTGTGAACCATGCAAGAAAGATTCACAATCTTGATCAGCCTCCAAATGAGTGGTTCCAAAATGCACTCCAGAACTTCGGGCTTTCAGGTCTTTATGCTTTTGGGTACAACATCATCATCCATGACATGTAGGCTGCATTTGTTGAGATATGGTATAGAGAAACGTCATCTTTCCACCTCCCCATTGGCGATATGACTATTACATTAGACGATGTGGCTTTCCTCCTACTCAAAAAAAGTTTTTGTTCTTTTCCTCCTCCTTTAGATAGTGCTACTTTACCATTGATTGTTAGAGAGCCTTATCATTGGATGTGAGGGACAGGCATGGGTCATAGTATAGTCATAGAAGGCAACTCGTAAGATGTTTTAGCAATCGTCGTAAGGGACTAAGATCATTTATCGAAGGCAACATTTAAAGGGTCGTCGAGGGACCGTGATATTTTAATCAAGGATCTTTTCTAAAACATCCTACATTCGAGGGACATGACTGTTTATATCCGAGGCAACAAGTGTGGGTTACCCTAGAGGTGCATGTGTGAAAAGTGTGTTGTTTTCATGTATTTTATCTTGAATTTAGGGTTGTCTAAAGTTTGATTTTATTCTTGCCATACAAACCCTAATTACTAGCAATAATGTGGAAAGCGATAAATTGCAGAATTTAAATGTCCTACGCTATTACAATGCTTTGGGAACGGGGGTACAAATTTACAAATAAGGATGACAAGTAAAATAAACCCTAATTACTATTACAGAGCTTTGACAGTTACATAAATTGCAATGCAAAATAGTAAAATGCGCAAAGAAATGTAAAGTAGAGAAAAGAATTTGTTTTTGTGGGTTTTTTGATGGAAAAGGTTTTAACTAACCTAATTAAACTAATTAATTTACAAGAGAAGTTAACTAATTATTTAACAAAATCTAAAGTCTAATTTAATTAAAGAAAGAAAATTAAATAAACCTTAAGTCTAATTATTTTTAATTCTAAAAAATATTAATTAGTTAGGAAAATATTTTTAGTGTTTTAATTATAAAAATAAATAAAGTAAAAATAAAATAAAATTAGAAAATTTTTAGTCTAATTATTTAAGAGAATATATTTTTTGTATTTTTGATTAAAAAAATAAAAAGTTGGGTCAGGGGGTTAAAAAGTAGAAAAGAGGTTGAAAAGAAAAAAACGTTGGGTCCAATCTGATTTTTGTTGAATAAAAAAAATAAAATAGAAATGAGCTTGTTGATGTGAGTAATCAGGGGGGGGGGGGGGGTGATAAAATAGAAAAAATAAAATAAAAAGAGAAGAGGCCCAAGAAGGGAGGCCCAAGTGCGTTGAAGATGTTATGAAAAATAACAAAATGGGACGCTGGGGCTCGAACCAAGGTCCCATAGGTGAAAGGCGCGCGCTTTAACCACTTGGGTGGTTATACATCTGTTAGTTTATGCAACAACTATTAAATTTAAAATAAACTCAGTTCTGAATGTTCATCTTCTTCTTCCTCGCGCCAGTCTTCAAACTAGATTTTTGAATTTTCAAACTTGCTCATTTCTCAACCATTCTAGAAAGTGTAAACGTTAAACTTGTTAGAAATTTCATCACGTTTTCAAATATGTAAATAACTTAAGCTAACACTCAAAGATGAATACGAATTTATGTTGATACCAAATTCTGACCTAATTTTTCTGTAACTTCAACTTCAAAATTTGCATCACTCAGGCAAGATAAATGAAAACTAAGGGCATGGTTAGCTTCAGGGCAATGATGTCTACATTTTATCTTTACAAAATAACTATTAATGGTGCTTGTATGAGAAGATCAAAGTTGAGAAAACTTACCTCAAAAATGGAAATCGTGTTTTGAGTTTGAGCATTCCTAGAGGTGTTGTGATGACCTGAATAGCTTCAGTGGACTCTTAGGAAGCGAATGAAAAGCTTACTTTGGATTGAGAGTGGCTGAATCTTCCTGTAGAAGTCAATGTGCAGATGACTGTTTTTGGAAATGAAGGATGGTGATGAAGGTGTTACAGTTATGTAACAGGGTCTTGGATAAGGTCTAAATGATGTATGAAAGCTTTGTGATTGATTTTGAGTGAGAACGCACGAGTGAAGTGTGAGTTTGGGATTCAAGGTCAGAAATGCCACAAAAATGGAGTTTGAGAGAAATTCTGAGTGTTGGAGTGTTTGAGGAAGTTTTAAGGCTTGTGCTTTCGTGTTTGGCTCACAAAAGAGTGCCTCTATTTATAGGAAAGAGCTTTGAGGGCTTGAAGTGATCAGATTCACAAGATCACATGTTATGGTTTTTTTACTTGTTTTTGAAGCAACCTTGATAAACATTGTTCTAATGCATAGTACAAGACAATCTAGAGTAGTTAGAGGCTTTAAACATGCTTATCTGGTATTGTATGTTGAGTGTGTTCAGAACAAAAAAGTTAGAGGCTCAAGGCAAGTCGACTTTGTGATTAAAGCAACTTTACAAGAATGCCAATGTTACTTTGTGCCAAAAATGGATGGATCTCTTGGACAATGGCTCAAATTCTTGGATCATAGCTTTAAAAGTTGTGTAAACAATTAACTATGGAGTGATTTGCAAGTTGTAAGCCTGCAAAGCAAGATTTATGCAACATGGCTTGAGATTTGATCAAGTGTTCATTATCAAAATGACCTAAAATTCAAGAATAGATGTCCAACTTCTTCTCTTCGATTCTCCTAGCTCAAGCATGATCTCTACAAGTTCTTAGACATTTTGGAAAGCTTGAAAAATTTTCTACAACCTTCATGTTGACTACTTTGGCTAAATCAAATTGGAGCTAGGTGAAAATTTATCAAGAAGTTGGGACAAAAAATCTTTCTAACTTGCCAAAAATTTCACTAAGTGTTTTATGAGAAATGTCATGACTTCACGGGTTTATATATTCAAATCTAAGAATTTTTGGACATAAACACCCTAATACAAAGTTGTAGAATTCATCAAGATCTACAACTTTCATGTTTAAAGTTTTCCTTGAATTATCTTGCATTTTGGTGAAAATTTGTCATGAAGTACGAAATTTTTTTACTTTTTGTGGACTTTCTTGAATTTCTTGATTCTTGATGATCAAGTTTGATATTTTTGAGTATCTTGATGAATCTTGATCTTTGAGATTCAATGTTGATCAAAAATTCAAAGTTTGACTTTTTATGTATCAGTTGACTCTTCATCAGTTGATCCAAAATTCAACTATCAATCCATTGATCTTGAGAAATAATTTGAGCCATGAATCTAGGTAAACATGTTGTGTTTGAATCCTTAAAATCATGCTTCAAGCCATTGGGTCATGTATTAGGTCAAAAGTCAATGATCAGCCCATCTCAATCAAAACCCTAATTTTGACCATTTTGCCCCGTTGATGACTTAAATGCTTTTCTTGAGGAATTGTGATCAACACTTGATCAATTGATGAATATTACTTCAAAATGTTGATGTTGGCCCAAAATTATGAAGTTTGACTGTATATTTACCACAATTGATTTTTACCTAATACAACTGATTTTTAATCATCTAAGCAATTAACTGAGTAAATTAATGATGCAAGACTTGAAACTTGGTATGAGCAATCTTGGAGACCTATAATGAACCATGAAAGTCATTTGAGGCATCAAAAGTCCAATTGTCCTTGAGAAAACCAAAACCCTAATTTGTGGGCTCAGTGCTTAGGAGGTGAACTTATCTTATCAAACTCTTGAAACTTCTTGAACATTTGAGATATTTTGTGAGAAATGTATTGAGAATAGAGAGGGAAAATTTTGGGGTACAACGGCTGCCTCTGTTCAATCTTCTTAAACCTGAAGATTCAGATTGACATGTTCTTCATTCGTGACTTGAAGGTAGAAGAGGATTGGACACTTAAGTACCTAGAAATTTGCACTCGCTTGTGCACGGAGTGAAAATTGTTTGTTGATTATGTTGAGAATGGGCTTAAAGATGCCATTTGGAAAGATGATGGAGAGTTTTTGGAGATGGGCTTATAGATTCCATCCAAAGGTGATTGTTGATAGAATTTAGACTAAGTCTAAGCTTGACTTCAACCGGGAGAAGCATCGGAATAAATCTTGAATCGATTTAAACTGAACCAGGAGATGTCTATGTTTGTCTTTGACTGGAAAAGAATCATAATAAATCTTTGGGTGATTTAAATTGAACCAGCAAATGTCTTGTGTTTGTCTTTGTCTGGATAAGAATCAGAATAAATCTGAACCAGAAAAAGTGTCTAACGAAAAAGAATCAGAATAAATCTTTAGGCGATTTAAGTTGAACCAGCAGATGTCTTGTATTTGTCTCTTACTGGATAAGAATCAGAATAAATCTGAACCAGAAAAATTGTCCATCAGAAAAGAATCATAATAAATTTTTAGGCGATTTAAGTTGAACCAGCAGATGTCTTGTATTTATCTCTAACTAGATAAGAATCAGAATAAATCTGAACTAGAAAAAGTGTCCACTGGAAAAGAATCAGAATAAATCTTTAGGCAATTTAAGCTAAACCAACAAATGTATTATATTTGTCTCTAACTGGATAAGAATTAGAATAAATTTGAACCAGAAAAGTGTCCACGGGAAATAATTAGAATAAATCTTTAGGCGATTTAAGCTGAACCAGCAAATGTCTTGTATTTGTCTCTAACTAGATAAGAATCAGAATAAATCTGAACCAGAAAAAGTGTCTACTGGAAAAGAATCAGAATAAATCTTTGGGTGATTTAAACTGAACCAGCAGATGTCTTGTATTTGTCTCTAACTGGATAAGAATCAGAATAAATCTGAACTAGAAAAAGTGTCTACCGAAAAAGAATCAGAATAAATCTTTGGGCGATTTAAACTGAACCAGCAGATGTCTTGTATTTGTCTCTAACTGGATAAGAATCAAAATAAGAAAAAGTGTCTACCGGAAAAGAATCATAATAAATCTTTGGGCGATTTAAACTGAACCAGCAAATTTCTGTCTTTGGAATGACCCTCTGAGGAAATTGCTTAAATAGCCTTTTGTCAGAATTAGCCTTCGAGAAGACTGTTGGGTCATATGAGTAGTTGGTGACGTCTGTCATTTGATTGATCTTTTCTTGAAAAGGTAAAAATTTAGCTGTATGCAATGTCATGATGTATGAAATGCATTGCGTAATGATGTTCTTAAAATAAATGAGATTGTGCTATATGTGTTTCGTATGCATATATTATGATGAATAAATGTGTAATGTTGTTGAAGTGTATTTGTCTTGGGAAATAAATCTCTGACTATTGTTGGAGATGAAGAGTATGTGTATCTTCAATCTTGTGTAAAATGCTCCTGCTGGGGATTCCTGGTTACTTGTTTGAGGAAAATCTGCAGGGGGTGTATTGATTTCTGTTTGAGGAGTAGAGTTTAGGAACATTGGTAGTCCGTTGTTCTACTGGGGAATTTATTTCTTATGTACCATGACTGGGGATAAAAGAGATGGTTAAACTTCCAACTTGTTTGGGGAAGATGATTCTTATATACCCTGACTGGGGATAAATGAGATGAACAATCTTCCGACTTGTTTGGGGAGGATAAAGTTAACTGGTATCTGGTCAGATTCTGAGATTCGAAGCAACTTTCTGGGGATAATGGCCATTTTACTGGGGATAAGAATTTTGTTAGTGATTTGTAGTATCCCGAGGAATAGACTCGAGCTGGGGAAATTTGTAGTCTGTTTGGGAAATAAACCCTGTTGATGGAGAAGTGATCTGCTGTGGAAACTAAATCTATTAGGGGAATTGAATTTGCTAAAGAGAAGAAACACTACAGGGTCTCTTTCTTCAGCTTTGGAGGAACAAACTCAACTGGGGAAGAGAATTTCCATAAATTGTACTGATTGAGACTTCGTGGTGAGATTTAACGGGGAAGAGATTATGCTCCTTTATTTGTTAAAGTGATCTGTGAGGGAGATTGTGGGGAATGTGCTCTTATTTGTGAAAACTATTTTGTGGGGATAACCTCATAGAAGTGGCTCTGGCGACTTCACTGGGGATAATCTTATGAAAGGGACTCTGTGGGGATTTACAGACGGCTTGAGTGTCATCCCAGCTCTTAGAGTTTTGAGTAAATGTTTAATCTTGTTCTTATGCATTTATTTGTTAATAGTTAATCATGTTCATATGCATATGCTCATTAAATTTTAGTCATTGGATATTTTTGCAAGCAAAACAAAAAATTTGGACTTCAAAGTATATTTGTATTGATAATTTGCCTATAAACAGGTGAATTTATACAATGAGACGAAAATCCTTGTAAGAGTAAGTCGTTGTGAAATGAAAGAGTACAAAGTGAAAACAAATATATATATATATATATATATATATATATATATATATATATATATATATATATATATATATATATATATATATATATATATATATATATATATATATATATATATATATATATATATATATATATATATATATATATATATATATATATATATATATATATGTGAAAAATGATCTCATTGGGCTCCAACTCTGCTATTGCCCCTATGTCTTCGAACATCTCGTCCTTTGCCATCGGAATAAGTTGATTGAACTTTTTGAACTTTTGACCTTGGTGATAAAGTTGGTTGTAGTGATCCAATAGGACATAGTCGTATGCTTTAATCCTTAACTTTTTCCTGGATCGCCCTTTCAGGTTTCCAATCCACAAGGATACCCTTTTTTGCCCAAGCAGCCCTTTCAGGTTTTTGACTTGCCGGGTGTACGATCTTTTGTATATATCCCTTATTTTTTCCCAAACCCTTTTGGTTCTCTAGGATACCCTTATTTTTTCCTAGGTATGTCAACCTAGCGGGTCATTCTTATGTGTAGTATTTTTTAACTATGTTCGCGTTCACAGGATTCAGGAAATCTTTGCCATCCATAGTGGTTAGCATCATAGCACCGCCCGAGAATACTTTTTTAACAAAAAATGGCCCTTCATTAGTGGGAGTCCATTTTCCCCTGGGATTTCCTTGTGTTAGAATGATGCGCTTTATTATCATGTCACCAACCTGATATACCCGATGCTTGATCTTTTTGTTGAAAGCTTTGATCATGCGCTTCTGGTATATATGACCATGACAGACAACAACCAGCCTCTTCTCGTCAATTAAATTCAACTTATCCAGCCTTGTCTAAATCCATTTGTCTTCGTCTAAGTCTGCTTCTTTCATAATCCTTAGAGAAGGAATCTGAACTTCGACAGGCGGGACAACTTCCATGCCATAGACCAAAGAAAATGGGTTACCCTAGTTGATGTTCGTGCCGAAGTACAGTAGCCATGAAGAGCAAATGGTAGCGTCTCATGCCAGTATTTATAGGTCACCACCATCTTTTGCACAATCTTATTTATATTCTTGTTAGCAACTTCCACCGCGCCATTCATCTTAGGTCTTGATGGAGAAGAGTTATGATGTTTGATCTTGAACTGCATGCAGAGTTTAGTGATCAAGGCATTGTTGATATTGGTACCATTGTCAGTGATAATTCTCTCAGGGATACCATACCGACATATGAGGTTATGCTCGATAAGTAGGGCTACGACGTTCTTGGTAACTGAGGCAAATGAAGCTTTTTCAATCCACTTGGTAAAGTAGTCAATGGCGACAAGAATGAAATGGTGTCCATTAGAGGCAGTAGGTTTGATTTCTCTGATCATGTCAATACCCCACATTGCAAATGGCCAAGGAGCATTCATTACGTTCAAAGGAATTGGAGGCACATGGATCTTATCAGCATAAATTTGGCACTTATGGCAAGTCCTTGAGTGGTGGTGACAATCAGTTTCCATGGTCGACCAATAGTAACCAGCTCTCAGAATCTTCTTGGCTATAGTATGTCCGCTAGAATGAGTACCAAAGATACCTTCATGTATATCCTCCATGATATTCTATGCTTCCTTCTTTTCATACAACGGAGAAAAATTAAATCATGGTTGCGCTTGTATAAGATCCCATTGCTCAGGAAGAACTTGGCTGAGAACCTCCGCAGTAATTCCTTGTTGTTGACTGATGCTTCTTCAGGATAATCTGGAGCTTTGAGATATCTTTTCACCTCATCAAACCAAGGCTTCTCTCCTACACCATCAGTGTCGATCTCATAGCAGTGTGTTGGTTCTTCAAATCTTTCGATAGTAATTCGGGGAGCTTCGTTGTCCCATCTGATCTTGAACATAGAAGTCATGGTATCCAAAGCATCTGCCAACTGATTTTATTCCCTAGGAATGTGCTCAAAGGTATCCTCTTCAAAGTATGGGATCAAGGTTAGCACAAGCTCTTTGTAAGGGATACAATTTGGATGTTTTGTATCCCACTCTCCTTTAACTTGACTGATGACCAAAGCTGAGTCTCCATATACACTTAAGAATTTGATTTTTAATTCAATAGCAGCTTTAAGACCCAAGATGCACGCTTCATATTCGGCCATATTGTTGGTACAGTCAAAGCAAAGTCTGGAAGTAAAAGGAGTATGGAAACCTTCAGGGGAAATGATCACAACACCAATTCTGTTAACCAGTGTGTTGGAAGCTCCATCAAAAACCATAGTCCATCAGGATCCTTGCTCAGGTCCTTCATACAATCTAGGATTTTCACAATCCACAATCAGCATGATATTCTTGTCCGGGAATTCAAAGTTCATGGATTGGTAGTCATCCACATCTTGATGCACCAAATGATCTGCCATCATACTTCCTTTGATTGCTTTTTATGTAGTGTACTGAATGTCGTACTCAGTTAAGATCATTTGCCATCGGGATATCCTTCCAGAGAGAGATGGCTTCTCGAAGATTTACTCAACGAGATCCATCTTAGAGATTAATAAAGTGGTATAAGTCAACATATAATGTCTTAGTCGGCGAGCCTCCCATGCCAAAGCGCAACAAGTTTTCTCTAGCAATGAATATCTTGTTTCACAGTCGGTAAAATTTTTGCTAAGGTAGTATATTGCATGCTCTTTTCGACCAAACTTGTCATGTTGCCCCAACACACACCCCATTGAATTATCTAACACAGTTAAGTACATGATCAGAGGTCTTCTTTAATTGGTGGCATCAGAATTGGTGGTTCTTGTAAGTATTCCTTGATTTTGTCAAAAGCTATTTGACAGTCGTCATTCCATGTTACCACTTGATCTTTCTTTAGCAGCTTGAAGAGTGGTTCACAAGTAGCAGTCAGGTGAGAGATGAATCAGGCAATGTAATTAAGTCATCCTAGAAAACCCATAACCTCCTTCTCAGTACGTGGAGCTGGCATTTCTTGGATTGCTTTGACTTTTTCAGGATCAAACTCAATACCTTTGCCGCTGTCGACAAAACCTATGAGCTTACCAGACCTTACCCCGAAGATGCATTTGTTGGGATTCAACCTCAGCTTATATTTCTTCAGCCTCTCAAATAGCTTGTGCAGATTATCAAGGTGCTTTTCTTCAGTTTGGGATCTTTCTATCATGTCATCCACGTAGACTTCTATCTCATGATGGATCATCTTATAAAATAAAGCCACCATAGCCCGTTGATAAGTTGCGCCTGCGTTCTTCAGCCCAAAAGGCATGGCCTTATAACAGAAGGTGCCCTACTATGTGACAAAGGTGGTCTTCTCCATGTCTTCAGGCGCCATTTTGATTTGGTTATAAATCTAGAAGCCATCCATGAAGAAGAAAACTTTGTGTTTAGCAGTGTTGTCAACCAAGACATCAATATGCGGTAGTGGGAAGTCATCTTTGGGGATTTCCCTATTTAAATCCCTATAGTCTACATACATACGAACCTTACCGTATTTCTTCGACACGGGCACAAAATTTACAACCCATTGGGGATACGTCACTGCCAAGAAACCTGCATTAAACTATTTCATTACATCGACCTTGATCTTTTCAGACATGTCATGATGCATGCGACGAACCTTTTGTTTGATCGGAGAATAACCCTCTTTCATTGGCAGACAATGAAACACGATATTAGTATCAAGTCCTGGCATATCTTCATATGACCAAGTGAATACCTCAACATAGTCATGCAACATCTGAACCAATATGCTCTTGACACTGTCTTCCAAGTTGGCGCTGATCATAACTTCTTTCTTATCTGCCTCAGTACCCAAATTTATCACTTCGAACGGTTTTTCGTGTGATTGGATAGCCTTTTCCTCTAGTATCAGGAGTCTGGCGAGTTCTCCAGGTATCTGACAATATTCTTCACCTTCGTCTTCGGCTTGATAGATTGGATTCTCGAAGTCATAGATGGCAATAGCAAAATTGTTGTCAATGAGACCCGAAGTGGACATGGATCTGCAAATGTGTGTGTGTACATGTAAGGTCACATGACTATTTAAAAATACAGTAAAGTAAAAGAAATACAAAGAGCACAAAATTTGAATGCAAAATCGTCCAATGTTTTCATTAAATGAGCATATGATATATGAAATGACAAACCCTTAACAAATGGACCATTGTGCCCCAGGCAAGGCACATGGTTTAAAGTCATTGTTTTGAAGGAAATTATACAGACAAAGTTCTTAAAGCAATAAAAATAGGAAATAACAATTACTTCTGGTTGAAGGAGATTGAGATGAAGTCTTTGGCCTTCCAGTTATCGAGTCCACCGTCAGTAGTTGGGAAGATCTAGATGTCTAGGTCACCGTTACTATTAGTGTCTTCTAGTGCATTGACTTCATTGTTGCTAATACGAAGAGGTGGTCCACCAGCACGAGTACGTCGAACATCTTTCCGAGCCTTTGAAGTAAAACCCAACCCAAATTTGTTAGATTTTTAGGGGATGTCAGGAAGTTGTCCCTAGATAGTGCAACCCCCATCTTCTATAACAACCCTAGCATCCTTCAGAGAGGCCATTCTTGGTGTGACTTTAAAGATTTCAGGAGTAGCAGGAGTAGCAACAACAACCATTTAAGGGATCACCTCAAATTATTGACAGGGGGTTTCAATGAATTCGCCATCCATCTTAACTTATTTGAAAGAATTGGAAAAATACCCTTTTTAGTCCTTTAAGTTTACCCCAAGGTCCATTTTGGTCCTTTATCTAAAAAAAGTGTCAAACTGGTCCTATAATTCTTTCAAAAGGACCATAGGAGTCCTTTCCGTCCATTTTGGTCCTTTTTGGTTCATTGGAGAAGCTGCAAAATGAGCTTGATGGAGCAAAGATGGAGATACATCATCTAAAGGAAAGGGAGGATGGGCTGAAACATAAGATAATGGAGTTACAAATTGAAATAAAGAAGAATGGGCTGAACCAAAAAGGACCAAAATGGACGGAAAGGACTCCTATGGTCCTTTTGAAAGAATTATAGGACCAGTTTGACACTTTTTTTAGATAAAGGACCAAAATGGACCTTGGGGTAAACTTAAAGGACTAAAAAGAGTATTTTGCCGAAAGAATTCAAATGACTGAACATATATTCTTCCTCTCCACAGACCGTGATAACCTTTCCCTTCACTGGGTACTTCAACATTTGATGTAATCTAGAGGTAACCACACCTCCCCATGAATCCATGGGCGTCTGAGCAAGCATGAATAGGATGGGAGAATATCCATTACATGAAATATTGAATTGAAGACTTGAGATCCCACCTTGATCGGGAGATCAACCTCTCCATGGACCATCCTCTTGGAACCATCAAAGGCTCTTACCACAATATCGTTGGGTTTCAGCACCAGCCCTTCACAGTCCAGCCTATCCAAAGCACCTTTGGGTAAGACATTGAGAGAGGACCCAATATCTACTAACACATGCGTGAGAGTGGTGCCTTTGCATTCAATAGAGATGTGGAGAGCTTTTTTGTGATTCTTCCCCACCAAAGTCAAATCTGCATCAGAAAATCCCAAGCCATTATCAGCAGTTAGGCTTGTAACACAATTCTCAAATTGATCAACATTGGTCTCTTGAGGTATATGGGCATTCTTCAATAATTTCAGCAGAGCTTGGGCATGTGCCTCGGAGCATAACAACAAGGACATCATGGATATTTTTTAGGGTGTCTACCCCAGTTGTTCAACTATTTTGTAGTCACTTTTTCAGATGATCTTCATAATTTCTTCCATCTCTTGTCTAGATGGGTCTTCAATTATCACTTCTTTTGAGGGTGCCTCTGTCAGGGAAGGCTCAATAACTTTTTCTCTACCTCGGGTATCAATAGTTGGTTTAGCAGCAGGAATACGAACAAGTGTTGTTGAAAAGTTGTTGGAGGAGAGATCTCTGGAGAGAAGACCCTTCCTTTTCTAGTGACCTTACTAGTTCCAACAATGTTTGTAATTTCAGGCTCTTCATTTTCAATAATCCATGGCTCTTGCTTGACGCCATGATAATAAACTTATGCCCCATAGTTTCAAGGAACTACTTTGTCAGATGAATAGGGGACTGGCCCCGATGTAGTGATAATTAAGTGAGTCACTCTTGGCTCAGCAAGGATCATTATAGGGCCTTTAGAGGTGATCCTAATAGGAGTGTTGGAGATTGTAATTTTGGAAACATCTTTAGGTAAACTTTTTATGGAAGAAGTTTTCCTGAAAAGAATTTCATGGCTATCAATCAGACGTTGGATACCTTTCTTCAGCCACATACAAACATTAGTTTGGGAAGCACAATGGTAACAATTTTCAAGGCATCTAGGAAATAAACCGGCTCTCAGCAGATTCTTCTTAACAGTCAATAATGGAGTAGTCAAATAGCACTGACATCTTTACCATGAATGGGCATGGGAGCAGTAATGATATTAGGGGTTTGTGGAGGGTCAAACATGATCACCTTGTTATCAATCAAATCTTGTATCTTGTTCTTCATCGCCCAACAGTTGTTGGTGTCATGGCCGGAACTATTTGAATAATAGGCACATTTCACATTCGAGTTATATTTGGGAGAGGCAGTATTGGGATTTGGAGGAGGGTATTGCAGCATTACCAAATATGCCTTTAACAGATGTTGTAAAGCTTGAGACAGTGGCATGTTGATTCTAGGGAATTACCTCCTTGGGACATCAGGCCTTTGTTGATTGTTTGATTGTTGCGGTCGTTGAACTGAGGTTGGATTTGAAATCAATACAGATCCTACCGATTGGTGACGATCATTCTTGATATGACTCCTTTGTCCATAAACAACATTAGTTTCCTTATTACCAATAAATGGTTTCTTTATAGCAGTAGAGGTTGAGGCCATGGGGATCTTTCCACTTTTGATTCTACTTTTAACTTGTTCACCGGTCATAATCAACTCAGTAAACCCTGATGAGGAACCCCTAATCAACAAATTAAAGAATGGACCAATCAAGGTACCCATAAACACATCCACTAATTCTCTGTCAGTCAACGAGGTTTGCACCCTTCCATCCAGGTCCCTCCATTTTTTAGCATACTCCTTAAATCCTTCATTTGAACCCATTGTCATATTTTGTAATTGCACGCGAGTTGGTGCAAGATCAACATTGTATTGGTATTGTCTGTAGAAGGCAACATCCAGATCCTCCCATGTGTGGATATTAGTCCCTCAAGTTGATAGAACCACTCCAATTGTGTCCCAGATAAGCTTTCTTGGAAGAAGTGTACCTATAACTTCCTATCGGCGGTGCATGGTTGAATCTTGCGGACATAAGACCTCAGATACATCCTTGGATAGAACACCCCATTGTATTTGGTGAAGATAGGAACTTTAAATTTATGGGGAATGAACACCCAAGGACCAAGCCTAAGTCTCCAAAGTACAAACCAGACATTATTTGGATCTTCACAGCCTTGAGTCAGTCTTTTAGCTATTTGTATTTCTCATCCGCCGGTGGATACTGCTCATCGGAGTAGTCTCCGTCCTTAGTAATCTAGTTATTTCCACCCCTAACTTTTGTGCTTCTAACTTCCTCTTCTTGATTGTCTTCTTCCTCAGAAGAAGCCTATTCTATTTGAGCCATTCGGGCAGGCCCCTTGAACCTTCTTCCCATGTTGAGAATAACAACCCTCTTCTTGGTCTTCTTCTTGGTGGCAAGGAGTGCCATTATCTCTTGCTGACCTTTAGCTAGGTTGAGGAGAGTCTCTTGGAACTATGCGTGTTGAGTTTGTAGATCTTTGACGGTTTTCTCTAGAGCCAACTTATACTGAAATAAACAGTAAAAAGATAAGGAGACCTGTATCGGAAAACCTGCTTATGATATGATGCATGCTATGTGGATGCAATGTTTTTAAGGACCTCAAGAGATTTAAATTTTCTAGCCAAAAAGGAAACAAACACAACAATTATATTAACGATTTCAAAGATTACAACTTCCCCTTGGGATTACAATGAAAAAAGAAAAATGTCTCAAAGAGACAACATAAAAGACTCCTAAAACAAAAGACTTAAGTCTCCCACGAGTGTTTCCTCTTTGGTGCAATATAGGCATTCAGGCTTTGCTCCTCGTGAAGTTGCCTTGTGAGCTCCAACACTTTCTTCTCGCTTGCATAGAATCAAACTTCAAAGGTATCTGTGATCGGTGGAAATAGAACTGACTGTTTTTTAAGCTAGTTCGCGAAATGTCGCGGTAAGCAAGAGTCGCCACCGTATTTTATGTTCTCCAACATGGAAAGGACAAAAGCACAGCAAAATTCCTTCTTTGAGAATGTTTCTCGGTTCGGGAGGTAGATTTATAGAAAGGGGAGGTGTTAGCACCCTTTCTATCAGTGGTTATCCACGGGCTCTTAGGTACTTGCTCTTATGTTTTCAAAATTTGTTTGCTTTTCAAGTGTGTGTGGGTTTTGAAAAAGTTTCGTTTGAAAAATTTCTAAGTAACTCTTGTATCTGTCCTCAAGAGTGTATGAAAAATTTGTTTGAAAACCTTTTGAAAGTGTAGGTGCGAAAAGTTGTTTTGTTTGTTTTGAAAAGAGCAAGTACTTAAGAGAAATCTACCTACTCTAAGGAATTAGGCTGTGTAAGAGTCCTTTAGATAGTGCTATCCCACCATTGAGAGGTAGGTAGCACCATCGTTGGAGTTATTCGGGTCAATTCGATTATAAGTGACAATGTGTGGTCACCAAAGCAATGGTAGGACATCTTAATGGTAACCCTAACGTCCTAGATCCTTTTTATCCGAGGAAACCGTTTCGAGGCAACTGGATCTTAGACAGGAGGGAGACCTCTAAGACACCCTATACTTGACGACCACGTTCGAGGCAACCAGTGAGGCGTACCCTAAGAGTGGCATGTGTATGTGTGTTGAATTCAGTTAATGTTTATCTTGTCATGCATTTGTGAGCTACAGATTGGTTTTATTCGTCATACAGTCTTGCAGGCATATTAACAGTTAAGAGTGCGGAAAATAAATTGCGGGAATGTAAATCTAGCTATTACAAGGCGTGGGTCTATACATCGCCAAAAACAAAAACCCGTTTGGAAATAAAGTGCGAGAAAAGTAAAGAAAACGGTAAAAGATCCTAATTAACTATTACATTTCCCGAGCAGATACAAAATAAGGAATTAAAAAATAAAATAAATACGCGCGAAAGGATGAATCGGGACGT
Organism: Vicia faba; assembly: GCA_948472305.1. Taxonomy (NCBI): domain Eukaryota; kingdom Viridiplantae; phylum Streptophyta; class Magnoliopsida; order Fabales; family Fabaceae; genus Vicia; species Vicia faba. Next base: position 89,608,853 of record OX451738.1, read on the forward strand.
CCTTAGGGTTTTGACCTTTTTTTTTGAGAAAGAATGAGATTGTCCTTTTTTGCAATTAAGTAAAAAAAATTAAGCCTAATTACTAATTAATTAATTTATTGAGAAAATGTTTTTTTGTATTTTATGTTTTTAATGAAATAAAATAAAAAGAAATTAAAAGTTAAAAGAGAAAAAAAACCTAAGTCTAAGTTTGTTTTATTTATTGTAAAAAAGTATTAAAGTTAACTAATTAAACTAATTTTAATTTAATTTACATTTATTTACAAAATAATGACTAATTAAATTTAATTAGTAAAAATATTATTATTATTATTTTTTTGTTTTCTGGGTTTATTATGAAAAAAATAATTATCTAGCTAATAATTAAAAAAAGAATAAAAAATAAAATAAAGCAAATGAAAAAATAAAATGACAAAGATAAAATGCAAACCCAGGGGGGTTTGGGCCAGGTTTGAGGGTTTGTTTAGAGATTTCCAGGCCCATTGGTTGCCAAGACTGCGTTGACTTCTGGATTCTATGTAGCATGTGTTGACTGGATACATGGTGACCAACTGCTCTAAGCCATTGGATCTGTGATAAGGGTCACATGGCATGCATCTGGATGAGGCGTAGGGTGGACATCATTCAGTATCCTGCATATGAACACTTTGGAAAAAAGGAGAAATAATTGTTTGGGGGACCTGGGAATCGAACCCAGGTCCCAATGATGCCCAAACACCTCATCAGCCACTGAACCATTTGCTTACTTTTGTTAACATAACAAGAAATAAATATAATATGAAATAAACAAGTCATGTGCTGAAACAGAAAAAGTAACGTGCATATTTTAAATCAACCAATGGTATATTACCACGTCACCGTCTTCTTCCTTGAAACTGCAATAAACAAGGTTAGATAGCGGGGGTTTTAAACCCCCACAACCTGCAACTGTCAAAAATAGCGAATAGCTCCATGGGTTATATAATTAGGGCGCGATAGTCTTGTTCAATTCGTATGACTCTCACGAATTCAGTCATGTGCATCATGAAGCTCAATTTTTCCTGGTTACTAAATCCCCAAATTTCAAGCTTGGAAAACCTAAAATTCAACAATGGCATTTCCTGTTTTAGGACACCATAATGCAATTGTCTTATACCAAAAGCTTCAGAAGGGTGTTAGCAATGTAAATCAATGATCATAACATGTTAAGGATGCACAAATATTGAATTACGATTAAGGAAAGAATAGTCAAACTGTGTGACTGGTTCTTGGGATTCCTTGAGTGTTAGCGTGTGGTTTTGATCTCTGCACGTTCCTGGGAATGCTGGAAATATGTTTGAATCCTCAAATTGGTTTGAAAGGGGCTTGGAATGAGAAAACAGATTTGACTTTTTGCTTGGATTTTTGAATTTGGTTATGGCTCTTACAACAGCTTTTCCACGTGAATTGTATTTGGTTCAGGTTCAGCATATGTATGGGAATAGAATTAGGTCAAAGTTTGGGCTTGGGATCCATTGAATTGAAGTTTGGAGATTCTTTGTTAACCACCATTGAAAGCTTTCCATTTTTGGTTCAAAACCAAGATTTTATGCACCAAATAGCCTAGCACGAATTTGTGAGTTGGCATATGGCACATGAAAGTTGTCCAAATCAAAAAGATGCCCTTCCATTAATTTTTAGATTTTATTTGAATTACTATGGATTTAAAATGAATTAAATCAATAAAAATTAAATAAAAATGGAAAAATAAATGTTTGGTCTTGAAATTAATCATGGGACACGTGTATGGCATGACAAGGCTGAATCAAGTGGAAGAAAGTGGGCCCTTTTGTCAAAAATTGAAGTTTCAAGGATAGTTGACTTTTGCCATTTCACAAAAATTTCCCAACTTCTCCAATGCATATCTTGCTCAATTTTTATCATATGAATATGTTCTTGGACATTTTGGAAAGGTCTTGAAGTCCTCTAACCAATGCCTTTGGTCCCATGTCATTTGGATTTACCAATCTCAAGTTATGGTCTTTGACTTAAAATGCCTTTTTGTTGACTTTTGAAAATGACCTATAATGTAGAAATTGATAACTTTTTGTGAGAGCATTTCTTGGATTTGGAATGCGAAGATGAGTTGTAGGAAATGTCCTCCCCTTCAAAATGAGAATTGGATGGGATTTTTCTGATGAACCATGAAAAAGTTTTGCCTTGGTTAAGTTACAGTTGACTTTTCAGCTGTCCAAAAATGGAAACTTTTGCATCTTGATGATGTTTGAGACATGCTTGTGGAATCATGATCAAGACTTGATCAAATGATGATTGTGGCTTCAAAATAAGATGTTGACCAAATTTTTTGACTTTTGACTGTAAAATGACCATTTTCCCCCTACAGTTGATTGTGAAGCAACTAGGGCTTTTGACTGTGCAATTTGATGTTGTGAGTCTTGAAACTTGACATGTAGATGCTTGACAATGTATATGAGCATATGGGACTTTATTGGACTCTTGAAAACCTCAACCTCCTTGCAAGAACCAAAACCCTAATTTTGACTGGCTTAGGAGGATGCTTGACTGTGTAGCCCTTGAGTAGACTTGAGCAAATTGAGATGATGCTTGTCAAAACTTTGAAGGATATGGGAGGGAAAATTTTGGGGTACAACAGTATCTCGTTCCCCCCTTGAGTTGAGTCCACGATCTTTGCAATTCCTTGAGGTCAGTAGGCATGTCAGGATGGAGAATGGTATAAGGAACATCCCCTTCGGCAACAGGCTCCACAACTATTGGTAGAATAGCAGGATATGTAATCATGAGATTATGAGCGTGAGCTCACACCCATTTGAGATAAGGCTCCAAAATAATAGAGTTCTTATGCCCCAAAGTCTTGCTATCAACCTTGTTTACCATGCCCCAAGCTCATACAAACCTTTGACGATAACCTTGGACATCATTCTCTTAGTCGAATATAATACCTTGGATAAGTGTATCATGAGGACCATCTCTTCGAGCATAGCCAAATTGTTGTAGAGCCAGTGAACCATTATAAGTAATACCTCCCCTAATGCCTAAGAGTGTAACATTAGGGAACTCCCCATAATGGTCAATGATAGTAATGTCCTTTAGAGATCGGGAGCACCAATGGATATTTGTGGGAGAAAGCGACATTTTTCTTTTCAACCAATTCATACCCCGTTCTTTCTTCAAAACTGACCGGGGAAGGTATAAAATAAACCACCTAGACAACAACGAAATGCAACACATAAGAGCTCCTCTCTTACTCATGGTGCGAGTGTGAAGAGTATGCAAAATTTCTCCGAGTAAAGTAGGCACAAGGTTACGAGAAAGGAAGATCTTGACAGCATTCACATCTATGAGTTGGTCCGGATTAGGGAACATTACTAACCCATGTATTAGAAGAGCCAAGACTTCTTAAAAAGCTTGCAAATCCATAGCCTCCCAAAACAGTCGAGCCTTCTCTAACAAAAACTTAGCTAGAAAACCCTTGATTCCACTCATTGTTTCCCAATTATCTACAATGTCTGACTTCTTCAAATGTAAGGCCTTGGCAATAAATTCAGGTTTTGGAGTTTCCCCTAAACCAATGAATGGAATTTGATCAAGGACTGGTACTCCCAATAGTTGAGAGAACACTTCTATTATGGGCACTAATTGATAATCAGGAAAAGTGAAACAATGATGTTTAGGATAAAAGAACTGAAAGAACACACACATCATTTATTCTTTAAAGCTTGAGGTAACCAGATTGAGAAGTTGACCATGTCTTTTGGTGAATGGAGAATTCTCAGGAACCCTTGATGCTAACTCTTGGAGTTGAGGAGGCACTTTTACAAAGCTGATTCATATGGTATTTCTGCGAGTGGAAGCCATACCCTACAAAACAGGACAAAGATAAATCCCTAGGTCCTTGAAATGGTTAGTAAAATTTTTATGTCATGATGTTATGAAAAAATAATCATATACACACAAAGCATACAAGGCCTTAGGTTTAGGCTTGTATGAGGTTTATAGGTAAGTACCCTCTTGAAGCTTTAGTTGGTTCAAACTGTCCTAAAAGAAGTATTTGGGTTCTAAGGAATCTCAATATCATTAATCTTTCTTCAGCAGGCATTGTTTCAGCATAAATAATATGTTCTTGCAGCCAAAATATCCAGAAAGTCCGATCTCAATGAGTGTAGTATCGAGTATTAACCAACTTCAGTCTTGCACCAAAGCTAGCTATCTCACCACTTTCTAATGGCCAAGTTGTTCAACTAAGGTTCTATGATCAGTTAGTGAGTTATGACACCACTCAGCGGCCCCTTATTCTCCTCAATTTAACTCAAGGGACACCAGTACCCACAAATTTGTCACACTAACATAGCCATCGCTTCAACCATATCGGTCTATGTCGTACAGTCTCCACGATCTATTTCTAGTTACCTAATATGCCCTAGATCCGGGTATAGGATCTTTACAAGTAATAAACCCAAACATTACCCACAAATGTAAAGCAAACAAATCAAGCAAGTAAAGCAATAAAAGTGATCTAGCTCTTAAGGTAACCACACTTTTGGTTTATCACTATTTCCCCAATAAAGTCGCCAGTTCTATAATACGGTGGGAGAACTGACTTTGGTGTTTTGTGTTTTATCACAATTGTTGCAGATAGCAAGAGTCACCACCGACTTTTATTTTATCCAATAAAGGAAAGGGTGAAAAGAACAGGAAAGACCTTTTGAGAATTTTCTTGAGTTCGGGGGTAGGTTATGAAAAGGGAAGGTGTTAGCACCATTTTCATCCGTAGTTATCTACGGGCTCTTAATTGCTTGATCACTTAAAAATGCTTTGTGTTTGTGTGTGTTTGAAAATGTTTGAAGGTATTTTGAAAATGGTAATTTTGTAATGATTCTCCTATCGTTGAGAATGTATATAAAATGTTTGTTTGGAAATATTTTGAAAACTCCTTAGTACGGAAAACTTTGTAATGACTCTCGTATCGTTGAGAATGTATACAAAGTGTTTGTTTTGAAAACATTTTTTTGGAAATAGAGTGTTTAAAAAGATGTTTGTTTAAAAGTGTGGGGTGTGAAAATGGTTTTACTTTGTGAGTAAGCAATTGCGAGCATTCTACCTACTCAAAAAATAGTTTTTGTTCTTTTCCTCCTCCTTTAGATAGTGCTACTTTACCGTTGATTGGTAGAGAGCCTTATCATTGGATGTGAGGGACTGGCGTGAGTCATAATATAGTCATAGAAGGCATCTCGTAAGATGTTTTAGCAATCATCGTAAGGGACTAATATCATTTACCTAAGGAAATATTTGAAGGGTCATCGAGGGACCATGATCTTTTAATCGAGGGTCTTTGCTAAAATATCCCACATTCAAGGGACGTGACAATTTATATCCGAGGAAATAAGTGTGGGTTACCCTAGAGGTGCATGTGTGATAAGTGTGTTGTTTTCATGTATTTTATCTTGAATTTAGGGTTGTCTAAAGTTTGATTTTATTCTTGCCATACAAACCCTAATTACTAACAATAATATGGAAAGCGATAAATTGCAGAATTTAAGTGTCCTACGCTATTACAACGCCTTGGGAATGGTGGTATAAATTTACAAATGGGGATGACAAGTAAAATAAATTTGCTTAAGGAAATGTTTTTAGTCTTTTTGTTTTAAAAGAAATAAAGCGAAGTATATGAATATAAAGTATTTTTTGGTGTTTTTGATTAATGAAAATAAAAGTGATGATAAAAATAATAAGAGTTAGAGTCAGCGTATTTCTGAAAGAATAGAAATAAGAGAGAGCAGAAATTCTGACTTAGATGCGCTGCAAATCAGAAAAAAAATGTTAGCAAAAGTGGGGAAAGACAGAAGTTCTGGATCCAGACGCGCTAAAGTTCCGAGGTTACTAGGAACAAAGGAAAGCCTAGAAGTTCTGATTGTTGAGAGAGCGTAGAAGTTCTAATGTAGATGGAAACCTAGAAGTTCTAGTGGTACTGGAAGGCTAGAAGTTCTGGTTGTTGAGAGAGCCTAGAAGTTCTGATGCAGCTGGAAACCTAGAAGTTCTAGTGGTACTGGAAGGCTAGAAGTTCTGGTTATTGAGAGAGCCTAGAAGTTCATATGTAGCTGGAAACCTAGAATTTCTAGTGGTACTAGAAGGCTAGAAGTTCTGATAATGGGCAAGTGAGGTGTCAATGTTGTTGGAAGAGAATATCTAGAAGTTCTGGTCCAGGAGTACTATTTTGACAAACAAATGAAGGGGTTTATCTAGAAGTTCTGGTACAAGAATATTGTTTTACAAATAATGGGGTAAAAATGTCAAGAAATAAACATAAAAAGATGCTTCTGAGGCTAGAACCCAGGACCTTTAACACTAATGCCTTATGCACGCACTCTCTACCACTGAGGTGGCTATACATCCGGTATTAGAAACAAAAACATAAACATATATTACAAAGTAAGTTCTGATGATGAATTTCATCTTCTTCTTCGCGCCAACCAGAGTATCTACAACTTAGTCATTTCTCAGCAAAAATGGAAAATGCAAACATAAAAGTCATGGCAAATTTCACAATGGTTTCAGAAATACAAAGCACCAAAACTGTAAACCAGAAGCAAACATGAATTTTGTTAATCCTAATTCTGAACCCTAATTTTATCAAGAAGTTATGATATTAAATTCTCTCTACTTAGGCCATATAAATGAAATTTATAAATATGTACAGATTCAGAGCCATGATATCTACATTGTGTCTTTGAAATTGCAAGCCTAACAATGCCTAGATAATGAGATGAAAATCAGAAGAAACTTACCTTGCAGCTGCAATTTTTTTTGTTAGTTAGAGCCTGGTTCATACTGCTGTGATGTTCTGGTCAGCTTCCTCAAGTTCCCTGAAAGCTAAAGCAACCCTTAACTTGAGTTATGACTGTTTGGAATGCTCTAGAGAAGGTAAAATGTAAACTTCTGATATTTGAAATGGAGAGTGGTGAAGATTGTATTATAGTTTGAAAACAAAAGTTAGGAAGGCTTCTACGTGTATACTAGAAACTGTATGGATGATTTGTCCAAGAAACGCACAAGAAAAATTAGAGTTTGGAGGCAAAAATCAAAAACTAGCAAGTTTTATGTTTGTGTTGCAGTTTCATGTTCTTGGGAATTTTCAACAAGGTTTCAGGGCTTTTTCCAATACTTATGAATCCTCTTTCAGTTTGCAAATGAATTTTAATTTATAGGCAAAGGATTTAGAAACTTGGAGAAGTCAGGAGTACAACCATCATATGTTATGGATCGTTGACTTGTTTTTGAAGCAAGTTTAGACAAGCATGTTTCAAGGAAAGGTAGGGTGGTTAGCATCTATAAACACACCTAATCTGAGTTTGTAGACATGATTTATGGGGAAGTACACTAAAAAACAAAGTAAAGTATGGGCTACGAGTAAAATTTGTACAAAAGTTTGCTTTTCAAGGACAACAGTGGTACTTTCATGCCACACGTGGGAAGATCTTTTGGATAAAGGCTTAAACGCTGGGATAAAGACTCAAAATTTGGTATGAGAATTAAACGATGATGAGATTTAACAAGAAAGAAGGCCTGCAACATGAGATTATATAGCCTAGCTTGAAACTGGATCAGAAGTTCAACATAAACGTAATTTAGATTATGAACAAATGTCCAACTTCTGATCTTTGATTCTCCCTGCTCCAGCATGATTTGAAGGAGTTCTCAGACTTTTCAGAAAGCTTGTAACATGCTTTGTAACCCCTCTTTGAATCACTTTTGCAAACTCTGATTGTATCCACGTGAAAACTAGCCCAGAAGTTCTAACCAAATTCTGACTTGGAAATGCTCAGAATTTACTAAGTGTTTTAGTTTCATGGACGTGTCTTCAAGGGTTTATAACTTGAAATCCCAACATTTCTAGGAGGAGTTCTGTTCTGCAATGTTTTAGATCTCATTGAGATCTACAACTCTTATGTCAGAAGTTCTTCCTGAATCAACTTGCATCATGATGAAAATCTGGCCAAAAGTTCTGAACTTATCATATTTTCTTAACACTTAGAAAAATTTCTAAGTATTTAGAACTTTGACTTTTCCAAAGTAAATTTGACTTTTGATTTTCTTGATGAACCAACTTCATATTTTAACATGTCTTGATGAAATGTGATTCTTGAAACTTGATTTTGATCTAAAAGTCAAAGTTTGACTTTTCAGTGTGAATTTTGACCATTTTGTCCTTGTGCCAATTCCAACCTAAATTGATGTATCAGTGCTGCAAACTTGAGTCATGGGAGATCTTGTAAGAAAAATCTTGAGAAATGAGAGGGCAAATTTTGGGGTACAACAACTGCCCCTATTCAATCTTCTTAAACCAGAAGAGCTAGATTGGCGAGCCCGCCATTTGTGACTTAAAGCTGGAAGATGATTGAAAACTAAAGTTCCCAGAAATTTGCACTTGATGATGTGTTAGTTGACTATGTAGGGAATGGGATTAAAGATGCCATTTTGGGAGATGATGGAGAGTTGTCGGAGATGGGCTTATAGATTCCATCTAGAGCGATTATGGAAGGTATCAGGATAAATGTTTTGGTTAATTTACACTAAAATAGTAGATGTCTTTTGCCTATTTTTACTTTTCCCTGCAAGGAAGAGGATTAGTTGCATGTAGATGTATGCATGGCGTAATGATGTTCTCAAAATAAATGAGATTATGTTGTATGCATTTATCATGTATGTAATATGATGCATGAATGTGAAGCATTTATTGCAGCGTGTCTTTGTCTAGGAAAATAAATCCTTGACAACATGTTGGGGAGTCTCGGGAGGCTGAATCCCGATCTGTTGTTGGAGAGTAGGTGTATCTTAAACTTTGTCTAGAATGTTTCCGCTGGGAATTCTTGCTTTATTGTTTGAGGAGAAATCCGCTGGGGAATATTGACTTTGGCTCTTTGCAGGAGGAAACTCTGTGGGGAGTGTTGATTTCTGCTTGGAGGAATAAAGTTCAATAATTTTGGTTGTCCATTGCTCTACTGAGGAATTAATCCTGACTGGAGAACATCGAAAGTTAGCTGTTATATGGTTGAAATCCAGGCTTGGCAGTAATTTGTTGGGGATAATGAAGTTGATTGTTATCTAGTCGTATTCCAGGCTTTGCAGTGACTTACCGGGGAAGATTAAATTAACTATTATCTGGTCGAATCCCATGCTTCGCAGAAAATTACTTGGGGAGAGTGAAGTTAAGTTTTTATTTGGTCGGATTCCAGGCTTCACAACAACCTACTAACATTAAACTGTTATCTAGTCGGATTCCAGGTTTCAAAGAAATTTTTTGAAGTGGATGAAGTTAGTTGTTATCTGGTCGAATTCCAGGCTTCACAATAACTTACTTGAAAGGATGAAGTTAAACTGATATCTTGTCGGGTCCAGGCTTCACAATAACTTACTTAAAAGGATGAAGTTGAACTGATATATGGTCGGGTCCAGGCTTTGCAGTAACTTGCTTGAAATAATAAAGTTGAACTGATATCTGGTCAGATTCCAGGCTTTACAATAACTTGCTTGAATGAATGAAGTTGAACTAATATCTGGTCGTATTCCAGGCTTTATAGTAACTTGCTTGAATGAAGTTGAACTGATATCTGGTCGGATTCCAGGCTTTACAATAACTTGCTTGAATGAAGTTGAACTGATATCTAGTCGGATTCCAAGCTTTATAGTAACTTGCTGGGGGTAGAGGAAAACTCTACTTGGGAAAAGAAGTTAAACCCTTGTCTGGTCGAGTCCAGGCTTTACAACATCTCAAGAAGTTAAATTATTATCTGGTCAAGTCCAGTCTTCATAGTAACTGGAAATTGTTTGAATATGAATGATTCTGTTGGGGAGTGTATTGTTTTGTTGGGGAATAAACTCTGTTGAAGAGAATATTTTATGACCTACTGGCAAGGTGAATTCTTTATGAAGAAATCCACAAGGCTTCTTCTTTTAAGAACAACTCAGCTGGGGAGAGGGTTGTCGAGAGATTGAAACTCTGACCGAGGGTTGTATAAGTCCAACTTTGTGGACAACTCTGTTGGGACAAAGGTTTATTATAGCAGGCTATATGGATACAATTCTAATGAGATAACTCTGTGGGGATATCTCAACTGCATTAAAGAGATGTTTGTTGTTGCTTGGCAGCACATATTTGCTAAATAGTTTAATCATGTTCATATGCATATGTTCATTCAATTTTAGTCATTGGACGTCTTTGCACTCAAAACAAAAAACAAAAAGTTTATACTTCAAAGTATATTTGTATTGATGTTTTGCCCATGAATAGGCGTTTTTGTACAAAGAGACGGAGATCCTAATAAGAGGAAATCGTTGAAAGGGAAACAAAATTGAAAACAAAAATAATGGCAATATGGAAATGATCTCATTGTGTTCCAACTCTACTATTGCCCCAATGTCTTCAAACGTTCCTTGCCATTGAAAGAAATTGATTGGATTGATCTTGGACCGTTTGAACTCAAACCTTGGTAATAAAGTCGATTGTGGTAATTCCACGGGACATAGTCATACGCTTTCAATCCTTAACTTTTGCCTAGACCGTACTTTCGGGTTTTCAGCCCACCAGGATACCCATTTTTGCCTAAGTCTCCCTTTCGGGTTTTCGACTTGCCGGGTGTACAATCTTTTGCATATATCCCTAATTTTTGCCCAAACCTTTGGTTTGCCGGGATGCCCTTATCTTGCCTAGGCGTGTCAACCTAGCATGTCTCTTATGCGTAGTATTTTTTAACTATGTCCGCGTTCACAGCATGTGGGAAATCATCACCGTCCATAGTAGTCAGCATCATAGCACCATCAGAGAAAACTTTCCTGACAACAAATGGCCCTTCGTAGGTGGGAGTCAATTTTCCCCTGGGGTCGCCTTGTGGAAGAATTATGCGCTTTATTACCAGGTTACCAGCTTGATATACTCGAGGCCGATCTTTTTGTTGAAAGCCTTGATCATACGTTTCTGGTACATCTGACCATGACAAACAGCAGCCAGTCGCTTTTCATCGATCAAGTTCAACTGATCCAATCTTGTCTGAATCCATTCGTCTTTGCCTAGGCCTGCTTCCTTCATAATCCTTAGGGAGGGAATCTGAACTTCTATTGGCAGGACAACTTCCATTCCATAGACCAAAGAAAAAGGAGTTGCCTTGGTCGATGTCCGAGCTGAAGTACGGTAGCCATGAATAGCAAATGGTAACATCTTATGTCAGTATTTCTAGGTTACTACCATCTTTTGCACAATCTTCTTAATGTTTTTGTTGGCTTCTTCCACTGCGCCATTTTTTTAGGTCTATAAGGAGAAGAATTGTGATGCTTGATTTTGAACTGAGTGCAAAGTTCTGTAATCATTGCATTATTGAGATTGGTTCCATTGTCAGTGATGATACTTTTGGGGATACCATAGCGGTAGATGAGGTTATGCTTGATGAATATGGCTACAACGTTCTTTGTGACTAAGGCAAATGAGGCAGCTTCGACCCATTTGGTGAAATAATCGATAGCGACTAGAATGAAGTGATGCCCATTGGACGCTGTGATCGGTGAATCTGGAACTGACTGTTTAACGCTGGTTCGCGAAATGTCGCGGAAGCAAGAGTCGCCACCGTCTTTTATTTTCTCCAAATGGAAAGGACAAAAGCACAGAAAAATTCCTTAAAGAGATTGCTCTCGGTTCGGGAGGTAGATTATAGAAAGGGAAGGTGTTAGCACCCTTTCTATCCATGGTTATCCATGGGCTCTTAGATACTTGCTCATTTGTGTTTTCAAAAATGGTTTGTTTGCTTTTCAACTGTGGGTTTTAAAAAAGTTTCTTTGAAAATTTCAGTTCGACTCTTGTATCGGTCCTCAAGAGTGTTTGAAAAATTGCTTTCGAAAGCTTTTTGAAAATGTGTTGGTGTGAAAAGTATTTTTTTGATTTGTTTTGAAGTTTAGAGCAAGTATCTAGAGTCATCTACCTACCCTAAGGAATTCGTCTGTGTAAATGTCCTTTAAAGTAGTGCCATCCCACCATTGAGAGGTAGGTAGCACCACCGTTGGAGGTGTTCGGGTCAATTCGAGGTTCGGGACATGGTGATCACCAGAGCAATGGGAAGACACCTTAGAAGCTACCCTCATGCCAGGTTCCCGGATCATGAGGACTTACTAAGACATCCTCTACTCGACGATCACCTTTCGAGGCAAGGCAACAGTGAGGCGTACCCTAGGGGTAGTGTGTGATTTGTGTGTCATTTTCAGATATTTTGTCTTTTGTCATGTTATTGGTGTTCTACGCTTGTTTTTATTTATGTCTTACATTCTTTCATGCCTTGATTAACAGTTAAAAAGGCGAGAAAAGTAAAAATTCTAAGCTATTACAAAAGGCGCGGGTCCACATCGCCAAAATTTCTCGAACCCGATTTGACAGAAAAATAAAGAATTAAAAGAAAATAAAGTGCGAGCAATTAGTTACACGGCTTTGGGAGAGATACATAGATATTTAAACGAAATAAAATAAATATGCGAATTAATAAGAAATTAAGAATGAGGGCGTTGGACCCTTTTTTGCAAAAATAAATCACATGGAATTAATTAATAAAGAAAAAGAAAAGGAGATGTTTTTTTTGGTATTTTTTAGTATTTTAGGATTTAATATGAGAAACGAATTAATTGAAATTAAATGCTAACCCTAATTCTATTTGTTTTTTAATTTATTAAGAAAAGAAGATTAAAACCTAATATTAACCCTAATTAATTTACATGCAAATTTAATTATAAAAATAAATATTTAATTATTTAATTATTATGGAATAAAAGAAAAAAGATAAAAAATTAATATGAACCCTAATTCTATGTTTTTTTAGATTTTTATTAAAAGAATTAAAATTAAAACCTAAGTTAAAACTAAATTTAATTATGTACAATTTATTTATGAAAATACTAAAGATAAAATATTTATTTTTTCTCTTTTCTGATTTTTTGGTGGTATTTTATATTTTGTGGAAATAATAAATTAATTAAACACAATAATTAAAAAAAAATAGAAATAATGCAAAAGAGAATATTTAAAATGGCAAACCTAGGGGGTATCAGTCCTCAATGTGGAGGTATAGCCCTAGTAATTCAGGCCCACTTATATCAAGCCTTTTGGACTTTGGCAGGACACGTGCATGTGCATTGACTAAAGCTTATGGTGTTCTCTAACTCTCAGCCTTGTGATTGATCTTGAGATGGACGTGGCAAGCTTGATTTGGAAGATGTATGGTACTCCTTAAGGCTTGAACTGCATATGATAACGTTTGAAATAAAAATAATATGAAAGGGTGGGGACCTGGGATCGAACCCAGGTCCTAGGTGTTACCAGTCAAACGCTTCGCCAGTGGAGCTATTGTGTTTATCTGTAAGTTAAATAAACAATGAATATAATAAAACAAGACAACGCGTTAGTGCTGTTTTTCGCGCGAATTTTCAAACCAGCCAATCGTTGGCAGCCACCTAGTCGTCCTCTTCCTTAGCTTATTTTTTCCTGAAACAAGAATATATTAAGCAACGGTTTTGGAACGTTGCTGTAGACACCATACAAGAAAATAGCGATTAGCACATGAACATTCATAAATTGTTCGGACTAGGGCCATTAGAATCGTCTCTCTCTCGTGATTCCAACTATGTATCTCTCATGGCCTAATTATTCCAGGTTTGAAAACCCCCAAATTGATTTCCATGGAAACCTAATATGCTTTCATGGTAGATTCCTTGTTTGGGCATGAAACTTCAATCAAACATATGGGTTAGCTTCAGAACAAAGTAATTAGTACAAAATCATGAACAAAATGCAATGATATGGCCTAAATCATAGAATACGATTATGCAAAAAGAGTGATACAGTTCACCCTCGATTTACCAATTCCTGATGTTTTGATGAATGTTTTTGATTGGAAATCGTTCTGTGAACTTCCAGGAAGATGTTTGAACAGCTATTATGCCTTGAATCACCCTGCAAAAGTGTTTTCAGTTTTGAATTTATTTGCAAAAATTTCAAGTTTGATGATGGGTTTTCTGCGCAGCTTAATGGTTAATGGCATTAGGTTTTGATTCTATACTTATGTAAGAGTGAATTAGGTCAAAAAGAACCATCCAAATCTCTTGCATTCATGGTTTTTGAAATTTGATTTTCAAAGATCTTTTTCAATCTTTTTTTCATGTGTTTTTGTACAAATCATGATCAATTCTCTCCAAATCTTTCCATATTTAATTATGCACGAATTATTGAGTAGATTTCATGCACAAAAAGATTGTAAAACTTAGGTTAAATATTTTTCATGTATTTAATTTGATTTAAATGAATTATTATTAATAAAAATTCAAATAAATAAATAAAAAATGAAGAAATACTTCCCTTTGGGCCAAGTGGTCGTGCACATGCCTTGGATAATGAATTGTGGAAGAAAGATAGGCCCATTAGCAATTTTAGGTCATTTGAATCAATGTTGACTTTTCAAAATATCCAAAAATTTCCCAACTTCCACAAGTCATAACTTGCTCAATTTTTAAGCTTTGCTCATGTTCTTGGACATTTTGGAAAGGTCTTTGAGTCCTCTAACCAATGCCTTTAGTCCCATGTCATTGTGATTTACCAATCTTAAGTTATGGCCTTTGACTTAAAGTCCCTTTTTGTTGACTTTTGAAAATGACCTATAATGTTGAAATTGATAACTTTTTGTGAGAGCATTTCTTGGACTTGAAGTATGAAGATGAGTTGTAGGAAATGTCTTTCTCTTCAAAATGAGCTTTGGATGGAATTTTTCTGATAATCCATGTGAAAGTTATGCCTTGGTCAATTTACAGTTGACTTTTTCAGCTGTCCAAATAAGGAATCTTTTGCATCTTGGTGATTTTTGAGCCAAGCTTTGAGAATCATGATCAAGCATTGATCAAATGATGTTTGTGACTTCAAAATGAGATGTTGACCAAAAATTTGAACTTTTGACTGTCAAATGACCATTTTGCCCCTACAGTTGACTGTAGTGCAATTAGGGTTTTTGACTGTGCAATTTTGTGCTGAAAGTCTTGAAACTTTGCATGAGGATACTTGACCATATTTGTAGGCATATGAGACTTGATTGGACCTTTGGAAACTTCATTTTCTTGATCAGAACCAAAACCCTAATTTTGACTGCTTAGGAGGCCCTTGAACTGTGCAACCCTTGGGGGAATTTTGAAGCTTGTCTTGGCAAATCTTGGAGAATATGGGAGGGAAAATTTTGGGGTACAACAGACGCAATAGGTTTAATCTCTCCAATCATGTCAATTTCCCACATTGCAAACGGCCACAGAGCATTCATGGAATTTAGAGGAATAGGAGGCACATGGACCTTGTCAGCATAGATTTGGAACTTGTGGCAAGTCCTTGAGTGATGATGGCAATCAGTTTCCATTGTTGACCAATAGTAACCAGCTTTCAGGATTTTCTTGGCCATAGTATGTCCGCTAGAGTGAGTCCCAAAGAGACCATCATGCATGTCTTTCATAATTTTTGTCTGCCTCCTTCTTGTCCATACATCAGAGTAGAGTAGAATCATGGTTGCATTTGTACAAGGTTCCATTGCTTAGGAAGAACTTGGCTGAAAATTTTCGTAAGAACTTTTTATCATTGATGGAAGCTCCTTCAGGATACTCTTGTGCTTCAAGGTATCTCTTCACCTCATGATACCAGGGCTTCTATGTGTCAGTGTCAAGCTCATAGAAGTGTGCAGGTTCGTCAAATCTCTCAATTATAATCATAGGAGCTTCATTGTCCCATTTGACCTTGAACATAGAAGACATTGTGGCCAAAGCATCGACTAACTGATTTTCTTCTCTAGGGAAGTGTTCGAAGGTGATTTCTTCAAAGTATGGAATCAGAGATAGCACAAGCTCCTTGTAAGGAATAAGATTAGGATGTTTAGTGCCCCTATCTCCCTTTACCTGGATAATCACTAAAGCAGAATCTACGAATACATTCAAATGCTTGATCCTTAAATCGATGGCAGCCTTCAGACCCAAAATGCATGCCTCATATTCAGCCATGTTATTTGTACAATCGAAGCACAGTGTAGTAGTGAAAGGGGTGTGGCAACCCTTAAGAGAAACTATCACAACACCAATTCCATTACCCAAAGCGTTGGAAGCCCCATCGAACACCATAGTCCATCGGGATCCTTGTTCAGGTCCGTCATATGGTCCAATTTTTGCACAGCCGGTCACTAACATGATATTTTCATCCGGGAAATAAAATTTCATAGATTGATAATCATTAACAGTTTGATGGGCCAAATGATCTGCTAATACACTTCCTTTGATGGCCTTTTGTGTTGTATATTGAATATCATACTCAGTCAAAATCATTTTCCATCTAGCTATCCGTCCTAAAAGAGCGGGTTTCTCGAAGATGTACTTGATAGGGTCCATCTTATAAATCAATAGAGTGGTATGAGTTAACATATACTGTCTTAACCGACGAGCATCCCATGCCAGAGCGCAGCAAGTTTCCTCGAGCAATGAATATCTGGTTTCATAGTCGGTAAACTTTTTGCTCAGGTAGTATATTGCATGCTCTTTTCAGCCAGACTCGTCATATTGGCCCAACACACACCCCATAGAATTCTCTAGCACAATAAAGTACATGATCAAGGGTCTTCCTTCAACTGGAGGCATGAGCATAGGAGGTTCTTGCAGATATTCCTTGATTTTGTTGAAGGCAGCTTGGCATTCATCATTCCATCTGACTACTTGATCTTTCTTCAAGAGTTTGAAGATTGGCTCACAAGTAGCAGTTAAGTGAGATATGAAGCGGGCGATGTAGTTAAGACGACCCAAGAATCCTCTAACCTCCTTTTGAGAATGGGGAACTGGCATTTCTTGGATGGATTTTACCTTTGCAGGATCAACTTTGATGCCTTTACCACTAACAACAAAACCTAGAAGTTTTCCAGATCTTACTCCGAATGTTCACTTATTAGGGTTCAACCTCAACTTGTACTTTTTAGCCTCTCGAATAGTTTGTATAGGTGATTGAGATGCTCTTCTTCAGTTTGTGACCTTGCAATCATATCATCCACATACACCTCTATTTCATGATGGATCATATCATGAAATAAAGCTACCATAGCCCTTTGATATGTTGCCCCTGCATTCTTTAATCCGAATGGCATGACTTTGTAACAAAAGGTGCCCCATTGCATAACAAAGGTGGTATTCTCCATGTCTTCGGGATCCATCTTAATTTGATTATAGCCAGAGAAACCATCCATGAAAGAGAAGACTTTATGTTAAGCGGTGTTATCTACCAAGACATCAATATGAGGTAGAGGGAAGTCATCCTTGGGGCTTGCCCTATTCAGATCCCTATAATCTACGCACATACAAACTTTTCCATCTTTCTTCGACACCGGCACCACATTTGCAACCCATTGAGGATAAGATGTCACAACTAGGAATCCTGCGTCGAATTGTTTCATCACTTCCACTTTTATCTTTTCAGACATGTCAGGCCACATGCGACGAACTTTTTGCTTGACAGGAGGACAATCTTCCTTTGTTTGCAGACGATGAACTACAATGTCGGTATCCAATCCTGGCATATCTTCATACGACCAAGCAAACACTTCCACATAGTCATGTAACATCTAAACCAATCTGCTTTTGACACTGCTTCCTATGTTGGCTCCGATCTTGACCTCTTTCTTGTCTGTCTCGGTACCTAGGTTGATGACTTTAACTGAATCTTCATACGACTGAATAGCTTTTTCCTCTTGCATTAGAAGTCTGGCTAGTTCTCCCGGTATTTCACAATCTTCCTCGCTTTCGTCTTTGGCTTGGTTAATTGGATGTTCAAAATCATAACTGGATATAGTAGAGTCACTGGCAATGAGATCTGGAGTGGACGAGGAACTGCAAGAGTGTGTGTGTGTGCATGTAAGATACATGGCTATTTGAAAAGTGTATTAAAGAAAAAGAAATACAATGAGCTCAAAAATTTGAATGCAAAATTCTAATGGTTTATATTGAATAATCATATGATAAAATGAACATAAATAAAACCCTTAACAAATGGACCATAATGCCTCAGGCCAGGAATATGGCTTAAAAGTCATTGTTTAATATTACAGATAAAAGGCTCTTAAATTGATAGAAAGCAATAAACAAGTAATTACTCCTCAATGAAGGATATTGGAACAAAGTCTTTTATGCGCCAATTGTTGAGCTCTATCGTAGTAGGGTATATCCATTCTTCAAAAGAAAACTCATCATCAGAATCCTCCACAATGTTTACTTCATGATTTCCAATACGGAGAGGGGGCTTTCCCGCAAGAACACGCCTAACCTCTTTCTGAGCCTAGATAGTGAAACCCAACTCATATTTATCTGCTTTGAACGGGATCTCGGGGAGTTGTCCCCAGGTATCACAGCTTCCATCTTCGACTGCAGCACGAGCATCCTTAAATGAAACCATCCTTGGCACAACCTTATCAGCTCTGGGCACGTCATAGGAAATTTTGGCAGTAGCAACCATAGGCGGAACAACTTCAAAAGCCTGGCACAGGGTTTCTATAAATTCGCCATCCATCTCCACATATTTGAAAGAATTGAGATGGCTTACCATAAATTCCTCCTCATCGTAAACAATGATGATCCTCCCATTGACTGGGTATTTTAGCTTTTGGTGAAGGGTAGATATTTTTTCCTCTGCTCCATGGATCCAAGGGCGACCCAGCAAACAGGAGTAAGTGGGACGGATGTCCATGATATAGAAAGTAGAGTTGAAAATATGTGAGCCAACCTTAATGGGGAGATCCACCTCTCCATGAACCATCCTTTTGGACCCATCGAAATCCCTCATGATAATATAACTCGGCTTCAACACCAGTCCTTCACAGTCTAACCGGTCCAAAGCACCCTTAGGTAGCACGTTTAAAGAAGAGCCAGTGTCAACCAAAACATGTGCTAGGGTAGTCCCCTTACATTCAACAGAAACACGCCAAGCTTTGTTATAGTTCCTTCCAAGTGGTGTCAGATTAGCATCATAGAACCCCAATCCATTATCAGCCGTCAAGCTCGCCACACAATTTTCGAACTGGTCAGTTGTGGTCTCATGAGGGACATGAGTTTTCTTTAAGATTTTGATCAATGCTCGGGCATGAGCATCGGAACAAAGTAGCAAAGATAACATGGAGATCTTGGAAGGGGTTTGCCCCAGCTGTTCCACTATATTGAAATCACTCCTCTTTATGATTTTCAAGATTTCATCCATTTCTTAAGTGGAAGGTTCCTCAGCAGCAATGTTTTTCGCAAGTGTCTCTGTCTCAGCAGGCTCAACTACTTTATCTTTACCTCTAATGACAACACTAGGTTTATCAGCGGTGATACGGACAAGTGCCGCTATAGTAGTTGGGGGTGAAATGTTAGGCGGAAATATTCTCCCAGTTCTTGTTACCTTACTAGAGCCGGTAATATTACCAATGTCATCAGCCTTGCTTTCTTCAATCCAAGCATCTTGCTTTATTCCATGGTAATACACTTCAGCACTATAATTCCATGGCACTGCTTTGTTGGAAGAGTACAGAATTGGCCCAGGGGCAGTAATTATCAGAGGAGAAACAATCGGTTCATTTGAAATCCTGATAGGCCCCTTTGAGGAGATCCTAAGAGGCTTGTTTGAAATTGTTATGATGGAGAGGTCTTCAATCTTATTGGTCAAATTTTTGATGGATGGAGTTCTTTCAAACAGGATCTCATGACTATTCATCATACGTTGAACACCTTATTTCAGTCATTTGCATCCATTAAATTGTTCGGTGCAACAATCATAATCTTTCAAACATCCAGGGAAAACCCCGACTCTCAGCAAATTCTTTTTGACAATGGTTAACGGAGTAGTTAGATCCTCGACGGAGGAATAAAAAATAGTGTCTTCAATTGCATTGACACCTTTGCCATGGTTTGGCATTGGTGCCGTTATCACATTGGGAATTATAGGCGGATAAAATTCAATTGTATTATTGTCTATTAGGTCTTGAATTTTTCTCTTCAGTGCCCAGCATTGATCAGTCTCATGCCCGGGACTATTTGAATGATATGCACACTTGGTATTCAGATTGTATTTAGGTGAGGAAGTGTTCGGATTGGACGGAGGATCACACAGTGTCACTAAGTTAACCTTTAACAGGTGTTGTAAGGCTTGGTATAGCGACATGCCTATCCTTGTGAACTGTCTTCGTGGAGCCTCAAATCGTTTATGATTGAAAGATTGTCTTTGAACAGGAGTAGGGTTGGAGATCTGAACAACATTAACAGACGTACGGTTATCCTTCTTGGTACGGGACCTTGCCCCATACACAAAATTTGTTTCTTTCTTCCCATGAAGGGTTTCTTTACGGGGTTGGAGGTGGAAGCAGACGCCACAGGGATTTTCGCGCTCTTGATACCACTTTCGACCTCACCGGTTAGGATCAGCTCGGTGAAACTGGACGAAGAACACCCAACCAATAAGTTAAAAAATGGACCAAATAACGTACCCATAAACATATCAATATGTTCCCTATCAATTAATGGTGGTTGGACCCTACTGGCAAGATCCCTTCACTTTTGGGCGTACTCTTTGAACCCCTCGTTTTTACCCATCGTCATGTCTTGCAGTTGAACTCTAGTCGGCGCCAGGTCGGCATTGTATTGGTATTGGTGATAGAAAGCAGTGGCCAAGTCTTCCCAGGTGTGGATACGGGAACCCTCCAATTGGTAAAACCACTCTAGTTGAGTCCCAACCAAGCTTTCTTGAAAGAAATGGACCCAGAGTTTCTTGTCGGTGGTGTGCGGCTATATTTTACGCACGTAAGACTTAAGATGAAGCTTTGGGAAGGAAACCCCATCATATTTAACGAAGACTGGTATCTTGAATTTATGGGGAATGACAACCCCGAATATTAAACCCAAATCATCAAAATCCAAACCAGGAATAGCTTGAATCTCAACGGCCTTCAGTCTATCCTCTAGCTGCTTGTACTTATCGTCGGTAGGAGGATATTGCTCATTAAAGTAGTCTTCATCACCAGACACTTGATCATTGACATACCCAACTTGGGTACTCCTTGCTTCTTCAGCTTGATTTTCGTCTTCCTCAGACGAATCTTCAACTATCGGCATCTGGCGGATCGACTCTCTGAATCTTTTACCCATGTTGACTAAGGCTTTCCTTTTTGGTTTCTTTTTGGATGCCAACAACGTCATCAACTCTTATTGCCCCTTTTCCAGGGTTAGCAGAGTCTCTTGAAACTTGGAATTTGGTGCTTGTAGGTCCTTCACTGTTTTCTCGATATCCATCTTACTGAAATAAACAACAGAAAGATAAGGAAACCTGTTGTGGAAATCCTGTTTATGTTATGATGCATGAAAAATGTGTATGCAAATGATTTCAAGGATTTATAAGATTTAAAATTGTCTAGACAAAGAATGAACAAACGTGAAATTGCATTAATCAGTTCGAAATGGTTACTACGTGCCTCTTGGGCTTACAGGATAAATTCCTAAGACAAAAAGGCCGAACACATCCTCTTTGATGCAATATAGGCGTTCATGCTTTGTTCTTCGTGAAGTTGCCTTGTAAGTTCCAAAACCCTTTTCTCGCTTGCGTAGAACTGAGCTTCGAAGGTGTCTCGCTCTTCTTTTAGCTAAATCCAACCTTTTTGAAATTCTTCAAGAGAAGTAGGCATGTTGGGATAGAGGATAGTATACGGGACATCTCCTTCAGCAACAGGCTCCACGATAATAGGTAGGACGGAGGGGTAAGGCATTACGAGCTTCTGAGCACGAGCTCGCACCCACCTAAGGTAAGGCTCAAGGGGAATAGAATTCTTGTGTCCCAGTGTCTTGCTATCCACTTTGTTTACCATCCTCCAAGCTCGTACAAACCTATGACGGTAGCCTTGATCGTCGCTCTCGTAGTCGAAAACCATTCCTTGGATGAGCATATCATGAGGACCATCTCTTCGAGCATGCCCAAACTGTTGCAAAGCTAAACAAGGGTTGTAAGTGATACCTCCCCTAATTCTAAGTAAAGGGACATTAGGGAATTCCCCACAATGGTCGATGATAGTAATTTCCTCCAAGGATCGAGAACACCAGTGAATATCCGAATGTCTGAGCGACATCAACCTATTGGACCATCTCAAACCTTGCTCGTTCTTCACAACGGATCGGGGGAGGTACGAAACAAACTACCTAACCAATAGAGGAGTGTAACACATGAGGGTTCCTCTTTTCTTCATGGTGTGAGAGTGA
Source organism: Vicia faba (assembly GCA_948472305.1). NCBI lineage: Eukaryota > Viridiplantae > Streptophyta > Magnoliopsida > Fabales > Fabaceae > Vicia > Vicia faba. The sequence continues at coordinate 89,631,149 of OX451738.1, forward strand.
AGAGAATGTAGGATATCTCCCAACAAAGTAGGCACCGGATTGCGAGATATGAAGATTTTGACAACATTTACATCTATAAGTTGGTCAGGATTTGGAAATAGTACCATCCCATAGATGAGAAGGGCCAAAATTTCTTCAAAATCTTGTAAATCCAGAGTGTTCCAACAATCTTGAGCTTTCTCCAACAGGAACTTGGCTAGGAACCCTTTGACACCACTTCTTGTTTCCCAATTAACCGTGACGTCAGATTGTTGCAAGTGAAGAGCTCGGGCAATATCTTCAGGGATCTGGTCCCTTTCAATACCGTTGAAAGGTAGTTGGTTAAGAATAGGAATCCCCAAGAGTTGAGAGAATTATTCTATAGTACGTACAAGCTGGTAATCAGGAAAGGTAAAGTAATGGTGCAAAGGGTCGAAGAACTGGAAAAGCACCTTCATCAGGTCTTCATCAATTCTTGAGGTAACCAAGTTGAGGAGTCGACCGTGTCTTTCGGTGAATGAAGAGCTCTCAGGAACCCTCGATGTTAACTCTTTGAGTTGAGAAGGAATTCTTACGAGATTGACTTGGATAGTATTCCTGCGGGTGGAAGCCATGTCCTACAAAACAGAACAAAGATAAATCCCAAAAAGTCCTTGAAATGGTTAATGCAAATGCAATGGTATGATGCTATAATGTTATGTACAAGTAAGAATATTCACACAAAGAAAACAAGTCCTTAGGTTTAGGCTTGTATGAGGTTCATAGGTAAGTACCCTCTTGAAGTTTGGTTGGCTCAACTTGTCCTAGAAAGTAACCGGGTTCTAGGGGATCTCAATATCACTGATATTTCTTCATCGGGCATTATTTCAGCGCAAGCCTCTTTATTAGCGACTGAAATATCCCGAAAGTCCGATCTCAATAAGCATAGTATCGAGTATCAACCAACTTCGGACTGCACCAAAACCGGCTACCTCACTACTTCCTAAAGGCCAAGTTGTTCAAGTAAAGGTTCTAAAGTCAGTTAGTGCTTTATGACACCACACAACGACCCCACATTCTCCTTGACTACTCAAGGTCTACCGGTACCAACAAATCTGTCACACTAACGTAGCTATTTCTTAGACCATTTCGGTATACCCCGCACAGTTTCCATAACTTATTGCTACTTACCTAAATGTGCCCCAGATCTGGGTAGAGGATCAAAACAAGCTCAAACAAGGAACCATAATGTAAAGAAAACAATTCAAATAAGAAAATCAAATAAAGGTGATATATCCCTAAGGTAACCCCACTTTTAAGTTCTTTTCTCCAGCAGATTCGCCAGTTCTATAATACGGTGGGAGAACTGACTTGGGTATTTTGCGTTTTTATCGCAATTGTTGCGGATAACAAGAGTCGCCACCGACTTTTCTTTTATCTAATAAAGGAAAGGGTGAAAAGAACATGAAATAACTTTGAGATTATTTTCTTGAGTTCGGGGGGTAGATTATGAAAAGGGAAGGTGTTAGCACCCTTTTCATCCATAGTTATCTATGGGTTCTTGGTTGCTTTCTAGATCATTGCTTTTGTTTGAAAGTGTGCTTTGTGATGGGTTTTTGAAAGTATTTTTGAAAAGATCCTTTGTTTAGGAAAACTTTGTAATGATTCTCGTTTCTATAAGAATGTATACAAAGTGTTGGACTTTTTGAAAATATTTCATGTTTTGAAAGTGTTTAGTATGCGTTTGAAAAGATATTTATTTTGAAGATGAGCAAGCAACTAAGAAAATTTTTACCTACTCAAAAGTCTTTGTTCTTTTCCTCCTCCTTTAGATGTTGCTATATTACCATTGATTGGTAAGAAGCCTTATCTTTGGATGTAAAGGGACGGGCGTGGGTCATCGTATGGTCATGATAGCAATGTTGTGAGATATCTTAGCATTTCTCTTGAGGGACAAAGATCAATTGTAAGGCAACATTTGAAGCATCATCGAGAGACTATGATATTGTATTTTTTTTATTGTTTTTACTAAGACGCCTCACATGCACAACATGACCATTTTTCATAAGGCAACAAGTGGAGTTAACCCTAGAGGTGCAAGTGCGCAAGTGTTTATATTTTATGCTTGATTTGTCTTGAATTATAGTTGTCTAAGTATTGATTTTATCTTTCCATATAAATCCTAATTACTAGCATTTATATGAAAGCGATAAATTGCAGAAAGTAAATATCCTACACTATTACAATGACTTGGGGATGGGGTATACAAATTTACAAATGAGGGTTGCAAGAAATTAAAGTCCTAATTATCTATTACAACCATATTTAAATAATGTACAAGAATTGAAATATAAAATATATTTGTTTTGTTTTTATGAAGAGAAGAAATAAATTTTCTTAAGGAAATGTTTTTAGTCTTTTTGTTTTAAAAGAAATAAAGCAAAGTATATGAATATAAAGTAATTTTTGGTGTTTTTGATTAATGAAAATAAAAATGATGATAAAAATAATTAGAGAATAAAAGTTAGAGTCAACGCATTGCTGAAAGAATAGAAATAAGAGAGAGCAGAAGTTCTGACTCAGATGCGCTGCAAATCAGAAAGAAAATGTTAGCAGAAGTGGGGAAAGCCAGAAGTTCTGGATCCAGACGCGCTAAAGTTCTGAGGTTGCTGGGAATAAAGGAAAGCCTAGAAGTTATGATTGCTGAGAGAGCCTAAAAGTTCTTATGCAGCTGGAAACCTAGAAGTTCTATTGGTACTGGAAGGCTAGAAGTTCTGATAATGAGCAAGTGAGGTGTCAATGCTGTTGGATGTGAATATCTAGAAGTTCTGGTCCAGGAGTACTGTTTTGACAAACAAATGGAGGGGTTTATCTAGAAGTTCTGGTCCAAGAATATTGTTTGACAAATAATGGGGTAAAAATGTCAAGAAATAAACATAAAAAGATGCTTTTGGGGCTAGAACCCAGGACCTTTAACACTATTGCCTTATGTGCGCGCTCTCTACCACTGGGGTGGCTATACATCCGGTATTAGAAACAAAAACATAAACATATATTACAAAGTAAGTTCTAATGATGAACTTCATCTTCTTCTTCGCGCCAACCAGAGTATCTGCAACTTAGTCATTTCTCAACAAAAATGAAAAATGCAAACATAGAAGTCATGGAAAATTTCACAATGGTTTCAGAAATACAAAGCACCAAAACTATAAACCAGAAGCAAACATGAATTTTGTTAATCCTAATTCTGAACCCTAATTTTCTCAAGAAGTTCTGATATGAAATTATCTTTACTTAGGCCATATAAATGAAATCTATAAATATGTACAGATTTAGAGCCATGATATCTACATTGTGTCTTTGAAATTGCAAGTCTAATAATGCCTAAATAATGATATGAAAATCAGAAGAAACTTACCTTGAAGCTTGAAATTATTCTGTGAGTTAGAGCATGGTTTAGACTGCTGTGATGTTCTGGTCAGCTTCCTCAAGTTCCCAGAAACCTAAAGCAACCCTTAACTTGAGTTATGGCTGGTCGGAATGCTCTAGAGCAATCAAGATGTATAGTTCTGATTTTTGAAATGGATAGTGGTGAAGATTGTATTACAGTTTGAAAATAGAAGTTGGGAAGGCTTCTACGTGTATACTAGAAACTTTGTGGATGATTTGGCCGAGAAACGCACAAGAAAAATTAGAGTTTGGAGGCAAAAATCAGAAACTAACAGGTTTTGTGTTTGTGTTGCAGTTTCAGGTTCTTGGGAATTTTCAACAAGGTTTCAGGGCTTTTCCTAATACTTCCGAATCCTCTTTCAGTTTGCAAATGAAGTTTAATTTATAGGTAAAGGATTTAGAAACTTGGAGAAGTCAGGAGTACAACCATCATGTGTTATGGATCGTTGACTTATTTTTGAAGCGAGTTTAGACAAGCATGTTTCAAGGAAAGGTAGGGTGGTTAGCAACTTTAAACACGCGCAATCTAAGTTTGTAGGCATGAGTTGTAGGGAAGTACACTCAAAAACAAAGTAAAGTATGGGCTCCGAATAAACGTTGTACAAAAGTTTGCTTTTCAAGGACAGTAGTGGTACTTTCATGCCACACATGGGAAGATCTTTTGGATAAAGGCTTAAACACTAGGATAAAGACTCAAAAGTTGGTGTGAGCATTAAATTATGATGAGATTTAACAAGCAAGAAGGCTTGCAATATGAGATTATGCAGCCTAGCTTGAAACTGGATCATAAGTTCAGTATAAACGTAATTTAGATTAAGAACAAATGTCCAACTTCTGATCTTCGATTCTCCCTTCTCCAGCATGATCTGAAGGAATTCTCAGACTTTTCAGAAAGCTTGTAACATGCTTTGGAACCACTCTTTTAATCACTTTTGCTAACTCTGATTGTATCCACGTGAAAACTGGCCCAGAAGTTCTAACCAAATTCTGACTTGGAAATGCTCAGAATTTACTAAGTGTTTTAGTTTCATGGACGTGTCTTCAAGGGTTTATAACTTGAAATCCCAGCATTTCTAGGAGGAGTTCTATTCTGCAATGTTTTAGATCTCATTGAGATCTACAACTCTTATGTCAGAAGTTCTTCCTGAATCAACTTGCATCATGATGAAAATCTGGCAAAAAGTTCTGAACTTATCATATTTTCTTAACACTTAGAAAAAATTCTAAGTATTTAGAACTTTGACTTTTCCAAAGTAATTTTGACTTTTGATTTTCTTGATGAACCAACTTCATATTCTAACATATATTGATGAAATGTGATTCTTGAAACTTGATTTTCATCTAAGAGTCAAAGTTTGACTTTTCAGTGTGCATTTTGACCATTTTGTCCTTGTGCCAATTCCAAACCTAAATTGATGTATCAGTGCTGCAAACTTGAGTCATGGAAGATCTTGTGAGAAAAATCTTAACAAATTAGAGGGAAAATTTTGGGGTACAACACATGTCATTACATAACAGGTCTTCCAGTACAGGTCTCTCATGTTCTCGCTGTTTATTTCAGCAAGGAAAATGGCTCTTAAATAGAATAACAGAGATCTCTAAACTCAAGAGGCCCAGTTCAAGGAAATTTTCCTAAACCTATCCAAGGGGCAAGAAGAATTGAAAGCACTCATCAATGAGAATTTGACCAAGAAAAATCATGCCAACAACAAGGATGACCAGTTGGAACAACTGCAGGCTGAGATGGAAAGGATGAGAATCCAGATGAGTAATCAAATGGCTCTTATCCAAAACTTAGCTCGGGGACAGGAAGAGTTGAGGATTCACATCAGTAAGCTTCATCAAGACGGATGTAACCGTATGAAGCAAACAGTCGAGGCTGGGGATCAAGTCATTAATCAGCCCCTGATGAGACAAGAAGTTGGTTGGGTGGAGAGTAGACATTTCCAAAATACTGCTACGTCACAACCTCGCCAACAAAGACAGGTAATCAGCGTAAGCAGAATACATCTAAAAGACTCTTTACCGAAATCAACATGTCATTGGCTTAAGCATTGCAACACGTGTTGGAGGCCAAGCTGGTTACGTTGAAGGATCCACCCCAGAATCCCAACACTGCTTCCCCAATGTACAATCTAAGTGCAAGGTGTGCGTACCATTCCAATAGTCCTGAACATGACACTAATAGCTGTTGAACGTTGAGAAATAAGATTCAAGACTTGATCGACGAAGGAGTGCTGAAGTTTACATAAGATGGTCAAGCTGAATTCTTCTACCATCTCTCAAAGGCACACCATCTGAAGTGACAAATTTAGACAAAGAGGCTTTTTGTTCATTTAAATTCTCAATTTGTAATTTTTATTTTGATTGTTTGAACATTTAGTTATGTCAAACTTTGTTATTTCATCAATGTCTTGAATATGTTTGTCTTGAATCAATTCATTCATATTCACTATATTTAAAACCGTGCTTTTACTTCTTTAGTGATATTCAACTCTTGATTAAAAGTTATAAGCTTTTAGAGGGAGGATGACGAAAACGATACCACAATCTCTACAATATGCTTTTGAACAGACCCCGCTGACGATATACAGGTGTTGTTTCAAATCCTAAACAATGGAGTTATAAGGAAGATAATCCTTAGTCAACCCCATTGAGCCTAAGAAGTATGATTTTTTCTTTTCACACAAATTAAAACCCTTAATCATAACCTGGGGCAGGGTAGTTTTCTCAGTTAATTCAGATATGCATTCAGTCGCAAGCTCTACCTTCATACATGACAAATAGTGTAGAAGATGCCCTCCGAAAGATGATGATGGTTCCACATAATCGTCAAGACAGGCAGTCATTATCTCTCAAAATAAAAGCCCGTTAAGTCAAAAACCTATGAAGAAGACTTAAGAAAAACTGGGGCATCCTGCTGACTGTAATCGCAAAGGAAACAATTCAGGCAAAAGATAGGGATAAATAAAAAAAAAGAGGTCCTACAAATCCTCAACAAAAAAGAAAAGGTTACCAAAATGACTGCCTTCTCAAATGAACGTTCAATTCCTGAACCATCACCAAGTATCAAAGCAAAGATGCCATACTCAATTGGGATCTAAAGGCATAATTAACTGAGCATAGGATTGAAAAACATCACAAAGAACGAGTTGGGTACAAGTAAAATTCGAGCCTTTACCCTTTGTTTCTTGAACCGTGAACCAGGCCACATTATAAACCTTAAAAGTCCTAGCTGAAGCATGGGTTAGTTCGAAAGCATACTGTTACTGTTGTACCCCAAAATTTGCCCTCCCATATTCTTCAAGAAATTGCCAAGTCATGCTTCAAAATTCCCCAAGGGTTGCACAGTCCAAGGGCCTCCTAACAGTCAAAATTAGGGTTTTGGTTCTGATCAAGAAAATGAAGTTTCCAAGGGTCCAATCAAGTCCCACATGCCTATAAATATGGTCAAGTATCCTCATACCAAGTTTCAAGACTTTCAGCACAAAATTGCACAGTCAAAAAACCTAATTGCACTACAGTCAACTGTATGGGCAAAATGGTCATTTGACAGTCAAAAGTTCAAATTTTTGGTTAACATCTCATTTTGAAGCCACAAACATCATTTGATCAATGCTTGATCATGATTCTCAAAGCTTGGCTCAAAAATCATCAAGATGCAAAAGTTTCCTTATTTGGACAGTTGAAAAAGTCAACTGTAAATTGACCAGGGCATAACTTTCACATGGATTATCAGAAAAATTCCATCCAAAGCTCATTTTGAATATAAAGACATTTCCTACAACTCTTCTTCATACTTCAAGTCCAAGAAATGCTCTCACAAAAAGTTATCAATTTCAACATTATAGGTCATTTTCAAAAGTCAACAAAAAGGGACTTTAAGTCAAAGGCCATAAATTGAGATTGGTAAATCAAAATGACATGGGACCAAAGACATTGGTTATAGGACTCAAAGACCTTTCCAAAATGTCCAAGAACATGAGCAAAGCTTACAAATTGAGCAAGTTATGGCTTGTAGAAGTTGGGAAATTTTTGGATATTTTGAAAAGTCAACATTGATTCAAATGACCTAAAATTGCTAATGGGCCTCTTTTTCTTCCACAATTCATCATCCAAGGCATGTGCACGACCACTTGGCCCAAAGGGAAGTTTTTCTTCATTTTTTATTTATTTATTTGGATTTTTATTATTAATAATTCATTTAATTAATTAAAATACATGAAAAATACTAAACCTAAGTTTTTCAATCTTTTTATACATGAAATATACTCAATAATTCGTGCATGATCAGATATAGAAGGAATTGAAGTTAATTGGCCATGATTTGTACCAAATAGGCATGAAAAATATTTGAAAAGATCTTGGAAAATCAAATCTTGCAAGTCATGAATGCCAAGGTTTTTGGTTGTTTTCTTTGACCTAATTCATTCCATACATAAGCTGGATCAAGACCTAATGCTCATTACCAAAAAAGCTGCGCAAGAACTTGAAGAACAAAACTTGAATTTTTGCTTAAAAATTCCAAATCTGAAAACACACTTGCAGGTCGATTGAAGCCAAGAAATTCATTCCATCGCATCCCTGGGACATCAAGCAACGTACCTGGATCAAGAACACCAACCCTAACGCCTTAAATCATTGTACAGAAATCGAATTTTTCTCATAAAAATGCATATTCGTGTTTTAATTTTGAGGCATTTTCATGGCATTTTATTTATGTATTCATACTAAATGATGTATTCTGAAGCTAACCCAATTGTTTGATTGAATTTTTATGTACCCTGCGCGAATCTACCATTGTCGTATTTTAGGGTTTGCAGAACTTTGAATTGGGGGTTTTCATTTAAGGAACAATTAGCACATGGGACCTAGGCCATTCAACTCAGCGCTCTTGGACGGTCTCAAAACGCACCTCGCGCTCAATTTATGAGCCTCCACGAGCTATTCGCTATTTTCCAGAAAAGGGCATAAGGGAACAATATGAAAACCGTGGCCTATGTTCTTTGTGTTTCAGAAAGAAAAAAATGAACGTAGAAGAAGAAGATGAGGTGGCCGTCCAGGGTTGGGTGGTTTGAATTTCGCGCGAAAAAGGAGCACTAACTCTTGTTTTGTTTTATTATATTTATTTGTTATATTATGCACAGATGAACAAAGCAGCATGGTTGGTAAAGCGCCTGGTTGGTAATCTTCAGGACCTGGGTTCGAGCCCCAGGTCCCCCATCCCTTGCATATTATTTTTCATATAATGTTCACCTACAATTTCAGCGCTAAGGTGTATCGTGCATCTCCCAAATCAAACCTGCCACGCGTATGCTAAGAGCAATCCCAGGGCTATAATTGGAGGAGCATCATAGACTTGAGTCAAAGAGGCTACACGCTATCATGGAAGTCAACGAGGCCAAAGGCCATTGGGCCTAAAATGCTGAGATTACACCTCCACTTTGGGGACAGAAACCCCCCTAGGTTTGCTATCTCTTACATTATTTTTTTTCATTCTTTTTTTATTTCAATTATGATTCTTTTTAGTTAATTCTTTGAATTTAATTATTTTCACAATAATATAAAAAAAACAATAAAAAATCAGAAAAGATAAAAAATAATAAATATTTTTACTTAACTAGTATTTTTGTAAATAAAGTGCATTAATTAATTTAGTTTTTTTTTAATTTAGGTTTCAACCTTAACTTTTTTTAATAAAAATCTAAAATTGGTAGAATTAGGGTTTATAATCATTTTTATCCCTTTTTCTTTTCTCTCTTAATAATTAAATATTCCCTATTATTTACTTTTGTAATTAAATGGCATGTAAATAATTAGGTTAAATATTAGGTTAAAATTTAATCTTTTCTTAATAAACTAAAAACAACTAGAAATAGGGTTAGCATTTTATTTTAATTAATTCTTTTTCATTAAAATCATAAAATACAAAAATACCAAAAAGACAATTTCTTTTCCTTTTAATTTTATTAATTTAATAATCGTTTAATTTAATTTTGCAAAAAGGGTCCAACGCCCTCGTTTTTAATTCTTATTCAATTCGCGTATTTCTTTCTTTTTCTTTTAATATTTATGTATCTCTCCCAAGGCCATGTAACATTTATCTTTCGCATTTTTAATTCTTTATTTTCTGTCAAATCGGGTTCTGGAAATTTTGGCGATGTGGACCCGCGCCTTTTGTAATAGCTTTAGAACTTTTACTTCTCGCAATTTTCAACTGTTAACAAATGGCATGCAAGAATGAATGGACAAAAATAAAAACAAGCGCATAGATCACTAATAACATGACAAGATAAAATATCTGAATCGGACACACAAATCACACACCACCCCTAGGGTACGCCTCACTGTTGCCTTGCCTCGAAAGATGATTGTCGAGTAGAGGATGTCTTAGTAAGTCCTCATGATCCGGGAACCTGGCATGAGGGTAGCTTCTAAGGTGTCTTCCCATTGCTCTGGTGATCACCATGTCCCGAACCTCGAATTGACCCGAACACCTCCAACGGTGGTGCTACCTACCTCTCAATGGTGGGATGGCACTACTTTAAAGGACACTTACACAGACGAATTCCTTAGGGTAGGTAGACGACTCTAGATACTTGCTCTAATTTCAAAACAAATTCAAAAATACTTTTCACACCAACACATTTTCAAAAAGCTTTCGAAAGCAATTTTTCAAACACTCTTGAGGACTGATACAAGAGTCGAACTGAAATTTTCAAAGAAACTTTTTAAAACACCACAATTGAAAAGCAAACAAACCATTTTTGAAAACACAATGAGCAAGTATCTAAGAGCCCATGGATAACCATGGATAGAAAGAGTGCTAACACCTTCCCTTTCTATAATCTACCTCCCGAACCGAGAGAAATCTCTTTAAGGAATTTTTCTGTGCTTTTGTCCTTTCCATTTGGAGAAAATAAAAGACGGTGGCGACTCTTGCTTCCGCGACATTTCGCGAACCAGCATTAAACAGTCAGTTCCAGATCCACCGATCACAGTTACAAAAGGTATCCTGACTCCTGTAGGGTTCGCTATAAATCCTGAGCTGATATCACACTCTTACAAAATTTGTTTGTTTTACTAAAAAATGAATTTTCAAACTTCAAGACAGACATAAGCTTTGCATTCTTAAAATACCATTGTTTGCATATGACTATTTGTTCAACAATAGAGAAATTCGCACGACGGATATTCGATGAATAGAAATCCTCTAAGTGGACAGAATCACCTCATATAGAAAGACATTCCAGTGATAGGCCTTTCATAATCAAGGGGCATAGCATGATGTCCAGCTGACCTGGGGCAGTAAAGTCAAGGTTCAAGGAATCTCTCAAAAATGCCAAATAGCCAGGGGTAGATCTCCATCTGAATCACTTGGGGAATTGGACATGAATTCCAGCAATGAATCCTGTACGATCAAACACCATCTTCTGGAAGTATGGTAACACTTACTACTTTGGATAATGACAAATCTCCATACCTGGTGAACATGAACATAGTCGGAAAATACTATGCATGAACAAAGACCCGCTAGGTTGACTGGCCTAGGAAAAAATAAGGGCGTCCCGGCGAACCAAAAGGGTTCGGGAAAAAATTAGGGATATACATATGAAAAATCTGTACACCCGGCAAGTCAAAAACTTGAAAAGGCAGCTTGGGCAAAAAAGGGTATCCCGATGGACTGAAAATATGAAAGGACAGTTGTTGTACCCCAAAATTTTCCCTCTCATTTTACTCAACACATTCCTATTGAGATCCTTAACTTGCCCCAAGGATGCCCAAGAATTGATCAGGAAAATTCTCCTCCTAAGGCAATGAGCCCCCAACTAGGGTTTCTATTTTCATCAAGATCTTTGAGCTCCAATGGTATCCAATGCTTCCCATGGTCCTAACATGTCCTCAAGATCATCCATGCCAAGTTTCATGCTTTGCTAAATAAGTTTGCTCAAACAATTGCTCAATTATTGGAAAATCAACTATGCTAGATCAAAAGTCAACTATGACCTATATACAGTCAAACTTCAAGATTTTTGGTCAACATCAACATTTTGAAGTGATATCCATCATTTTATCAAAGGGTGATCATGATTCCTCAAGAATTGCTCCCAATAAATGCACCACTATTACATGTCATTTTTAGAAAGTCAATAAAAACCACTTTTTTCCAAGACCTTTAACATCAAGATAACATCTTCAAAAGCAAAATTAATCAAAAGATGGATTGAAATAGACATCTTGGGATTTCCAAAAAGTACAAGATCATCATCATGGGGTAAAAATTGAGCAAGTTATGGCTTTTACAAGTTGGGAAATTTCAAGAAATATGCATTGGGCAAATTTGAATTTTTAAGGCAATGGCTCAAATTCTTGAACTTCAAACATATTTCTAAGACCATAGAGGTCGCCTAAAAACATTTTTGCATAGTCTTGACTTTATTTGCATTTTATATTAATTTTATTTAATTAAAAATCAAATAAATCAAGATTATTAAAAATAATATGTTTAAGGCTTGCTTTAATGCATGGAGGGGTCCCAATTTTTGTGTACAACAAGGCCAAGATGTTTGCACTCATTCAAAATTCAAAAATGGACAAAATCCCATGACTTTGGCCAAGGTTAAAAATGGCCATTCATGGCATTCAAGAGCTTGTCCATAGCTGTTACAAACATGGCATTTTCGTGTTCTCTCACCACTCTCTATATAAACAAGCTTTTGGCAAGCATCAAACAGATATACATGACCTAGAGAACCCCTGTCCAATTTGCAAAAAAAACACCAAGTTGTCAAATTCGAATTTCCACTTCTAGCTTGTTTCAGTCCCAAACAAGTATCAAAACACGTTTCTGGAAGTCCCCTGGATCGATTCCAATCATCACCAAGCCTCAAAATAGTCTGAAGCACGTTATCACTACCTCACAGTTTGCATTTTTCTTTTGAATCTGATTTCTTTGATTTATGTAATAAAAACACATTTTAATCATGCATTATTGACCACTCTTATATTTGCTAGCTATCTGCATGATTAGATTCGAGTTTTAGTGCAAGAATCAAGTATCACCATTTTTAGGGTTCCAAGCTTAAATTTGGGATTTTTGGAAATAGCCAAAATTGGACCTAACCAAGGGTCTTTGCGTGCTCAGGAGGTTGAGGCCAATTCATCCATGGCCTCACCATAAATTTATCATGCGTATTTTTGCTTGTTTTGATTTACAGGTGCTATAGAGACATACAGAAAACTGTCACTATAGGTTATAGTCTTAAACGACGGACGAAGGAGGAAGAAGATTAGGTGTCAGTCCCCCACTGGAGGATTCAAATTAGCACGCGTTTTGTTTTTTTTCTCATATAATGTTTTTTTTATATATAATATATTAATGTTATTATATGTTTGAATGACCAAGACAACTCAGTTGGTAAGCTAGCGCAAGCGTAAAGGAGAGGACCTGGGTTCGAGCCCCAGGTCCAGCAGTTTATTTTTTCTAATAATTATTCAACATCTCCTATCCAATCATCCACCATACGTCCTCAGATCCCACCCCTTGGATCATCTCAAAGCAGATCCAATGCTCTATAATTGAAGATCCATGGTGCACTCCCTGAAGGCTGATTACGCTGGAATGCGCTGGCATTTGGGCCAGCACCTTTGGGCCTTGCAAAAATTTCAATTCACACCTCCCAGTTGGACAAAAGATATCAGGCCCATTCATCATATTTTTTTGGTCTTTATTTCTTTATTATAATTTTATTTTATTTGTCTTAAATTCATTTTCTTTAATAATTAAAAAAAATCAAAAAAATCAATAAATAGAATTAGGTTTGATAATTAAAATAAATTTTTCTGAAAAAAATAATTAATTAATTAGATTATTATAACTTGATAAATTTTATTAAATAAAAATTAATTAGATTTAGGTTAAGTTTTCAAATATTATTTTAACATAAAAAAATGACAAAAATATTTTCTCTTTAATTGATAAGTTTTTGGGACTTAGATTTTATTCCCGTCTTAATTTTTTCGCGCGTTTATTTATTTTCATTTTACTTTCCAATTAATGTAACTGTTAGTGGTTTGTAATAGTTGTGAATTAGGTTTTCATTTACTGTTTTTATTTACCGCTTTCCCTCAAGTTTGGTTATGTAACCCCCTCCCCAAAGCCTTGTAATAGCTAGGTTTAAGATTCTCGCATTTTAGTTTTTCGCTACTATTAACTGTTAGATGTATGGATAATAGGATTGTATGCAAAAGATAAATCAAATGTTTAAAACAATAGAACACCCTAACTGTGCAAAGATAAATAAACTGAAATCAAACACTTGCATATGCTCACCCCTAGGGTATCTCCCACTTCAGTTGCCTCAGAAATATGGTCACTATTCTCGAATGTGAGAATTCTTAGTGACTGTCCTCTAATTCAAAGATCACAAGTCCCTTTAGAAGGTTTCCTCGATAAAACAAAATGCGATCTTAGAACTTTAGGACAGTTACTAAGAGATCTTGCCATGTTGCCTTAAGTGACCGTAATCGTCCCTTTTGATTGTCCCTTAAACTCCAACGATGGAGCTACCTACTCCTTAATAGTAGGATAGCGCTGTCTAAAGGAAATGAGAAAACGAACAGTCTTTTTCGAGTAGGTAGAAACTTTTAAGTACTTGCTCAAAACAATCAATTTTTCACACTTACACTTTCAAACATTTTTTAAACAAAGTTTTCAAAAATGCTTTATCACACTCTTGAGGACTGATACAAGGGTTACCATAAAGTGAAATGCCATACTAAGGCATTTTCAAAACTTTTCAAAACACACATAAAAGCAATTTAAAAATGAGCAAGTGCCCAAGAGCCCATGGAAAATCATGGATAGAAAGGGTGCTAACACCTTCCCTTTCTATAATCTACCCCCCGTACTCAGAAACATCTCGAAAAATGTTTTTTCTGTTCTTTTTCCCTTTTCCTTTGTTGGATAAAATAAAAGACGGTGGTGACTCTTGCTTACCGCAACATTTGCAAACAAAAAACACAAAACCAGTATTAAACAGTCGGTTCTGCCACCGTATCACAGAACTAACGATTCTGCTGGGGAATTATTATAAATGTGGGGTTTACCTTAGGGTCTAGATCATTTCTATATTGTTTGCTTGTTTGCTTGTTTGTTTGCTTTACTTTTAAGGGTATCTGTTTAGTTTGTTTGGATCCTAAACCCAGATCAGGGAATTCCTTTTAGGTAAGTAGCAATAAACTGTGAGGGAGCTATACGGGGTATACTGACACGGTTGAAGCAGTAGCTACATTGATGCGATACTTTGGTGTATACTGGTAGCCCTTGAGTAATCAATGAGAATACGGGCCGATGCATGGTATCATAAAGCGTTAACTGACCTTAACACCTTTATTGACCAACTTGGCTTTTTAGGACATAGTGAGATAGTCGTCTTTGGTGTAAACCCGAAGTCGGTTGATACTCGATGCTACACTCATTGAGGTTTGACTCTTGAGTTTTGTTTGGTGGCAAGTCAATTGTCTATCAGAACGAAATTTGGGGGAAAGATCGGTGATATTGAGATCCCTTAGAACTCAGTTACTATATTTAGGACAGGTTGAGCCGATCCAACTTCAAGAGGGTATTACCTTAAAACCCATGCAAGCCTTAAACCTAAGGTCTTTGTGTGATTTGCTTGTGTTTGCTATATCTTCTATATCTGAGCATAATAATGATATCATAACATAGCATATCATACTAACCATTTCAAGGATTCTTAGGGTTTATTTTTGTCTTGTTTTGTAGGACATGGCCCTTGCCCGCAGATTCACTATCCAAGTCAGTCTGGTAAAGGTACCTCCTCAGCTTAAGGATTTAGTATCAAGGGTTCCTGAAAGCTATCCCTTCACTGAATTACATGTTCGACTTCTTAGCTTGGTCACCTCAAACCCTGATGAAGAAATGTTGAAAGTGCTCTTTCAATTCTTTGACCCTCTACATCACTGCTTCACTTTTTCGGACTACCAGTTAGTGCCTACTATGGAGGAGTTTTCTATGTTACTGGGGGTGCCTATCCTTAACAAGGTACCTTTCAATGGTATGGAAAGAGACCCTAAACTTGAAGATATTGCTAAAGCTTTGTCCTTACAACGGTCTGACATAGTAGCAAATTGGGAAATCAAGAGAGGTGTCAAGGGTTTTTTTGGCTAAGTTCTTGTTTGAGAAAGCTCATTGTTTTTGGGATACCCTGGACTTACAATTTTGAAGAGGTGTTAGCCCTTCTCATCTATGGGTTGGTACTGTTTCCTAATCCGGACCAGCTCATAGACGTGAATGCGGTTAAGGTTTTCCTGTCACGTAATTCGGTACCTACTCTGCTTGGAGATATCCTACATTCTCTGTATACTCGCACTATAAAGAAAAAAGGGACCCTTATGTGTTGCACTCCTCTTTTGGCTAGTTGGTTTATTTTGCACCTACCCCGATCCGTCTTGAAGAATGAACAGGGTTTGAGATAGTCTCATAGGCTAATGACTCTTACACATTTAGGTGTTCATTGGTGTCCTCGGTCCTTGGAGAATGTTACCATCATTGATCGATGTGGAGATTTCCCTAATGTCCCTATTTTAGGCATTATGGGAGGAATCACTTACAATCCTTGTTTGGCACTGCGACAGTTTGGATAGGCGAGAAAGGATGGTCCTCATGATACGCTTATCCAAGGAATCGCCTTCGACTATGAGAATGATGCTCAGGGTTACCGTAAAAGGTTCATGCGGGCTTGGGGCATGGTACATAGAGTTGATAGCAAGACACTAGGGCACAAGAATTCTATCCCTCTTGAGCCTTATCTCAAATGGGTATGAGCCCGTGCTCAAAGTCTTATGATGCATTACCCTGCCATCCTACCTATGATTATAGAACCGGTTGCTGAAGGAGACACTACTTATCTTGTTCTTTATTCTGACATGCCAACTGATCATGAGGAGTTACAAAAATCCTGGGTTCAACTTAAGGAGGAGCGGGATACGTTCGAAGCTCAATTCTACGCCAGCGAGAAGAAAGTCCTAGGACTCACTAGGCTACTTCATGAAGAGAGGAATATAAACGCATACATTGCACCAAAGAGGACGCGCTTATGGGAAACCTAATTTTCTTTTTGCTTTAAGTTTTATTTTGTTTGATTGTAAGCCTAAAGGTCACTCTTTGTAATAATTCAAACTTATTAATACAATTAACGTGTGTTTCTTTTTGTTTAAGCAAATATGAGTCTTTAAGAATCCTTGAAATCATTGCATACGCATATCATCCATGGCATTGCATAAACAGGTTTCAAAGTAGGATTCTCATCTTCTCCATTGTTTATTTCAGCAAATAATGGCTTATGAACAAAGTATCAAGGATCTCCAGGCACAAAATTCCCAATTCCAGCAAATGTTCGTAGCTTTGGCTAAAGGGCAGGAAGATCTGAAGGCCCTTATTCTGAAAGAGAGAAAGAAGAAAGCAAAGAAACCAGTTCGTGTTGTGAGTGTTGGAAGAAGAAGGCCAGCTAACCGAGCTCTAGACTTTGAAACTCCATCAAAGGGAGGGGACAATCAAGAGGAGGAAACAAGAGAGGAAGACTTTAGTCCAAAAGAATCCGATGATGAATCTGACTATGATAAGGAATAATATCTTCCTGCTGATGAAAAATACAAATAGCTGGAGGATCGTTTGAATGCAATGGAGGTTCGGAAGGTACCAGGTTTGGATTTTGAAAAGATGGGTTTGGTCTTTGGGGTTGTCATCCCGCAAAAGTTCAAGGTGCTGGTGTTCGCCAAGTATGATGGGGTTTCTTGTCCTAAGCTTCATCTCCGTTCTTATGTGAGGAAGATTCAGCCTCACACTGCTTCTTATGTGGGTCCATTTCTTTCAAGACAGTCTGTCCGGGACTCAGCTTGAGTGGTTCTATCAGCTGGAGGGAATCAATGTCTGTAGATGGGAAGATCTGGCTGGTGCTTTTTATAAGCAGTATCAATATAACACTGGCCTTGCTCCTATCCGTACTCAACTCCAGAGTATGTCTATGGGTGCAAGCGAAGGTTTTAAGGACTACACTAAGAAGTGGAGAGATTTGGAAGGGAGAGTCCAACCCCCTTTGTTTGGTAGGGAGTTGGTAGACATATTTCTTGGTACACTATCTAGTCCATTCTTTAATCACTTGATTGGTAGCTCCTCAGCTGGTTTTACTGAGCTGATATTGACTGGAGAAAGGGTAGAAGCTAGGATCCGAAGTGGCAAGATCCAGAAATACACCTCTTCAAGTACAGTGAAAAGCCATTCATGGGTAAGAAGGAGGTCAATGCTATTTACAATCCAAGAAGTCAGAATAGAACTGAGCACTGTCCAACGGTAGGGGCTGTGATTGAAGGAAAATTGCGACCAAAAGCGCAGCGGAATTTAAAATTTTCCTTTAGTGATCCTTACGAATGAGCATGGTCAGTGATAGAAATATTTACCTCTTGTGGCGATTCATACCTTTGCTGTTGTGATCACGAGCGTTGATGAAGAACAACGCCTCTACTCAGTCCACACGAACAGATCGCTTCCGGTCATAGTGCTAGCTGATCACGAACGAAAACTTTGAGTGAGAGAGAGAATCAAAAACGAAATTGCATCAAGTGAAATTGCTTCATCACAAGGGATCTATTTATAGAATCACTCGTGTAGGTTACAAGCTAAAAGCCCAATTAAGGCTATAAGCTAAAATCCCAATTAAGCTTATGGACATCATACCTTATGATGTACCATATATCACTTATCCACGTGGTACCTTACCACTTTCCGTATTACACTTAAGTGCACCGTACCTTACGGTGTTCCTTATTTATTCTATCTCTCATCAACCTGTCCTTATGTGTGTGACCCTGTAGGTTTTCGCGACGTTGGCAATTATGTTAAATCACACATTTAATATAATAAACAGTGAGCGGTATCTAGCAACACATCACTGTTACCCAAGTCACGAAAATGTCATGTGATCTGACCAAACCTTTTCCGTGATAATATTTGTGTTGTACAATTACCCTTTTGCCCTCATGTCTATATTGAACACAAGGCATACACTGTGTCACCCTTGTCCAGTTCAATATTGGGCCCTTAGACATTTATCCTGTTATGCAGGATGAGAAAATTCCATCTAGGCCACTCATGTCCCTTAGCATGCTTTGTGAAGTACCCATCAACCGTCTTTATAGTCATCCAGTTACGGATGACGTTTGATCAGCAATAAAGTACTTGACTCTACATCTAGGGTCCATAGTGGTTTCAGGTCGAAGGGTGGTATACACCATTATCATCATGAGAATAACTTATGACACTTTGCATAACATTCTATGTAGTATTCTCATAGCGGGTCAATCCAGTATAAATATTACTCCTAATATTCATGCCTATGTCGAGACTTAATAACTCCTTATCTATGATCCATGAGATGTGATCATCGATCTATCTTCATAATAATCTTAATGCTTTAATGCTATCCCACTTCACATTAAAGCTTGACTACGGATACTTTAAGAATAATGTCTTATGTTTAATGGGATCTCATGATTAAGTCACACTTAACATTTCATTAAACAAATAAACCATTCTAGGGACTTTATTATTTTGGAAAGCAAACATAATAAAGAAATGCCTTTTATTATTAATAAATAGTTCGATACAAGTACCAAAAGTATTGGCTTATAGGGCTTACACCAACAGTGATGATACCTAGGTCTGTGGCTACTCAACAACGAAACAATCAGCCAAGGGTAGAAAGACCTCAAAGGAAGTTCACCCGGATCAATATGACGTTGTCTAAGGTTTTACCCCATCTATTAAAATCTAACTTGGCGACCTTAAGGGAGGCTCCCAAGAATCCCAACACCACATCTTCTTGTTACAATCCAAACGCCCGATGTGCTTACCATTCTGAGAGTCCAGGCGACGATACAAATGACTGTTGGACTCTGAAGAATAAGATACAGGATCTAATCGGAGTAAAGGAGGTTGCGTTTGATGCTCCTGAGATGCCTAATGTCATAACTACTCCCATGCCCAAGCACAACCGTGGTGTTAATATCGTTGATACCGATCTATTTGTTACTTATGTTGATGAAGTTTCTACTTCTCTCATGACCGTCAAGAAGAACTTTTTGCTGGCCGGTTTATTTCCAGGTTGTGGTGAAGGTTGCCACATGTGTTTATCTCTTCCTTCTGGTTGTTATTTGCTGAAGGCAGGTGTTCAATGCCTGATGGATAACAAAGAGATTTTGTTCGAAAAGACTCTGGTTCCAACTGTTCTACATGAAGATGTTGCTATCATAACCATTTCCGCCAATCCTTCTAAGGTCTCCTCCAAAAGGCCTGTTAGGATTACATCTGCTCCAAGAATTGCTCCATTAATAATCACTTTTCCTGGCCCTGTACCATACTCCTCGAACAAAGCTGTTCCTTGGAATTATGGTGTCGACGTTTACTACCATGGCGTCAAGCAGGATTTGTTAACCATTAAAGACAAAAAAACTGAAGAGGTTGATCCCGATATCAGTAACATTGTCGGGACCAGCAAAATTACTCGAAATGGAAGGGTTTTCTCTCCCGAGATCTCCCCGAAGACTGTTGCTAAGCCTGTCGTTATTCTATCTGTTGTTCTGGCTAATATTCCTGTTACTACTCCCATCCTTACTCCAATTGTTACCCCTGTCGATGAGTCAGCTGGGACTCGGGGAAAAGAGGTTGTAGGTGAGCCTTCCCGGACGGAGGCACCTAGAAAAGTTATTTTGGAATCCTCTAAGCAAGAAATGGAGGAGATCTTAAAGATAATTAAGAAGAGCGACTACAATGTGGTCGAACAGCTGGGGCAGACCCCTTTGAAGATATCAATGTTGGCTCTACTATTGTGTTCCGAGGCCCATGCAAAGGCTTTGGTTACATTTCTCAAGACTGCGCATGTGCCGCAAGAAACCTCCGCTGACCAATTCGAGGATTGTGTGGCCAGTCTAACTGTTGATAATGGGTTGGGTTTTTCTGATGCTCATTTGACACCCAAGGGGAGAAAGCATAATGATGCTCTGCATGTCTCGATCGAATGCAGGGGCACTACTATGGCCCATGTGCTAGTGGACACTGGATCGTCACTGAATGTTCTGCCCAAGAAGGCTCTTGATAGGCTAGATTGTGAAGGTTTTACCTTAAAGCCCAGTAACATTATGGTGAGGGCTTTCGACGGTTTAAAAAGAATGGTGCACGGGGAGGTGGACATCCCTGTCAAAGTGGGTTCCCATACCTTTGAATACACCTTCTACGTGATGGATATCAGGCCATCTTATTCTTGTTTGTTGGGTAGTCCTTGGATCCATGAAGCTGGAGCCGTTACTTATACACTGCACCAAATGTTGAAGTATCCAGTGAAGAGAAAGATTGTCATCGTGCATGGTGAAGAGGAGTACATGGTAAGCCATCTGAACTCTTTCAGGTACGTGGAAATGGACGGTGAATTCATAGAGACCCCTTGTCAACATTTTGAAGAGGTTCCCCAGACTATGGCATCAACCGAGACTATTACCAGTGTGCCAAAGATCACCAGACCTCCCTTGAAGATGGCTCCTCTCAAGGACGCCAAAGCAGTAGTTGAAGAAGGTGGGTGTACCATTTGGGGACAGCTCCCTGATTTCCCTTACAAAACTGACAAATTTGGTATGGGATTTACTTCAGGAGCTCAAAGGGTTATTCGACGTGCTCGGGCTGGAGGACCTCCCCTACGCATTAGCAATCATGGGATCAATGCTATAGAAGACAATGATGAGGATTCTGATATTGACAGTTGGATCTACCCTACTACCAATGGTGGACCTAGTAACTGGACGACCAAAGATTTTATGCCGACTACTTTTGTTCAGCAGTAATTGTCTTGTTTGTTTTTAGGATTTGTAATAAACAATATAAACTCTATGGCCTTGTGTCTTACCCGAGGCACAATGGTTTATTTGTGAGGGTTATTATATGTTATTATCATATGTCATCAATAAAACATTGGACGTTTTTGCACACAAATTTTGTGCTCTCTGTTTTTCCTTCCTGCCTTTTACTTTGTCTATACAGCTATGCTCTTACACACACTCACATATCAACTGCAGATCCATATCCACTCTGGATCCCATCGATAACATTTCTACTATTGCCAGTTATAACTTCGAAAATCCGATCAATCAAGCCGAGGACGAAGGTGGGGAAGATTGTGAGGTACCTGGAGAACTTGCTAGACTGTTACAGCAGGAAGAAAGGGTTATACAGCCTCATGAAGAGCCAGTTGAGACAATAAACTTGGGCACAGAGGTAGACAGAAAAGAAGTCAACATCGGTGCAAATCTGGAGGTTAATGTCAAACAGAGGTTGATACAAATGTTGCACGACTATGTCGAGATCTTTGCCTGGTCATATGAAGACATGCCAGGACTGGATACAAATATCGTGCTTGACCAGCTACCAACTAAAGAAGATTGTCCTCCGGTTAAACAGAAGGTCCGTCACATGCGCCCTGAAATGTCAGATAAGATCAAAGCAGAGGTTATGAAGCAATTCAACGCTGGGTTCTTAACTGTCACCTCTTACCCCTAATGGGTTGCCAACATGGTGCTGGTACCTAAGAAGGACGAAAAGGTACGTATGTGTGTGGACTACAGAGACTTGAACAGGGCAAGCCCCAAGGATGACTTCCCTCTTCCCCATATTGATGTTCTGGTTGACAACACCGCACAACATAAGATCTTTTCCTTCATGGACGGTTTCTCTGGGTATAATCAGATCAAGGTGGCTCCTGAAGACATGGAGAAGACAACCTTTGTCACGCAGTGGGGAACTTTCTGGTACAAGGTGATGCCATTTGGGTTGAAGAATGCTGGGGCAACCTATCAGTGAGCTATGGTAGCTTTGTTCCATGACATGATACATCATGAGATAGAGGTATATGTTGACGACATGATAGCTAGATCTCAAAATAAATAAGAGCACCTCGATCATCTGCAAAAGCTGTTTGATAGATTGAAGACATACAAGTTGAGACTGAATCCGAACAAGTGCACCTTTGGGGTAAGGTCTGGTAAACTCTTAGGTTTCATTGTCAGTGACAAAGGTATTCAAGTAGACCCTGCAAAGGTAAAAGCTGTAAAGAGATGCCCACTCCTCGTACTGAGAAGGAAGTTAGGGGTTTCTTGGGACGTTTGAACTACATTGCCAGGTTCATTTCACATCTAACTGCTACTTGTGAGCCAATCTTCAAGCTTCTGAAGAAACATCAAGTGGTAAAGTGGAATGACGAATGCCAAGTTGCCTTTGAAAGAATCAAGGATTACCTTCAAGAGCCTCCAATTATGATGCCTCCGGTTGAAGGAAGACCTTTGATAATGTACTTAACAGTATTGGATAATTCAATGGGGTGTGTCATGGGGTAGCATGACGAGTCTGGTCGAAAAGAGCATGCAAATACTACCTTAGCAAAAAGTTTACCGACTGCAAAACACGATATTCACTGCTTGAGAAAACTTGCTGCGCTTTGGCATGAGATGCTCGTCGGCTGAGACAGTATATGTTGACCCAAACTACTTTGTTGATATCTAAGGTGGATCCAATAAAATACATCTTTGAGAAGCCCGCTCTATCCGGAAGAATAGCAAGATGGCAGATGATCTTAACTGAATACGATATCCAATATACAACCCAGAAAGCAATCAATGGGAGTGTATTAGCTTATCATTTGGCTCATCAGGCCGTGGATGACTACCAGTCCATGAATTTGGAGTTCCCGGACGAGAATATTATGCTAGTAACTGACTATGAAGAACCTGGACCGGATGAAGGACCTGAAGAAGGATCTCGATGGACTATGGTTTTTGACGGAGCTTCGAACGCACTCGCTAATGGCATTGGTGCTGTAATCATATCTCCTGAAGGCTGTCATACTCCTTTTACTGCCTGACTATGCTTCAATTGTACCAACAACATGGAGGAGTATGAAGCATGCATCATGGATCTCAAAGCTGCTATCAACCTAAGGATCAAGTTCTTGAGTGTATTCGGGGATTCAACTTTGGTAATAAGTCAAATCAAAGGCGAGTGGGACATGAATCACCCAAATCTCATCCCTTACAAATAGCACATGTTGACATTGCTTCCACACTTTGAAGAGGTCACCTTTGAACATTTCCCACGAGAAGAGAATCAGTTAGCGGACGCGCTAGCTACCATGTCCTCTACGTTCAAGGTCAGGTGGGACAACGAGGCTCCTCGAATCACTATTGAGAGATTGGATGAACCAGCGTACTGCTACGAAATCGGCATGGAAGGACTAGCAAACAAACCTTGGTTCTATGAGGTAAAGAGATATATCGAGGCTCAAGAGTATCCCGAGGGGGCATCTGTCAATGATAAGAAGTTTCTGAGAAGGTTTGTCGTGAAATTCTTCCTCAGTAATGGAATCCTTTACAAGCGCAACCATGACTCTACTTTACTCCGGTGCGTAGACAAGAGCGAAGTGGAAAGGATTATGGCAGAATTACATGAAGGTACCTTCGGAACCAATTCGAGTGGACATACCATGGACAAAAAGATCCTACGGGCAGGATACTATTGGTCCACTATGGAAGCAGACTGCTATCAACATTCACGAACTTGTCACAAATGCCAGATCTATGCTGATAAGGTGCATGTACCTCCGGTTCCTTTGAATGTCTTGATGACTCCTTGGCCCTTTGCAATGTGGGGCATTGACATGATCAGAGAGATTAGACCTACCGCTTCCAATGGGCATCGCTTCATCCTGGTGGCCATTGATTATTTCACGAAGTGGGTCGAAGCTGCCTCTTTTGCTACAGTTACTAAGAACGTTGTGGCACGGTTTATCAAGCATAACCTGATCTGTCGGTACGGCGTGTCAGAGAGAATCATCACTGAAAATGGTACAAATATCAATAATACAATGATCACCGAACTCTGTAAACAATTCAAGATCCAGCATCATAATTCTTCCCCTTACCGGCCGAAGATGAATGGCGCTGTTGAAGCTGCAAACAAGAACATTAAGAAGATCATACAGAAAATGACAGTGACATACAAAGACTGACATGAGATGTTACCATTTGCTCTTCATGGTTACCACACCTCAGCATGTACGTCAACAGGGGCAACACCTTATTCTCTGGTATACGGTATGGAGGATGTCCTACCAATTGAGGTCTATATCCCTTCTTTGAGGATCATGAAGGATGCAGGTTTAAACGAGGACGATTGGATCCAGACTCGACTTGATCAACTGAATCTGATTGATGAGAAAAGGCTTACTATTGTTTGTCATGGTCAGATATACCAAAAATGGATGATCAAGGCTTTCAACAAAAAGGTCAGGCGTCAGGTTGTTAGCTCCTAAATTCGACACCTACAACAAGTTGGCCTTATGGGCTAAAAATAGATTGAACAAGTCTAATTTGGAAAAGCTTCGACAAAGTAGAAAAGTACTTAGAGAAATTTTAAGTTAAAATGAGTCTTCGACCAGAAGGTTCTCAATCCCTTCGATTGAAGGGACTCCAAGGTCTTCGACCAGAAGGAAACTTTGTATCTGCCCCGGAAGATTTTTGAATCTGGAGAAAGGCAGGAAAAGCAGTTCGCTTGGCAGTTGAGGAAAGCAACATGGCGTGAAAAGAGGGGTTAAAGCACATGCAGAAGACACTTGTCTTTATCCTGGAGCAAGGCAACTCCTCTAAGGTTACCTAGTTTTAGTATAAATATAGGAAGTTTATGTATATTTTGGTGTGTTCAACTGATCGTACAAATTATTCAATACTATTCAAGTACCCGCTGCGTGAGAAAGAATACTGAAAAATGTACATTTGAAACACCATATTTTACAATCAAAGTCTTTTATTTCTCTCTTTACATTTCTTGCCTCTTTATCTTGTTTGCAATTTATCTGCACTTTTACCCAAATTCCTGCACCAAATTTCTCCTTAACCCCTTCTTTCTATTTACTTTCTGCACTCAAACTCATCCCCTTCCCAGCCGAACTTGCGTTCTTCACCCATATTAACGTTTATGTCTAAACAACATAAAAAATTAGCATATGTCCTAGGATCAAACTGATCGATCCTGCGAGTAACCAAAAAGTTACCCTTTTTGGAAGATCAGCAGTTGTTCACCAGAAAAAACGGTGAACAAATTGGTACACCTGATGGGACCTTGCTAATTATTGTTTCTTTATTTATTTTATTTTCCATTTGTGCCCATTAATCTTAATATAAATGCTTCGTATGATTTTCTTTCTTTTACAAAGTTTTGCATGCTATTAAGAAGTGGTAAAGTAACCACCAAAGAGTGTACAACTAGAAAGAGAAATAGTGAAAGAAATATGGCTAATCAGCCAAATAATGGAGAAATATCTCTACCAATTACTACGGGAACAACGGCAATACCAACTGTTAGTGAAATTGTCTCGTCAACCGTTGGTTCGACACCAACATTAGCAGCAACCCAAACGGGACCAATACTTTTGTATGCAGGTCCCAGAGGTCCAACAGGAACACCCCCACCAAGGGTGAATCCAGGATTTTGACCACATGCTCCCCCAGGATTTTCGACAGCCTGGATGGGTCGAGACCAGCCTTATGGCATGCCAACTACTGAAATGGCTAGCCTTATGAATGTTGCATCTACATTTTTCAGAACCTTTGGTAAGTGCATCTTTGCCATTACATGGGTCTGGAACTGGCATGGGTAGGAACCAACTTTTAGGAGGGACATCCCTTGCAATGCCAAGCCTCACAAACGCTTCCACATCAATTTTGAGGCAACAAATGGATGAAAGCAACCATGACATGGTACAAATGTTGGTCCAAACTCTAAGTACAGTATTGAACCCTCTAATACAAAATACTACTCAGTCAAACCAATAAATGACAGCGTAAATGGCCCGCATGACTAAATTTTTTGGGGTTCCCCAACCTATTTGACAACCCCAGAGAGCTCCTATGAGAGAGGATCAAGGTGTAGTCTTAGAAGAAGATGTAACTATTAACAAAAATCCACAATTCGATAGGAGGAACCACATGGTAGAAATCAAACAACCCAGGGTCGAAATACCCAGACTTCCCTCGCAGATCCTTAGAGATGGTGATCAAGGTGTAATGATGGTAAATAGGAACCAAAATGTTGACAAACTGATACATCAAGTTCGACACCATAATTATGGCATAGAGAATAATCTGACAGCCATGATCGAAAGAATCATGATACAAAATGGAGTGAACGTTGGATTTCATAGGCCAAATTTTACATTCCCACTGTCAGAATATATCTTGCAAACGGATTTACCCCATAGGTGGAAAGTTCCAAAGTTCACTAAGTTTTCAGGGGATACGACAGAATTAACTGTCGAACATATAGCAAGATATTTGATAGAAGCTGGGGAAATATCAAAAATGAGATCCTTAGGATTAAATACTTCCCAAGTTCTCTAACAAAAAACGCTTTTACTTGGTTTACCACCCTCCCAGCCAATTCAATCCACAATTGGAATCAATTGGAGAGATTGTTCCATGAAAATTTTTACATGGGACAAACCAAAATAAGTCTAAGAGAACTGGAAAACGTGAAAATAAGATTCACCGAGCCAATAGACGAATATCTAAATAGGTTTCGACTGCTCAAAGTCAGATGCTTTACACAAGTTCCTGAGCATGAATTGGTCGAAATGGCAGCAGGGGGCCTAGACTATTCTATTAGGAAGAGACTAGATACCCAATATCTGAGGGACATGGCCCAATTGGCCGATAGAGTTCGACATGTAGAACGTCTTAAAATTGAAAAAGCTAAAGCAACTAAGACTCATCGGCGAGAAAAGGTAGCCTATGTTGAAATGGATGATGATGATCCAGAAACATCTAGTAATCTTATAGCTGTCGAAGAGAGCGAAATAGATTTAGAAGAGTTAAAACATGGGCCTTCATACTCTTGTAGAGTGTTACTACCCTCAGATGGGAATAATCCTACTGAGTTTGAAAAGAACAGTGATAGATTCCCAAAGAAAATGTATAGTTTCGACGTTACAAAATGTGATGAGATATTCGACTTATTAGTGAAAGATGGCCAAATGATAGTGCCCCCAGGGGCAAAAATGCCTCCTCTAGAACAAAGAAAGAAAATAGGTTTTTATAAATATCATAATTTTTTGGGCCATAAAACTTCACAATGTTTTCTTTTCAGGGATCTCGTTCAAGGAGCGATCAAAGAAGGCAGACTCAAATTTGCTGACAAACCCCAAATGAAAATTGATGCAGACCCACTAAGAGCTGATGCCCACTATGCTGAACCAGCAGGCATCAACATGGTTGAAACTTTGGAAGACTTCGTCAATTTGCCGGTCTTTGGCAGTTTTACTGGGAACATCTCCAGAAAGACTGCAGAAGCGGTTTGAAACGCCATTGAAGACCTAAACCAAAAGGCTACTGAAGGCCTAAACAAAGGAGTTACTGAAGACCCAAACAAAAGGACTACTATAAGTTCTTATGTGGCTTCCGTCAAGGGTTTGACAGAAGACCTTGAAGCCAAAATGCAAAAAATGAATCTCGCTGCCAAGAGCAACATGCAAGTCAACATGGTCGAAGTATCTGAGGCCAAGGCTTCAGAGGAAGCCATGAGACAAGAGGAAGTGAATAAAACTACATTTCCAAAAGAAAATGAGAATTTGGCAGACTTTCTACAACGATGCCAGAAGAAAAAGTCTGAAGTTATGTTGTGTCCAAGATACAACTCCATCTTTGACAAAAAGGCTGCAGAACACATACAGGGCATAAGGGTAATGAAACAGAAAAGGTCCACCAATGCCCAACCTTACATGGTTTCTGAAGTTAGATACGATCCCAGAAGAGGACCAATGAACCAGGTGAAGAGGCCATCAACTTTCAAGCCTCCGACAAATGTCCCCATGGACACTTGGCTAAAGACAACACACAGGAAAAGGCCAGATGAAGAGAAATGGCGAACATTCGATGTGCCAAGAGGGTCATCATTGGCATATAGGAAGGAGTTCTAAACCACAACTACAAACAAAGTGGCTCATGTTTCGAGCAACTATAAGGGAAAAAACCCCATGTCTCTCTCCCAATGGAGAAGAATTCAGAGACGGCGATAGGCCGAAAGGGAGGCCACAAAGAAGCCTCAACCAGAGTCAAGCACCAACGTGCCATAAATAATGGACAAATGCAAACAATGAAAGCCTTTAGAAAGGAAACCAATTGCCAGAATATTGGAGTGGACAGATCGAGGTGAATCAGATGACGAAGGTAACTCTGAATCTGATGCTACTTTAGAAAATATGGTAAATGTAGTATCAGTGCTACCCAGAGAATACGACCACCAAGTCGAAGTCAAAGATACCTACTGGGAAGTCGAACAAGATATGGCCAAACATAGGCCAATGTGCTATTATGTGATGAAAAATGGTTGCGTCGAGGAGAAAAATGCATTCTTCGAGCCACCTACTGAGGCGATGAAAAATCACCTAAAACCTTTGTTCATAAGAGCAAAGATAGGGGAAATAACAATCAACAAAATTCTGGTTGATTGTGGAGCTACAATAAATATAATCCCCCAATCTATGCTAATAAAAATGGGCAAAGGAGATGGAGATATCAAACCCCACAACATGGTTCTGTCGAACTATGAGGAAGGTATTGGAACTACCATAGGGGTGATACAATTGGACCTCAATGTGGGAACAATACTTCGACCAACTATGTTCATGGTCATTTCAGTGAAGCCCAACTACAATCTGCTCTTAGGTAGAGAGTGGATACATGGCATAGGTGCAGTGCCATCTTCGATGCATCAATGGGTCACGATTTGGCGCTCTGATGGCATTATAGAGAATATAGAAGCTGACCAAAGCTATTACTTGGGTGAAGTTAATAACGTTGGAAAAAATAGCTTCGACAGAAACTTGGGTCATATAGGGCCATGCAATCCTCCGGAGTTCGATTTGGCGCAAGCACTAAATGCCTTTTGCTCCCTCTACCTACATTCCGACCATGGTTTCTAGTGGAATAGAGAAGACTTATCAAACATTGACTATGGAGGAGTTGATGACATACGGTAAACAGGCTGGGGAAGTGAATTTGGTGATGATGATTGAATCACAAGCTTTACAAAAGATTTTGACATATGTAGCCGAAAGTAGAATAATAGAGGCCTTAGAGGCTGAAGTCAAATACATGGCCATTAAGGCCAATGAGCAAGTATTTCTTCCAGAGGGTCCTTGGAAAGACTTCGATCCAGAGCCACCTGACGCGAAGGAGGAAGAAATACAAAACCAGAGGCTAGATGCTATCTATGATGATGAGCCTCTGGGTTTTGAAAAAGATCCGTTAGCAAACAATGTTAAAATGCTAGCACAAGATCCTTTAGAAGAAATAGATATGGGCGAAGGATTGGCGAAAAGGCCAACATATATTAGCACGAAGATAGATCCAGAGCTCAAAATCGAAATAATCCAATTGTTGAAGGAATTCAAAGATTGCTTCACCTGGGATTATGATGAAATGCCTGGTCTCGACAGGAAAGTGGTAGAACTTCAACTACCAATAAGACCTGAGAAAAAGCATGTCAAGAAAACTCCAAGGCGTTTTGCACCTGAGGTCTTGTCGAAGATCAAGACGGAAGTCAAAAGACTGTTGAGATATAAGTTCATCCAAACAACCAGGTATGTCAAATGGATTGCAAATATAATACCTGTTATAAATAAAAATGGTACCTTAAGGGTGTGCATCAATTTTAGAGATTTAAACGCTGCAACACCCAAAGATGAATATCCAATGTCTGTGGCGGAAATGCTTGTCGATTCTGCTGCCGGCTTCGAATACATGAGTATGCTTGATGGATACTCAGGGTATAATCAAATTTTCATTGATGAAGAGGATGTGTCGAAAACATCCTTTCGATGCCCTGGAGCTTTAGGTACTTACGAATAGTTAGTGATGCCTTTTGGCCTAAAAAACGCAGGGGCAACATATCAGAGAACAATGAACTCAATCTTCCATGAATTTATTAACACTTTTATGCGGATTTACATTGATGATATTGTTGTTAAATATGTTTTAGGGAAGAATCATATAGACCATCTTCGACAATCCTTCGAAAGGATGAGACGCTATGGTCTGAAAATGAATCCTCTAAAATGTGCTTTCGGCGTAAAAGAAAGGGATTTTTAGGATTTGTGGTCCACAAGAAGGGAATTGAAGTAAACCAGAATAAGACCAAAGCCATTTTGGAAGCAAAAGCGGCAACTAACAAGAAGGAGTTGCAATCTCTACCTGGTAAGATAAATTTCCTGAGGAGATTTATTTCCAACTTAAGCGGGAGAACGCAAGCCTTCTCACCACTACTTCGACTCAACAAAGGAGGCTTCGAGTGGGGGCAAGAACAACAAGAGGATTTTGACAAGATCAAAGAATACCTCGCCAAACCACCCATTATGGTACCTCCTTGTAGAAATAGAAGTATGAAATTGTACATAGCTGCATCCAATAAAACTTTAGGAAGCATGTTAGCTCAAGAGGATGAAACCGGTGTCGAAAGACCCATTTATCACCTCAGTAGAGTTTTAAACGATGCTGAAACTAGATATAGCGAAGTTGAAAAACTCTATTTATGTCTTTACTTCTCCTGTACAAAGCTCAAGCAATATATTAAATCGGTTGATGTTTTTGTTTCGTCTCATTTTGATGTTTTCAAATATATGTTGTCGAAACCCATCTTGCACAGTCGAATTAGCAAACGGGAACTTGCATTAACTGAGTATTCATTAACTTTTATGCCTCTTAAGGCTGTAAAAGGTCAAGTGGTAGCGGATTTTATAGTTGACCACTCAATAAATGAGGAACCAATCAACTACTTAGAGATCGACCCTTGGAAGTTATACTTCGACGGTTCTAGTCATAAAGACGGAACTGGGGTAGGGGTTCTAATTATTTCTCCAAACAAAATTCCAATAACATTCAAGTACAAGATCGAAGGTTCTTGTTCGAACAACGAGGCTGAATACGAGGCTCTAATCGTAGGCCTTGAAATATTGTAGGAATTGGGAGCAAATCGAGTCGAAATAATGGGAGACTCAGAGTTAGTTATAAAACAAGTTACAAAAGAATATAAATGCATAAGATAAAATCTTATCATGTATTTTGTAATAGTCAATCGTTTGTTGAAAAACTTTGAAAAGATCAACATCCGACATATACCAAGACTGGAGAATCAAGTGGATAATGACTTAGCACAAATTGCATCCAGGTACAAAATTTCGAAAGAGAAATTACAACAGGTAATCAAAGTTAGAGGAAGAGTGACATTGACCAAGTTGTCTCCAACGGATTTGAAAACAACAAAGTTGGGGTACGCTGATCACGAAAACTTCGAAATTTCGTTCATAGATAATCTAACAGAACAAGATTGGAGAAAGACTATATTAGATTATTTGCAAAATCCCGTAGCTTCGACAGAACGAAAGATAAAGTACAGGGCGCTGAGTTATACCCTAATGGGAAACGAGTTATTTAAAAAGATGCCTGAAGGGGTGCTATTAAAATTCCTAAATGAAACAGAGGCATACATATCCCTTTCAACTACACATGTTGGGGTATGTGGAGCACACCAAGTGGGCCATAAAATGAAATGGTTTTTGTTTTGACAAGGACTATATTGGCCCACTATGTTGAAAGATTGCGTTGAGTTTGCAAAAGGATGTCATGAATGTCAAGTACATACAAGTATCCAACACGTGCCTGCAAGCGAACTTCACTAAATTGTGAAACCTTGGCCTTTTAGGGGATGGGCTTTGGATCTTATTGGAGAGATTCGACCAGCGTCATCTAAAAACCAGAAGTACATATTGGTGGGCATTGATTATTTTACTAAGTGGATTGAAGCAATTCCTTTAGTCAATGTAGACCAGGAAAATGTCATTGAATTCATTCAAAAGCACATTATATACAGGTTTGGAATCCCTGAGACAATAACAACTGATCAAGGGTCAATCTTTATTGGTCGAAAAATGCAAGAGTTCGCTGCAGAAATGGGGTTCAAATTATTGACATCTACGCCTTACTATGCATAAGCCAATGGTCAAGTCGAAGCGGCAAACAAGGTAATAATCAGCTTAATAAAGAAGCATGTGGGAAAGAAGCCAAAAAATTGGCACAAGACTTTAGATCAAATTTTATGGGCCTGTCGAACGTCTCCTAAGGAAGCTATCGGAACAACACCCTTCCAACTAACTTACGGCCATGATGCAGTACTTCCAGCAAAAATCTGTCTACAGTCAACAAGAATTCAGAAACATCAAGACATCCCTTCCGAAGTCTATTGGAATATGATGTTAGACTAATTGATTGATTTGGACGAAGAAGGATTGAGGGCTTTGGATCTCTTAAAGTCGCAAAAGAGGAGAGTGGAAAGATCTTACAATAAAAGAGTCAAACCCAAGGTATTCATGCCTGAAGACCTGGTATGGAAAGTAATCCTCCCAATGGATCGAAAGGATAGAAATATGGGAAAATGGTCTCCTAAATGGGAAGGACCTTTTAAGATCATCCAAACGTTATCTGGTGGCGCATATGAGGTCGAAGAGTTAAATGAAGACCAAAGGCTCTTGAGAGTAAATGGTAAATACTTAAAAAAGTATAGACCTGCACTTCAAGAGGTTAGAGTAACCAATAATTGATCTTAATCGAGTTAAAAAGCCAAAATGGAAAATATATTATAAAGCCAAAATGGCTGAAAGTCATTACAAAATATATAAGCATACAACAAAAAATTCGAAATCAAAACGGGAGGTTGGCCTTGATTTAGAGGTATTTTATCTTCTGTAGCTCCAAGCGTCTTTTGCACAGGGCTTTCGACTGATGAAGAGTCTCGATCTTGACATCCAATGCTTGGGCTCGTTCGACATATGTTAATCCCTCGTCGAGTTCCTCTTGACTCTCTGAATCAGTGTTGACATCAAGAAGTTATTCCTTTCGTTTATCGTTGGTAGCAATCTTGGCTTCTAGCTCTATAATCTGAGCCTTCATAATGGCTGTATTTTGATCAAGTTCTTCTACTTCTTTCTTCCTAGCTTATTGCGCCTTCGACATCTCCTTCAGCTTCGAAGCTGATTCAGCAGCAGCACCCCAGGCAGCAGCTACATGGCCATGGGCCTCCTCAATTTCACGAGTAAGAGTCCTTTGACGATTATAGTCAGCTGAAACCTGATCGATGATGGAAATAAAATCCAAGATAACGCTGGCAATGTCAAGCGAAGCAGCAAGAAGGTCAACATCTCTTAAGTAGTCTTCAAAAAGGAAGGAGTTGTAGGTTCTCCCTCTAAGGTCAGCATTAAATCTCTTTTGAAAAGTTGTGCCTTAACCTTTTGAAGTGCTTCTTCAAGAGGAGATGTTGAAGTGGATTTGCCAGACGCAGTTGAAGCACTCTGATCAGAAGAACTTTCTCTACCCTCAAGGATGGCAGTCAAGTAGCCAAGAGGATTTTTCCGTTTCAGCAATGCCAAATCTTCCTTGGTATGAGAGCCAGTCGAAGTGACCCCCTCGTTTATAATACGAGCCACATTGGCTTCGACAGGCATCTTCACAGGAACATCTTCAACACGCGCAGAGTTTCCTGCTCCCCCTGTAAGGTTTTCTCCCTCATCAGTCACCAGAATATCTTCAGTCTGATTTCCTCCCACTGGCATGTTTTCCTTCTCTGTTTCGATCACATCATCAGCCGCCTCCTCTTCCCTATCCTTATGTCCATCATCATTAGCTTGCGGAGTCCCAAGATTCACATGCCCTTCACTAGGAACTTCTTCATTAGGATTCCCAACAGCTTCGTGCCCATAAGTTTGGTTCACTTTGCTAGCAGAACTCACAAAAAATCCTTTTAGCCTGTAAGTAGGATCACCCTCACTGTTTATCAAGGTGACGAATTCTTCTACAAGGTTCTGCTTTGAAGAACCAGCAGTGTCCTGAAGATTACAAGATGGTTATCAAAACTATTGAAAAAGGAAAAAGAAGTCGAAGTCAACAAACAATCATGAGGGGTCAAAGTAACTACCTTAGGAGGAATTTCAGCGCCAGGACTTGAGTTTTCGCTCTCACTAGGATTGTTCAGCCAAACAACTATCTCCTGCTCCGTTGGTTCTCTGATGACGACATGAGGAGGTCTCGACCCAATAACTTTAACCTTGACCTTGGTCTTTGGAAGAGGCTAGAGAACGGGGACTGCTTTCTTTAACTTTTTCCTTTTTAAGGGGACAGGAGGAGATTCCTCCTCTTCATCACTGGAAATTTCAATTTCTTGAATTTTCCTTTTCTGCAGATTGATTTTAAATGACCAGAAAGAAAGGATTTGAAAACATTAGCGTCAAAATTAATATGTCGGAAAGAAAGACATAACAAGCATAAAGTGTTTACCTTGGGTGAAGGTTTCACAGAAGGATCTCCTCCTTTTGTGCTTTCAGCGACTTTCTTGGTGACGGTCCTCTTGACCGCTAGAAAATGAACAAGGATAAATTAGGTGTCGAATGATTAGATTGAATACGATAAAAACATTTGGTTAAAGAAGATTACCCTTTTTTATCTTGTCAGAGACTAGCAAAAACGCCCTTTGAAGGTGAGCAGCGAGGTCTTTTTCGTCGAAAAATTCTTTGTTATAATACTGCTTCCACCAGTCCTCAAAGAGAGGCGAACATAGGAAATTGAGATTGAAGTCGAACAGAGTTAGTACGGTTCGACCAACGTACCTACCAATATTCCTGGTAGCATCATCCCCTGAGTAGTCTGCATTGTAAAACAGCAGAAGCTTTTCTCGAGAGTAGATTGGTGAAGGGAGTGACTGGATAATACCAAATTGTTGAGAGACAAGGTTCGGTTGATAAGAAATTAAGCTAAGTTGATTCTTCAAACTCTTGAATCTCGAAGAAACGACTCCCAAATAGCTACATATTCATCCACATAGTCATCTTCATCAGACGAAGGGTATGGTCGAATGAACCATTCCGGGCTAACCTTTCTACTAGCAAAGGGAGCCATGGTCAAAACAAATTCCTTCCTCTTTGCAAACATCATTAAAGCTGGTGAACGCCTTTTGGAATTGTTGACCTTTGTCAGTTGGAGTCAAAAGGACGAGTCTAGTCCCTTCGACCCTTCTATTCAGAACTTCTGGAGCCCTCTCGTTAATCTTATTCTTCTACAGAAGAAAAGATTCAAAAGTGGCGTTTAGCCTAAGTTGCAGAAGCCAAAAGGGTCCGAAAATAAGTAAGCTCGCCTTATCTCCAATAACCTTATGTTGAGTCACATCATTGCTGATGGACTCATACAGGTTGGCTAGAATCAACTCATCCAGATAAAGAGGATAACCATGGCGAAGCTGTGTTGCAAGAGTAAGCATTTTCTTAGTCACTTGAAGTGACTTAGTGCAAAAAACAAAACGAGATAACCACAAATCCAGAAAAGCTATATGCTCCACTTCAGATATAGTGGTACTAGATTGGTCGTGGAAATGATTGATGAATACGGTA
Organism: Vicia faba; assembly: GCA_948472305.1. NCBI lineage: Eukaryota > Viridiplantae > Streptophyta > Magnoliopsida > Fabales > Fabaceae > Vicia > Vicia faba. The sequence continues at coordinate 89,667,154 of OX451738.1, forward strand.
TACGTGGGCTTCATGGACGAAAACCCGATGGGATCTTCAGACAGATCCTCAGGATCGAAGTAGTCACCCGTTGGTCGAAGACCAGTAATGGCCGCTATATCGAAGAGAGTTGGAGATACCATTCCACAAGGCAAATGGAAGGTAAAATGGGTGTTGTCCCAGAAATACAATGAAGCCACCAGCATGAGAGGGTGTGATACGGTGGGAGAACTGACTTGGGTATTTTGGGTTTGATCGCAAATGTTGCGGTTAGCAAGAGTCGCCACCGACTTTTCTTTTATCCAAAAGGAAAGGTGAAAAAGCACAGGAAATACCTTTGAGATTGTTTCTTGAGTTCGGGGGGTAGATTATGAAAAGGGAAGGTATTAGCACCCTTTTCATCCATGGTTTTCCATGGGCTCTTAGTTACTTGCTAGATCACTTGCTTTTGTTTGAAATCATGCTTTGTGTGGTTTTGAAAGTATTTTTGAAAAGAGGCTATTGTTTAGGCAAACTTTGTAATGATTCTCGTTCGTAAGAATGTATACAAAGTGTTTGATCTTTTGAAAATGTTTTCAAGTTTTGAAAGATGTTTTGAAAGTGTTGATGTTTATTTTGAAAATAGCAAGGATGTTTTTATTTTGAAATGTAGCAAGTAACTAGGAACAATCTACCTACTCAAAAGTCTTTCATGTTCATTTCATTTTTCCTTTGACATTGTTATCTTACCATTGATTTGGTAAATAACCCTATCTTTGGATGTAAAAGGGACGGGCGTGGGTCATCGTATAACCATGATTAGCAATGTTGCAAGGTATCTTAGCACTTTTATTTAGGTACTAAGATCATTTTGAAAGGCAACTTTTGATAGCGTCATCGAGGGACTATGATCTTGTATTTTGCTTGCCTTTGCTAAGATACCTCACATGCGTAATATGGTCAGTTTTGTAAGGCAACCAAGTGGATTTACCCTAGGGGTGCTTGTGTGCAAGTGTATTAATTTTCATGCTTTGTTTTTGTCTTGATTATGGTTTTCTTTTTTGTTGGTTTTAGTCTTTCCATACAAAACCCTAATTACTAGCATTTGTATATAAAGCGATATATTGCGAAAAGTAAAATTACTACGCTATTACATCATTAGGGAATGGGGTGTATAAATTTATAAATGGGGATTGCAAGAAAATTAAACCTAATTATCTATTACAACCATATTGAATATTGTATAAAATTGAAAATAAAATGCAAGAATATAAATGGAAAAAGAAATGATTTTTGTTGTTTTTATGAAAGGGGTTTTAACCTAATTAAGAGAGATGATTAATGAAAAATAAACAAAATTTAAACCTAAATTAATTAAGAAGGAAATTAAGTTAAAAAATGTGTTTTAGGGTTTTTTTGTGAAAAGGTTTTAACTTAATAAAAATAATATGAAAATTATTAAAAAGAAATTAATTATTAAGAGAAATGTTTTTTAGTCTTTTTGTTTTATAGAGAAAAAATAAATAAAATATATAAGTGTAAATAATAAATAAAAATATTTTTGGATTTTTATTAATAAAAATAATAATAATAATAATGAAAATAATAAAAGAAAATATGAAATGAAAATAAATAAAAAAAATGAAATAATAAAGAAAATAATGGGCCAGGGGTGCAAAAGTAAGGCAAGGGGTTTAAAGCCAGCAAAAAATGGAAGGCCACGCATAAAGGCCCAGGTGCTGCATGTTTGCATCAAAAAAAGAGAAAAAATGTGAAAAATGAGAAAGGTGGCAGCGCTGGGGCTTGGACCCACGCCCTGAGCATGAAACGCGCGTTGTCTTACCACTGGGGTGGCTATACATCCTTTTATTAAAATGAAATGATAAATATATAACATAACATGCTTCCAAGGCCTGTACTTTGTCTTCAACCTTCAGCCAGCTAGAATACCTGTAACTTCTTCATCTCTCAACAAAAATGGAAAGTTCAAACATGAAAGTTGTGGCATTTCTTCCCACGAATCCAACCATATAAATAACTAAACTATAAATCCAAGGTGAGTGAGAATTTTTCTGGCCCTAAATTAAAACCTAAAAATTTCATAAACTTCAACTCTAAAATTCTCTAAGCTCAGGCCATATAAATGCAAACTATGGACATGTACAGCTTCGTGGCAATGGTATCTATATTTTATCTTCACAAATCAGAATCAAACAATGCTTGTATGAAGAGATAGAAGTTTGAAAACTTACCTCTTGTAGCTGGAGTCGTGTATGGAGTTTGAGCAACCTTTGTGATGGCCTGATGATTTATGTAGCATGCTTGGATCTCCTTGAGTGTGTTCCAACTCCTACTTTGCTTTGAGGATGGCTGAAACTCCCAACTCAAGTCAAGTTGCAAGCTTCAGTTGTAAAAATGGTGGATAGTGATGGAGGAGCTACAGTCAGGAAACAGGGGCCTGGATCACTTTGGTATGATGTATATTAAGTTTTTGGATGGTTAAAACTCAATACGCACGAGTGGATTTGGAGATGGCTATGTGAGGTTCAAAACTGTCGAGTTATGGAAGATTCTGAGTTGCATAGTGTTTGGGAGTGTTTTGGGGTCTTTGAACTCGTGTGTTATGTTGCAATAGAGTTATGTATATGTATGGAAAAGGTTAGAGATCAAATGCACTAAAGGTTTCTGAGTTCTAGCCTTTTGGCTCTATAACTTGCTTTTTAAGAAAAGTGAGAAGTCAAGTCTCAAATGTTGAACAAGCATAGCCTGAGTTGGTATAGACCTTGGACATGTTGCTTTTGGTTTTGACTTTTCTTGTGTGCAGAGAAAAACAATTGAGAGGCTCAAGAAGTTCACAATTGCAAAAGTAATGCTTTATCAAAATGGAAATGGCAACTTTGTGCCATAAATGGAAATATAACTTGGATAAAGGCTCAAGTGCTTGGATTAAAGCTATAAGAGCTGTGTAAACATTTAATTATGGAGTGACAAACCAGTTTGAGGCCTGCAAAGCAAAGATTATGCAGCCTAGGCTTGAATTTGAATTTTTGTTCATCATGAAATGGCTTGTAATTTAAGTTTGAAAACCCTAACTTCATCTCTTCGATTCTCCTTGCTCACAAATTATCTCAAGGAGTTATTTGACATTTAGGAAAGCTTGTAATGTGCTCTACAACCCCTCTTTGAATCACTTTTGAAAATTACCCTTGGAACTATATGAAAAAGTGCCATGAAGTTAGGTCAAAATCCTGACCAAAACTAGGGCAAAATTTCACTAAGCGTTCAATTTCAAGACCATGAATTTATGAATTAATAACTTGAGATCTAAGAATTTTTAGAATAAGTTGTGTAAAGAAATGTTGTATATATCATGGAGATCTACAACTTTTATGTTGAAAGTTTCTTCTGAATCATCTTGCATCATGGTGAAAAATTGGCTCAAAGTTGTGAAAAAACATGAAGTTTTTTAAACACTTAGAAAAATTTCTAAGTTAGAAACTTTGACTTTTCAAAATGAAATCTTGAATTTTTGATTTCTTGATGAATAAGTTTCATACTTTGATATGTTTTGATGAATTTTGATCTTTGACATTAGATTTTGACCAAAAAGTCAAAGTTTGACTTTTTAGTATACAATTGACTTTTGATCAGTTGACTGAAAATTCACTATCAATCCAATTGATCTTGAGCAATGTTTTGGATCATGACATTAGGTCAAAATGATGAAACTTAACTCTTGAGATCATGCTTCAAACCATTTGACCATTTGCTAGGTAAAAAAAATCAGAAATTGCCTTTCCTCAATCAAAACCCTAATTTTGACCATTTTGCCCTTTTGATGATTTGATCAAAATCCTTGAGGAATTATGGTCCAAACTTGATCAAATAATACATATGAGTTTATAATATTGACATGGATAAAAAATTATGAAGTTTGACTGTAAATTGGCCAAAGTTGACTTTTTCCCCAATACAACTGATTTTTAGGTCAACTGCTCAATTTACTGAGCAAAAGTGTGATCCAAGGCTTGAAACTTGACATGAGTAATCTTGGAGGTCCAAAATGATCCATGAAAGTCACATGAAGCGTTAAAAGTTTAATTATCCTTGTGCAATCTCAAACCCTAATTTTGGTCATATGTGCTTAAGGAGGTGTCTTGAGTTGATCAACCCTAGTGCAGTTTTGAACCAAGAGAGATCTTTGTGAGAAAATAATTGATAAGTGAGAGGGAAAATTTTGGGGTACAACAACTTCCCCTGTTCAATCTTCTTAAACCTGAAGAGTTAGATTGGCGGATTTGCCATTCGTGACTTGAAGGTGGAAGATGATTGGACACTAGAGTGCCCAGAAATTTGCACTTGAAGATGTGATGGTTGATGGTGCAGGGAATGGGATTAAAGATGCCATTTTGAGAGGAGATGAGAAGTTGTTGGAGATGGGCTTGCAGATGCCATCCAAAATGATTGTTAGACTGTATCTGAAAGAGAATCTGAATGAATATCAGAATGGCATCTGTGTCTGGAGCATATCTGAACTGTACCTGAAAGCTGAATCTAAATGAGTATCATAATGGAATCTGTGTCTGGAGCGTATCTGAAATGTATCTGAAAGTTGAATCTGAATGAGTATCAGAATTGCGTCCATGTCTGGAGCGTATATGAATTTTATCTGAAAGTTGAATCTGAATGAGTATCAGAATGGCGTCCGCTTCTGGAGCGTATCTGCACTGTATCTGAAAGCTGAATCTTAATGAGTATCAGAATGGCGTCCGTGTCTGGAGTGTATCTGAACTGTATCTGAAAGCTAAATCTGAATGAGTATCAGAATGGCGTCCGTATATAGAGCGTATCTATACTGTATCTGAGAGCTGAATCTGAATGAGTATCAGGATGGCGTCTGTGTTTGGAGCGTATCTGAACCGTATCTGAAATTCAGCTGGTCGTGTAGATGATCGTCCTGAATTGTCTCGGGTATCAATTTCTGACCTTTGTAAATTGTTGATGATAGCTCTCTGCTGACTAATATTTCCTGGAGAGATGAAATATTAGTTGTATGCAATATCATGATGTATGAAATGCATTGCATAATGATGTTCTCAATAAAATGAATGAGATTATGTTGTATGCGTTCGTGTTGTCAATGTCATGACATATGGATGTGATGTATGGGCATATAAGCTATGCCGCTGTAACACTGTTGGATTTAGGGAAAATAAATCCCTAACTGTTGTTGGGGATGTGGAGTGTAAGTCTTCATGTTTTGAAGTGATTATGAGTTGATGTGCTTCTATTTGTAGAGAAATAAACTCTGTTGTAAGGGAAGGGCAATGTATTGCTTGTGAAATCCTGTTGGGGAATCCTGAGAAATTTGGCGACTTCTACCGGGGAGTGATAATTGGAAGTTTTGTTCCGTTGGGGATTAAGCTGTACATTGTGGGGGATTTTATGGAATAGTCTAAAGATATTATCCTATTTCTTAAAGCCATTAGTGATTGTCTTTCTATTTTTTTGCTCATTTGTAAACAGTAGTTACATTCAAATGCATATGCTCAAAAATAAATCACTGGACGTTTTGTAAACAAAACACATGAATAAAGAAAAACAAATAGTTTTGTACTTTCAAAGGAAATCTTTGTATTAACTTGAATAAGTATTTTGTACAATGAGACGAACATCCTAGTAAGAGAATGTATTCATAAAAAATGAAAATTTGATACAAAGAAAAGATAGCCATGTGTAATAATCCCATGGGGTTCCCGTTCTGCTATAGCCTTCGTGTCTCTGAGCATCTTGTCCACTTGTTGCCTTGTCCGAAGTTGATTGAATTGATTAGACCCATTGAGTTTGTCATTTGAAGCCAAAGGTTATCTGTAAGGTGATCCAACGAGACATAGTCATACGCTTTAATTCCCTAACTTTTGCCTGGACCGCCCTTTCAGGTTTTCAGTCCACCGAGATACCCTTTTTTGCCCAAGTCGCCCTTTCGGGTTTTCAACTTGTCGGGTGTACAAATTTTTTTGTTTTATCCCTAATTTTTGCCCGAACCTTTTTGGTTCGCCAGGATGCCCTTGTTTTGCCTAGGTGTGTCAACCTAGCAGGTCTCTTATGCATAGTATCTTTTGACTATGTTAGTGTTTACAGGGTGCGGCAGGTCGTCGCCATCCATAATGGTCAAGATCATTGCTCCACCAGAGAATATGCTTTTGATTAAAAATGGTCATTCATATGTAGGAGTCCATTTGCCCCTGGAATCACCTTGCGGTAGTATGATGCGCTTGATCACCAAATCCCCAACTTGGTATACTTGGTGTCTGACCTTTTTGTTGAAAGCCTTGATCATCCGTTTTTGATACATTTGACCATGACAGACAGCAGTAAGCCTTTTCTCATCAATCAAGTTCAGTTGATCAAGTCGAGTTTAGATCCAATTGTCTTCATTCAACCCTGCATCCTTCATAATTCTCAGAGAGGGGATCTGGACCTTAATAAGCAAGACAGCCTCCATGCCGTATACCAGAGAGTAGGGTGTTTCCCCAGTTGATGTGCGTTCCATGGTATGATAACCGTAGAGAGCGAAAGGTAGCATCTCATGCCAGTCTTTGTACGTGACTGTCATTTTCTGTATGATCTTTTTGATGTTCTTATTTGCGGCTTCGACAACACCATTCATCTTTGGCCGGTAAGGAGAAGAATTATGGTGCTGGATCTTGAATTGCGCGTACAGTGCGGTGATCATAGTGTTGTTGAGATTCATACCATTATCTGTGATGATCCTCTCGGGGATACTGTACCGACAGATGAGATTCAGTTTGATGAACCGGGCGATAACATTCTTGGTAACAGAAGCGAAAAAAGCTGCCTCAACCTACTTCGTGAAATATTCAATGGCCACCATGATGAAGTGGTGCCCATTAGAGGATGTTGGCTTGATTTCCCTAATCATATCAATGCCCCACATCGCGAATGTCTAGGGAGCCGTCAAGATATTCAAAGGAATCAGAGGTACGTGCACCTTGTCAGCATAGATCTGACACTTGTGGCAGGTTCGAGAGTGTTGATAGAAATCTGCTTCCATAGTAGACCAGTAATAACCTGCCCGTAGGATTTTATTTTCCATCGTATTCCCACTGGAATGGGTGCCAAAAGTGACTTCATGTAGATCAGCCATGATCTTCTCTGCCTCAACCTTGTCTATGCAACGGAGCAAAACAGAGTCTTGGTTGCGTTTGTAGAGAATGTTATTGCTAAGGAAGAACTTAGCAGAGAATCTCCTTAAGAACCTCTTATCACTGACTGAAGCTTCTTTCAGATATTCTTGAGCCTCGAGATACCTTCGTGGAACCAAGGACGGTCCACTAGTACTTCGGTATTGATCTCGTGATAGTGAACTGGTTCATCCATTCGTTCAATGGTGATCTGGGGAGCCTCGTTATCCCATTTGAGTTTAAACATGGATGACATTGTGGCTAGCATATCCTCTAGTTGATTTTCTTCTCGCGGGAAATGCTCGAAGGTAATCTTCTCAAAGTGTGGGATTAATGTAAACACATGTTCTTTGTAGGGGATAAGGTTAGGGTGTTTGGTGTCCCATTCTCCTTTGATCTGGATGATAACCAAAGTTGAATCTCCGAATACGCTTAAGGACTTGATTCCCAAATCTATGGCAGCTTTGAGACCAAAAATGCACGCTTCATATTCTGCCATGTTATCTGTACAATCGAAGCAGAGTCTTGCAGTAAAGGGAGTGTGACATCCTTCAGGGGATATGAGTACAACACCTATACCATTATCGAGTGCGTTGGACGCCCCATTAAAAACCAGGGTCCATCGGGATCCTTGTTCAGGTTCATCATATGGTCTTAATTCTTCACAATTGTTTACCATCATGATGTCTTCATCTGGGAATTCAAACTTCATGGACTGATAGTTATCCACAGCTTGATGAGCAACGTGATCGGCTAGTACACTGCCTCTTATTGCTTTCTGGGTAGTAAATTGAATGTCATATTCTGTCAGGATCATCTGCCATCTTGCTATTCTCCTAGAGAGAGAAGGCTTCTCGAAGATGTATTTTATTGGATCCATCTTGGATATCAATAAGGTATTATGAGTCAGCAAACACTGTCTTAGCCGACGAGCAGCCCATGCCAGAGCGCAGCAAGTTTTCTCGAGCAGTGAATATCTTGTTTCATAGTCAGTAAACTTTTTGCGCAAGTAATAAATAGCATGCTCTTTTTGGCCAGACTCGTCATGCTGCCCCAACACACACCCTATTGAATTTTCCAAAACAATTAGATACATAATCAAGGTTCTTCCCTCGACTGGTGGCATCAAAACAGGAGGTTCTTGTAGGTACTCTTTTATCTTGTCGAAGGCAGTTTGGCACCCATCATTCCATTTGACTAGTTGATCTTTCTTCAATAATTTGAAGATTGGCTCACAAGTAGTTGTCAGGTGAGAAATGAATCTGGAAATGTAGTTTAAACGTCCCAAGAATCCTCTGACTTCCTTCTCGATGAAAGGAGCAGGCATTTCTTGTATTGCTTTCACCTTGGCAGGGTCCACTTTGATACCTTTACCACTAACGACAAAGCCTAGGAGTTTACCGGACCTCACCCCGAATGTGCATTTATTCGGGTTCAACCTCAACTTGTATTTCTTTAGTCTCTCAAAGAGTTTCTGTAAATGGTCAAGATGTTCCTCTTCAGTTTGAGATCTGGCTATCATGTTGTCCATATAGACCTCTATTTCATGATGTATCATGTTGTGAAATAGAGCTACCATGGCACGCTGATAGGTTTCCCCAATGTTCTTCAATCTGAATGGCATAACCTTGTAACAGAAAGTGCCCCATTGTGTGACGAAGGTTGTTTTCTCCATGTCCTCAGGTGCCATTTTTATTTGATTGTAACCTGAGAAGTCATCCATGAAAGGGAACACCTTATGCTGAGCTGTATTTTCAACCAAAATATCGATGTGGGGAAGTGGGAAATCATCCTTAGGGCTTGCCCTATTCAAATCTCTGTAGTCCATGCACATTCGTACCTTGCCGTCCTTTTTAGGCACGGGAACAACATTGGCGACACATTGTGGATAGGAGGTGACAGCCAAGAATCCGACATTGAATTGTTTCATGACTTCCACTTTGATCTTCTTTGACATGTCTGGTCGCATGCGACGGACCTTTGGTTTTACCGGAGGGCAGTCTTCTTTTGTTGGTAGACAATGTACCACGATATAAGCATCAAGTCTTGGCATGTCTTCATATGACCAGGAAAAGACCTCAACATAATCATGTAGCAATTGAATCAAACGCTTCTTGACACTGGATTCCATATTGGCACCCACTCTAACATCTTTCTTGTCCTCTTTGGTACCTAGGTTAACTGTGTCCACTGGTTCTTCGTGGGGCTGAATGGTCCTCTCTTCTTGTTGTAGTAACCTGGCTAATTCCCCCGGGACTTCACAATCTTCCTCACCTTCATCTTCGACTTGGTAGATTAGATTTTCAGAGTCACAGAAGGCCATAGCAGAATCGTTACCCATGGGATCCCGAACGGATGTAGATCTGCATTTTGAATGTGAGCGTGTGTAAGAGTATAAATATATTTGAAAGAAATAAAAATGTAAAAAGAAAAACAAAGAGCACAAAGTTTGTATGAAAAAACGTCCATGATTCATTGATGACATATGACAATAAGGTAACAACCCTTACAAATGGACCGTTGTGCCTCGGGTAAGACACAAGGCTTTAAAAGTCTAAATTATTTAATTATTACAGGTCCGACAAAAATTAAAGACAATTACTGTTGGATAAAAGTAATTGGGATAAAATCTTTAGCTTCCCAGTTACTGAGTCCTCCATTGACAGTTGGGAAAATCCATTCCTCCAGGTCGTAGCTATCCTCATCATCCCCCACTACGTTGAATCCGTGGTTGCTGATCTTCAAGGGTGGTCCCTCGGCACGAGCACGGCGTACGGCTTTCTGGGCTCCTGAAGTGAAACCCAAACCGAATTTGTCAGATTTGTATGGGATATTTGGGAGTTGGCCCCAAATAGTTCACCCACCTTCTTCTTTCAGTGCCTTGGCATCTTTCAGAGAATACATCTTTAGCTGAGGTCTTGTAATCTTCGGGATTTTGGAAACATCTTTGGATACTGCCATGGTTGGTGGGACTTCCTCGAAATGCTAAAATGGAGTTTCAATGAATTCACCATCCAATTCCACGTATCTGAAGGAGTTTAAATGACTGACCATATATTCCTCTTCTCCATGGACAGTAATGATCTTCCCCTTGGTTGGGTATTTCAGCATTTGATGTAATGTAGAGGTGACAGCACCAGCATTGTGAATCCATGGTCGACCCAATAAGAAGGAGTAGGAAGGGAGAATGTCCATCACGTAAAAAGTTGAATCAAAGGTTTGGATCCCAACTTTTATGGGGATGTCCACCTCCCCATGCACCATTCTCTTTGAATTGTCGAAGGCCCTTACCACTATATTGCTGGGTTTTAAGGTTAAACCTTCACAGTCGAGTCTATCAAGAGCCTTCTTAGGCAGCATATTCAAGGACGAACCAGTATCAACTAAGACATGGGCCAAGGTTGTGCCCCTGCATTCGACAGAGACGTGCAATGCCTCGTTGTGCTTTCTCCCTCTAGGTGTCAAGTCAGCATCAGAAAAGCCTAAATAATTGTCAGCGATTAAACTGGCCACACAGTCTTGGAACTGATCAGCAGAGGTTTCTTGTGGTATATGGGCAGTTTTAAGGAATTTTACCAAGGCCTTTGCATGAGCCTCGGAACACAATAACAAAGCCATCATGGAAATATTTGACGGAGTCTGCCCTAGTTGTTCGACTACGTTGTAGTCGCTTCTCTTTATAATTTTCAGAATTTCTTCCATCTCTTTTTGGGAGGCCTCGAGAATATATACTGTTTGCGCCTTCATTCGGACAGGCTCAAACATAATGCCTTTGCCCTGAGTTTCGATTGTCTTGGTGTCAGGAGTGTTAGCAGGTGTAATCATAGGAATTATAGTAGTAGTAGTGTCAACAGGAACATGGATGATCACAGGACCGATGACAGTCTTCGGAGGAGCAATCTCAGGAGAGAACACTCTGCCACTTCGGGTTATCTTGCTGGTTCCCGCAATATTACTGATGTTGGGGTCAGCCTTCTCAAGAATTGAGTCTTCATCAGCCAACCAATCTTTCTTGACACCGTGATAGTAGATATCGCCCCCATAGTTCCATGGGACAATTTTATCTGATGAGTACGGGATCGGACCTGGAATAGTGATTATCAGTGGAGCTACTTTAGTAACTGATGTAATCCTAACGGGTCTTTTGGTGGAGACCCTGGAAGGATTGGCGGAAATGGTTACTATTGAAACATCTTTATAAGAAATGGTTGGAATGAGAGTCTTTTCAAACAAAATCTCTTTGTCATCCATTAGGCGTTGAACACCTGCTTTCAATAAATGACAACTAGTTGGTCAGGATAAACAGAAGTGGCAGCCTTCATCACAGCCCGAAAATAAATCGGCCTTCAATAGGTTCTTCTTGATGGTCAGGACAGGGGTAATAAGTTCATCAATAGTAGAAACAAATATATCATCTTCAACAATGTTAACACCACGGCCATGCTTGGGCATAGGAGCGGTGATAACATTCGGGATTTCAGGAGCGTCAAAATCAATTTCTTTTGCTTCAAGAAGGTCTTGCACCTTATTTTTCAAAGCCCAACAATTGTTAGTATCATGGCCTGGACTTTCTGAATGGTATGCACAACAAGCATTAGGATAGTAATGAGGAGAGGTTGTGTTAGGATTCTTCGGAGATTCTTTCAAAGATACCAGATTAGATCTCAACAAATGTGGCAGGACTTGAGATAGTGTCATATTAATCCGGGTAAATTGTCTTACTAGTCTTTCTGTTCTAGGCTGATCATTCTTTTGTTGAGTAGGTACAGGCTTAGGGATCATGATATCCCCTACCATTGGTCGGTGTTCAGTTCTATCTTGATTTCTGTGAGGATACACAACACCAACTTCTTTCTTCCCAATAAATGGCTTTCTTACAGCGGCGAAGGATGCGTCTTTCTAGATCTTCCCACTCTTAATCCCAACTTCCACTCTTTCTCCGGTCAAGATTAGTTCAGTGAAGCCTGCTGAGGAGCTTCCAATTAAATGATTAAATAAAGGACCAGACAGGGTACCCAGAAACATGTCTACTAGCTCTCTTTCAGAAAGGGGAGGCTGGACTCTTCCTGCTAAGTCCCTCCATTTCTGAGCATAGTCTTTGAAACGTTCACTTGAAACCATCGCCATACTCTGGAGTTGAGTACAGGTGGGAGCAAGATCTGCGTTGTACTGATATTGTTTATAGAAAGCAGCGACAAGGTCTTCCTAATTGTGGATGTTGGCTCTTTCTAGTTGATAGAACCAATCAAGTTGGGTTCCAGATAGACTGTCTTGGAAGAAGTGGACCCATAAATCTCTGTCAGCAGTGTGAGGCTGTATCTTCCTCATATAGGATCAGAGATGCATTTTGGGGCACGAAACTCCATCGTATTTAGAAAATATCGGTGCCTTGAATTTTGGTGGAATGACAATCCCAGACACCATACCTAGCTCCTCAAAGTCTAGCCCGGGCACTTTTTGGATTTTCATTGCGCTTAGTCGTTCTTCCAGATGCTTGTATTTGTCGTCGGCCGGGGGATACTGCTCTTCAGAGTAATCCTCTTCTTCTTCCTCTTCAGACTCTTGCTGGATAATTGATTCCTTGCCTTTCCCATCTTGGTTTTCCTTTTCACCAGATGGCGTTACAAAGTCTAGGGTTCGTCTGGCTTGTCCTTGGAACCTTCTTCCCATATTCAGAACTCCGGTTACTTTCTTTTTCTTCTTCTTTTCTTCAAACAACAAGGTTTTCAGATCTTCTTGTCCTTTGGCTAGAGTCAAGAACAACTGCTGAAACTGAGCATTCTGTGCTTGGAGATCTTTCACTGTCTGCTCGAGATCCATCTTACTGAAATAAACAGTAGAAAGACGAGGAGACTTGTTGTAAGAAACCTACTTATGTTATGATGAATGGTAAATGCATATGCAATGATTTCAAGGAACTTAGAGATTTAAATTTGCTTTAGACCAAAAAGGAACACATGTTATATTAATAAATTAAAGCTTGAGTACATCATTCCTCTTTTGGGCTTACAAAGAAATACAAAAACTCTAAGATAAAAAAGTTGTACGCATCCTCTTTGGTGCGATGTAGGCATTCAGGTTCCTCTCCTCATGAAGTTGCTTAGTGAGTTCCAAAACCTTCTTCTCACTGGCGTAGAATTGGGCCTCGAAAGTGTCTCGCTCCCCCTTAATCTGTATCTAATCCCTTTGTAAGTCTTCAAGAGAGGTGGGCATGTCAGGATGCAGGATAGTGTATGGAACATCTCCTTCCACAACAGGCTCTATGATAACTGGGAGAATGGAGGGGTAAGGCATTATAAGACTTTGAGCACGAGCTCGTACCCATTTGAGGTAAGGCTCAAGAGGGATGAAATTATTATGCCCTAATGTCTTTCTATCTACCTTGTTCAACATACTCCAAGCTCGGATAAATCTCTGGAGATGACCTTGATCGTCATTCTCGTAGTCAAATACCAAACCTTGAATGAGCATATCATGTGGGCCATCCCTTCGGGCGTAACCAAACCGTCTTAAGGCTAAACAGGGGTTGTAGGTGATACCTCCTCTAATGCCAAGTAAAAGGAAATTAAGGAATTCTCCACAACGGTCGATAATAGTAACATTCTCTATGGATCGGGAACACCAATGAATGTCTGAATGCTTGAGTGTCATCAACCTATGTGACCACCTTGAACCTTACTCGTTCTTCAATACAGATTGGGGAAGATGCAAAATAAACCATCTTGCCAAAAGAGGAGTACAACACATAAGTATACCTCTTTTCCTCATAGTGCGAGTGTGAAAAGAATGTAGGATGTGAAGATGTGAAAAACACAAGAAGGGGGGTTGAATTGTTAAAACTTGAAATCAAATGCAGACAACACGTTATTTTTATCCTGGTTCGTTTGATCTCAAACTACTCCATTCCACCCGTCAAGGTGATTTTTCCTCTCTCCAACGAGGTCTTAATCCACTATATTCAACTGAATACAAACTGCTTTAACAACTGCTAAAGCCTTCTTGAGTCTAACCACAAACCGGTTTCTCAAGGAAATTCTTTTACAGATAAATGAACAATTAAGTGTGTTTGATGTTTCTAGAGAAACTATATATCACAACTGTGATAATACACAAATGAAGCTTATATGAAACTAGAATTCTAGATTAAGAGTAAGCGGTTGAGAGCTTTAGCAAACTGAGTGAGTGAGGACGAAGATGATTAGCTTATGCGTATGGAGAATTGTAAAGTATTAGCAGCTTAGGCGTAGAGCATTAGCCATTTCTTTTCTCACTGATTTGTTTAAATAGTCTTGGAAAGAGATACGTTGCAGTCCATAATTCCATTTCAATGCTCATAACGTTCTTTCCTTTTTGAGAAGATCTTTGTCTTGGAATAAAGCCGTTGGTAATTAATCTGCCTTGAATGCAGTAACATTGACACTTCAGAATGTTCTGCTTGATGCCAGTCAGAGCGTTCTTGGCTTTAGATTATTCTGGCGCTTCTGAGTGCTGATGACATAGTTAGGATCTTGAGCAGAGTCAGAGTATGTTAAGCGCAGATTCTGTTCATCAGACTTCAGCGTAGCACATGTATTGATCTTCTGATGCTGATGTTGATATTGATATTCTGATGCTGATTCCATCAGAGTTTCCTGCAAATACACAACATAATTTTAAGTAGCATCCATGTCTTATATAAAACTCATAATTCATTTAATCTTGTATTTTGTTATAATCAAAACTCTAACTGAGGGTTGTAGAATCAAACTATGTTCTAACAATCTCCCCCTTTTTGATGATGACAAAAACTAGATTTTTTCAATTAAAATAACATGAGAGAGTATCAGAGTTTGAGGATAAAAAGGAAACAGTATCAGAGATAATCAATTAACGAGTAAAAGTTATCAGAGCTAAGAGGGTAAGGAATAAAAAGCATCAGAGTAATGATGAGAAAAACTCCCCCTGAGTTGATTATTCCCTTTGATTCCTTGAGACCTTGAGCATCAGAACTTTACTGAACTTTCTTTGAGCATCAGAATTTTACTTTATCAGAGTTCATCAAGAATTACTTTATCAGAGTTCATCAGATTCTTGTACCTGTAAGCTTTTCAGAACAGCAAATATATAAGGATGTTAGAATGTTTGAGACTTTTGCCTCAGTAAACCGTTATTGAAAAATATCATTCTTTCTCCCCCTTTTTGTCAGTTATCAAAAAGCATAAATAATCAGAGTTAAAAAGATTAGAGCAAAACACGTTTGTATTAAAACAGAAGCAATGATAGTTTAGAACAAGTGGAAATATTACAGACAAACATGTAATGAAAACAAGGAAAACATAAGAAAAATCTAAGAAGAAGGAGGAAGTCGTGTGAACAGGGCTTCCAACATGCTCTTGATTTGTTCGCTGGTTTCGTTTTGCTTAGTTACCATGTTTGCTATAGATTCAATCTTGATATCCTGCTTGTCCATCCGTTCATTCATCAGCATATCTGATCTCTTCAAATCCTCCAGAGTCTGCCTGTCAAGAGAGGAAGTTTGAGGATCTTCAGATATAGGCTGCTTCTCAGAGCTTTCTGTAGTTTCTTCTACTTGACCCAAGTCTTCAGCTTGAATGATCTGTTCTTCTGTAGGTTGAACTTTTGATGCTGGACGCTTTTCAGACCAAGGCTCACTGTCCAGATGGAGAACTTCTTCCTTCAGCAGCTTGCTCAGAACTGGACCTTCCATTTCCTTCAGCAGATTGCTGAAGTTTTGTTGAGCCTGTCCATAGCTCTGGTCTTGCAGCTTGAAGGTTTCAGCGCATACCCATCTTCTGAATTGAGTCCAGAGATGATCTGATACAGCAGGATCAACCACTTCCAGACTAGCTTGTTTCAAAGAAGTGATCCACTTCTACATATCTGTTTCAAAGTTCAAAATGTGGGAACCAACATCTGGTTGTTTCGGTTTAGGGATGGCAGTTTTCTGGTTTATTGCAGCAAGGCGTTCAAGGATTGTTAGGTCAATGACTGTCTTGCTGTGGTTTTCTGTATTTTTCTTAGGTGAGGGAGTGGGAGATTCATAAATGACGATTGGACTTGATGGGGTGTTTAGAGGAGTTGTTTCTGGTGAAGAGGGAAGTTGAGACATATTAACAGTTGTACCACAAGGAAATTGAATGGCCAAAGGTTGTGGTTCAGGTGATTCAGAGGTTTGAGCCTCAGAGTTTTGAGTCTCAGGTTGTGGAGTTTGTTCATGTTGAGGAGAGGGTGGATTACTTTCTGGTTGAGGAGAGGAAGGTTGTGGGATTTTTGGTTCTGGTATTGGAGAGAGTGGAGTTTCTGGTATTGGTGAAAGTGGGATGTCAGGTTGTGGAGAAATGGGAATTTCTGGATGTGGATTTGGATTGTTTGTTTGGGGAGCAGAAGAATGTTGGTCAATATCAGAAAGAACTTGTGCAAGTTCTGGTTCTGGTATGGTTGCAGTGTTTGGATTTTGTGGTTTGGAGCGGGATCTTCTGAGGGTTAATGACTCAGAAGGGTCAAAGTCAATGTCAAAATCTTCAAAGGTTTGGGGTGTTGGGATATCAGATGGAATTGGAGTTGGAATAGATGTGGCAACATCAGTTGAATCTAAAACAGATACAGAAACAGGATTACCTCTTTTCTTTGGAGTCTGTTGTGATGATCCTTCTGGAGCAGCTTTTCTCTTCTTAGTCTTCTTCAGAGCAACCTCTGGTGCCTTCTGCTGAAGATCCTGAATATTTAGATTAGGTGTTGTACCATCAGCTTTACAGGCATCCAAATATCTCAGAATGATCTGAGGCTTAGAGTCAATCTCTGAGAACATAGGGAAGTCGTCCAGAGGGACTCTTCTGCTGGAGATTTCAGCAAAAGGAGTGATGCTGGGCTCCTTCTTAATGTTCTCTATCAGCTTCATCTTCTTCAGATTCTTGGCATTCATCTGCTTGCCAACAGAAGGTTCCAGGGTGCTGATCTCTTGTGCCTCTGTTAGATGTTCAATCAGCCTATTCTCAGTCAGAATATCTGATATCAATCTACCCAAGGGTATCCAATCCCTTTTAGTGCGTTCATCTTCTCTGGTCTCCTTGACGCTTGTTCTCAGATGGTTGAACAGAAGATGAGCTAGATTAATCTTTACCCTCTGAGAAATAAAATAGATCAGAAAGTGCTGATCTATGTTTATGTAATCAGGAGAGCTTGTAGGCTTCCTGTGGTTGAAACAGCCCAGAATAATCTTTGCCCAAATTCTGTGCTTATCTTTAAAATCCCTTATCTTGCTGGAGGGAAGCCCCAGCGTGAAAATTTCCCTTGCTATAACAGCAACATCTGAGCATCTTTCTGCCATGTCTATACAACGTATACCACCACCATTGTACCCAATGAGTCTTTCAATCAGGTCTTCAGTAATCACAATCTTCTTCCCCATTATGTAAGAAGTGACTTGGTGATTTGAGGAAGACGCGTGAATCCAAAATTCCTTAACCAAAATAGGAAAAGTTGGACCCACCAGCCTGTCAAAGTATTTCTCCCATCCTTGAGCTTGAATCTCTTCTGATAAATCAAAACCATTTTCCTTGAGACTGTTGAAATCCACTATTATCTCTGACAGAACTTCAAGGTTCTTGACTGGAGTGAGAAGTGTTCTGAGAGGAACCTCATATTGCTCAATTGATGCATCTTTCTGGGAACCTGAAGAGAGATTGCTGGAAGACGCCATGTTCACACGAGTTTTTGAGAGAAAAAAATTGAAAGGGTTTTCTTGAGAAGGAAGAACACAAACACAGAAATCAGAAATATAATTGAAAACGAAAGTAAGGGTAAAAGTGTGTGAATAGTGTGAAGTGTTTAAATAGATTTTGAAAAAGTTTTTTAAAACATAAACGCTTTTAGGGGATTAATAGCATTTAATGATAGCTGATTTTAGGGGATTTCAGAAAGATACTTAAACGGTTACCAGTGACATGTGTCTCAATGCATCCAATCAGCGCTTTGCCTTTTCAGAAGCGTGAACGCGTTTCCAGCCTCAGGAAACAACTGATGACTGGATGACACTTGTTTGCTTGAGTGAACAGCACATCTATCCTTGAACTGAAGCGCTCAGATCTTCATGGATAGATTCTGATACAATCTTCATTTCTAAAATTCTGAAAGAGGATTGATCAGAAGTTCACAGAGAAATAAACATAATTTTGAAGGTTAACATATAAAATTAAAACAATTTGATTCTGGACAGAGCTTCATGCTGAGATGATTCAGAATGAAGTTGAACCTATCTTCAGAAAGTGGTTTTGTAAAGATATCAGCCCATTGATGGTCTGTATCAATAAATTTTAAGTTTAAGATTCCTTTTTGAATATAGTCCCTAATAAAATGATGTTTTATTTCTATATGCTTAGCCCTAGAATGCAAAATTAGATTTTTACTTAAGCAAATGGAAGAAGTGTTATCACAGAGGATAAGAATGTTACTCTCATAAATCTGGAAGTCCTCAAGTTGACTTTTCATCCAGAGCATTTGTGTGCTGCATCCAGCTGCTGCTATGTATTTAACTTTTGTTGTTGATATAGCAATTGTGGATTGACTTTTGCTGGACCATGAGATCAGATTTTCTCCCAGAAACTGGCAGCTTCCAGAAGTACTTTTACGTTCAACTCTGTCTCCAGCAAAGTCAGCATCACAGTAACTTACTAAGCTGTAATCACTAGATTTTCTATAAAACAAACCCAGATTAGTAGTACCTTTCAGATACTTGAAAATTCGCTTAACAGCTGTTAAGTGAGATTCTCTAGGATCTGATTGGAATCTTGCACAAATGCATACACTGAATAAAATATCAGGCCTTGAAGCTGTCAGATAAAGAAGAGAATCAATCATACCTCCGTAGACCTTCTGTTCTACCTTTTTGCTTACCTCTTCTCTTTCCAGAATGCACGTGGGATGCATTGGAATCTTTGATGGCTTACATTCTGAGAGATCAAGTTTCTTCAGAAGTTCTCTGACATATTTGCTCTGATGAATGTAAGTTCCTTCTGGGGTTTGATTGATCTGAATACCCAGAAAGAATTTCAGTTCCCCCATTAGGCTCATCTCAAATTCTGCCTGCATACACTTAGCAAATTTTCTTCCCAGAGAAGGATTAGTAGATCCAAATATTATATCATCAACATAAATCTGGCAGACTAAAATGTCATTCTTAACAGTCTTACAGAATAAGGTTATGTCCACCTTCCCTCTGGTGAATTCCTTTTCTAACAGGAAGTTACTTAGTCTTTCATACCAAGCTCTGGGAGCTTGTTTCAGACCATACAGTGACTTCTTTAGTTTGAAAACATATTCTGGATTTTTTGAACTTTCAAACCCAAGGGGTTGGTGCACATAAACCTCTTCTTCTATATAGCCATTTAAGAATACACTCTTGACATCCATCTGATACAGAGTGATGCCTTTATTAACAGCAAACAAAATTAAAAGTCTGATAGATTCTAACCTGGCGACTAGAGCAAAGGTTTCTGTATAGTCTATCCCCTCTTGCTGACTATAACCTTGTGCTACCAATCGTGCCTTGTTTCTGATGACTTCACCTTGTTCATTCAGTTTGTTTCTGAACACCCATTTTGTTCCAATGATGTTGAATCCTTTTGGTTTAGGAACTAAATCCCATACGTCATTCCTTGTGAATTGATTCAGCTCCTCTTGCATTGCTAGAATCTAGTCATTATCCAGAAGTGCTTCATCAATTGAAGACGGTTCAATCAGAGAAACAAGTCCCATGAGGGATTCTTCAGAGTTTCTAAAGCTGGCTTTTGTTCTGATTGGATCTTCCTTTCTTCCTAAGATAGTTTCTTCTGGGTGATCCATGCTGCTTCTGGATGGTCTTTTCTGAGGTGGATCAACAAAAGATGCTGGATTTCTTGCAGTGCCTCTTTCCGATGTTGAGGGAGTGTCTCTGTTAAGAGCTTCTGATGACTTGTCTTCAGTGCCTGTCAATTCAACTTCCATACCTGCAAGTAATTCATTCTGCTTTGAATTTTGAGAGTCAAGCTTATCATCAAAACGAACACTGATTGATTCTTCCACAATCTGTGTTTCTGTATTGTATACTCTGTACCCTCTTGAGCATTCAGAGTATCCTAACATAATACACGTCTGTGCTTTAGAGTCAAACTTGTTCAAATAATTTTTAGTATTTAAAATAAAGCAAGTACATCCAAATGGATAAAAATATGAAATGTTGGGATTTCTGTTCTTCCACAATTCATATGGAGTCTTTTCCAGAATAGGTCTTATGGAGATTCTATTCTGAATGTAGCACGCTG
The DNA here is from genome assembly GCA_948472305.1 of Vicia faba. NCBI lineage: Eukaryota > Viridiplantae > Streptophyta > Magnoliopsida > Fabales > Fabaceae > Vicia > Vicia faba. Next base: position 89,687,615 of record OX451738.1, read on the forward strand.
TGTTTATTGCCTCTGCCCAGAAGATCTTAGCAACGTTAGTCTCGTTGATCATGGTTCTGGCCATTTCTTGCAATGTTCTGTTCTTTCGTTCTACAACTCCATTTTGCTGGGGAGTTCTAGGACAAGAGAAATCATGCATAATGCCTTTTTCATTAAAAAATGATTCAAAATCTTTATTTTCAAACTCTCCACCATGATCACTTCTGACTTTGACGATTCTAAGATCCTTTTCATTCTGAACTTGGTTGCAGAAGGTGACAAACACAGAGTGTGACTCGTCCTTGTGTCTTAAGAACTTTACCCATGTCCATCTGCTATAGTCATCTACGATTACTAACCCATACTTCTTGCCACTGACTGAAGTAGTTTTAACTGGTCCAAATAAGTCAATATGTAGAAGTTCTAATGGCTTAGAGGTAGAAACAACGTTTTTAGATTTGAAAGCAGGTTTTGCAAACTTGCCTTTCTGACATGCTTCACACAGAGCATCTGAATTGAACTTCAGGTTAGGAAGTCCTCTGACCAGATTGAGTTTGTTAATCTGAGATATTCTTCTCATACTAACATGCCCCAATCTTCTGTGCCAGATCCATTGCTCGTTGTTAACAGACAGAAGACACTTTACATTCTGACTTTTCAGTTCAGAAAGTTTGATTTTGTAAATGTTGTTTCTCCTCTTTCCATTAAATAGGATAGTCCCATCTTTCTGACTAACAGCTTTGCATGAATTTTGATTAAAGACTATATCATAACCGTTATCACTTAATTGACTTATGGATAACAGATTATGAATTAATCCATCTACTAATAAAACATTACTTATAGAGGGAAGATTTCCGTTACCTACAGTTCCAGAGCCAATGATATTTCCCCTTTGATTGCCTCCAAAGCCTACATGGCCTCCAGGCTAAAGTTCCAGGCTTTGGAACATATGCCTTCTTCCCGTCATGTGTCGTGAGCAGCCAGAGTCCAGGTACCATGACTGGTGTTTCTGCTTTGCTGCTAAAGATATCTGCAACATGTATTATTTTATCCTTAGGTACCCATATTTTCTTGGGTCCTGATTTGTTAGTTTTACCAAAACTCTGGTTGAATTTTGGTTTGACAGAATAATTACTACTAGTATATTTGATGTCATGTGTGTGCCCATATACAAAGTGAGAATCAAGTGAAGTGAGTTTTATCACTAAGTCCATGGCATTCTTTGGTGTAGGTACCTTACCTTGGTATCCTATTCCTTTTCTGCCATTTCTGCTAACTCCATAGATCATTGAAGCCATCTTGCTTCTATCTATGCTTTTAGCTAGAAACTTCTGAAAGCTGTGATCATACTCCTTGATGATCTCATCAGCACTACTGGGAGTTTCAGAAATTGTTTCCTTCTGAGAGTTTTGTAATAGATTTTCTAATTTTGAAATTTTATTTTTCAACTCAGAATTCTCCAATTTGAGACTCTCAGTTTTATCAGAGTCAGAAGCAAGATCCCTTTTCAAGTTTCTGAATTTGACTCTAATCTGCTGATATCTTTCCAGAATCTCATTAAGGCTTTCAACTAGTTCAGCCTTAGTAAAATTAATAGCAAAGTCAGGAAATACCTCTTCTGTGTCTGATTCAGAGTCTGATTCAGAAGCTTCACTGTCTTCTATTATGTTTGCCATGAGAGCTATGTTTGCTCTCTCATCATCTGATTCTGAGTCAGCTTCAGATGTATCAGAATCATCCTATGTGGCCATGAGACTTTTCTTCTTTTCCTTGCCAAACTTTCTTCTGGGCTTTTCCTTCTGAAGCTTTGGGCAGTCACTTTTGTAGTGCCCTTTCTCATTACATTCATAGCAGATGATGTCTTTGTTATTTGGCTTTCTGCTTCCTGAAGAGCCTTCAGATCTTCTGTGTCCAGAGGAGGAATCTGACCTTCTGTATCTGGAGGAAGACTCGTTCTGATTCTCAGATCTTCTGGGATTCCTGAACTTTCTTTGCCTCTGCTTCCACAGTTGGTTCACCCTTCTGGAGAGGAGAGACAGTTCATCTTCTTCTGATGAGGACCCATCAGAGGTTTCTTCAATAGCCTGTAAAACCTTGGAGTCAGATTTTCTGTTAGATTTTAAAGCTAATGGCTTACCTTGCTTTTGAGGTTCATCAACTTCTAGCTCTATCTCGTGACTTCTGAGGGAGCTGACAAGTTCCTCCAGAGAGATTGTGTTGAGATCCTTAGCTAGCTTCAGCGCTGTGACCATTGGCCTCCACTGTTTTGGCAAGATTCTGATGATCTTCTTAACATGATCAACAGTAGAATACCCTTTATCCAGAACTTTGAGACCAGCAACCAGAATCTGAAATCTTGAGAACATTGTTTCAATAGATTCACTTTCTTCCATCTTTAATGCCTCATACTTATGAATGAGCGCAAGAGCTTTAGTTTATTTAACTTGAAGGTTGCCTTCATGCGTCATTCTCAGAGAGTCAAACATATTCTTTGCAGTGTCTCTGTTTGATATCTTTTCATATTCAGAGTAAGTGATAGCACTGAGAAGAATAGTTCTGGCTTTGTGATGATTTTTGAAATCACACTTTTGTTGATCAGACATTGCTTTCCTGTCAATCTTCTGACCACTTTCATTCACTGGGTGTGTGTATCCATCTGTCACCATGTCCCACAGATCAGCATCATGGGCTAGAAAGAAGCTTTCAATTCTGTCTTTCCAGTAATCAAAGTTCTCTCCATCAAAGACTAGAGGTTTTCCATTGAATCTGTCTCTTTCTTCGTTGTTGTCATTGCTGATGTTTTGATGTGGTCCTGCCATTGTGTTTTTCTAACGCTAGATCTTGTACTGACACGATTAAGTGTTATGAACTCAGAACCAGGCGCTCTGATGCCAATTGAATATGTGAAAAACACAAGAAGGGGGGTTGAATTGTTAAAACTTGAAATCAAATGCAGACAACACGTTATTTTTATCCTGGTTCGTTTGATCTCAAACTACTCCAGTCCACCCGTCAAGGTGATTTCGCCTCTCTCCAACGAGGTCTTAATCCACTATATTCAACTGAATACAAACTGCTTTAACAATTGCGAAAGCCTTCTTGAGTCTAACCACAGACCGGTTTCTCAAGGAAATTCTTTTACAGATAAATGAACAATTAAGTGTGTTTGATGTTTCTAGAGAAACTATATATCACAACTGTGATAATACACAAATGAAGCTTATATGAAACTAGAATGCTAGATTAAGAGTAAGCGGTTGAGAGCTTTAGAAAACTGAGTGAGTGAGGACGAAGATGATTAGCTTATGCGTATGGAGAATTGTAGAGTATTAGCAGCTTAGGCGTAAAGCATTAGCCATTTCTTTTCTCACTGATTTGTTTAAATAGTCTTGGAAAGAGATACGTTGCATTCCATAATTCCATTTCAATGCTCATAACGTTCTTTCCTTTTTGAGAAGATCTTTGTCTTGGAATAAAGCCGTTGGTAATTAATCTGCCTTGAATGCAGTAACGTTGACACTTCAGAATGTTCTACTTGATGCCAGTCAGAGCGTTCTTAGCTTTAGCTTATTCTGGCGCTTCTGAGTGCCGATGACATAGTTAGGATCTTGATTAGAGTCAGAGTATGTTAAGCGCAGATTCTGTTCATCAGACTTCAGCGTATCACATGTATTGATCTTCTGATGCTGATGTTGATATTGATATTCTGATGCTGATTCCATCTCTATAGATTCACTTTCTTCCATCTCTAACTGAGGGTTGTAGAATCAAACTATGTTCTAACAGGATGTCCCCTAGCAAAGTAGGTACCGGGTTACGAGACATGAAGATTTTGACGGCGTTCACATCTATGAGTTGGTCAGGATTTGGAAACAAAACCATCCCATAGATGAGGAGAGACACAATTTCCTCAAAAGCTTGCAAATCCAAAGAGCTCCAAGAATTTTGGGCTTTTTCAAATAAGAACTTTGCTAGGAAACCTTTGACACCACTCCTTGTTTCCCAATTAGTTGTGATATCAGATGATTGCAAGTGTGGAGCTTGAGAAATCTCTTCTGGCTTTGGATCTCTTTCCGTACCATTGAAAGGTAGGTTATTGAGAATGATAATCCTCAAGTGTTGGGAGAATTCTTCCAAAGTTGGCACAAGTTGATAATCGGGAAACGTGAAGCAATGGTGTAAAGGATCAAAGAACTGGAAGAGCACCTTCATCATGTCTTCATCAGTGTTGGAGGTAACCAAGTTTAGTAGGCGACCATGTCTTTCGGTAAATGGAGAGTTTTCAGGAATCCTTGATGCTAGCTCTTTAAGTTGAGGAGGGATCCTTACAAGATTGACTTGAATGGTTTTCCTGCGAATAGAATCCATGTCCTATAAAACAGAACAAAGATAAATCCCAAGATCCTTGAAATGGTTAGTGAATATGAGTATTATGTTAGGATGTTTATGATTTTATGTACAAGTAAATATACACATAAAGCAAACAAGTCCTTAGGCTTAGGCTTTCATGGAGTCTCATAGGTAAGTACCCTCTTGAAGTTTAGTTGGCTCAAACCTGTCCTAGTCATAGTAACCGGGTTCTAAGGAGCTCAATATCAATGGTTTGTTTCCTTGGGCATTGTTTCAGCGCAAGCCTCTTTAATAGCGACCGAAATATCCCAAAAAACCAAACCTCAATGAGTGTAGTATCGAGTATCTACCAACTTTGGACTGCACCAAAGCTGGTCATCTCACTACATCCTAATGGCCAAGTTGGTCAAGTAAAGGTTCTAAAAGTTCATTAGTGCTTCATGACATCACTCAGCGGCCCTGTATTCTCCTTGACTACTCAAGGGCTACCGGTACCCATAAATATGTCTCACTAACGTAGCTATTGCTTAGACCATGTTGGCATACCCCGCACAGTTTCCACAACATATTTCTACTTACCTATAAGGTATTCCAAATCCGGGTAGAGGATTCAAACCCAAACAAAGAACCATAATGTAAAGCATACAAGTCAAACAAAGAAAGCAAGTAAATGTGATATAACCCTAAGATAACCCCACTTTTAGAATTCTCCCCAGTAGAGTCGCCAATTCTGTGATACGGTGGGAGAACTGACTTGTGTGTTTTACGTTTGATCGCAAATGTTGCGGTTAGCAAGAGTCCCCACCGAATTTTATTTTATCCAAAAGGAAAGGTGAAAAAGCACAGGAAAGACCTTTGAGATTGTTTCTTGAGTTTGGGGGGTAGATTATGAAAACGGAAGGTATTAGCACTCTTTTCATCCATGGTTTTCCATGGGCTCTTAGTTACTTGCTAGATCACTTGCTTTTGTTTTAAATCGTGCTTTGTGTGGTTTTGAAAGTATTTTTGAAAAGAGGCCATTGTTTAGGAAAACTTTGTAATGATTCTCGTTCGTAAGAATGTATACAAAGTGTTTGATCTTTTGAAAATGTTTTCAAGTTTTGAAAGATGTTTTGAAAGTGTTGGTGTTTGTTTTGAAAATAGCAAGGATATTTTTATTTTGAAATGGAGCAAGTAACTAGAAACAATCTACCTACTCAAAAGTTTTTCATGTTTATTTCTTTTTTCCTTTGACATTCTTATCTTACCATTGATTTGGTAAATAACCCTATCTTTGCATGTAAAATGGACGGGCGTGGGTCATCGTATAACCATGATTAGAAATGTTGCAAGGTATCTTAGCACTTTTCTTTTGGGGACTAATATCATTTTGAAAGGCAACTTTTGATAGCGTCATTGAGGGACTATGATCTTGTATTTTGCTTGCCTTTGCTAAGATACCTCACATGCGTAATATGGTTGTTTTTGTAAGGCAACCAAGTGGATTTACCCTAGGGGTGCTTGTGTGCAAGTGTGTTGATTTTCATGCTTTGTTTTTGTCTTGATTAGGGTTTGCTATTTTGTTGGAATTTAGTCTTTCCATACAAAACCCTAATTACTAGCATTTGTATATAAAGCGATAAATTGCGAAAAGTAAAATTACCACGCTATTACATCATTAGGGGATGGGGTGTACAAATTCACAAATGGGGATTGCAAGAAAATTAAACCTAATTATCTATTACAACCATATTGAATATTGTATAAAATTGAAAATAAAATACAAGAATATAAATGGAAAAAGAAATGATTTTTGTTGTTTTTATGAAAGGGGTTTTAACCTAATTAAGAGAGATGATTAATGAAAAATAAACAAAATTTAAACCTAAATTAATTAAGAAGGAAATTAAGTTAAAAAATGTGTTTTAGGGTTTTTTGTGAAAAGGTTTTAACTTAATAAAAATAATATGAAAATTAATTAATTCAAATAAACCTAAGTTCTAAATTAATTTTAATTAAGAAAATAAATAATTAAACCTATGTCTAGATATTAATTATTAAAAATAAATTAATTATTAAGAGAAATGTTTTTTTAGTCTTTTTGTTTTATAGAGAAAAAATAAATGAAATATATAAGTGTAAATAATAAATAAAAATATCTTTGGATTTTTATTAATAAAAATAATAATAATAATAATAATAATAATAATAATAATAATAATAATAGTAATAATAATAATAGTGAAAATAATAAAAGAAAATATGAAATGAAAATAAAATAAATAAAGAAAATGAAATAATAAAGAAAATAATGGGCCAGGGGTGCAAAAGTAAGGCAGGGGTTTAAAGCCAGCAAAAAATGGAAGGCCTAGCGTAAGGGCCCAGGCGCTGCATGTTTGCATCAAAAAAAGAGAAAAAAATGTGAAAAATTAGAAAAGTGGCAGCACTGGAGCTTGAACCCACGCCCTGAGCATGAAACGCGCGCTGCCTTACCACTTGGGTGGCTATACATCTGTTTATTAAAATGAAATGATAAATATATAACGTAACATGCTTCCAAGGCCTGTACTTCGTCTTCAACCTTCAGCCAGCCAGAATACCTGTAACTTCTTCATCTCTCAACAAAAATGGCAAGTTCAAACATGAAAGTTGTGGAATTTCTTCCCACCAATCCAACCATATAAATAACTAAAGTAATAAATCCAAGATGAGTGAGAATTTTTCTGGCCCTAAATTAAAACCTAAAAATTTCAGAAACTTCAACTCTAAAATTCTCTAAGCTCGGGCCATATAAATGCAAACTATAGACATGTACAACTTCGTGGCAATGGTATCTACATTTTATCTTCACAAATAAGAATCAAATGATGCTTGTATGAAGAGATAGAAGTTTGAAAACTTACCTCTTGCAGCTGGAGTCGTGTATGGAGTTTGAGCAACCTTTGTGATGGCCTGATTATTTCTGTAGCTTTCCTGGACCTCCTTGAGTGTGTTCCAACTCCTACTTTGCTTTGAGGATGGCTGAAACTCCCAACTCAAGTCAAGTTGCAAGCTTCAATTTTAAAAATGGTGGATAGTGATGGAGGAGTTACAGTCAGGAAACAGGGGCCTGGATCACTTTGATATGATGTATATTAAGTGTTTGGATGGTTAAAACTCAATACGCACGAGTGGATTTGGAGATGGCTATGTGAGGTTCAAAACTGTCAAGTTATGGCAGATTCTGAGTTGCAGAGTGTTTGGGAGTGTTTTGGGGTCTTTCAACTCGTGTGCTATGTTGAAATAGAGTTGTGTATATGTATGGAAAAGGTTAGAGATCAAATGCACTCAAGGTTTCTGAGTTCTAGCCTTTTGGCTCTATAACTTGTTTTTTAAGAAAAGTGAGAAGACAAGTCTCAAAATGTTGTACAAGCATGGTCTGAGTTGGTAGAGGCTTTGGACATGTTGCTTTTGGTTTTGACTTTGCTTGTGTGCAGAGAAAAACAATTGAGAGGCTCAAGAAGTTGACAATTGCAAAAGTAATGCTTTATCAAAATGGAAATGGCAACTTTGTGCCATAAATAGAAATGTAACTTGGATAAAGGATCAAGTGCTTGGATTAAAGCTCTAACAGTTGTGTAAACATTAAATTATAGAGTTCCAAACAAGTTTGAGGCCTTCAAAGCAAAGATTATGCATCCTAGGCTTGGATTTGAATTTTTGTTCCTCATGAAATGGCTTGTAATTTAAGTTTGAAAACCCTAACTACATCTCTTCGATTCTCCTTGCTCACAAATGATCTCAAGGAGTTCTTGGATATTTTGGAAAGCTTATAATGTGATATACAACCCCTCTTTGAATCACTTTTGAAAATTAGCCTTGGAACTATATGAAAAAGTGCCATGAAGTTAGGTCAAAATCCTGACCAAAACTAGGGCAAAATTTTACTAAGTATTCAATTTCAAGACCATGACTTTATGAATTAATATCTTGAGATATAAGCATTTTTAGAATAACTTGTGTAAAGAAATGTTGTAAATATCAAGGAGATATACAACTTTCATGTTGAAAATTTCCTTTGAATCATCTTGCATCATGGTGAAAAATTGGCTCAAAGTTGTGAAAAAACATGAAGTTTTAAACACTTAGAAAATTTCTAAGTTTGAAAACTTTGACTTTTCAAAATGAAATCTTGACTTTTTGATTTCTTGGTGAACAAGTTTCATATTTTGACATGTTTTGATGAATTGTGATCTTTGACACTTGATTTTGACCAAAAAGTCAAAGTTTGACTTTTCAGTGTACAATTGACTTTGATCAGTTGATTGAAAATCAACTATCAATCAAATGACCTTGAGCAATGTTTTGAGTCATTCCATTAGGTCAAAATGATGCAATTTAATCCTTGAGATCATGTTTCCAACCAATCAATCATTTGCTAGGTCAAAAAAACCAGAAATTGCCTTTTCTCAGTAAAAACCCTAATTTTGACAATTTTGCCCTTTTGATGAGCTGATCAAATTTCTTGAGGAATTATGGTCCAAACTTGATAAAATGACATATATAAGTTCATAATGTTGATATGGATAAAAAATTATTAAGTCTGACTGTAAATTGGCCACAATTGACTTTTTCCCCTATACAGCTGATTTTTAGGTCAACTGATCAATTGACTGAGCAAAAATGTGATCCAAGACTTGAAACTTGACATGAGAAATCTTGAGGGTCCATAATGATCCATGACAGTCAAATGAGGCATTAGAAGTTCAATTATACTTGTGCAATCTCAAACCCTAATTTCAGTCATCAGTGCTTAAGGAGGTGTCTTAAGCTGATCAACCCTAGTGCAGTCTTGAACCAAAAGAGATCTTGTGAGAAAATACTTGATAAATGAGAGGGAAAATTTTAGGGTACAACACACCCTAACTGTGCAAAGATAAATAAACTGAAATCAAACACTTGCACATGCTCACCCCTAGGGTATCTCCCACTTCGGTTGCCTCGATAAAACAAAATGTGATCTTAGAACTTTAGGACAGTTACTAAGAGATCTTGCCCTGTTGCCTTAAGTGACAGTAATATTCCCTTTCGATTGTCCCTTAAACTCCAACGATGGAGCTACCTACTCCTTAATAGTAGGATAGCGCTGTCTAAAGGAAATGAGAAAACGAACAATCTTTTTTGAGTAGGTAGAAACTTTTAAGTACTTGCTCAAAACAATCAATTTTTCACACTTACACTTTCAAACATTTTTCAAACAAAGTTTTCAAAAACGCTTTATCACACTCTTGAGGACTGATACAAGGGTTACCATAAAGTGAAACGCCCCACTAAGGAATTTTAAAAACTTTTCAAAACACACACAAAAGCAATTTAAAAATGAGCAAGTACCTAAGAGCCCATGGAAAACCATGGATAGAAAGGGTGCTAACACCTTCCCTTTCTATAATCTACCCCCCCCCCCCCCCCCCCTCCCCGTACTCAGAAACATCTCGAAAAAGGTTTTTTCTGTTCTTTTTCCCTTTTCCTTTGTTGGATAAAATAAAAAGACGGTGGCGACTCTTGCTTGCCGCAACATTTGCGAACAAAAAATGCAAAACCAGTATTAAACAGTCGGTTCTGCCACCGTATCACAACAGTCCAGGAAAAAGTTAGGGATTAAAGCGTACGACTACATCCCATCATCTCGTCACTTGTCTATCAATAGAAGGTTTATTACCCTGATCAACATTCACCAAGGACTCCAGATGTTGGGATAACAGTCAAACCATCTACAAAATCCTTGACAGATATTTTCTCCAGCAAGTACAGCGGCAGGGCCATCCTGCTACAAGGTCACCGCCATATTCTCAACATGCAGCCTAATGGTGTCAGGTGTTCTCATATCCCCGACGGAGCAATAATCTCCAAATTACTACTCCAACATCTAAAAATTTCCCAGTAAGTCACCAAGCTTCTCAGGATTCCCCAGCAGGATTTCACAAAATCCCCAAACAGTGCACAAAGTTTTTCCTTCCCCAACAGAGTTTATTTCTCTAGCCACAGAAGTTTATCTCCTAGAAATTCAACTTCAAGAAATATTTAAGAATCACATTCTACATCCCAACTACAATCAGGGATTTATTTTCCCTAACTAAACAACCCTGCAATAGAACAACCGATACGTTCATACATTGCATTCATACACCATTCTACAAACATCATAGCATATGCAACACAAATACATATATCACAATCTCATTTATTTTGGGAGCATCATGTAATTCATACAACATGACATCGCATGAAACTAATTTTACCTTTTCAGGTTAAATTAGCAGACATACAAACACAATCAACTTATACAACAGGTCAAAGATTAATGCCTGAAACCAGACAGGGAAACTATCTACATGACCAAGTGGTATGAACTCCCGAAGCAAGACGGGTTTACCAACAAATACATCATGCCATGGATTAATGCCCGAAACCAGATGGGGATCTATCTATATGACCAACATTTTCAAGTTCCAGATTAATACCCGTAACAAGCCAGGACAACTATCTGTGGATGACCGATTGTGGATTAATACCTGTAACAAGCTAGGAAAACTATCTACATGAGGAGATTAAAGATTAATACCTATAACAAGCCAGGAAAACTATATTTCTTTCTAAGGTTAGAGATTAATACCTGAAACCAGACAGGAAAACTATCTCAATGACCGACATTTTAAAGTTCCAGATTAATACCTGTAACAAGCCAGGACAACTATCTGTGGACGACCGATGGTAGATTAATACCTGTAACAAGCCAGGAAAATTATCTACATGAGCAGATTGAATATTAATACCCGAAACCAGACGGGAAAATCTTTCTCTCAGATCAGAGATTAATACCTAAAACTAGACAGGAGAACTATCTCAATGACCAAAAGCAAGTTCCGGATTAATACTTGAAATAAGACATGACAACTATCTGTGGACGAATGATTGTAGATTAATACATGTAACAAGCCAGGAAAACTATCTACATGAGCAAAATTGAAGATTAATACCTGTAACAAGCCAGGAAAGCTATCTTTCTTTCTAAGGTCAGAGATTAATACCTGAAACAAGCCAGGATAACTATCTCAACGACCGACGAAAACAAGTCCCAGATCAATACCTGTAACAAGCCAGAACAACTATCTGTGGACGATCGATGGTAGATTAATACCTGAAACAAGACAGGACAACTATCTACAAATAACTGATTGTAGATCAATTCCTAAAACCAGACGAGGCGACTATCTACATGACCATCATGAAGCAATCTTACACGGGTTTCTTCTCATGATCTTCAGATGCAGTATAATACAGACTCATCCTGAAGTAATCTTACACGAATTCCTTCTCGCAGTTTCCAGATGCAGTCTAACACGGACTCAACCTGAAGAAACCTAACACAGGCTCCTTCTAATACATTTCTAGACAACAGTTAATTTCATCCTCCCCAGCAAGTTACTCTGAAGCCTGGAATTCAACCAGAAAACAACAAACTTTTATCTCTCCAGCCCAGAGATGATTCCTCAGTAAAGCCTTGGACAACTTAAGTTACTAGACTATATTCCCCATAGAGCTTTCCTCAAGCAGGAGAATAACAGAAATCAACCTTCCCCAGCGGACTCCTCCTCAGACAGCAGGAACAGGAATTCCCCATAAAGGGACCTCTTATGAAGTCAGCACCTACTTTGGATGGCATCTTTAATCCCATCTCCGACAACTCTCAGTCATCCTCACCAAATGGAATCTATAAGCCCATTCCCGGTACAGTCAACCAACAGCGTTACCTCTTGCACAAGCGAGTGCAAATTTCTGGGCACTCTAGTGTTCAATCATCTTCCACCTTCAGATTACGAAAGGCAGACAAGCCAATCTAAATCCTCAGGTTTAAGAAGATTGGACAGGGGAAGCTGTTGTAACCCAAAAATTACCCTCCCATTCCACTTAATACATGTTCCTAGAGGTCCTCAATTGCTCAAGGTTGACCAAGAATTGATCAGATAAATTCTCCTCCTAAGCAATGGATTTCCAACTGGGGTTTCACTTTTCACCAAGATGTTTGAGCTACAAAGGCATCAAATTATTTCCATGGTCCCTAATATGTCTTCAAGATTGTCCATGCCAAGTTTCATGCCTTGCACTACAAGTTTGCTCAGTCAACTGCTCAAATGCCTAAAAATAAACTATATTAGGTCAAAAGTCAATTATGGTCAACATACAGTCAAACTTCAAGATTTTTGGTCAACATCAATATTTTTAAGTGATATTAATCATTTAATCAAGGGTTGATCATGATTTATCAAGGAAAGTCCTCAGATCATCAAAAGTCAAGATTTGTTAAATTAGGGTTTCTTAGGAAAAGTCAATTGAACTTTGACCAGGCATACCTTTCACACACTTCATCCATTTTTCCCCAAAAAAACTCATTTTAAATACAATCTAATTCCATACAACTTCTATTTTATCCTCAAGTTCAAGAAATGCACCATTTGAAAGATACAAGCTCATACATTACAAGTCATTTTCAAAAAGTCAACAAAAGACACTTTTTGTTAAGACAACTTACATCAAGATATTGTCTTCAAAAGCAAAAATGATAAAAATAGAGATTGTAGAGGACAGCTTTGGATTTCCAAAAAGTCCAAGATCATCTTCAAAAGATGAAAATTGAGAAAGTTATAGTTTGCACAAGTTGGCCAAATTTGTGAAAAATGCATGAAGTCAACTTTGAGCAAAATTGCATTTTTAGGTTAATGGACCTAACTTTTAGGATTCAAACATGTTTATGACATACACAAGGACCTCTAAACCTAACCATGAACTATTTTGATTTTTATTTCTATTTATTTTAATTTTTATTCATTTAAATATGAATTAAATCAAATAAATAAAATAAAAATACAAAGAATAATGGGCCATGACATTTGGGTTTGATTTGATCTATTAGAAGGCCCATATTTTCGTGCAAGATACATCCAAAGGGATGAGATTCATGCAAGTGACCAAAGAGGAAAAGATATCACAAATATGGATATTTTTCAATGTGTTTTATCCTTGTCTCCAAGGCCGTGAATGCATTGATTCTTTACCATGTTTGTTCACTCCTATATTCCCTCTATAAACACATAACATTACAAGACAAAGGGAGCATAAAATTCCTCTCCAAAAAGCTCTCCAAAAATCAAAGAATTGGTGTAAGTCATATCTCAAGGTTCCGGTCTCTCTCGATTGACACCAAGCCTCAAACCATCCTCCTGAAGTCCCCATGAGTCTTACAAGGCCCAAGAGCAGTCCATCACACACCTAGCACGCCCCCATTTGACAACACCGGTTTGGTAAAATTTTAAACTTCAAATGTCTAATTTTAATCACATTTCATGACATGCTAACGTTTGTTTGAGTTTATATAGAATAGTTATGGATGGTCAGAGGTTCCATGCAAGAATCTGAAAACACCATGGTTAGGGTATGAAGCTTTCAAAGATTCGGGCCTAGGGATTTCTGATGATTGCAACCCCTGTTTACTTTTGCTGCTAGGCCCATCTTTATTTTCTTGGTTTATTCATTTTATTTATTTCTTTTAATTCCTTTTTTTTATTTTAATCAATAAAAATATATAAAAATCACATAAAAATAGATTTAGGATTTTTCTTAATTAAAGTTTAATTTGGTAAATTAATTAACTAATCACTTTAACATTTTTTCTAAAATTAAAATTAATAGAATTTAGGTTTAATTTCATTTTAATTCATTTCCCTTTTCATAACAAAAATACCAAAAAAAACATAGAATTAATTTCTTTTCTTTAAATTTCACGTTTCTTTAATAATTAACCTTTTTTCTTTAAATATAGATCTAGATCAATTATCTTTTTAACTTAAACCATTTTCATTAATTAAAACAAAAAAAAACAAAAGATTTTCTCTTAGGATTTTTTCGACATCCTTTCAATTCGCGCGTGTTATTATCTTTCACATTCTATTTTTCATACTACTGTAACGGCCTACTGGATATAATAGCATAATCAAGACTTTACATTTACTGCTTTATTTCCCCCCCAAAGTTTTGGATATGTAATTAATCACCCTCCCCGAAGCTTTGTAATAGTTTAGGATTTATCTTTCCGCACTTTTAATTACTGCAAACTATTAATTGTCTAGATGCGTGACTAATAGGATTGTATAGCAAGAACATAAAATAAAACGCTAGTAAACCTAACGCAAGACAAAAATAACTGAATACAACACAATTGCACATATACACCTCTAAGGTATCCTACTTTGGTTGCCTTCGGAAAAAACAGTCACATCTCTCGAAACATGAGAGATTTTAGTGGCTATCCTCCGGTTTAAAGATCATAAGCCCCTCGATGACCCTCTCGATGTTGCCTCGGTATGATCTTAAAAACCCTAGGGTAGTTACTAAAGTTTCTTGCCCAGTTGTCTTTGTGACTATAAAAACGTCCCTTCGAATGTCCCTCAAACATCCAACGATAGGGCTACCTACTCACTAATAGTAGGATATCGATGTCTAAAGGGTAGGAGGAAAAGAACAACCTTTCGAGTAAAGTAGATAGTTGTTAGATGCTTTCTCAAACAATTTTTACACTTACACAAAACTCCTTTCAGAAAAATTTTCAAACACTTTGTATACGTTCTCTACCATTCCGATAAACATTACAAAGTTCTCCGCACTAAGGCGCTATCAAAAATACTTTTCAAAACACACAAAGCACAAGGTATTTCAAAATTAGCTAGCATCTAAGAGCCCGTAGAAAACTTATGATGGAAAGGGTGCTAACACCTTCCCTTTCCATAATCTACCCCCTTGCTCAAAAATTCTCGAAAAGGTCTTTTTATGTTCTTTTCACCCTTTCCTTTGTTGGATAAAAGAAAATTCGGTGGCGACTCTTGCTTACCTCAACATTTGCGAACACAAACGTAAAACCAGTATAACAGTCGGTTCTGCCACCGTATTACACTTGGTATGAGAAATCTTAGAGACCTATAATGAACCATGGAAATTATTTGAGGCATCAAAAGTCCAATTGTCCTTGAGAAAACCAAAACCCTAATTTGTGAGCTCAATGCTTAGGAGGTGAACTTGTCTGATCAAACTCTTGAAACTTCTTGAGCATTTGAGATCTTTTGTGAGAAATGTCTTTAGAATAGAGAGGGAAAATTTTAGGATACAACAACTGCCCATGTTCAATCTTCTTAAACCTTAAGAGTTATATTGGCATGTTCTCCATTCGTGACTTGAAGGTACAAGAGGATTGAACACTTAAGTGCTCATAAATTTGCACTCGCTTGTGCATGGAGTAAAAACTGTTTGTTGATTATGTCGGGAATGGGATTAAAGATGGCATTTGGAAAGATGATGGAGAGTTGTCGGAGAAGGGCTTATAGATGCCACCCAAAGGTGATTGTTGATAGAATTTATACTAAGTCTAAGCTTGACTTCAATCGGGAGAAGCATCAGAATAAATCTTGAATCGGTTTAAACTAAACCAGGAGATATCCATGTTTGTCTTTGACTAGAAAAGAATCAGAATAAATCTTTGGGCGATTTAAATTAAACCAGTAGATATCTTATGTTTGTCTTTGACTGGATAAGAATCAGAATAAATATGAACCAGAAAAAGTGTCTAACAGAAAAGAATTAGAATAAATCTTTAGGTGATTTAAGCTGAACCAACAGATGTCTTGTATTTGTCTCTAACTGGATAAGAATCAGAATAAATCTGAACCATAAAAAGTGTGTGTAATGCGGTGGGAGAACTGACTTGAAGGTTTTGCGTTTTTGTTTGCAAATGTCGGGTTAGCAAGAGTCGCCGCCGAATTTTCTTTTATCCAAAAGGAAAGGTGAAAAAGCACAGAAAAGACCTTTGAGATGTTTTCTTGAGTTCGAGGGGTAGATTATGAAAAGGGAAGGTGCTAGCACCCTTTTCATCCATGGTTTTCCATGGGCTCTTATTTACTTGCTTAGATCACTTGCTTTGGTTTTGTTTGAAATGGTGTTTGATGTGGTTTTGAAAGTATTTTGAAAAAAATAGGCCATTCGTTTAGGCAATCTTTGTAATGATTCTCGTTCGTAAGAATGTATACAAAGATGTTTGTCTTTTGAAAATGTTTTCAATGTTTTGTTAGATGTTTTGAAATGTGTGTGTGTTTATTTTTAAAAATAGCAAGGATTGTTGTTTGAAAATGGAGCAAGTAACTAGAAGTTATCTACCTACTCAAATGTCCTTCCTATGTATTTTCTATTCCTTTGACATTGTTGACTTACCATTGATTTGGTAAGCAACCCTATCTTTGGATGTAAACGGGACGGGCGTGGGTCATCGTATAACCATGATAGCAATGTTGCCAAGTATCTTAGCATTTTTGAGGGACCAAGATCATTTTGTTTAGGCAACTTTTTGAATAGCGTCATCGAGGGACTATGATCTTATATTTGTTTTGTTTTGCCAAGATACTTTGCATGTGTAACATGGCCATTTTATTTTAGGCAACCAAATGGGAGAAACCCTAAGGGTTCTTGTGTGCAAAGTGTATCATTTTCATGCTTTTGTCTTGCATTTAGGGTTTTCTATTTTGCTTTGTTTTGTTCTTGTCATGCAAACCCTAATTACTAATCATGGTATAAAAGCGATAAATTGTGTAATGTAAATATACTAAGCTATTACAACAATTATTATGGGAGGGGGGGAATACAAATTTGAATGGGGATTTGCACAAATATAAAGCTAAATATATTATTACAACCAAATCGAATATGCGCGAATTTAAATAAATATAATACAAATATTTAAAATGCAATGCAAATGTTCATGTTAGAAAAATGTTTTATGTCTTGTTTTTTTTTTGTGTAAGAAAAATATTTAATTTTAACCTAAAAAGGGAAAAAAAATATTTATTTTTGGAAGGGGATTAAACCCTAATTTTCAATTAAAAGAAAATAATGTTTTATATTATTATATTGTGTATTTTTTGTATAAAAAAAATAATAAATAATATTATGCCTAAATACTAAAAAAAATTAAATATGTGTAAAAGGATAAATATTTATGGGTATAAAATGTGTAATAAAAATATTAAATATATTTGATTATTTACAAACTTATTAAGAAAATAAATTCTATTCTATCAAAATAAATCAATTTTTTATGTGAGAAAATAATAAAAAATTAAATTAAAGTGTGGAAATAAATAAATCATTTTTAGGATTTTTTATCATTTAGAAAAGATAAACAAAGGTATTAAATATGAAAATATGAAAAAATACAAAAATATAAAAAGTTAGCCAGGGGGTGCAATAGCAAGTCAGGGGGTGGGTTTAGCAAAAACAAAAAGGCCAACAACAAAAAAGCCCAGAACTTCATCTATGTCCTTCGTTCATCTTCTTCGCGCGTTTCCTAGTTCAATATGTATCTTCCTTATGCTTGCATAAAAATGAAAACTCATAACATGAAAAATGTGGCATTTGAGCTCACGATTCCAACCATATAAATTATGTAACCTAACTATCAAAGATCAAAGAGAATTTTGGAATCCCTAAATCGTGACCTAAAAATTTCAGAGATTTCAAGCTTCAAATTCTCTTAGCACAAGTAATATAAATGAAAAGTAATGATATGTACAACTTCGTTATTATGAGAACTACATTTTTTCTTCACAAATCGTGGCTTTAAGTTGCCTGTATAAAGAGATAGAGTTTAAGAAAATACATCATTCAGCTGGAATCGTGTATGGCAATGTAGGGACTTTAATGGAGGCCTGATGATTGTTTGAGCTTCCTTGAACTTCCCTGAACCTATTCCAATCTTTATCTTGCTCTGAGGATGGCTGGAACTCCCTGACCAAGTCCAACTGCAAGCTTCCAAATTGAAAATGGCAGATGGTGAAACAGAGGTTACAGAACTAGGGTGATGGCTTGGATTGACTAGGTATCAAGTGTATAAGATGTTTGAATCAGTTAGATACAAAACGCACGAGCCAAATGAGGGTTGGCTGAGATTTTGCAGAAACTGTGTGCTTAGGTAGATTTTTAGTGTTTTTGAGTTTTAGAGAGTTTTAGGTTCAAGCCAAGCGTGTTATGTGTTGCATATCCTTTGCATATTAGTATAGAAATGATCTCAAGTCAGCTTCTCAACAGATGTGCAAGCCCTAACCTTTTTGCAAGTTTTCTTGTACTTGAAGTAAAGTTGACAAGACCAATCCCACTTGCTTGTACCAGCTTGCTTTAGGGCTGATATGAGTTTGTACAAATTGCTTGAGAGCTGTGTAGTTTGCTTGTATCAAGGGGACAGGTCCAATGCTCCAAGTTGACAAAGTTGTAAAAGTGCATCTTTATGAAAATGGCAATGAAGCCTTTTTGCCCAAAATGGAATTACAACTTGTGTAAAGTTTCAAAAGCAAGGATAAAGGCTTTGTCAACTGAGTATGAATTTAATTAAGGAGAGTATAGAGAGCTTAGGACATGTAAAGCAAGAAACAATCAGCATAGGTTTGGTTTGCAACTTGATTCTATGTGAAAATGACTTGAACAAAAAGTGAGAAAATGCCAACTTCCTTTCTTCGATTCTCCCTACTCAAAAATGATCTTGGAGAGTTCTTTGACATTTTGGAAAGCTTGCAATGTGCTATATAATCCATATTTGAAATTCATTTTGAGATACCTCTTTGAACTAGGTGAAAAGTTGCCATGAAGTTGGGTCCAAAACCTGCCTAAATTAGGGCAAAATTTCACTAAGTTATTTAGTTCATGGGCATGTATTCACAAATTTATAACTTGAGATCCAAGCATCTTTAGGGAAAGGTTTGTGAAGCAAAGTTGTACATTTCATGGAGGACTACAACTTTCATGTTGGGAACTTTTCTTGAATCAAAATGCATCACGGTGAAAAAGTGGTGCAAAGTTGAGAAAAAATAAGAACATTTTTATACTTAGAAAAATTCTAAGTTATGAAAATTTTCAAATTAAAACCCTAATTTTCAAATTTAGTTTTCTTGGTCAAAAAGTTTCACATTTTGACATATCTTGATGAATTATGACCCTTGGCACTTGATTTTGACCAAAAAGTCAAAGTTTGACTTTTCAGTGTACAGTTGACTTTTGATCAGTTGACTGTAAATTTCATATGTCAATTAAATGAACTTGAGATCTTTTGAACCATGTAATTAAGTAAAGAGGATGCCATTGAACCCTTGAAATCATGTTTGAACTTAATTTGTCATTGGCTAGGTTAAAAATCAGAAATTAGCCTTTCTCAATCAAAACCCTAATTTTGGCCATTTTGCCCTTTTGATGATTTGATCAAATTTCTTGAGGAATTGTGATCCAAACTTGACCAAATGACACATGTGAGTCTAAAATATTGATGTGGATCAAAAATTATGAAGTTTGACTGTAAATTGGTCATAGTTGACTTTTTCCCCAATACAACTGATTTTTAGGTCAATTGTCCAATTGACTGATCAAAAATGTGGTTCAAGGCTTGAAACTTAACACGAGCAATATTAGGGGTCCAAAATGATGTATGAAAGTAAAATGAAGCATTGATGGTCCAAAAATCCTTGTGCAAACTCAAACCCTAATTTTAGGTTATCAGTGCAAGATGAGATGTCCTGAGCTGACCAAACCCTAATCTTGTCTTGAGTCAAAAAAGTCTTGTGAGAAAAATATTGATAAATGAGAGGGCAAAATTTGGGGTACAACAGCTGCCCCTGTTCAATCTTCTTGAATCTGAAGAGTTAGATTGGCGAGCTTTTCCGTTCGTGACTCGAAGGTAAAAGATGATTAGACACTAGAGTGCCCATAAATTTGCACTCGATAAAATGTAGTTGAGGGAATGGGCTTAAAGACGCTATTTGGAGAGGTGATAGAATATTGTTGGAGATGGGCTTGTAGATGCCATCCAAGAATGTTTGTTGAATTGTAAGTTGTAAGTCGAAAGAATAAGTGTCAGAATGGTGTCCGTATCTGGAACGTATCTGAACTGTATCTGGAGACTGAATCTGTATGAGCAATAGAATAGATTCCGTGTCTGGAGCATATTCGAGCTGTATCTGTACTTGAATCTGAATAAGGGCCAGAATGGCATCCGTGTCTGAAGCGTATCTGAACTTGAATCTGAATAAGTGTCAGAATGGAATCCGTGTTTGGAGCGTATCTGGACTGTATCTGAAAGGTGAATCTGAGTGAGCAACAGAATGGATTCCGTGTCTAGAGCGTATCTGAACTGTATCATGAACCTGAGTCTGAATAAGTGTCAGAATGGCATCCGTGTTTGGAGCGTATCTGAACTGTATCTTGAGTCTGAATCTGAATGAGTATCAGGATGGCATCCGTATCTGGAGCGTATTTGAACTGTATCTGAATGTTGAAGTCTGAATAAGTAACAGAATAACGTCCGTGTCTGGAGCGTATATGTACTATATCTGAAAGTTGTCTTTGAATGAGTATCAGGATGGCATCCGTATCTGGTGCGTATCTGAACTGTATCTGGAAGCTGTCTTTGAATGAGTATCAGGATGGCATTCGTATCTGGAGCGTATCTGAATTGTATCATGATCGTATATTGTAAATGGTAGCTTGTTAATCTTATCCTGAAAAAGGTAAAATGTTAGCTGAAACACCAAGTTATGTTGCATGAAATGTATGATGCAATACATGTGTTTTATCAATGTTTATGATATATGGATGTAATGTATGCGCATGTAAGCTGATTTGCTGTATTGTTAAGGAAAATAAGTCCTTGACTGCTGTTGAGGATATGTGGATTCTTTATGTCTTGAAGTTGGAGTAATTGACAAAAGTCCTGTTGTGAGTAATGCCATATACTGCTTGAGGAATCCAGAGAATTTTGATGACTTCTACTGGGGAATTATCGTAGGAATCCTCGTTCTGTTGGGGAGCAATGATAACTCTGTGGGAAAAGGCTTATTCCTGTTTGGAAAAAGTTCAAGAGTTTCGGTCACCTGCCACTCTACTGGGGAGTTATCCTAGAAGTTAGTCGTTATCCGGTTGATTTTTAGGCTTCAAGACAACTTGCTGGGGAACTTGGAGAAACTGGATGGTTTCCATCGGGGATCAATAGTTTTGAAGTCTCAGCTCCGCTGGGGATCTTGATGACGTACCATAGGGATTGCTCATGGAATAGCCTGAAGACGTTTTCCTGTTCTTTCATCCTGTCAGTGATTGTTCTTTTCCATTTTGTTTATTTGCAAACAGTAATTATGTTAAAATGCATATGTTCATTAATGAATCATTGGACGTTTTTTGCAAATAAAACACAAGTGTAAAAGAAAAGGACAAATAGTTTTCTGTACTTTAAAGAGGTATCTTTGTATTTACTTTGAATAAGTATTTTGTACAAAGGAGACAGACATCCTAGTAAGAGGATGGTGTCATAAGAAAAATTTATACAAAGGAAGACAGCTATGTGTAATAATCCCATGGGGTTCCCATTCTGCTATAGCCTTCGTATCTCCGAATAACTTATCCATTTGTTGCTTCGCCCGAAGATGATTTAATTGATCAGAAGCTCCGGGTTTTTCAGTGAAGATATTGTCCTCAAAGTGATCCGACGAGATATAGTCATACGCTTTAATTCCCTAACTTTTTCCTGGACCGCCCTTTCGGGTTTTCGATCCACCGGGAAACCCTTTTTTCCCCAAGTCGCCCTTTTGGGTTTTCAACTTGCCGGGTGTACAGATTTTTTTTATTTTATCCCTAATTTTTGCCCGAACCCTTTTGGTTCGCCGGGATGCCCTTGTTTTTCCTAGGTGTGTCAACCTAGCGGGTCTCTTATGCGTAGTATCTTTTGACTATGTCCGCGTTCGCAGGGTGTGGTAGGTCGTCAACGTCCATGGTGGTTAAGATCATTGCCCCACCAGAAAAGATGTTCTTGATTACAAATGGTCCTTCATAGGTAGGAGTCCATTTGCCCCTGGGATCACTTTGTGGCAAGATGATGCGCTTGATCACTAGATCTCCAACTTGATATACTTGGCGTCTGACTTTCTTGTTGAAGGCCTTGATATACAAGGATCACCCTCACTGTTTATCAAGGTGACGAATTCTTCTACAAGGTTCTGCTTTGAAGAACCAGCAGTGTCCTGAAGATTACAAGATGGTTATCAAAACTATTGAAAAAGGAAAAAGAAGTCGAAGTCAGCAAACAATCATGAAGGGTCAAAGTAACTACCTTAGGAGGAATTTCAGCGCCAGGACTTGAGTTTTCGCTCTCACTAGGATTGTTCAGCCAAACAGCTATCTCCTGCTCCGTTGGTTCTCTAATGACGACATGAGGAGGTCTCGACCCAATAACTTTAACCTTGACCTTGTGTTTACCGTTGGTTTTGGTAAACAACCGCTGATCTTCCAAATGGTTACTTATTTGGTTACTCGCAGGATCGATCAGATTGATCCTAAGACATGGTTGATTTTGGGGTTTTGATTAAGTTTGACTATGGTTAAATGACAAGGAAATAAAGAAGCTTTATGTAAATTGCATGAAGAAGAGAACTTGATAAATTAAAGGAAGGCTTGAAATAAAGGTTTTCGACAGGAAAAGTAAAGGAGAAAGCAAGTAAAGTTTCTGGAAAATAAATGACTTTGATTAATAAAAGTGGTGTTTCACACATACATTCTCAACAATTCTTTCTCACACGCTGGGTACTCGAATCTATATGAGTGACTTTGTATATAATTGTGAACACACGCGAAAAACTGCGTGAACTACTAATATTTATACTAAAACATCCCAAGTAACCGTCAGGTAGTTACACTGCTTCGAGATGACTCCACTTGGCACTTTCTCAGCGTTCGACGCTCCAGATATTTGCACGTTGCACTTGGTAACCGCTGGAAACCGTTTTCCCTCCAAACGCTTGAATTTCAAACCGTTCCACTCTGAACAATCGAACACCTTCGTCGAGAGGCACCTTCGACGAGCCACACCTTCGACGTCGAAGGCAACCAAATTCCCCCTTGGAAGAAATCCTCTAAGTACATTGCCATCTTCTGATGGTTATTTCGACAGAGCCAGCTGGTTGAAAACATCCTTCAGCTTTAATGGCTGATATTAATAAAACGAGGGTGTCGAATTTAGGAGCCAACAAATTGCCCCCCAAGAATGCCTTATTTCGACTCTGAAAAGAAAAAGGCATTCTTTGAAATTCCATTCGACACCTGTCTTTTCATTCTCAGTCACAAATTAAATTGTGCACTTTTTTGTCTTCTACCAACCACTGACAATCCCAAGGAAAAGCCATCATTTCATCCGTACCTAAAACGTCACCTCAGTACGGCGTGCAGCGTGCCAAATGTCTTTTCACAAATTGTCATCATGACAATTCCCAAAAACGAGGGCGCACGCTGCACCCTTTCATTTCTGCAGAATGGCTGTATTAACAGGGGGACGCCACGTGTCCCACTACCCTCTGCAACATTAAATGGCATTAAATGTCCTCGAATTTGGGGATTTCCCAAACTACTATAAATAGCGCCAAGTACCCATTGTGGGACTTTTTCACGCTACCTTGCCTTCAAAATTCTTTGAACAAAAACTCTCTGCAAACTTTGCAAACAACTTTGTTCTTCACTTCATCTTCAACCTTAACACCAACAATGGCGTCCGGTTCTTCCACCGCTCCTAGTTCTAACATCCCCTCAGGAAATGCTAAACCCAAGATTTTCTCCACTGCTCCTGTAGTTTCTCCTACAGGCCAACAAAGGGTTCCTGAACCCCTAGACATTGCTGTACGTGACGCTTATTCAAGCCAACTCATGATTCCGGTTGGGTACTCCAACCAAATCTTTGCCATGTCTGGCCCACTATACCCAAGCATCGCTGAAGCCATGAAGATCATAAGCTACTTTCCAGTGCTCGAGAGGCTCAAACCTGTTGGATGCTCTAAGAAAGATGCCGAGGATAACGAAGATCCTGCTAAGGAGAAAATCGATCTTCGCTTCCTCAATCGGGGTGTTAGGGCTTTCAGGTCTAGCCCTAGCCTCACTCCTGACTACAGTGCTTGGCTGGAAAAAATGGAGAAGAGCCAGGCTTCGATCTGGAAAGACCTGGGGATATTCGACTTGATTATGTTGTCGAAAACGGGTCTCAACTATTCCCCAGAAATGTTGATAGCTTCCTTACTCTTCTGGGATTACACCCATTTCACCTTCCACCTTCCCTGCGGAATGCTGACACCTACGTTGTTCAACGTGGCTGCCATCATTGGCCTTCGACCTACTGGGGACTATTTCGACCCAGAGGAAATGTCGGAGGATCAGATTGGATTCTCTGCCACAAAACCAACCTACACCACCTTTATCAACCATTATCACGATAAGTCGACGGCCACTGTGTCAGATGTAGAGCATATCGCGTTTCTAGCCTTATGGCTGTCACGCTTTGTGTTCTGCACAAAGTCTTTACAAATAACCAAGAAGATGGTTACCCTCGCCACCCAACTCCACCATGTCCAAAATATCTGTTTGGCAGAATTGATTTTGGCGAATCTGTACGAGTCAATTAGCAACGGAGCCACTCTTTTGAAGATCATCGACAACAGAGCCAGTCTGCTGCTTGCAGGACCCTTTTGGCTACTTCAGTTGTGGCTCAATGCCACCTTCGAGTCTTTCTTACCTCAGAAGACTCAGATAAATGAGCAGGCTCCGGAGATAGCAAATAGGTGCATCGAAGGCACCAGATTGGCTCTGCTGACCCCAACTGGAGAGGGGCTGGAGCTTCAACAATCTTTTACAAACTTCGTCTTGATGTTTGCAAAAAGGAAAGAGTTTGTTTCGACCATGGCTCCCTTTGCTCGACGAAAGGTTGGTCCATAGTGGTTCACGAGGCCCCATCCTAAATCGTCAAGTGGCCCTCAGGTCGAAGAACATACAACAGTGTGGGAAGCATTTCTCACACCAAGAATAATGCCCCTGCGATTCAAGAGCTCCAAGACTCACTTGAGCCTGATCGCGTATCAACCAAACTTGGTGTCCCGCCAGTTTGGTATCATTCAAACACTCCCTTCTCCTATTTTTCCCAGGGAGAAGTCTATGTTATACTTTTGCAACGACTACACTGAAGACGCTGCCACTAAACATATCGGCATATATGTTGGTCGAACAGTCCTTTCGTTGTTCAACTATCAGCTTAACTTTCTCTGCTCACCATCTTTCGAAGAGTGGTGGAAAAGTTACTACGCTGAAGAGTTCTTCGACGAGAAGGACTTCGTGGATGAACTTCGGAAGTCTTTTGTCCTTGTCTTGGACAAAATAAAGAAATGTAAGTTCATTCCTCCAAATTATTTTGCCTTTCCCTTTCGACTGGTAGCCTGTTAATTATTTTGTCTTCTTTCAGTTGTTCGAAAGCCTGCAGCCAAGAAAGCTGCAGAAGGCCAACAGGGAGGAGGTCCCTTGACAAAACCTCCACCACCGGCGAAGACTATAGCGCCGGCGAAGACTACAACAAGCCAACAGGGGGAAGGTCCTTCGAAAAAGCCTTCGGCACCGGTAACCAGACTTTAATTA
This sequence comes from Vicia faba, assembly GCA_948472305.1. Taxonomy (NCBI): domain Eukaryota; kingdom Viridiplantae; phylum Streptophyta; class Magnoliopsida; order Fabales; family Fabaceae; genus Vicia; species Vicia faba. Next base: position 89,713,472 of record OX451738.1, read on the forward strand.
TTTTCTTCTGGCTTTAACATTCTGACTTTCGATGTAGCTTCTAAGTCGAACAACTGGTTTTTAGGCACCTTCACCCAAGAAACGACCAGCACTGACGGTCGAATCTGGGAGTGACGAAGAAGACGATTTTCCCCCTGCTCCTCTTAAAAGGCGAAAGCTACAGAAGGACGTTCCTTCTCCTGAGACTTGAACAATCAGAATAAAGGTTGCTGGGAGAAAGCCAAGGCCACCTCCATTAATTATTGAAGAGCCAACGGAGGAGGAACTAAATGTTCTTCTCAATAAACCTGTCGAAAGTGACAATTCTAGCCCTGGGGCTGAAGTTCCTCTGCAGGTAATCTCTTTGACCCCTTTTTTTTTAACTCAGGTTTCGATACCCACATTCGATTATGTCTCTTTTCTAACTTAGAAGATCCTTCTTCTTCTTTTTTCAGGAAACCACTGAAAGCTCAGCGCCAAGGACTTCTGAAACATTGGACTCTGCTGAACTCAGTAGGCCACAAGAGAAAGATTTGGCGAACGATGAAGCCAATACTGAAACAAATGAAGCCAATGCTGAGACAGCAGAACAACAAACAGAAGATCCACAAACAGAAGAGCAACAACCAAAAGAGATTCAGGTGGTTGATCTGTCGGAGGAACATCGTGACGAAGGGGATCACGGTGATGCTGGCGAAGGGGATCAAGGTGATGCTGGCGAAGGGGATCAAGGTGACGCTGGTACTGCTGAAGTCCAAGTCGAAGAGAATCAAGTCGAGGCAAATGCTACTCAACATCCTCAAACCCAAGACAACGCTGCTGCAAAGGTTGCCACTTCAACAAAGCATAGGTCGAAAGAAGACTTAGCACTCTTGAAGCAAACTGATCCTGTTGGCTATCTGAATGCCATTATCGAGAGCAAGGGAAGTTCGTCTGATATTAGTCAGGGGGCTTCTACTCAGTAGGGGAAGTCCACTGAAACTTCTCCTCTCGATGAGGCTTTGACGAAGGTCAAGGCTCAGTTCTTCAAGAGAGATTTGATGAAAGCTTTGGAGGGGGACCCTACTGCTCCATCGTATTTGGAGACTGTTTTGAATGCCGTAGACTTGCTAGCTGTGACTCCGGAGGTTTCAGGCTTTATCATGGAGTTACACTCCATTATTGATCAAGTTTCAGCAGACTATCGACGACAAAGGGGCTTCAACAGCCAACTTGAAGTGTTATATGGCAAAAGTTCTTCTGCATGGACTGCTGTATCAGAGACGACTTCTCGAATTGCAGAGTTGTCGAAGCAAAAGGCATCTAAGCAGGAAGAAATTGATGCCATCGATCGAGAGAATGCTTCCATAAAGGCGCAAATCGAAGAGCTAGAAGCCAAGATGAACGCCAATACTAAGCGCAAGGAGGAACTTCTCTCGACTGTTCCAGACACCGAAAGTCAAGCTGAAATCACACAAGGCCTAGAATTTGCTGAGAAAGCTCAAGCCTTTGACGATCAAATTGCCAAGCTTGTCCAGGCGAATGCCTTGTGCAACAAAAGATGGAGTTACAGCAAGCTAAATACCTTCGATCAAAGATTCCATCCCCTTCTGATTGATTCAGCTCTTTAACCATGTATTGTAAAGTGTATTTGACAATATTGCCATTTTGGCTAATTTATAAAATTTTCCATTTTGGCTTATTTATGGTTAATTTAGTCGTTACTTGTTATTTATTTTGATCTCTTAGAGTATAGGTTTATACTTTTTCAAATATTTGCCATTTACTCTCAAGAGCCTTTTATCGTCGCCTAACTCTTCGACTTCGTAAGCTCCACCAGAAAAAGTTTGGATAATTCTGAATGGTCCTTCCCATTTGGGTGACCATTTTCCCATGCTTCGATCCCTTCGATCCATGGGAAGAATCACCTTCCAAACTAATTCTCCAGGCGAGAATGCCTTAGTTTTCACTTTTTTATTGTAAGAGTCTTCTACTCTTTTCTTCTGAAGCCTTAGTAGGTCGAGAGCGCGCAACCTTTCTTCGTCTAAATCCACTAGTTCGTCTAACATCATATCCCAATAAATTTCAGAGGGAATATCATGGTGTCTCTGAACCCTCGCAGATTGAAGACAAATTTCTGCTGGCAACATTGCGTCATGACCAAAAGTTAGCCTATATGGTGTCGTACCTGTGGCTTCTTTTGGGGACGTTCAACAGGCCCACAAGATTTGGTCTAACGTCTTATGCCAATTTTTTGGCTTCTTCCCAACATGCTTCTTTATCAAGCCAATCACTACTTTGTTCGCTGCTTCGACTTGACCATTTGCCTATGCATAATAAGGCGTTGATGTTAGGAGTTTAAAGCCTGTTTCCTGAGCGAATTCCTACATCTTTCGACCGGTGAAAACTGATCCTTGATCAGTAGTTATAGTCTCAGGGATTCCATATCTAAAAATAATGTTCTTTTGAATAAATTCAATGACATTTTCTTGGTCTACATTGACTAAAGGAATGGCTTCGATCCACTTAGTAAAATAATCAATGCCTACCAATATATACTTCTGGCTCTTTGATGATGCTGGTCGAATCTCTCCAATAAGATCCAACGCCCATCCTCTAAAGGGCCAAGGTTTCACTATCGAGTGAAGTTCGCTTGCTGGTACATGTTGGATGCCTGTATGGATCTGACATTCTTGACAACCCTTGGCGAACTCGACACAATCTTTCAACATGGTGGGCCAGTATAGTCCTTGTCGAAACAACAACCATTTCATCTTATGGCCTACTTGGTGAGCCCCACATGCTCCAGCGTGCGTAGTCGAAAGGGCTATGTATGCTTCAGTTTCACTTAAGCATTTTAGCAATACCCCTTCAGGCGTCTTTTTAAATAACTCATTACCCATGAGTACGTAACTCAACGCCCTATACTTTGTTTTTCGTTCTGTCGAAGCTACTGGATTTTGAAGATAATCCACAATGGGTTTCCTCCAATCCTGCTCTGACAAATTGTCTATGAACGAAATTTCGAAGTTACCTTGATCAGCATATCCTAGTCTTGTCGACTCTAAGTCTGTTGGTGACAGACAAGTTGCTTTTATCTTTTCTCGAACTTCGATTGCTCTTTGTAATCTCGTTTTTGAAATTTTGTACCCAGATGCAATTTGTGCCAAATCGTTGGCTATTTGATTTTCCAATCTGGGTATGTGTCGAATATTGACCATTTCAAATTTTTTCAATAAACGGTTTGCTATCACAAAGTACATAATGAGATTTTCTCTTATGCATTTATATTCTTTTGTGACTTGCTTAATGACTAACTCTGAGTCTCCCATTATTTCGACTCAAGTTGCCCCCAATTCCAACAATATCTCAAGGCCAGTAATTAGAGCTTCATACTCAGCCTCATTGTTCGAACAAGAACCTGATATCTTGTACTTGAATGTTGTTGGAATTTTTTCTGGAGAAATAATCAGGACTCCTACTCCTGTTCCATCTTTATGGCTGGAACCATCGAAGTAGAATTTCCAAGGTTCTATCTCCACATAATCAATACTCTCAACTTGAATTGAGTGGTCGACTATAAAGTCTGCAACCACTTGTCCTTTTACTGCCTTAAGAGGCATAAAGGTCAAGGAGTATTCAGTTAATGCTAGTGCCCATTTGCCAATTCGACTGTGCAAGATGGGTTTCGACAACATGTACTTGAAAACATCAAAGTGAGACGAAACATACACATCAACTGGTTTTATATATTGCTTGAGTTTTGTACAAGAGAAATACAGACATAGACACAATTTTTCAACTTCTCTATATCTAGTTTCTGCATCGTTCAAAACTCTACTAAGATAGTAAATGGGTCTTTCGACTCCATTTTCATCTTCTTGGGCCAACATGCTTCCCAAAGTTTTGTCGGATGCAGCTATGTACAATCTCATACTCCTATTGCTACAAGGAGGCACCAAAATAGGTGGCTTTGTGAGGTACCCTTTGATTTTGTCAAAGGCTTCTTGTTGCTCCTGCCCCCATTCGAATCCATCTTTGTTCAGTCGAAGCAAGGGTGAAAAGGCTTGAGCTTTCCCACTTAGGTTAGATATGAATCTCCTTAAGAAATTTATCTTACCTAACAGAGATTGCAGTTCCTTTTTATTCGATGGCGCTTTCGCTTCCAGAATTGCCTTCGTCTTGTTCTGGTTGATTTCGATTCCTTTCTTGTGGACAACGAAGCCCAAGAAATCTCCAAATTTCACACAGAATGCACACTTCAAAGGGTTCATCTTGAGACCATGTTCTCTCATTCTTTCGAATGACTGTCGAAGGTGGTCTATATGATTCTTCCTGGAAACAGATTTTATAACAATGTCATCAATATATACTTGCATAAAAGTGTTAATAAAATCATGGAAGATAGAATTCATTGCTCGCTGGTATGTTGCCCCAGCGTTCTTTAGGCCAAAAGGCATCACCACCCATTCGTAAGTGCCTAAAGCCCCAGGGCATCGAAAAGTTGTTTTCGACACATCCTCTTCAGTAATGAATATTTGATTATATCCTGAATAACCATCGAGCATACTCAGGTATTCATAGCCAGCGGCAGAATCGACTAGCATTTCCGCCACAGGCATAGGATATTCATCTTTGGGTGTAGCAGCATTCAAATCTCTGAAATCTATGCACACCCTTAATGTACCATTTTTCTTAATTACTGGCACAATGTTTGCAATCCATTCTACGTACCTCGTAACGCGTATGAATTTGCACTTCAGCAGTCTTTCGACTTCCGTTTTGATCTTCGACAGTATTTCTGGGGCGAAGCGTCTTGGACTTTGCTTGATTGGCTTCTTCCCAGGTTTGATTGGCAACTGAAGTTCTACCAATCCTCTGTCGAGACCAGGCATTTCGTCGTAATCCCATGCAAAACAGTCCTTGAACTCCTTTAACAATTGGATTACTTCCAACCTAAGTTCTGGGTCAATTTTGGCACTGATGTAAGTTGGCTTTTTCTCTGACCCATCGCCCAAGTTGATTTCTTCTAAAGGATCTTGCGCTAACATTTTGATGTTGTTCGCCAAGGGGTCTTTTTCGAAGCCCAAAGGCTCATCGTCATAGATGGCGTCAAGCCTCTGTTCCTGCATCCCTTCTGGCGTGATATCAGGAGGTTCTGGATCGAAGTCCTTTCCAGGACCTGTAGAAGATAACTGTTGATCACTGGCCTGTGTGGCCATGTACTTTACTTCGGCTTCGAGAGCCGTTATCATCTTTGTTTCGGCTACGTAAGCCGAAATTCGCTTCAATGATTGTGACTCAGTCATTATCACTGAATTCACTTCCCCAACCAGTTGGTTGGATATCAGTTAACCCACTGAAGTCTATGTGGGACAAGTCTTCTCTGTACCATTGGAAACCATGCTCAGGGTGCAGGTATAGGGAACAAAAAGTATTTGGCGCTGGCGCCAAGTCGAAGTCAGGTGTTGGACATGGCCCTATGTGAGCCAAGTTATTGTCGAAGTCTGCCAGCCCCAGGTGATTCACTTCGCCTAGGTAATAGCTTTGGTCTGCTTCTATGTTTTCGACCATCCCATCTGGACGCCATAGCAGCAACCTCTGGTGCATTGATGATGGTACAACCCCAACACCATGAATCCATTCACGGCCCAACAAAAGATTATAGTTAGGTTTGGCCGATATGACCATAAACATAGTTGGTCGAAGGATAGATCCCACCTTGATATCCAGTTGGATCACTCCCATATTGGTCCCTATGCCGCCTTCATAGTTCGACAGGACCATGTTGTGAGGCTTGATATTCTCATCACTTTTGCCTATTTTCCTTAGCATAAAGTGAGGAATAATGTTGATGGTTGCCCCACAATCCACCAAGATTTTATTCATTGTGGTTTCTTCGAGTTTAGCCCTTATAAATAAAGGCTTGAGGTGATTCTTCATCGCCTCTGTAGGTGGTTCGAAGAACCCATTTTGCTCCTCAGTAGTGCCATTATCCATGATGAAATAGCACACTGGCCTATGTTTGGCCATTTCTTGCTCCACTTCCCAATCGCTTGTTTCGACCTCCACCTAGCGGTTGAACTCTCTGGGCAGCACTGAGACTATATTCACCATGATGTCCAAAGTGTCATCAGATTCAGAACCATCTTCGTCATCCACTTCACCTTGGTTAGGCCAAACTAGCCTATTGGTTACTGGTTCTCTTTCCAGGGGTTTCCTTTGCTTTCTTTGAGGAACGTTTGAACTGGTTTCTGCCTTTGGTTCATTAGCAGCTTCCCTCTCAGCTTTTCGACGCCTCTGGTATCTCCTCCATTGAGATCGAGACATGGGATTTTTCCCTTTGTAGTTGCTTGACACCTGTGTCACTTTAGGGGTAGCAACCTGAGGCTCTTTCTTATGTGTTAAAGATGAACCTCTTGGCACATCGAAGGAGTGCCATCTTTCCTCGCTTGGCCTCTTTCGACCAGATGTTTTGTACCATGTATCTACTGGCACATTAGTTGGAGGCCTGAAAGTCAGTGGCCTCTTTTCTTGGTTTGAACCTCTTTGGGAGGCTCTTCTGGGATCATGTCGAAGATCAACATTTTCCCTTCTTTTATTTGCTGCTCTTACACCTTGAATATGTTCAGCGGCTTTTTTGTCGAAGATCGAACTGCATCTGGGACACAGCATCACTTCTGACTTCTTTTTCTGGCATCTTTGCAGAAAATCTGCCAGATTTTCATTTTCCCGAGGGAAAGCAGTTTTGTTAGCTTGTTCTTGCCTCATGGCCTCCTCTGATGCTTTTGGTTCAGAGACTTCGACCATGTTGACATTCATGGTATCTTTGTTGGCAAGAGTCAACTGCTTCATTTGAATCTCCAAGCCCTTCGTCTGGCCTTAAACTACAGCCAAGTGAGAACTGGGTTTTGTTCCAGCTTTTTGGGCTCCAACTGTCTCCAGCTTTGGGCTTTCAACCGCTTTCTGAACCGCTTCAATTGTCTTTCTGGATAGATTCCCAGAAAAACTGCCAAAGATTGGCATGTTGACATGGTCCTTTGAGACTTCGACCATTGTGATTCCTGGCCTCTTCGACTGGCTTTTGGATGCCTCGATCACGTTCACCTCTGCAGGTTCAGCATAATGGGCTTCAGCTTGCAATGGGTTAGAGTCCACCGTCATGGGGGTCTTGTCAGAAAACTTCAACCTCCCTTCTTCGATAGCGTCTTGCACAAGATTCCTGAAAAGAAAACATTGAGACGTTTTATGGCCCAGAAAATTATGATATTTACAAAAACCTCTCTTCTTTCTTTGATCAAGAGGAGGCACTTTTACCCCTGGGGGTATTATCATTTGGCCATCTTTTACAAGCAAGTCAAAGATTTCATCACATTTTGTAATATCAAAACTATAAGTCTTTTTGGGGAACCTATCGTTGGTCCTTTCTGGACCAGTGGGATTTTTTCCACTTGAGGGGACTAATAGTTTGCAAGAATATGGTGGTCCTTGTTTTAGTTCCGCTAAATCGACTTCGTCTTCTTCGACAGTTATAGTTTCGTCGAAGGTTTCTGGATCTTCGTCATCCATCTCAACATACGCTATCCTCTCTCTTTTATGAGTTTTCGTTGCCTTGGCTTTCTCAGCTTTAAGGTGTTCGACCTGTCGAACTCTATCGGCCAGTTGGGCCATGTCTCTCAGGTATTGAGTGTCTAACTTCTTCCTAATGGAATAATCTAAGCCGCCTGCGGCTATTTCGACTAACTCATGTTCTGGCACTTGTGTAAAACATCTCGCTTTGAGCAACCTAAACCTATTTAGATATTCGTCTATAGGTTCAGTGAAACGTCTCTTTACACTGGCCAATTCCTTCAGGCTTATCTTGGTTTGTCCCATGTAGAATTGCTCATGGAACAATCTCTCCAACTGGGTCCAATGATGGATCGAATTGGGAGGGAGAGTTGTAAACCAAGTAAAAGCGTTCTTTGTTAAAGAACTTGGGAAGTACTTAATCCTCAGGTTTTCGTTGTTTGAAATATCTCCTGCTTCGATCAAGTATCTCGCCACATGTTCGACAGTAGATTCTGTCGTGTCCCCAGAAAATTTAGTGAACTTAGGGACTTTACATCTAGGAGGTAAGTCTGTCTGTAACACGTATTCTGACAGTGGGGATGTGAAATTGGGCCTACGAAAGCCCATGTTCATCCCATTTTGCGTCATGATTCTTTCGATCATGGTTGCCAGATTATTTTCCAAACCCATGTTTTGGTATTGGATATGCTGAACTACTTCGTCAGCATTTTGGTTTCTGTTAACTAACCTTACCTCTGGGGTTATAACCCTAGGTTCTTCGACAGGCTGTTCCAATCGTGCCCTAAGGTTTTCTTCGACAGGCTGCTGGCCTTGGTTGATAGTGGTTTCTTCCTCTAAGAATATACCTTGGTTTCCCCTTATCTGCGCCCTTTGGGGTTGTCGAATAGGTTGGGGTACTCCAAAGAAATCAGCCAAACGCGTCATTTGCGCTGTCATCTGCTGATTCGATTGGGTGGTGTTGTACCCCAAAATTTGCCCTCCCATATTCATCAAGAATTGTCAAAGTCAAGGTCACAAAATTCCCCAAGGACTATGCAGTTCAACTGTCTCCTATACAGTCAAAACTAGGGTTTGTGTTCTGATCAAGAAAAGGATGTTTTCAAAGACCCAATCAAGTCTCATATGCTTACAAATGTGGTCAAACATCCTCATGTCAATTTTCAAGGCATTCAGCTCAAAATTGCACAGTCAAAACCCTAGATTGCACTACAGTCAACTGTAGGGGCAAAATGGTCATTTGGCAGTCAAAAGTTCAAATTTTTGGTCAACATATCATTTTGAAGTCACAAACATCATTTGATCAATGCTTGATCATGATTCTCAAAATTTGGCTCAGAAATCATCAAAGATGCAAAAGTTGCTATATTTGGACAGCTGAAAAAGTCAACTGAAATTGACCAGGGCATAACTTTCACATGGATTATCAGAAAAATTCCATCCAAAGCTCATTTTTAAGAGAAAGACATTTCCTACAATTCATCTTCATGTTCCAAGTCCAAGAAATGCTCTCACAAAAAGTTATCAATTTCAACATTATAGGTCATTTTCAAAAGTCAACAAAAAGGGACTTTAAGTCAAAGGCCATAACTTGAGATTGGTAAATCAAAATGACATGGGACCAAAGGCATTGGTTAAAGGACTCAAAGACCTTTCCAAAATGTCCAAGAACATGTGAAAAGCTTAAAAATTGACCAAGTTATGCCTTGTGGAAGTTGGGAAATTTTTGGGAATTTTGGAAAGTCAACAATGATGCAAATGATCCAAAAATGCAAATGGGCCCATTTTTCTTCCAAGTTTCTTCATGCCAAGCCTATGCACGACCACTAGGCCCAAAGGGAAGTATTTTCATATTTTTTAATTATTTATTTGAATTTATATTAATTTATATTCATTTAAATCATTTTAATACATGAAAAATATAAACCTAACCTAAAAAAATCTTTTTATGCATGATTTGGCTTCTATAATTCGTGCACATGTTAATAGGGAAAGGTTTGGTGCTAATTGATCAGATTTGGTACAAAATACATGAGAAAAAAGATATGAAAAGATCATTGAAATCAAATCTTCAAAAACCATTATGGCCATGGATTTTATTCAATCTTTTTGACCTAAATCGTTCCATACAAGTACTAGAACAAGACCTAATGCCAAAGAGACTGCAAGCTGCGCCCAAACAAGCCATTGCATATTGAAAATTTCTCTTAAAAACTCAAATCTGAAAAGTGCCTTAAAGGTCGATTCAAGCTCCAATTTTTGTTCCATTAGCATCCTGAAGCACCACTGGACGTTTCTCAATCATTAACAACAACCAAAACGCCTTGAATTGGTACCCCTAAGTCAAATTGTACATCAAAATTTCTGAATTCGCATAGCATGATTCAAGCATATTTGTGCATTTTTATTTATGTATTCATGATCACAATGATGTTTCTAAGCTAACTGACATGTTTGATTTCATTTTCATTAGCCATACGTGAATCCACCATGCGCGTTTTTTAGGGTTACAGGTTTCTTAAAATAGGGCTTTTGCGTAGAGGAAAAATTAGGGTTCATGAGTACCACCATTGCAATCAGCTCATCAAGACGAAGAAGACTAGACCATCGCGCCTAATTTATGTTTGGATATGAGCTATTCGCTATTTTCTTAAATCACCCCTTCAGCAACGCTATAAAAACCGTGGCCATACGTTTATGTTTCAGAAAAAACGAAGAAGACAACCTCGTTGTCACCACGTGATAGGCTGGTTTGAAAATTCGCGCCAGATCGTCCACTAACACCATGTTTTACTTATTATATTTATTTGATATTATATGTTAAGTGACAAGCGCTTGGTCCAGTGGTGCACGTGATGGTTTGTAACATGAATGACCTGGGTTCGATCCCAGGTCTTCTTCCTTTCCAATATTATTTTTCCTTTATTAATCATATGCAGGCACACCTTCGTGGTACACCATATTCCACCCTCATCCAAACGTACACATGCCTAATGGTCCCAGATCAAGGGTTGATGTTGAAGGTACACTATAAGGCAAGTCAATACGCTGGCACCCAAGCTGGAAAAGTCAACAAATCTCTGGTTTAATGGGCCAATGTTCTTGGGCCAACACCTCCATCTGGGGCCTGAACCCCCCCTGGTTTGCTTTTCTTTTCTTTTTATTATTTTAATTATTGTACTATTTATTTTTTGCTTTAATTAATTAATTTTCTTTTTTTTACAAAATATAAAAACATCATAAAAATCCAGAAAAAGATAAAAATGTAATAAATATTTTATTTTAATTATTTTATTTGCATGAATAAATTGTGTAATTAAATTTAGTATAATTAGGTTTTTTGATTTTAATTCTTTTCATAACAAAATATAAAAATATAGAATTTAGGTTTAATTGTTGATCTTAATCCTTTTTAATTTTCCTTTTTTTGTAATAATATTGCTTATTTTATTTATTATTTTCCTGAGTAAATTGTACATAAAAATTAATTTAGGTTAAATTAGTCAAATTTCAATATTTTCTCAATAATTAACAAATAATTAGAATTAGGGTTTTACCTCCACCTTTTTAGCTTTAATTAATTCTTTTTCTTTTAAATCTTAAAAAACACAAAAATATCAAAAAACATTTAATCATTTAATTCTAATTTCCTATTAATTTTAATTTTTTGCAAACGGGTCCAACGCCCGTCGTTTTAATTATTTAATTTGCGCATTTATCTTATGTCGTCTAATTATAATTTTGTATCTCTCCCAAAGCATTGTAACTTTACTTTTCGCACTTTATTTTTCCGCATTATTTACTTTTCAGTCAAATCGGGTCCGGTTTAATTTTGGCGATGTGGACCCGCGCCATTTGTAATAGCCTTAGATTTATTTTTCGCAAACTTTATAACTGTTAAATATGCATGCAAGAATGAATGTCCAAATTAAAATCAAGCGTAGAACACGACAAACATGACAAGACAAATAAATGAAACATGACACACAGTTCGCACACACCACCCCTAGGGTACGCCTCACTGTTGCCTTTCGAAAGGTGGTCGTCAAGTAGAGGACGTCTTAGTAAGTCCTCATGATCCGGGAACCTGGCATGAGGGTAGCTTCTAAGGTGTCTTCCCATTGCTCCGGTGATCACCACGTCCCTAAAATCGAATCGACCCGAACACCTCCAATGGTGGTGCTACCTACCTCTCAATGGTGGGATGGCACTACTTTAAAGGACATTTACACAGACGAATTCCTTAGGGTAGGTAGGTTCTCAAGGATACTTGCTCTAATTTCAAAAAACAAATCAAAACATCTTTTCACCAACACATTTTCAAAAGCTTTCAAAAAACAAATTTTTCAAACACTCTGACGTATGAGTCGATCTGAAATTTTTCAAAGAGACTTTTTTAAACCCATATTGAAAAGCAAACAAACAATTTGAAAACACATTGAGCAAGTATCTAAGAGCCCATGGATAACCATGGATAGAAAGGGTGCTAACACCTTCCCTTTCTATAACCTACCTCCCGAACCGAGAGCGATCTCTTTAAAGGAATTTTTCTGTGCTTTTGTCCTTTCCAATTGGAGAAAATAAAAGACGGTGGCGACTCTTGCTTCCGCGACATTTCGCGAACCAGCGTTAAACAGTCAGTTCCAGATCCACCGATCACAGAACTGGCGACTCTGCTGGGGAACTTTCCTTAAAGTGAGGTGTACCTTAGGGCTAGCTCATAACTATGTTTTCAATTGTTTTCCTTGTGTGCTTTAAATTGTGGGTTGCTTGGGAGTTCTATAGATCCTAACCCGGATCTGGGGGATACCTTTCTTAAAGTAGCAACAAGGCTGTGAGGGAACTGTGCGGGGTATACCGACATGGTTGAAACAGTCTGCTACGTTGATGTGGCACTTTGGTGTGTACCGGTAACCCTTGAGTTCAGTCAAGGAGAGTACGGGGCCTCCGCGTGGTGTCGTAAAGCATCAACAGACCTTAGGAACCTTAATTGAACTATCTTGGCCTCTTTAGGGTAGTGAGATAACTGACTTTGGTGCAGTCCGAGGTTGGTTGATACTCGATACTACACTCAATTGAGGGTTGCTTTCCTGGAATATTTCGGTCGCCAGTTCAGTGGCTAAATCGAAACGATGAACAATGAAAGCAATCCCGTGATATTGGGAACCTTAGAACCCGGTTACTTCTAATAGGACAGGTTGAACCCACCAACTTCAAGAGGGTAATACCTAGACCCCATGCTGGCCTAAACCCTAAGGGCTTCTCTTGTGTGACTTGCGTGCCTTCGTACTTGACTACTTGCATGCTTGTTATCTGACCCTTGATGTCTTGCAGGTTTTGTTCATAGTCCTTAATTGGGACTTATAACAGGGTGTACTAACCACTTGCAGGTTCTGTTTATAGTCCTTAATTGGGACTCATGGCAGGCTTTACTTAGGTTTCTTGCAGGTTTTGTTTATAGTCCTTAAGTGGGACTCATAACAGGGTGTACTAACCACTTGCAGGTTCTGTTTATAGTCCTTAATTGGGACTCATGACAGGCTTTACTTAGGTTTCTTGCAGGTTTTGTTTATAGTCCTTAACTAGGACTCATGACAGGGTTTACCAAATTTCTTGCAGGTCTTGTTTATAGTCCTTAACTAGGACTCATGACAGGGTTTACCAAATTTCTTGCAGGTCTTGTTTATAGTCCTTAACTAGGACTCATGACAGGGTTTACCAAATTTCTTGCAGGTCTTATTTATAGTCCTTAACTAGGACTCATGACAGGGTTTACCAAATTTCTTGCAGGGTCTGTTTATAGTCCTTAATTGGGACTCACAACAGGGTTTACCTACATCACCCCATGCATAGCATGACATCATACCATTGCATACCATTGCATACATCCTAACCCATTTCAAGGACCTCAAGGGCTTGTGATGCAGGTCATGATGAACCAACTGCCTAGCCAGGGGCAAAGAGGATTTATTTTCCTCTAGCCAAAGGGTGTCAGGGGCTATGACCCACTGGATATGGTGAGCCTTTGACCCTTGACAAAGGACTCTCAACAAAAATGAAGTTCTTCCATCAAGTTACCGGTTTTCAACTCTAACAAGTTTCTCTGTTTACCCTGCGAGGTCCTTGAAATCATTGCATGCATATCATACATCTCATTGCATTGCAGGTATCCCTTTGACAGGTTGCTTACCCTTCCTCGCTGTTTATTTCAGCCGATCGCCATGAATCCTGAATCATCAGCCGAGCAGTCCATCAAGGCCCTCCAGGCTCAGAACGCCCAGTTCCAAGAGCTGATCCTGAATTTGACCCAGGGGCAACAAGATCTGAAGGCCTTGCTTTTGAAGAAAGAAAAGAAGAAGAAGAGGACTGTCTTGTTCAGCCCTAGGCGCAGATCTGGGAATACACCGCAGACTGAAACTGAGAGGACAACCCCATCGGTGAGGGAAAGCAGTCACCATGAGAGAGAGGTGCCTAGTCCAGTGGTCTCCGACAATGAGACAGATTTCGACGACGAACAGTACCCTCCGGCTGAGGACAAGTACAAACAGTTGGAGGATAGGATGAAGGCTATGGAGGTGCAACAGGCACCTGGGCTGGATATTGGAGATTTGGGTCTGTCAACTGGTGTGGTTATTCCCCGGAAGTTCAAAGCACCATCCTTTACTAAGTATGACGGGGCATCTTGTCCCAAGCTGCATCTAAGGTCCTATGTTCGGAAGATCCAGCCATATACGGTGGACAAAAACTTGTGGATCCACTTCTTCCAGGAGAGTCTTTCAGGGACTCATCTCGAATGGTTCTATCAGCTGGATGGGACCAAAATTCGTAACTGGGAGGAGTTGGCTACTGCTTTCTACAAGCAGTATCAGTATAATGCCGACCTTGCTCCTACGCGTACCCAACTCCAGGGTATGTCGTTAGGATCAAGTGAAGGTTTTAAAGAATATGCGCAGAAATGGAGGGATCTTGCTGGAAGGGTACAACCACCTCTGACTGATCGGGAACTTGTGGACATGTTCTTGGGGACCTTGTCTGGTCCATTTTATAACCACCTGATTGGGAATTCGTCTGCTGGATTTACAGATCTTATCCTGACTGGAGAGCGAATTGAAGCTGGTATCCGATCTGGGAAAATTCAAGAGGCTGCACCTTCGGATAGAAAGCCTCATCATGGGAAGAAAGAATCCAATGCTGTGCACGGTAAAAAGAGCCGTCATGAGGCAGGGGCAATCCAAATCTCCAATCCTGGGCCTGCTCAACAAGGACAGGGGCAGCAGCGCAAGGAGAAACGGCAGTACACCAAACTCAACATGTCGTTGGATCAAGCACTGCAACAAATGTTGAAGGCAGGGCTGATCACCTTAAGGGCTCCTCTTCGGAATCCGAACACTTCTGCTCCCAACTATCATCCCAATGACAGGTGCGCATATCATTCGGATAGCCCGGGGCATACTACAGACAATTGCTGGCCTCTCAAGAATAAGATTCAAGATATGATCGACGCTGGAGAGATTCAGTTTGAAGTGCCTGAGACTCCGAACATAATCACTGCTCCGTTGCCCAATCATTGAAGCCTTTGGTTTATTTGAATTTTTGAGTTGTACTTTTCTTTGCTTATACAAACAATTAATGTCATAGCAAACTCTTTTATTCTATTAATGCATCGCATATGTCTGTTTTGGAAATTAATACAATTATTTTCATTATGTTCAAATATCTTTTTCATATTTTTTTCTGATGACAACTCTCGTTAATTCTAAGTCTCTTGAGGGAGGATGACGAAAACGATACCGCGACCATTACAGTATGCTTTTGAACAGACCCCGCTGATGAGGTACAGGCATTGTTTCAATTCCTAAACACTGGAGTTATAAGGATGATAATCCCTCGTCAACCCATCTGAGCCAAAGAAGTAGGAGTTTTTATTTTCGAAAATCAAAACCCTTAATCATAACCTGGGGCAGGGTAGTCTCTCAGTTGATTCAAGTACATGACGAATGGCACCAAAAGGTCTTTACAAAAACGAACAAAGACAGTGATGGTTCAGAACAATCAAAAGGACAGGCAGTCATCATCAAAATTTATAAATGAAAAGCCCAAAAGTCTAAACCTACAAAGGGGACTTATGAAACTGGGGCATCCCGCTGACTGTAATTCCAAAAAGGAAACAGTTCAGGCAAAAAAAGAAAGGGATAACAAAAATCAAGAAAGAGGTCTTACAAACCCTCAACCAAAAAAGGAATGACTGCCTAAATAAATTATCAACATCCGAATCGTTACTGGAACATCAGAGCAAAGACTCAAACAAGGTCTAACGTATGATCAACTGAGTTTAGGTTTGGAGAACATCACGAAGAGTGGGTGGGTACAAATAATTTGAGCCTTTATCCTTTGTTGCTTAAACCGTGAACCAGGCCACGTTATAACCCTCAAAAGTCCTAGCTGAAGCATGGGTTAGTTCGAAAGCATACTGTTACGAAGGTATCCTGACTCCTTAAGGCTACGGTAAATACAGAGTCGACATCATGTTTTACAAACATTCACTTGTTTTATGAAAAGATGCATTTTCAAAAATCTTCGAGACAGACATAGGCTTTGCATTTCTAACACAACTCTGTTTGCATATGACGATTTGTTTGAATAGCAGGGAAATTCGCACGACGAATGCCTGATGAACAAAAGCTCTTCCAATCAAGGGGCGGACCAGACCATGGTCCATTATCTGGGGGGCAGTTAAGTCAAGATTCGGAGAATCTCTCACAATGCCTAGCAGCCAGGGGCAACTCTCCATCTGAGACACTTGGGGAATTGGACATGAACTCCAACAACGAACCTGACCTGATCAAGTACCTACTGATGGTATGACAATACATCTCTAGCAGGGGCAACTCTCTACTTTCTGAGAATGGACATAGTCGGAAAAATACTACGCACAATCAAAGACCCGCTAGGTTGACACACCTAGGCAAAAATAAGGGCTTCCCGGCGAACCAAAAGGGTTCGGGCAAAATGAAGGGATGAAATGGAAAAATCTGTACACCCGGCAAGTCGAAAACCTGAAAAGGCGACTTGGGCAAAAATGGGTATCCCGGTGGACCGAAAACCCGAAAGGGCGGTCCAGGCAAAAGTTAGGGATTAAAGCGTACGACTATGTCCTGCCATCTGTCTACCAGAAGAAGGTTTGTCCGCCAACAACTATCAGCACCCCACAAGAAACAGGGGCAATAAAGGTTGGTCGGAGCAGTCTAATTGTTCTATCCTCCAAGGCATCAGGGTAGGTTCCGTTGAAGAACATCCCAACATATCAAAACTTCCCCAGAAGAGTCCAATCCAACTCCCCAGGAAATTTGGAATTCATATCCCCAAGCAGCAAGCTTATCCCCAGTAGATTCTGGAAGCTTATCTCTCGTAGAGCACGAACGCGTCGTCCGGCTTGATTTAAAGAGTTATTTCCTTAACAGGATATAACTGGGTTATCCTCAGCCAAAAGCCACGGAAAGAGCGTCGTCGACAGAATCTTCTTATCCCCAGCGAAGTCCATTCATACTTCCAATTCAGCAAGGTATCCTCAGCGAGTCATCCTCAACAATTCAACAAAAGCATCTCCCCACAGAGTATTTCTTCCCAGCATGATCGCTAGAATATCTTTTTCTCTCCGCAGAATCCTCCATTCGCCAAGTTTATTCCCCAACGGAGTTATCTTCGGCTATTGGAATTCTTGCAGCTATTCTTCCACATCAGCCCAGGATACGACTTCCCGGCACCCGTCAAGGATTTGTTTCCTTAGACAAACATACATTCATAAAACGTCACATACATCATTATAGCATGCATATGCATCATACTACACGAATCTCATTGATTTTGAAAACATACAGTTCATGCATCATGATTTTGCATACAATTATGTTTTGCCTTTTCAGGAAAAAGATCAATACAAAAATGACTACTATCAACTAATCAGAATTCCTTCTAGATATAGTTTCGGATGTAAACCCAGCGATGGTGACGTTCTGATGCTGCTTCCAGATTCCTTCTCGATATAGTTTCAGATGTAAACCCAGCGATGGTGACGTTCTGATGCTGCTTCCAGATTCCTTCTCGATATAGTTTCAGATGTAAACCCGGCGATGGTGACGTTCTGATGCTGCTTCCAGATTCCTTCTAGATATAGTTTCAGATGTAAACCCAGCGATGGTGACGTTCTGATGCTGCTTCCAGATTTCCTTCTCGATATAGTTTCAGATATGACCTAGAGATGGTGACGTTCTGATGCTGCTTCCAGGTATCCTTCAGATATAGTTTCGGATATGATCCAGAGATGGTGACGTTCTGATACTGCTTCCAGGTATCCTTCAGATATAGTTTCAGATATGATCCAGATATGGTGACGTTCTGATGCTGCTTCCAGATCTCCTTCCAGATATAGTCCAGATGTAAACCAGATATGGCAACATTCTGTCACTTATTCCAGTTGAAGATATTTCAAGACCTCCTCTAGTCCAGCTAAATCGATGCCCAACAGATTTTTCTGATAAAGACTCAGCAGTTCCCTATGGTTCCCTCTCCAGCGGTGTGTGAGGTAGTAATCCCTTTTTCAGATGTTTCCCTCTCCGACGATGAGTGTGAGATGATATTCTCCCTATGGTTCCCTCTCCAGCGGTGTGTGAGGTAGTAATCCCTTTTTCAGATGTTTCCCTCTCCGACGATGAGTGTGAGATGATATTCTCCCTATGGTTCCCTCTCCAGCGGTGTGTGAGGTAGTAATCCCTTTTTCAGATGTTTCCCTCTCCGACGATGAGTGTGAGATGATATTCTCCCTATGGTTCCCTCTCCAGCGGTGTGTGAGGTAGTAATCCCTTTTTCAGATGTTTCCCTCTCCGACGATGAGTGTGAGATGATATTCTCCCTATGGTTCCCTCTCCAGCGGTGTCTGAGGTAGTAATCCCTTTTTAGATGGCCCCCTCTCCGACGGTGTGTGAGGTGGTAAGTCCTTTTCAAATGTTTCCCTCTCCGGCGTTGAGTGAGGTGATCATTCCTTTCAGATTATAATTGCCTATGGTTCTCTTCCCGATATTGCAAAGATGGTAGTTCCCGCCAAGATTTTTCTCAACGAGCGTTGTTGAGATTAAAGTCACCCAAGGTTCTCTTATCATTCATGCTAAGGCAATAACCATTCCTGGTTCATTCATCAGCGTTTGAAGCTCCAGACTCAGCTCCTGTAACCAGTCAGGACACATCTATACCAAGCATCTAAAGTCAGCTCCTGCAACGTGTCAGGTACTCATTTTTCTTTTACAGGTATGCAGGTTCTCGCTAAGGAATCTCCTACGCGATCAACAGCCCGATGGCATCTATAAGCCCATCATCCTATCCAGCAATCTCCAAATGGCATCTATAAGCCCATTCCCCCATCACTGTCACTATGTGAGCGCAAATTTCTGGGCACTTTAGTGTCCAATCATCTTCTACCCTCGGATTACGAAAGGCACGTCAGCCAATCTGCATCCTCAGGTCTAAGAAGATTGAACAGGGGCAACTGTTGTACCCCAAAATTTGCCCTCCCATATTCATCAAGAATTGTCAAAGTCAAGGTCACAAAATTCCCCAAGGACTATGCAGTTCAACTGTCTCCTATACAGTCAAAACTAGGGTTTGTGTTCTGATCAAGAAAAGGATGTTTTCAAAGACCCAATCAAGTCTCATATGCTTACAAATGTGGTCAAACATCCTCATGTCAATTTTCAAGGCATTCAGCTCAAAATTGCACAGTCAAAACCCTAGATTGCACTACAGTCAACTGTAGGGGCAAAATGGTCATTTGGCAGTCAAAAGTTCAAATTTTTGGTCAACATATCATTTTGAAGTCACAAACATCATTTGATCAATGCTTGATCATGATTCTCAAAATTTGGCTCAGAAATCATCAAAGATGCAAAAGTTGCTATATTTGGACAGCTGAAAAAGTCAACTGAAATTGACCAGGGCATAACTTTCACATGGATTATCAGAAAAATTCCACCCAAAGCTCATTTTGAAGAGAAAGACATTTCCTACAATTCATCTTCATGTTCCAAGTCCAAGAAATGCTCTCACAAAAAGTTATCAATTTCAACATTATAGGTCATTTTCAAAAGTCAACAAAAAGGGACTTTAAGTCAAAGGCCATAACTTGAGATTGGTAAATCAAAATGACATGGGACCAAAGGCATCGGTTAAAGGACTCAAAGCCCTTTCCAAAATGTCCAAGAACATGTGAAAAGCTTAAAAATTGACCAAGTTATGCCTTGTGGAAGTTGGGAAAGTTTTGGGAATTTTGGAAAGTCAACAATGATGCAAATGATCCAAAAATGCAAATGGGCCCATTTTTCTTCCAAGTTTCTTCATGCCAAGCCTATGCACGACCACTAGGCCCAAAGGGAAGTATTTTCATATTTTTTAATTATTTATTTGAATTTATATTAATTTATATTCATTTAAATCATTTTAATACATGAAAAATATAAACCTAACCTAAAAAAATCTTTTTATGCATGATTTGGCTTCTATAATTCGTGCACATGTTAATAGGGAAAGGTTTGGTGCTAATTGATCAGATTTGGTACAAAATACATGAGAAAAAAGATATGAAAAGATCATTGAAATCAAATCTTCAAAAACCATTATGGCCATGGATTTTATTCAATCTTTTTGACCTAAATCGTTCCATACAAGTACTAGAACAAGACCTAATGCCAAAGAGACTGCAAGCTGCGCCCAAACAAGCCATTGCATATTGAAAATTTCTCTTAAAAACTCAAATCTGAAAAGTGCCTTAAAGGTCGATTCAAGCTCCAATTTTTGTTCCATTAGCATCCTGAAGCACCACTGGACGTTTCTCAATCATTAACAACAACCAAAACGCCTTGAATTGGTACCCCTAAGTCAAACTGTACATCAAAATTTCTGAATTCGCATAGCATGATTCAAGCATATTTGTGCATTTTTATTTATGTATTCATGATCACAATGATGTTTCTAAGCTAACTGACATGTTTGATTGCATTTTCATTAGCCATACGTGAATCCACCATGCACGTTTTTTAGGGTTACAGGTTTCTTAAAATAGGGCTTTTGCGTAGAGGAAAAATTAGGGTTCATGAGTACCACCATTGCAATCAGCTCATCAAGACGAAGAAGACTAGACCATCGCGCCTAATTTATGTTTGGATATGAGCTATTCGCTATTTTCTTAAATCACCCCTTCAGCAACGCTATAAAAACCGTGGCCATACGTTTATGTTTCAGAAAAAACGAAGAAGACAACCTCGTTGTCACCACGTGATAGGCTGGTTTGAAAATTCGCGCCAGATCGTCCACTAACACCATGTTTTACTTATTATATTTATTTGATATTATATGTTAAGTGACAAGCGCTTGGTCCAGTGGTGCACGTGATGGTTTGTAACATGAATGACCTGGGTTCGATCCCAGGTCTTCTTCCTTTCCAATATTATTTTTCCTTTATTAATCATATGCAGGCACACCTTCGTGGTACACCATATTCCACCCTCATCCAAACGTACACATGCCTAATGGTCCCAGATCAAGGGTTGATGTTGAAGGTACACTATAAGGCAAGTCAATACGCTGGCACCCAAGCTGGAAAAGTCAACAAATCTATGGTTTAATGGGCCAATGTTCTTGGGCCAACACCTCCATCTGGGGCCTGAACCCCCCCTGGTTTGCTTTTCTTTTCTTTTTATTATTTTAATTATTGTACTATTTATTTTTTGCTTTAATTAATTAATTTTCTTTTTTTTACAAAATATAAAAACATCATAAAAATCCAGAAAAAGATAAAAATGTAATAAATATTTTATTTTAATTATTTTATTTGCATGAATAAATTGTGTAATTAAATTTAGTATAATTAGGTTTTTTGATTTTAATTCTTTTCATAACAAAATATAAAAATATAGAATTTAGGTTTAATTGTTGATCTTAATCCTTTTTAATTTTCCTTTTTTTGTAATAATATTGCTTATTTTATTTATTATTTTCCTGAGTAAATTGTACATAAAAATTAATTTAGGTTAAATTAGTCAAATTTCAATATTTTCTCAATAATTAACAAATAATTAGAATTAGGGTTTTACCTCCACCTTTTTAGCTTTAATTAATTCTTTTTCTTTTAAATCTTAAAAAACACAAAAATATCAAAAAACATTTAATCATTTAATTCTAATTTCCTATTAATTTTAATTTTTTGCAAACGGGTCCAACGCCCGTCGTTTTAATTATTTAATTTGCGCATTTATCTTATGTCGTCTAATTATAATTTTGTATCTCTCCCAAAGCATTGTAACTTTACTTTTCGCACTTTATTTTTCCGCATTATTTACTTTTCAGTCAAATCGGGTCCGGTTTAATTTTGGCGATGTGGACCCGCGCCATTTGTAATAGCCTTAGATTTATTTTTCGCAAACTTTATAACTGTTAAATATGCATGCAAGAATGAATGTCCAAATTAAAATCAAGCGTAGAACACGACAAACATGACAAGACAAATAAATGAAACATGACACACAGTTCGCACACACCACCCCTAGGGTACGCCTCACTGTTGCCTTTCGAAAGGTGGTCGTCAAGTAGAGGACGTCTTAGTAAGTCCTCATGATCCGGGAACCTGGCATGAGGGTAGCTTCTAAGGTGTCTTCCCATTGCTCCGGTGATCACCACGTCCCTAAAATCGAATCGACCCGAACACCTCCAATGGTGGTGCTACCTACCTCTCAATGGTGGGATGACACTACTTTAAAGGACATTTACACAGACGAATTCCTTAGGGTAGGTAGGTTCTCAAGGATACTTGCTCTAATTTCAAAAAACAAATCAAAACATCTTTTCACCAACACATTTTCAAAAGCTTTCAAAAAACAAATTTTTCAAACACTCTGACGTATGAGTCGATCTGAAATTTTTCAAAGAGACTTTTTTAAACCCACATTGAAAAGCAAACAAACAATTTGAAAACACATTGAGCAAGTATCTAAGAGCCCATGGATAACCATGGATAGAAAGGGTGCTAACACCTTCCCTTTCTATAACCTACCTCCCGAACCGAGAGCGATCTCTTTAAAGGAATTTTTCTGTGCTTTTGTCCTTTCCAATTGGAGAAAATAAAAGACGGTGGCGACTCTTGCTTCCGCGACATTTCGCGAACCAGCGTTAAACAGTCAGTTCCAGATCCACCGATCACAGGTGGTGTTTTGTATTAGAGGATTCAGCACTGTACTTAAAGTTTGTGCCAACATTTGAACCATATCATGGTTGCTTTCGTCCATTTGTTGCCTCAAGACTGCTGTCGAGGCATTTGTAAGGCCATGTGCTACTTGGGACGTCCCTCCTAAGAGTTGGGTCCTATTTCTGTTCGCCATACCTACTCTAGAACCTTGGAGTGGCGAAGAGGCACTCACTAAAGGGTATGAAAAAGTGGACGCATCGTTCGTTAGGCTAGCCAAGTCAGACGTTGGCATGCCATAGAGTGGTTCTCGATTATGACCGCCTGTCATAAATCCTGGGGGAACATAAGGCCTTGTGCCTAAATTTCCCCTTGGTGGAGGGGTTCCCAAAGGCACTCTGGGGCCAGTGAACGGAGGTAATGGCCCCGTCATTGTGACCGTTACTGCTGGTGTTGAACCAGCGGTTATCGCTTCACTTACGGTTGGGATAACCGTTGATCCCACATTCGTTTGTGGGATTTCGTTATTGTTTGCGGATTCGCCATCTCTTCTCTTCTTCTGGCAGTATTGGTATTGTTAGTGTATATTCTACCACTTCTCAATAACATACAACACTCCTCGAAAAGATGATATTTTATGTAAAAAGATTAAACTTCAAAAATCAACACACAGTGTCCCACTGGGCGTGCCAATTTGTTTACCGTTGGTTTTGGTAAACAACCGCTGATCTTCCAAATGGTTACTTATTTGGTTACTCGCAGGATCGATCAGATTGATCCTAAGACATGGTTGATTTTGGGGTTTTGATTAAGTTTGACTATGGTTAAATGACAAGGAAATAAAGAAGCTTTATGTAAATTGCATGAAGAAGAGAACTTGATAAATTAAAGGAAGGCTTGAAATAAAGGTTTTCGACAGGAAAAGTAAAGGAGAAAGCAAGTAAAGTTTCTGGAAAATAAATGACTTTGATTAATAAAAGTGGTGTTTCACACATACATTCTCAACAATTATTTCTCACACGCTGGGTACTCGAATCTATATGAGTGACTTTGTATATAATTGTGAACACACGCGAAAAACTGCGTGAACTACTAATATTTATACTAAAACATCCCAAGTAACCGTCGGGCAGTTACACTGCTTCGAGATGACTCCACTTGGCACGTTCTCAGCGTTCGACGCTCCAGATCTTTGCACGTTGCACTTGGTAACCGCTGGAAACTGTTTTCCCTCCAAACGCTTGAATTTCAAACCGTTCCACTCAGAACAATCGAACACCTTCGTCGAGAGGCACCTTCGACGAGCCACACCTTCGACGTCGAAGGCAACCAAATTCCCCCTTGGAAGAAATCCTCTAAGTACATTGCCATCTTCTGATGGTTATTTCGACAGAGCCAGCTGGTTGAAAACATCCTTCAGCTTTAATGGCTGATATTAATAAAACGAGGGTGTCGAATTTAGGAGCCAACACCTTGGTCTTTGGAAGAGGCTCAAGAACGGGGGCTGCTTTCTTTAACTTTTGCCTTTTTAAGGGGACAGGAGGAGATTCCTCCTCTTCATCACTGGAAATTTCAATTTCTTGAATTTTCCTTTTCTGCAGATTGATTTTAAATGACCAGAAAGAAAGGATTCTAAAACATTAGCGTCAAAATTAGTATGTCGGAAAGAAAGACATAACAAGCATAAAGTGTTTACCTTGGGTGAAGGTTTCACAGAAGGATCTCCTCCTTTTGCGCTTTCAGCGACTTTCTTGGTGACGGTCCTCTTGACCGCTAGAAAAATGAACAAGGATAAATTAGGTGTCGAATGATTAGATTGAAGACGATAAAAACATTTGGTTAAAGAAGATTACCATTTTTTATCTTGTCAGAGACTAGCAAAAACGCACCTTGAAGGTGAGCAGCGAGGTCTTTTTCGTCGAAAAATTCTTTGTTATAATACTGCTTCCACCAGTCCTCAGAGAGAGGCGAACACGAGAAATTGAGATTGAAGTCGAACAGAGTTAGTACGGTTCGACCAACGTACCTACCAATATTCCTGGTAGCATCATCCTCTGAGTAGTCTGCATTGTAAAATAACATAAGCTTTTCTCGAGAGTAGATTGGTGAAGGGAGTGACTGGATAATACCAAATTATTGAGAGACAAGGTTCGGTTGATAAGAAATTAAGCTAAGTTGATTCTTCGAACTCTTGAATCTCGAAGAAACGACTCCCAAATAGCTACATATTCATCCACATAGTCATCTTCATCAGACGAAGGGTATGGTCGAATGAACCATTCCGGGCCAACCTTTCTACTAGCAAAGGGAGCCATGGTCAAAACAAATTCCTTCCGCTTTGCAAACATCATTAAAGCTGGTGAACGCCTTTTGGAATTGTTGACCTTTGTCAGTTGGAGTCAAAAGGACGAGTCTAGTCCCTTCGACACTTCTATTCAGGACTTATGGAGCCCTCTCGTTAATCTTATTCTTCTGCAGAAGAAAATATTCAAAAGTGGCATTTAGCCTAAGTTGCAGAAGCCAAAAGGGTCCGAAAAGAAGTAAGCTCACCTTATCTCCAATAACCTTAAGTTGAGTCACACCATTGCTGATGGACTCATACAGGTTGGCTAGAATCAACTCATCCAGACAAAGAGGATAACCATGGTGAAGCTGTGTTACAAGAGTAAGCATTTTCTTAGTCAATTGAAGTGACTTAGTGCAAAAAACAAAACGAGATAACCACAAAGCCAAAAAAGCTATATGCTCCACTTCAGATACAGTGGTACTCGATTGGTCGTGGAAATGATTGATGAATACGGTATACATGGGCTTCATGGACGAAAACCCGATGGGATCTTCAGACAGATCCTCAAGATCGAACTAGTCACCAGTTGGTCGAAGACCAGTAATGGGGGCTATATCGAAGAGAGTTGGAGATACCATTCCACAAGGCAAATGGAAGGTAAAATGGGTGATGTCCCAGAAATACAGTGAAGCCACCAGCATGAGAGGGTGTGATAGGGTGGGAGAAATGACTTGGGTATTTTGGTTTTGATCGCAAATGTTGCGGTTAGCAAGAGTCGCCACCGACTTTTCTTTTATCCAAAAGGAAAGGTGAAAAAGCACAGGAAATACCTTTGAGATTGTTTCTTGAGTTCGGGGGGTAGATTATGAAAAGGGAAGGTATTAGCACCCTTTTCATCCATGGTTTTCCATGGGCTTTTAGTTACTTGCTAGATCACTTGCTTTTGTTTGAAATTGTGCTTTGTGTGGTTTTGAAAGTATTTTTGAAAAGAGGCTATTGTTTAGGAAAACTTTGGAATGATTCTCGTTCGTAAGAATGTATACAAAGTGTTTGATCTTTTGAAAATGTTTTCAAGTTTTGAAAGATGTTTTGAAAGTGTTGGTGTTTGTTTTGAAAATAGCAAGGATGTTTTTATTTTGAAATGGAGCAAGTAACTAGAAATAATCTACCTACTCAAAAGTCTTTCATGTTCATTTCATTTTTCCTTTGACATTGTTATCTTACCATTGGTTTGGTAAATAACCATATCTTTGGATGTAAAAGGGACGGGCGTGGGTCATCGTATAACCATGATTAGCAATGTTGCAAGGTATCTTAGAACTTTTCTTTAGGTACTAAGATCATTTTGAGAGGCAACTTTTGATAGCGTCATCGAGGGACTATGATCTTGTATTTTACTTGCCTTTGCTAAGATACCTCACATGCGTAATATGGTCGGTTTTGTAAGGCAACCAAGTGGATTTATCCTAGGGGTGCTTGTGTGTAAGTGTATTAATTTTCATGCTTTGTTTTTGTCTTGATTATGGTTTTCTATTTTGTTGGTTTTAGTCTTTCCATACAAAACCCTAATTACTAGCATTTGTATATAAAGCGATATATTGCGAAAAGTAAAATTACTATGCTATTACATCATTAGGGAAGGGGGTGTACAAATTTAAAAATGGGGATTGCAAGAAAATTAAACCTAATTATCTATTACAACCATATTGAATATTGTATAAAATTGAAAATAAAATGCAAGAATATAAATGGAAAAAGAAATGATTTTTGTTGTTTTTATAAAAGGGGTTTTAACCTAATTAAGAGAGATGATTAATGAAAAATAAACAAAATTTAAACCTAAATTAATTAAGAAGGAAATTAAGTTAAAAAATGTGTTTTAGGGTTTTTTGTGAAAAGGTTTTAACTTAATAAAATAATATGAAAATTAATTAATTAAAATAAACCTAAGTTCTAAATTAATTTTAATTAAGAAAATAAATAATTAAACCTATGTCTAGATATTAATTATTAAAAAGAAATTAATTATTAAGAGAAATGTTTTTTAGTCTTTTTGTTTTATAGAGAAAAAATAAATAAAATATATAAGTGTAAATAATAAATAAAAATATTTTTGGATTTTTATTAATAAAAATAATAATAATAATAATGAAAATGATAAAAGAAAATATGAAATGAAAATAAAATAAAAAAAGAAAATGAAATAATAAAGAAAATAATGGGCCGGGGGTGCAAAAGTAAGGCAGGGGGTTTAAAGCCAGCAAAAAATGGAAGGCCAAGCATAAAGGCCCAGGTGCTGCATGTTTGCATCAAAAAAAGAGGGGAAAATGTGAAAAATGAGAAAGGTGGCAGCGCTGGGGCTTGAACCCACGCCCTGAGCATGAAACACGCGTTGTCTTACCACTGGGGTGGCTATACATACTTTTATTAAAATGAAATGATAAATATATAACGTAACATGCTTCCAAGGCCTGTACTTCGTCTTCAACCTTCAGCTAGCTAGAATACTTGTAACTTCTTCATCTCTCAACAAAAATGGAAAGTTCAAACATGAAAGTTATGGCATTTCTTCCCACGAATTCAACCATATAAATAACTAAACTATAAATCCAAGATGAGTGAGAATTTTTCTGGCCCTAAATTAAAACCTAAAAATTTCAGAAACTTCAACTCTAAAATTCTCTAAGCTCAGGCTATATAAATGCAAATTATGGACATGTACAGCTTCGTGGCAATGGTATCTATATTTTATCTTCACAAATCAGAATCAAACGATGCTTGTATGAAGAGATAGAAGTTTGAAAATATACCTCTTGCAGATGGAGTCGTGTATGGAGTTTGAGCAACCTTTGTGATGGCCTGGTGATTTCTGTAGCATGCCTGGATCTCCTTGAGTGTGTTCCAACTCCTACTTTGCTTTGAGGATGGCTGAAACTCCCAACTCAAGTCAAGTTGCAAGCTTTAGTTTTAAAAATGGTGGATAGTGATGGAGGAGTTACAGTCAGGAAACAGGGGCCTGGATCACTTTGGTATGATGTATATTAAGTGTTTGGATGGTTAAAACTCAATACGCACGAGTGGATTTGGAGATGGCTATGTGAGGTTCAAAATTGTCGAGTTATGGAAGATTCTGAGTTGCATAGTGTTTGGGAGTGTTTTGGGGTCTTTGAACTCGTGTGTTATGTTGCAATAGAGTTATGTATATGTATGGAAAAGGTTAGAGATCAAATGCACTCAAGGTTTTTGAGTTCTAGCCTTTTGGCTCTATAACTTGCTTTTTAAGAAAAGTGAGAAGACAAGTCTCAAAATGTTGTACAAGCATGGCCTGAGTTGGTAGAGACCTTGGACATGTTGCTTTTGGTTTTGACTTTTCTTGTATGCAGAGAAAAATAATTGAGAGGCTCAAGAAGTTGACAATTGCAAAAGTAATGCTTTATCAAAATGGAAATGGCAACTTTGTGCCATAAATAGAAATATAACTTGGATAAAGGCTCAAGTGCTTGGATTAAAGCTCTAAAAGCTGTGTAAATATTTAATTATGGAGTGACAAACAAGTTTGAGGCCTGCAAAGCAAAGATTATGCAGCCTAGGCTTGAATTTGAATTTTTGTTCATCATGAAATGGCTTGTAATTTAAGTTTGAAAACCCTAACTTCATCTCTTCGATTCTCCTTGCTCACAAATGATCTCAAGGAGTTCTTTGACATTTAGGAAAGCTTGTAATATGCTCTACAACCCCTCTTTGAATCACTTTTGAAAATTAGCCTTGGAACTATATGAAAAAGTGCCATGAAGTTAGGTCAAAATCCTGACCAAAACTAGGGCAAAATTTCACTAAGCGTTCAATTTCAAGACCATGAATTTATGAATTAATAACTTGAGATCTAAGCATTTTTAGAAGAAGTTGTGTAAAGAAATCTTGTATATATCATGGAGATATACAACTTTCATGTTGAAAGTTTCTTCTGAATCATCTTGCATCATGGTGAAAAATTGGCTCAAAGTTATGAAAAAACATGAAGTTTTTTAAACACTTAGAAAATTTTCTAAGTTAGAAACTTTGACTTTTCAAAATGAAATCTTGAATTTTTGATTTCTTGATGAATAAGTTTCATACTTTGATATGTTGTGATGAATTGTGATCTTTGACATTAGATTTTGACCAAAAAGTCAAAGTTTGACTTTTCAGTATACAATTGACTTTTGATCAGTTGACTGAAAATTCACTATCAATCCAATTGATCTTGAGCAATGTTTTGGATCATGACATTAGGTCAAAATGATGAAATTTAACTCTTGAGATCATGCTTCAAACCATTTGACCATTTGCTAGGTAAAAAAAAATCAGAAATTGCCTTTCCTCAATCAAAACCCTATTTTTGACCATTTTGCCCTTTTGATGATTTGATCAAAATTCTTGAGGAATTATGGTCCAAACTTGATCAAATGATACATATGAGTTTATAATGTTGACGTGGATAAAAAATCATGAAGTTTGACTGTAAATTGGCAAAAGTTGACTTTTCCCCAATACAACTGATTTTTAGGTCAATTGCTCAATTTACTGAGCAAAAGTGTGATCCAAGGCTTGAAACTTGACATGAGTAATCTTGGAGGTCCAAAATGATCCATGAAAGTCACATGAAGCGTTGAAAGTTTAATTATCCTTGTGCAATCTCAAACCCTAATTTTGGTCATATGTGCTTAAGGAGGTGTCTTGAGTTGATCAACCCTAGTGCAGTCTTGAACCAAGAGAGATCTTTGTGAGAAAATAATTGATAAGTGAGATGGAAAATTTTAGGGTACAACAGCTTCCCCTGTTCAATCTTCTTAAACCTGAAGAGTTAGATTGGCGGATTTGCCATTCGTGACTTGAAGGTGGAAGATGATTGGACACTAGAGTGCCCAGAAATTTGCACTTGAAGATGTGATGGTTGATGGTGCAGGGAATGGGCTTAAAGATTCCATTTGAAGAGGAGATGAGAAGTTGTTGGAGATGGGCTTGCAGATGCCATCCAAAATGATTGCTAGACTATATCTGAAAGAGAATCTGAATGAATATCAGAATAGCATCCGTGTTTGGAGCGTATCTGAATTGTACCTGAAAGCTGAATCTAAATGAGTATCAGAATGGAATCCGTGTCTGGAGCGTATCTGAACTGTATCTGAAAGTTGAATCTGAATGAGTATCAGAATGGCGTCCGTGTCTGGAGCGTATATGAATTTTATCTGAAAGTTGAATCTGAATGAGTATCAGAATGGCGTCTGCTTCTGGAGCGTATCTGAACTGTATCTGAAAGCTGAATTTTAATGAGTATCAGAAAGGCGTCCGTGTCTGGAGTGTATCTGAATTGTATCTGAAAGCTAAATCTGAATGAGTATCAAAATGGCGTTCGTATATGGAGCGTATCTATATTGTATATGAGAGCTGAATCTGAATGAGCATCAGGATGGCGTCCGTGTCTGGAGCGTATCTGAACCGTATCTGAAAGTTCAGCTGGTCGTGTAGATAATCGTCCTGAATTGTCTCAGGTATCAATTTCTGACCTTTGTAAATTGTTGGTGATAGCTATCTGCTGACTAATATTTCCTGGAGAGATGAAAGATTAGTTATATTCAATATCATGATGTATGAAATGCATTGCATAATGATGTTCTCAATAAAATGAATGTGATTATGTTGTATGCGTTCGTGTTGTCAATGTCATGTCATATGGATGTGATGTATGGGCATGTAAGCTATGCCGATGTAACACTGTTGGATTTAGGGAAAATAAATCCCTGACTACTGTTGGGGATGTGGAGTGTAAGTCTTCATGTTTTAAAGTGCTGATGAGTTGATGTGCTTCTATTTGTAGAGAAATAAACTCTGTTGTAAGCGAAGGGCCATGTATTGCTTGTGAAATCCTGTTGGGGAATCCTGAGAAATTTGGCGACTTCTACCGGGGAGTGATAATTGGAAGTTTTGTTCCATTGGGGATTAAGCTGTACATTGTGGGGGATTTTATGGAATAGTCTAAAGATATTATCCTATTTCTTAAATCCATTAGTGATTGTCTTTCTATTTTTTTGCTCATTTGTAAACAGTTATTACATTCAAATGCATATGCTCAAAAATAAATCACTGGACGTTTTGTAAACAAAACACATGAATAAAGAAAAACAAATAGTTTTGCACTTTCAAAGGAAATCTTTGTATTAACTTGAATAAGTATTTTGTACAATGAGACGAACATCCTAGTAAGAGAATGTCGTCGTAAAAAATGAAAATTTGATACAAAGAAAAGATAGCCATGTGTAATAATCCCATGGGGTTCCCATTCTGCTATAGCCTTCGTGTCTCTGAGCATCTTGTCCACTTGCTGCCTTGTCCGAAGTTGATTGAATTGAATAGACCCGTTGAGTTTGTCATTCGAAGCCAAAGGTTGTATGTAAGGTGATCCAACGAGACATAGTCATACGCTTTAATTCCCTAACTTTTTCCTGGACCGCGCTTTCAGGTTTTCAGTCCACCGAGATATCCTTTTTTGCCCAAGTCGCCCTTTCGGGTTTTCAACTTGCCGGGTGTACAAATATTTTTGTTTTATCCCTAATTTTTTCCTGAACCTTTTTGGTTCGCCGGGATGCCCTTGTTTTTCCTAGGTGTGTCAACCTAGCAGGTCTCTTATGCGTAGTATCTTTTGACTATGTCAGCGTTTATAGGGTGCGGCAGGTCGTCGCCATCCATAATGGTCAAGATCATTGCTCCACCAGAGAATATGCTTTTGATAAAAAACGGTCCTTCATATGTAGGAGTCCATTTGCCCCTGGAATCACCTTGCGGTAGTATGATGCGCTTGATCACCAAATCCCCAACTTGGTATACTTGGCGTCTGACCTTTTTGTTGAAAGCCTTGATCATCCGTTTTTGATACATTTGACCATGACAGACAGCAGTAAGCCTTTTCTCATCAATCAAGTTCAGTTGATCAAGTCGAGTTTAGATCCAATTGTCTTCATTCAACCCTGCATCCTTCATAATTCTCAGAGAGGGGATCTGGACCTTAATAGGCAAGACAACCTCCATGCCGTATACCAGAGAGTAGGTTGTTACCCCGGTTGATGTGCGTGCCATGGTATGATAACCGTAGAGAGCGAATGGTAGCATCTCATGCCAGTCTTTGTACGTGGCTGTCATTTTCTGTATGATCTTTTTGATGTTCTTATTTGCGGCTTCGACAACACCATTCATCTTTGGCCGGTAAGAAGAAGAATTATGGTGCTGGATCTTGAATTGCGCGTACAGTGTGGTGATCATAGTGTTGTTGAGATTCATACCATTATCTGTGATGATCCTCTCGGGGATACTGTACCGATAAATGAGATTCTGTTTGATGAACCGGGCGATAACATTCTTGGTAACAGAAGCGAAAGAAGCTGCCTCAACCTACTTTATGAAATAATCAATGGACACCAAGATGAAGCGGTGCCTATTAGAGGATGTTGGCTTGATTTCCCCAATCATATCAATGCCCCACATCGCGAATGTCTAGGGAGCCGTCAAGACATTCAAAGGAATCAGAGGTACGTGCACCTTGTCAGCATAGATCTGACACTTGTGGCAGGTTCGAGAGTGTTGATAGCAATCTGCTTCCATGGTAGACCAGTAATAACCTGCCCGTAGGATTTTATTTTCCATCGTATTCCCACTGGAATGGGTGCCAAAAGTGACTTCATGTAGATCAGCCATGATCTTCTCTGCCTCAACCTTGTCTACGCAACGGAGCAAAACAGAGTCTTGGTTGCATTTGTAGAGAATGTTATTGCTAAGGAAGAACTTAGCAGAGAATCTCCTTAAGAACCTCTTATCATTGACTGAAGCTTCTTCCAGATATTCTTGAGCCTCGAGATACCTTCGTGGAACCAAGGACGGTCCACTACTACTTCAGTATTGATCTCGTGATAGTGAACTGGTTCATCCATTCGTTCAATGGTGATCTGGGGAGCCTCGTTATCCCATTTGAGTTTAAACATGGATGTCGTTGTGGCTAGCGCATCCTCTAGTTGATTTTCTTCTCGCGGGAAATGCTCGAAGGTAATCTTCTCAAAGTGTGGGATTAATGTCAACACATGTTCTTTGTAGGGGATAAGGTTAGGGTGTTTGGTGTCCCATTCTCCTTTGATCTGGCTGATAACCAAAGTTGAATCTCCAAATACTCTTAAGGACTTGATTCCCAAATCTATGGTAGCTTTGAGACCAAAAATGCACGCTTCATATTCTGCCATGTTATTTGTACAATCGAAGCAGAGTCTTGCAGTAAAGGGAGTGTGACATCCTTCAGGGGATATGAGTACAACACCTATACCATTACCGAGTGCGTTGGACACCCCATCAAAAACCAGGGTCCATCGGGATCCTTGTTTAGGTTCATCATATGGTCTGAATTCTTCACAATTATTTACCATCATGATGTCTTCATCTGGGAATTCGAACTTCATGGACTGATAGTTATCCACAGCTTGATGAGCAACGTGATCGGCTAGTACAATGCCTCTTATTTCTTTCTGGGTAGTAAATTGAATGTCATATTCTGTCAGGATCATCTGCCATCTTGCTATTCTCCTAGAGAGGGAAGGCTTCTCGAAGATGTATTTTATTGGATCCATCTTGGATATCAATAAGGTAGTATGAGTCAGCATACACTGTCTTAGCCGACGAGCAGCCCATGCCAGAGCGCAACAAGTTTTCTCGAGCAGTGAATATCTTATTTCACAGTCAGTAAACTTTTTGCTCAAGTAATAAATAGCATGCTCTTTTCGGCCAGACTCGTCATGCTTCCCCAACACACACCCCATTGAATTTTCCAAAACAGTTAGATACATAATCAAGGTTCTTCCCTCGACTGGTAGCATCAAAACAGGAGGTTCTTGTAGGTACTCTTTTATCTTGTCGAAGGCATTTTGGCACCCATCATTCCATTTGACTAGTTGATCTTTCTTCAATAATTTGAAGATTGGCTCACAAGTAGTTTTCAGGTGAGAAATGAATCTGGAAATGTAGTTTAAACGTCCCAAGAATCCTCTGACTTCCTTCTCGATGCAAGGAGAAGGCATTTCTTGTATTGCTTTCACCTTGGCATGGTCCACTTCGATACCTTTACCACTAACGACAAAGCCTATGAGTTTACCGGACCTCACCCAAAATGTGAATTTATGCGGGTTCAACCTCAACTTGTATTTCTTTAGTCTCTCAAAGAGTTTCTGTAAATGGTCAAGATGTTCCTCTTCAGTTTGAGATCTGGCTATCATGTCGTCCACATAGACCTCTATTTCATGATGTATCATGTTGTGAAATAGAGCTACCATGGCACGCTGATAGGTTTCCCCAACGTTCTTCAATCTGAATGGCATAACCTTGTAACAGAAAGTGCCCCATTGTGTGACGAAGTTGTTTTCTCCATGTCCTCAGGTGCCATTTTTATTTGATTGTAACCTGAGAAGTCATCCATGAAAGGGAACACCTTATGCTGAGCTGTATTGTCAACCAAAATATCAATGTGGGGAAGTGGGAAATCATCCTTAGGGCTTGCCCTATTCAAATCTCTGTAGTCCACACACATTCGTACCTTGCCGTCCTTTTTAGGCACGGGAACAACATTGGAGACATATTGTGGATAGGAGGTGACATCCAAGAATCTGACATTGAATTGTTTCATGACTTCCACTTTGATCTTCTTTGACATGTCTGGTCGCATGCGACGGACCTTTGGTTTTACCGGAGGGCAGTCTTCTTTTGTTGGTAGACAATGTACCACGATATAAGCATCAAGTCCTGACATGTATTCATATGACCAGGAAAAGACCTCAACATAATCATGTAGCAATTGAATCAAACACTTCTTGACACTGGATTCCATATTGGCACCCACTATAACATCTTTCTTGTCCTCTTCGGTACCTAGGTTAACTCTGTCCACTGGTTCTTCGTGGGGCTGAATGGTCCTCTCTTCTTGTTGTAGTAACCTGGCTAATTCCCCTGGGAGTTCACAATCTTCCTCACCTTCATCTTCGACTTGGTAGATTAGATTTTCAGAGTCACAGAAGGCCATAGCAGAATCGTTACCCATGGGATCCCGAACGGATGTAGATCTGCATTTTGAATGTGAGCGTGTGTAAGAGTATAGATATATTTGAAAGAAATAAAAATGTAAAAATAAAAACAAAGAGCACAAAGTTTGTATGCAAAAACGTCCATGATTCATTGATGACATATGAAAATGAGGTAACAACCCTTGCAAATGGACCGTTATGCCTCGGGTAAGACACAAGGCTTTAAAAGTCTAAATTATTTAATTATTACAGGTCCGACAAAAATTAAAGACAATTATTGTTGGATAAAAGTAATTGGGACAAAATCTTTAGCTTCCCAGTTGCTAAGTCCTCCATTGACAATTGGGAAAATCCATTCCCCCAGGTCGTAGCTATCCTCATCATCCCCCACTACATTGACTCTGTGGTTGCTGATCTTCAAGGGTGGTCCCTCGGCACAAGCACGGCGTACGACTTTCTGGGCTCCTGAAGTGAAACCCAAACCGAATTTTTCAGATTTGTATGGGATATCTGGTATTTGGCCCCAAATAGTTCACCTACCTTCTTCTATCAGTGCCTTGGCATCTTTCAGAGAAGACATCTTTAGCGGAGGTCTTGTAATCTTCGGGATTTTGGAAACAACTTTGGTTACTGCCATGGTTGGTGGGACTTCCTCGAAATGCTAAAACGGAGTTTCAATGAATTCACCATCCAATTCCACGTATCTGAAGGAGTTTAAATGACTGACCATATATTCCTCTTCTCCATGGACAGTAATGATCTTCCCCTTGGTTGGGTATTTCAGCATTTGATGTAATGTAGAGGTGACAGCACCAGCATTGTGAATCCATGGTCGGCACAATAAGAAGGAGTAGGAAGGGCGAATGTCCATCACGTA
Source organism: Vicia faba (assembly GCA_948472305.1). NCBI lineage: Eukaryota > Viridiplantae > Streptophyta > Magnoliopsida > Fabales > Fabaceae > Vicia > Vicia faba. The sequence continues at coordinate 89,749,474 of OX451738.1, forward strand.
AAAAGTTGAATCAAAGGTTTGGATCCCAACTTTTATGGGGATGTCCACCTCCCCATGCACCATTCTCTTTGAACTGTCGAAGGCCCTTACCACTATATTGCTGGGTTTTAAGGTCAAACCTTCACAGTCTAGTCTATCAAGAGCCTTCTTAGGCAGCATATTCAAGTACGAACCGGTATCAACCAAGACATGGGCCAAGGTTGTGCCCCTGCATTCGACAAAGACATGCAATGCCTCGTTGTGCTTTCTCCCTCTAGGTGTCAAGTCAGCATCAGAAAAGCCTAAATAATTGTCAGTGATTAAACTGGCCACACAGTCTTGGAACTGATCAGCAGAGGTTTCTTGTGGTACATGGGCAGTTTTAAGAAATTTTACCAAGGCCTTTGCATGAGCCTCGGAACACAATAATAAATCCAACATGGAAATATTTGACGGAGTCTGCCCTAGTTGTTCGACTACGTTGTAGTCGCTTCTCTTTATAATTTTCAGAATTTCTTCCATCTCTTTTTGGGAGGCCTCAGGAATATATATTATTTGCACCTTCATTCGGACAGGCTCAAACATAATGCCTTTGCCCCGAGTTTCGGTTGTCTTGGTGGCAGGAGTGTTAGCAGGTGTAATCATAGGAATTATAGTAGTAGTAGTGTCAACAGGAACAGGAACAGGGATGATCACAGGACTGGTGACAGTCTTCGGAGGAGCAATCTCAGGAGAGAACACTCTACCACTTCAGGTTATCTTGCTGGTTCCCGTAATATTACTGATGTCGGGGTCAGCCTTCTCAAGAATTGAGTCTTCATCAGCCAGCCAATCTTTCTTGACACCGTGATAGTAGATATCGCCCCCATAGTTCCATGGGACAGTTTTATCTGATGAGTACGGGATCGGACCTGGCATAGTGATTATCAGTGGAGCTACTTTAGGAACTGGTGTAATCCTAACGGGTCTTTTGGTGGAGACCCTGGAAGGATTGGCGGAAATGGTTACTATTGAAACATCTTTATAAGAAATGGTTGGAATGAGAGTCTTTTCAAACAAAATCTCTTTGTCATCCATTAGGCGTTGAACACCTGCTTTCAATAAATGACAACTAGTTGGTCGGGATAAACAGAAGTGGCAGCCTTCATCATAGCCCAAAAATAAACCGGCCTTCAATAGATTCTTCTTGACGGTCAGGACAGGGGTAACAAGTTCATCAACAGTAGAAAAAAATATATCATCTTCAACAATGTTAACACCACGGCCATGCTTGGGCATAGGAGCAGTGATAACATTCGGGATTTCAGGAGCGTCAAAATCAATTTCTTTTGCTTCAAGAAGGTCTTGCACCTTGTTTTTCAAAGCCCAACAATTGTTAGTATCATGGCCTGGACTTTCTGAATGGTATGCACAACAAGCATTAGGGTGGTAATGAGGAGAGGTTGTGTTAGGATTCTTCGGAGATTCTTTCAAAGATACCAGATTAGATCTCAACAAATGTGGCAGGACTTGAGATAGTGTCATATTAATCCGGGTAAATTGTCTTACTAGTCTTTCTGTTCTAGGCTGATCATTCTTTTGTTGAGTAGGTACAGGCTTAGGGATCATGATAGCCCCTACCATTGGTCGGTGTTCAGTTTTATCTTGATTTCTTTGAGGATACACAACACTAACTTCTTTCTTCCCAATAAATGGCTTTCTTACAGCGGCGGAGGATGCGTCTTTCTGGATCTTCCCACTTTTAATCCCAGCTTCCACTCTTTCTCCGGTCAAGATTAGTTCAGTGAAGCCTGCTGAGGAGCTTCCAATTAAATGATTAAATAAAGGACCGGACAGGGTACCCAGAAACATGTCTACTAGCTCTCTTTCAGAAAGGGGAGGCTGGACTCTTCCTGCTAAGTCCCTCCATTTCTGAGCGTAGTCTTTGAAACCTTCACTTGAAACCATCGCCATACTCTGGAGTTGAGTACAGGTGGGAGCAAGATCTGCATTGTACTGATATTGTTTATAGAAAGCAGCGGCAAGGTCTTCCTAATTGTGGATGTTGGCTCTTTCTAGTTGATAGAACCAATCAAGTTGGGTTCCGGATAGACTGTCTTGGAAGAAGTGGACCCATAAATCTCTGTCAGCAGTGTGAGGCTGTATCTTCCTCACATAGGATCAGAGATGCATTTTGGGGCACGAAACTCCATTGTATTTAGCAAATATCGATGCCTTGAATTTTGGTGGAATGACAATCCCAGACATCATACCTAGCTCCTCAAAGTCTAGCCCGAGCACTTTCTGGATTTTCATTGCGCTTAGTCGTTCTTCCAGATGCTTGTATTTGTCGTCGGTCGGGGGATACTGCTCTTCAGAGTAATCCTCTTCTTCTTCCTCTTCAGACTCTTGCTGGATAACTGATTCCCTGCCTTTCCCATCTTGGTTATCCTTTTCACCAGATGGCGTTACAAAGTCTAGGGTTCGTCTGGCTTGTCCTTGGAACCTACTTCCCATATTCAGAACTCCGGTTACTTTCTTTTTCTTCTTATTTTCTTCAATCAACAAGGTTTTCAGATCTTCTTGTCCTTTGGCTAGAGTCAAGAACAACTGCTGAAACTGAGCATTCTGTGCTTGGAGGTCTTTCACTGTCTGCTCGAGATCCATCTTACTGAAATAAACAGTAGAAAGATGAGGAGACTTGTTGTAAGAAACCTGCTTATGTTATGATGAATGGTAAATGCATATGCAATGATTTCAAGGAACTTAGAGATTTAAATTTTCTTTAGACCAAAAAGGAACACACATTATATTAATAAATCAAAGCTTGAGTACATCATGCCTCTTTTGGGCTTACAAAGAAATACAAAAACTCTAAGATAAAAAAGTTGTACGCATCCTCTTTGGTGCGATGTAGGCGTTCAGGTTCCGCTCCTCATGAAGTTGCTTAGTGAGTTCCAAAACCTTCTTCTCACTGGCGTAGAATTGGGCCTCGAAAGTGTCTCGCTCCCCCTTAATCTGTATCCAATCCCTTTGTAAGTCTTCAAGAGAGGTGGGCATGTCAGGATGCAGGATAGCGTATGGAACATCTCCTTCCACAACAGGCTCTATGATAACTGGGAGAATGGAGGGGTATGTCATTATAAGACTTTGAGCACGAGCTCGTACCCATTTGAGGTAAGGCTCAAGAGGGATGAAATTATTATGCCCTAATGTCTTGCTATCTACCTTGTTCAACATCCTTCAAGCTCGGATAAATCTCTGGAGATGACCTTGATCGTCGTTCTCATAGTCAAATACCAAACCTTGAATGAGCATATCATGTGGGCCATCCCTTCGGGCGTAACCAAACCGTCTTAAGGCTAAACAGGGGTTGTAGGTGATACCTCCTATAATGCCAAGTAAAGGGACATTAGGGAATTCTCCACAATGGTCGACAATAGTAACATTCTCTATGGATCAGAAACACCAATGAATGTCTGAATGCTTGAGTGTCATCAACCTATGTGACCACCTTGAACCTTGCTCGTTCTTCAATACAGATTGGGGAAGATGCAAAATAAACCATCTTGCCAAAAGAGGAGTACAACACATAAGGATACCTCTTTTCCTCATAGTGCGAGTGTGAAAAGAATGTAGGATGTCCCCTAGCAAAGTAGGTACCGGGTTACGAGACATGAAGATTTTGACGGTGTTCACATCTATGAGTTGGTCAGGATTTGGAAACAAAACCATCCCATAGATGAGGAGAGACACAATTTCCTCAAAAGCTTGCAAATCCAAAGAGCTCCAACAGTTTTGGGCTTTTTCAAATAAGAACTTTGCTAGGAAACCTTTGACACCACTCCTTGTTTCCCAATTAGTTGTGATATCATATGATTGCAAGTGTAGAGCTTGAGCAATCTCTTCTGGCTTTGGATCTCTTTCTGTACCATTGAAAGGTAGTTGATTGATAATGATAATCCTCAAGAGTTGGGAGAATTTTTCCAAAGTTAGCACAAGTTGATAATCGGGAAATGTGAAGCAATGGTGTAAAGGATCAAAGAACTGGAAGAGCACCTTCATCATGTCTTCATCAGTGTTGGAGGTAACCAAGTTTAGTAGGCGACCATGTCTTTCAGTAAATGGAGAGTTTTCAGGAATCCTTGATGCTAGCTCTTTAAGTTGAGGAGGGATCCTTACAAGATTGACTTGAATGGTTTTCCTGCGAATAGAATCTATGTCCTACAAAACAGAACAAAGATAAATCCCAAGATCCTTGAAATGGTTAGTGAATATGAGTATTATGTTAGGACATTTATGATTTTATGTACAAGTAAATATACACACAAAGAAAACAAGTCCTTAGGCTTAGGCTTGCATGGAGTCTCATAGGTAAGTACCCTCTTGAAGTTTAGTTGGCTCAAACCTGTCCTAGTCATAGTAACCGGGTTCTAAGGAGCTCAATATCAATGGTTTGTTTCCTTGGGCATTGTTTCAGCGCAAGCCTCTTTAAAGCGACCGAAATATCCCAAAAAACCAAACCTCAATGAGTGTAGTATCGAGTATCTACCAACTTCGGACTACACCAAAGCTGGTCATTTCACTACATCCTAATGGCCAAGTTGGTCAAGTAAAGGTTCTAAAAGTTCATTAAAGCTTCATAACATCACTCAGCGGCCCCGTATTCTCCTTGACTACTCAAGGGCTACCGGTACCCATAAATATGTCGCACTGACGTAGCTATTGCTTAGACCATGTTGGTATACCCTGTGACACCCCAAATTAATTTAAGTGTTAAATAATTTGGAATTTAATTATTTAATTAATTAAAAGCTTAATTAATAATATTTTGGATTAAATGGATGAATTAATTATGGAATTAAAAAGGAAGACCGGGGGGTGTAAGGTTGAATTAGAGGTGTGTGAAGTAAACAACTCTACTAAATAATGACTAATTTATTTCTATTATTTGGCAAATAATAAAAGGAAATAAAGAGAAGAATAAAAAGGAAAAGGAGGTTATTTGGAAAAGCCATTATACGTGAAATTGGAGAAGAGAAGAGAAGAGAGGAAAAAGCCAAACGCCGTGAATTCGAAGGATCATCGCGAGGTAAGGGGTGATTTCAATTATTTAATATGCCTTATAGATTTTTGGATCAATAGAATTGATTAAGCATGTTAGGAATCCCAATTTAGGATTTATGAAATTCAAACCCCAATCCCATGAATTTTATGTTTTGATTCAATTTGATGTTATGAGGGAATTGTATGATGTTATGGTGTGTTATAATCTCATTGGAATCATGCACTATAACTTGTTTTGACATTGCTGTGAGTTGGATTCGTATGGGTATGAATTGGATGGGATTGGAATGAGTAAATGCTGTCAAAATAGCAGTTTTTGACTTTTCAGGTCGCAGGAACCGGTTCCCAGTGGGGAGGAACCGGGTTCCACTGTGTAAAATTACAAAAACTGGCATTTTTCAACGTAGGAACCGGTTCCTGTATAGGTAGGAACCGGGTTCCCATACAATTTCCAGAAAGCGTGATTTTGAAAAATATTAAACTTTGAAAATTCATAACTTTCCAACCGTAAGTCCGATTTGAGTGCCGTTTTCGGCAGTATTTCTTAAATTTAAAATACTATCTTATAAAATAAGAAAATTATTATTTTATGAAAATTATTTTAAAAAGAGTCGAATTCCCGATTTGTGTAAACTTTGGTATTTTGAGAATGATGTAGAATTGTTTGTAAATTGTTCTGATTTGGTGAATGAGAACTGATACTTATGTGTTGTGCCTGCTATCCATTATGATTGAGATGTGATCATGTGATATATTGGTTTTGGCATTATTTTGAATTATGTTGTGATCATATTCCGTTGATTTGATGTTGACTTTCCGATTATGCGGTTTGTTATTATGTACATATTTGGTGTATATGCAATGGTGTATCCATGATAATTGATTGTATCAGGTCCTTGTGGATGAAGTGCATGTTTATGCTGTTTGATGTGTGTATGATAAATAATGATATCATGTTTCTTTTGGTTTTGGTTCAGTTATGATAAATTGATGTATTTCATAGACTGATTTGATGTTGCATGTTGGTGATGTGCATGCATATGCATTGTTTTGGTAAAGTTAATTCCCATTGTGTGGAATTTGACTTGTATTTCCGTTAAACGATACCCGAGAGATGATGGGTGGTTAGGCTGGATTCATGTCCGAGTGTTATGGACGAATCGATGATTGCTTCGGCTGGATTCATGTCCGAGTGTTATGGACGAATCGATGGTTGCTGTATCCGGTTGATGATGGATCAGTGTTGGGTGACTTGGTCACGTGTTGGTACCACATGCATTGTGTCTGCATTTGTGTTTGCATAGAATTGTAACATGTTAGGATGTCTTCCAGTGTTACAATTCTTTGGTTGATTATTGATTTGTGCATAATGACTTGTATGATTGGAACTGTGTGTTGAATATGAGTTTATGCTAAAATGGGTGAAATAATATGCTTGTGATATACTGTTGATTGAGAAGCTTATAATGCATGTTAATTATGAGAAATCTCACTCTTACTTTAATGATTTCAGATTAAAGTTAGCAGCTCAGGAGTTGGTGAGGATGGCTCTAGAGCTATGTTATTTTAAGTCCGTGTGTCAGTGTCGTGCTCTGATAGGTTGTAACACTGGGGGAAACGTTTGAATGACGAGTTTTATTTTATACTCTATTGTTTAATTTATGTTGGGAATACTTATGAAGTGAAGTTATCCCGGTTTTGAGATATTTCCGCTGTGTAGAAGATGATGTTGATTCGAATATTTATTTTAATAATTCCTTCAGTAAAGCATGACAACTGTAGATTTGAGGTTTTTATATTTATCTTGAATTGTGACATCCCTGTTTTCCATGTTACTCTGATTTAATTAATATATTCTGGGGTTATTTAGAAGGGGTGTTACAATAGTGGTATCAGAGCAGATCGGTCTATCGGCCAGGTTGTTTATGTGTTTACTCCCTTTTTGGTATGCGACATGTGTGTGAAACACTGTCGGTACTTGATTGTTTCCTTTTCGTTGTCTGCAGAGGTACGTGTGAAATAAGTGGGGGAGAAGTTTCTTCTCTGAAGTTTTGTGCAAGAGGTTGGTTCAGTATACCGCCGATTGTAAGATGTAAGTATTACCGAGCAGTTGATGCTTCAAGTATGGTTATGTTTAAGTAGCTTGAAGGGTAAGATTGAAGATGCTGTTGTGGTTTGGTAACGATGGTTGATGCCACCTCATGATTGTTGACTATCTATTGACAAATTGAGGAACTGATCACCCTTAATCTCTTGTTGATAGTAGTCGGGATCGCGTTGGGTGGGATGTACTTATTGTGCCAGCTTTACAGTGTGTGAAATTAGTTGAGTCGGCAAGAAGAGAAGCGTTATGGTTTGCGTAACGAGAGATTTAGATCTCGGCGAGAGCAAGAAAAAGGCATGTGACCTATTGGATGTAATTTTTTATAAAGTGTTCCGTGATGAAGTAAGTGGAACGGTGTGAGAGTGCAAGGTGAAGTCTTAATGGGTTTTGTTACTAGAACTAGTTCGAATTCGAGGATGCCTATAAGAGGTCTGCTTCTGGATTGAGAAAGTTAAAGAGTCAACTTAAGGATTTGTTTGAGAAGAAGTTTATTCGTCCGAGTGTTTCTCCGTGGGGTGCTCCGGTGTTATTGGTTAAGAAGAAAGAAGGTTCAATGAGATTATGTGTTGATTACAGACAGCTGAATAAAGTTACAATCAAGAATCGGTATCCTTTGCCGAGGATCAATGATTTGATGGATCAACTAGTTGGAGCTTGTGTATTTAGTAAGATTGATCTGAGATCTGGATATCACCAGATTCGTGTGAAGTCGGAAGATATTCAGAAAACTGCATTTAGAACGAGGTATGGACATTACGAGTATTCTGTTATGCCGTTTGGAGTTACTAATGCACCTGGTGTTTTCATGGAGTATATGAACAGGATATTTCATCCGTATCTTGATAAGTTTGTGGGGGTGTTCATTGATGATATTCTAATTTATTCGAAGAGTGATAAAGAGCATGCAGAACATCTAAGAGTTGTGTTGGAATTGTTGAAAGCGAAGAAGCTTTATGCGAAGTTGTCCAAGTGTGAATTCTGGTTAAGTGAAGTAAGTTTTCTTGGCCATGTAATTTCCAAGAATGGAATTGCTGTGGATCCTACGAAGGTAGAAGCAGTATCTCAGTGGGAAGCGCCGAAGAATGCTTCTGAGATCCGTAGTTTTCTGGGTCTTGCAGGTTATTACAGGAAGTTTATAGAAGGATTTTCCAAATTAGCGTTACCGTTGACTAATTGACCAGGAAGGGTCAGATGTTTGTTTGGGATGTTGAATGTGAGAAAGGATTTCAAGAGCTGAAGAGGAGGTTGACAAGTGCTCCGATCTTGATTTTGCCAAATCCGACTAAGTCTTTTGTTGTGTATTGTGACGCATCATTAATGGGATTAGGTGGTGTGTTGATGCAAGATAAGCAGGTGGTGGCTTATGCTTCGAGACAATTGAAAGTACATGAAAGGAATTATCCGACTCATGATTTGGAGTTGGCAGCTGTTGTGTTTTTTTGAAGTTGTGGAGGCATTATTTATATGGTTCTCGGTTTGAGGTGTTCAGTGATCACAAAAGTCTGAGGTATCTCTTTGATCAGAAAGAGTTGAATATGAGGCAGAGGAGATGGTTAGAATTTCTAAAGGATTATGATTTCGGTTTGAATTACCATCCTGGTAAGGAAAATGTTGTTGCGGATGCCTTGAGTAGGAAGTCCTTGCATATGTCGATGTTAATGGTCCGTGAGTTAGATTTGGTTGAGCAGTTCAGAGATTTAAGTTTGGTATGTGAAACTACTCCGAATAGTGTGAAATTGGGTATGTTGAAACTGACTAGTGGTATTCTGGAAGAAATTCGGAATGGACAGAAGTACGATGTTGGGTTAGTTGATAAATTGACATTGATCAACCAAGGTCAAGGAGGCGAGTTCCGGATTGATGAGAATGGTGTTATGGGATTTGGTAATAGGGTGTGTGTTCCGGATGTTGCAGAGATTAGGAAGAGTATTTTGGAAGAAGGACATCGTAGTGGATTGAGTATCCATCCTGGTGCTACTAAAATGTACCATGATTTGAAGAAGTTGTTTTGGTGGCCGGGAATGAAAAAGGAAATTGCTGAGTTTGTGTATGCTTGTTTGGTTTGTCAGAAGTCGAAGATTGAGCATCAGAAACCGTCAAGATTGATGGAACCGTTGTTTGTTCCGGAATGGAAATGGGATGGAATCTATATGGATTTTGTGTCTGGTTTGCCAAGGACATTAAAGAATTGTGATTCTATCTGGGTTATTGTTGATCGGTTGATGAAATATGCCCACTTTATTCCGATAAGAATGGATTATCCGATGGAAAGGTTGGCAGAATTATATGTTGAGAAGATTGTGAGTTTGCACGGTATTCCTTCTAGTATTGTGTCGGATTGAGATCCGAGGTTCACATCTAAATTCTGGACGGGATTTCAAGAAGCTTTAGGTACTAAGTTGCGTTTGAGTTCCGCTTATCATCCACAGACAGATGGTCAGACGGAGAGAACGATTCAGTCGTTGGAAGATTTGTTAAGAGCTTGTGTGTTGGAGAAAGGTGGAGCTTGGGATAGTTATCTACCATTGATTGAGTTTACCTACAACAATAGTTTTCATTCGAGCATTGGTATGGCTCTGTTTGAGGCATTGTATGGTAGGAGGTGTCGGACACCGTTGTGTTGGTATGAATCTGGAGAGAGTGCTGTGATTGGACCGGAAATTGTCCAACAGACTTCGGAAAAGATTAAGATGATTCAGGAGAAGATGAGGACTTCTCAGAGTCGTCAGAAAATTTATCATGATAAGAGGAGGAAAGATCTTGAGTTTAGCGAAGGAGAACATGTTTTTATGCGAGTTACTCCGATGACTGGTATTGGTCGAGCTTTGAAGTCAAAGAAGTTGACTCCATGTTTTATTGGTCCGTTTCAGATTACCAAGAGAGTTGGGAAAGTTGCTTATCAGATTGCTTTGCCGCCGTCACTTGCAAATTTGCATGATGTTTTTCATGTATCTCAGCTAAGGAAGTACATTGCTGATCCGTCTCATGAGATTCAGGTAGACGATATACAGGTACGAGAGAATTTGACTGTGGAAGCAGTACCTGCGAGAATTAAGGATCGGAAGTTGAAACAGTTGCGAGGAACGGAGATCGCGTTGGTAAGAGTGGCTTGGGGAGGACCAGCAGATGGAAATGTCACTTGAGAGCTGGAGAGTCAGATGAAGGACTCGTATCCCGAACTGTTCGTCTAAGGTATGTTTTCGAGGACGAAAACTCTTTTAGTAGGGGAGAGTTGTGACACCCCAAATTAATTTAAGTGTTAAATAATTAGGAATTTAATTATTTAATTAATTAAAGGCTTAATTAATATTATTTTGGATTAAATGGATGAATTAATTATGGAATTAAAAAGGAAGACTGGGGGGTGTAAGGTTGAATTAGAGGCGTGTGAAGTAAACAGCTCTACTAAATAATGACTAATTTATTTCTATTATTTGGCAAATAATAAAAGGAAATAAAGAGAAGAATAAAAAGGAAAAGGAGGTTATTTGGAAAAGCCATTATACGTGAAAATGGAGAAGAGAAGAGAAGAGAGGAAAAAGCCAAACGCCGTAAATTCGAAGGATCATCGCGAGGTAAGGGGTGATTTCAATTATTTAATATGCCTTATAGATTTTGGGATCAATAGAATTGATTAAGCATGTTAGGAATCCCAATTTAGGATTTATGAAATTCAAACCCCAATCCCATGAATTTTATGTTTTGATTCAATTTGATGTTATGAGGGAATTGTATGATGTTATGGTATGTTATAATCTCATTGGAATCATGCACTATAACTTGTTTTGACATTGCTGTGAGTTGGATTCGTATGGGTATGAATTGGATGGGATTGGAATAAGTAAATGCTGTCAAAATAGCAGTTTTTGACTTTTCAGGATCGCAGGAACCGGTTCCCAGTGGGGAGGAACCGGGTTCCACTGTGTAAAATTACAAAAACTGGCATTTTTCAACGTAGGAACCGGTTCCTGTATAGGTAGGAACCGGGTTCCCATACAATTTCCAGAAAGCGTGATTTTGAAAAATATTAAACTTTGAAAATTCATAACTTTCCAACCGTAAGTTTGATTTGAGTGCCGTTTTCGGCAGTATTTCTTAAATTTAAAATAATATCTTATAAAATAAGAAAAATATTATTTTATGAAAATTATTTTAAAAAGAGTCGAATTCCCGATTTATGTAAACTTTGGTATTTTGAGAATGATGTAGAATTGTTTGTGAATTGTTCTGATTTGGTGAATGAGAACTGATACTTATGTGTTGTGCCTGCTATCCATTATGATTGAGATGTGATCATGTGATATATTGGTTTTGGCATTATTTGGAATTATGTTGTGATCATATTCCGTTGATTTGATGTTGACTTTCCGATTATGCGGTTTGTTATTATGTACATATTTGGTGTATATGCAATGGTGTATCCCTGATAATTGATTGTATCAGGTCCTTGTGGATGAAGTGCATGTTTATGCTGTTTGATGTGTGTATGATAAATAATGATATCATGTTTCTTTTGGTTTTGGTTCAGTTATGATAAATTGATGTATTTCATAGACTGATTTGATGTTGCATGCTGGTGATGTGCATGCATATGCATTGTTTTGGTGAAGTTAATTCCCATTGTGTGGAATTTGACTTGTATTGCCGTTAACCGATACCCGAGAGATGATGGGTGGTTAGGATGGATTCGTGTCCGAGTGTTATGGACGAATCGATGATTGCTTCGGCTGGATTCATGTCCGAGTGTTATGGACGAATCGATGGTTGCTGTATCCGGTTGATGATGGATCAGTGTTGGGTGACTTGGTCACGTGTTGGTACCACATGCATTGTGTCTGCATTTGTGTTTGCATGGAATTGTAACATGTTAGGATGTCTTCCAGTGTTACAATTCTTTGGTTGATTATTGATTTGTGCATAATGACTTGTATGATTGGAACTGTGTGTTGAATCTGAGTTTATGCTAAAATGGGTGAAATAATATGCTTGTGATATATTGTTGATTGAGAAGCTTATAATGCATGTTAATTATGAGAAATCTCACCCTTACTTTAATGATTTCAGATTAAAGTTAGCAGCTCAGGAGTTGGTGAGGATGGCTCTAGAGCTATGTTATTTTAAGTCCGCGTGTCAGTGTCGTGCTCTGATAGGTTGTAACACTGGGGGAAACATTTGAACGACGAGTTTTATTTTATACTCTATTGTTTAATTTATTTTGGGAATACTTATGAAGTGAAGTTATCCCGGTTTTGAGATATTTCCGCTGTGTAGAAGATGATGTTGATTCGAATATTTATTTTAATAATTCCTTCAGTAAAGCATGACAACTGTAGATTTGAGGTTTTTATATTTATCTTGAATTGTGACATCCCTGTTTTCCATGTTACTCTGATTTAATTAATATATTCGCAGGTTATTTAGAAGGGGTGTTACATACCCCGCATAGTTTCCACAATGTATTTCTACTTACCTATAAGGTATCCCAAATCCGGGTAGAGGATTCAAACCCAAACAAAGAACCATAATGTAAAGCATACAAGTCAAACAAATAAAACAAGTAAATGTGATATAACCTTAAGATAACCCCACTTTTAGAATTCTCCCCAGCAGAGTCGCCAATTCTATGATACGGTGGGAGAACTGACTTGTGTGTTTTACGTTTGATCGCAAATGTTGCGGTTAGCAAGAGTCGCCACCGAATTTTCTTTTATCCAAGAGGAAATTTGAAAAAGCACAGGAAAGACCTTTGAGATTGTTTCTTGATTTTGGGGGGTAGATTATGAAAACGGAAGGTATTAGCACTATTTTCATCCATGGTTTTCAATGGGCTCTTAGTTACTTGCTACATCACTTGCTTTTGTTTTAAATCGTGCTTTGTGTGGTTTTGAAAGTATTTTTGAAAAGAGGCCATTGTTTAGGAAAACTTTGTAATGATTCTCGTTCGTAAGAATGTATACAAAGTGTTTGATCTTTTGAAAATATTTTCAAGTTTTGAAAGATGTTTTGAAAGTGTTGGTGTTTGTTTTGAAAATAGCAAGGATATTTTTATTTTGAAATGGAGCAAGTAACTAGGAACAATCTACCTACTCAAAAGTTTTTCATGTTTATTTCTTTTTTCCTTTGACATTGTTATCTTACCATTGATTTGGTAAATAACCCTATCTTTGGATGTAAAATGGACGGGCGTGGGTCATCGTATAACCATGATTAGAAATGTTGCAAGGTATCTTAGCACTTTTCTTTTGGGGACTAATATCATTTTGAAAGGCAACTTTTGATAGCGTCATCGAGGGACTATGATCTTGTATTTTGCTTGCCTTTGCTAAGATACCTCACATGCGTAATATGGTTGTTTTTGTAAGGCAACCAAGTGGATTTACCCTAGGGGTGCTTGTGTGCAAGTGTATTGATTTTCATGCTTTGTTTTTGTCTTGATTAGGGTTTGCTATTTTGTTGGAATTTAGTCTTTCCATACAAAACCCTAATTACTAGTATTTGTATATAAAGCGATAAATTGAGAAAAGTAAAATTACTACGCTATTACATCATTAGGGGAGGGGGTGTACAAATTTACAAATGGGGATTGCAAGAAAATTAAACCTAACTATCTATTACAACCATATTGAATATTGTATAAAATTGAAAATAAAATGCAAGAATATAAATGGAAAAAGAAATGATTTTTGTTGTTTTTATGAAAGGGGTTTTAACCTAATTAAGAGAGATGATTAATGAAAAATAAACAAAATTTAAACCTAAATTAATTAAAAAAGGAAATTAAGTTAAAAAAATGTGTTTTAGGGTTTTTTGTGAAAAGGTTTTAACTTAATAAAAATAATATGAAAATTAATTAATTAAAATAAACCTAAGTTCTAAATTAATTTTAATTAAGAAAATAAATAATTAAACCTATGTCTAGATATTAATTATTAAAAATAAATTAATTATTAAGAGAAATGTTTTTTAGTCTTTTTGTTTTATAGAGAAAAAATAAATGAAATATATAAGTGTAAATAATAAATAAAAATATCTTTGGATTTTTATTAATAAAAATAATAATAATAATAATAATAATAATAATAATAATAATAATAATAATAATAATGAAAATAATAAAAGAAAATATGAAATGAAAATAAAATAAATAAAGTAAATGAAATAATAAAGAAAATAATGGGCCAGGGGTGCAAAAGTAAGGCAGGGGGTTTAAAGCCAGCAAAAAATGGAAGGCCCAGCGTAAGGGCCCAGGCGCTGCATGTTTGCATCAAAAAAAGAGAAAAATATATGAAAAATGAGAAAAGTGGCAGCACTGGAGCTTGAACCCACGCCCTGAGCATGAAACGCGCGTTGTCTTACCACTTAGGTGGCTATACATCTGTTTATTAAAATGAAATGATAAATATATAACGTAACATGCTTCCAAGGCCTGTACTTCGTCTTCAACCTTAAGCCAGCCAGAATACCTGTAACTTCTTCATCTCTCAACAAAAATGGAAAATTCAAACATGAAAGTTGTGGAATTTCTTCCCACCAATCCAACCATATAAATAACTAAAGCAATAAATCCAAGATGAGTGAGAATTTTTCTGGCCCTAAATTAAAACCCTAAAAATTTCAGAAACTTCAACTCTAAAATTCTCTAAGCTCAGTCCATATAAATGCAAACTATAGACATGTACAGCTTCGTGGCAATGGTATCTACATTTTATCTTCACAAATCAGAATCAAATGATGCTTGTATGAAGAGATAGAAGTTTGAAAACTTACCTCTTGCAACTGGAGTCGTGTATGGAGTTTGAGCAACCTTTGTGATGGCCTGATGATTTCTGTAGCTTTCCTGGACCTCCTTGAGTGTGTTCCAACTCCTACTTTGCTTTGAGGATGGCTGAAACTCCTAACTCAAATCAAGTTGCAAGCTTCAGTTTTAAAAATGGTGGATAGTGATGGAGGATTTACAGTCAGGAAACAGGGGCCTGGATCACTTTGATATGATGTATATTAAGTGTTTGGATGGTTAAAACTCAATACACACGAGTGGATTTGGAGATGGCTATGTGAGGTTCAAAACTGTCAAGTTATGGCAGATTCTGAGTTGCAAAGTGTTTGGGAGTGTTTTGGGGTCTTTGAACTCATGTGCTATGTTACAATAGAGTTCTGTATATGTATGGAAAAGGTTAGAGATCAAATGCACTCAAGGTTTCTGAGTTCTAGCCTTTTGGCTCTATAACTTGTTTTTTAAGAAAAGTGAGAAGACAAGTCTCAAAATGTTGTACAAGCATGGTCTGAGTTGGTAGAGGCCTTGGACATGTTGCTTTTGGTTTTGACTTTGCTTGTGTGCAGAGAAAAATAATTGAGAGGCTCAAGAAGTTGACAATTGCAAAAGTAATGCTTTATCAAAATGGAAATGGCAACTTTGTGCCATAAATAGAAATGTAACTTGGATAAAGGCTCAAGTGCTTGGATTAAAGCTCTAACAGCTGTGTAAACATTTAATTATAGAGTTCCAAACAAGTTTGAGGCCTGTAAAGCAAAGATTATGCACCCTAGGCTTGGATTTGAATTTTTGTTCCTCATGAAATGGCTTGTAATTTAAGTTTGAAAACCCTAACTTCATCTCTTCGATTCTCCTTGCTCACAAATGATCTCAAGGAGTTCTTGGACATTTTGGAAATCTTATAATGTGATCTACAACCCCTATTTGAATCACTTTTGAAAATTAGCCTTGGAACTATATGAAAAAGTGCCATGAAGTTAGGTCAAAATCCTGACCAAAACTAGGGCAAAATTTTACTAAGTATTCAATTTCAAGACCATGACTTTATGAATTAATATTTTGAGATCTAAGAATTTTTAGAATAACTTGTGTAAAGAAATGTTGTAAATATCATGGAGATATACAACTTTCATGTTGAAAGTTTCCTTTGAATCATCTTGCATCATGGTGAAAAATTGGCTCAAAGTTGTGAAAAAACATGAAGTTTTAAACACTGAAATTTCTAAGTTTGGAAACTTTGACTTTTCAAAATGAAATCTTGACTTTTTGATTTCTTGGTGAACAAGTTTCATATTTTGACATGTTTTGATGAATTATGATCTTTAACACTTGATTTTGACCAAAAAGTCAAAGTTTGACTTTTCAGTGTACAATTGACTTTTGATCAGTTGATTGAAAATCAACTATCAATCAAATTACCTTGAGCAATGTTTTGAGTCATTCCATTAGGTCAAAATGATGCAATTTAATCCTTTAGATCATGTTTCCAACCAATCAATCATTTGCTAGGTCAAAAAAATCAGAAATTGCCTTTTCTCAGTCAAAACCCTAATTTTGACCATTTTGCCCTTTTGATGAGCTGATCAAATTTCTTGAGGAATTATGGTCCAAACTTGATAAAATGACATATATGAGTTCATAATGTTGATATGGATAAAAAATTATTAAGTCTGACTGTAAATTGGCCACAATTGACTTTTTCCCCTATACAGCTGATTTTTAGGTCAACTGATCAATTGACTGAGCAAAAATGTGATCCAAGACTTGAAACTTGACATGAGAAATCTTGAGGGTCCATAATGATCCATGACAATCAAATGAGGCATTAAAAGTTCAATTATCCTTGTTCAATCTCAAACCCTAATTTCAGTCATCAGTGTTTAAGGAGGTGTCTTGAGCTGATCAACCCTAGTGCAGTCTTGAACCAAAAGAGATCTTGTGAGAAAATACTTGATAAATGAGAGGGAAAATTTTAGGGTACAACACACCCTAACTGTGCAAAGATAAATAAACTGAAATCAAACACTTGCACATGCTCACCCCTAGGGTATCTCCCACTTCGGTTGCCTCGATAAAACAAAATGTGATCTTAGAACTTTAGAACAGTTACTAAGAGATCTTGCCTTGTTGCCTTAAGTGACAGTAATCTTCCCTTTCGATTGTCCCTTAAACTCCAACGATGGAGCTACCTACTCCTTAATAGTAGGATATTGATGTCTAAAGGAAATGAGAAAACGAACAATCTTTTTTGAGTAGGTAGAAACTTTTAAGTACTTGCTCAAAACAATCAATTTTTCACACTTACACTTTCAAACATTTTTCAAACAAAGTTTTCAAAAACGCTTTATCACACTCTTGAGGACTGATACAAGGGTTACCATAAAGTGAAACGCCTCACTAAGGAATTTTCAAAACTTTTCAAAACACACACAAAAGCAATTTAAAAATGAGCAAGTACCTAAGAGCCCATGGAAAACCATGGATAGAAAGGGTGCTAACACCTTCCCTTTCTATAATCTACCCCCCCCCCCCCCTCTCCCCGTACTCAGAAACATCTCAAAAAAGGTTTTTTCTGTTCTTTTTCCCTTTTCCTTTGTTGGATAAAATAAAAAGACGGTGGCGACCCTTGCTTACCACAACATTTGCGAACAAAAAATGCAAAACCAGTATTAAACAGTCGGTTCTGCCACCGTATCACAACAGTCCAGGCAAAAGTTAGGGATTAAAGCGTACAACTACATACCATCATCTCGTCACTTTTCTATCAATAGAAGGTTTATTACCCTGATCAACATTCACCAAGGACTCCAGATGTTGGGATAACAGTCAAACCATCTACAAAATCCTTGACAGATATTTTCTCCAACAAGTACAGAGACAGGGCCATCCTGCTACAAGGTCACCGCCATATTCTCAACATGCATCCTAATGGTGTCAGGTGTTCTCATATCCCCGACGGAGCAATAATCTCCAAATTACAGCTCCAACATCTAAAAATTTCCCAGTAAGTCACCAAGCTTCTCAGGATTCCCCAGCAGGATTTCACAAAATCCCCAAACAGTGCACGGAGTTTTTCCTTCCCCAATAGAGTTTATTTCTCTAGCCACAAAAGTTTATCTCCTAGAAATTCAACTTCAACAAATATTTAAGAATCACATTCTACATCCCAGCTACAATCAGGGATTTATTTTCCCTAACTCAACAACCCTGCAATAGAATAGCCGATACGTTCATACATTGCATTCATACACCATTCTATAAACATCATAGCATATGCAACACAAATACATATATCACAATCTCATTTATTTTGGGAGCATCATGCAATTCATACATCATGACATTGCATGAAACTAATTTTACCTTTTCAGGTTAAATTAGCAGACATACAAACACAATCAACTTATACAACAAGTCAAAGATTAATGCCCGAAACTAGATGGGGAAACTATCTACATGACCAAGTGGTATGAACTCCCGAAGCAAGACGGGTTTACCAACAAATACATCATGCCATGGATTAATGCCTGAAACCAGATGGGGATCTATCTATATGACCAACATTTTCAAGTTCCAGATTAATACCCGTAGCAAGCCAGGATAACTATCTGTGGATGACCGATTATGGATTAATACCTGTAACAAGCTAGGAAAACTATCTACATGAGCAGATTAAAGATTAATACTTGTAACAAGCTAGGAAAACTATCTTTCTTTCTAAGGTTAGAGATTAATACCTGAAACCAGACAGGAAAACTATCTCAATGACCAACATTTTAAAGTTCCAGATTAATACCTGTAACAAGCCAGGACAACTATCTATGGACGACCGATGGTAGATTAATACCTGTAACAAGCCAGGAAAATTATCTACATGAGCAGATTGAAGATTAATACCCGAAACCAGACGGGAAAATCTTTCTCTCGGGTCAGAGATTAATACCTAAAACTAGACAGGACAACTATCTCAATGACCAAAAGCAAGTTCCGGATTAATTCCTAAAATAAGACATGACAACTATCTGTGGACGAATGATTGTAGATTAATACATGTAACAAGCCAGGAAAACTATCTACATGAGCAAAATTGAAGATTAATACCTGTAACAAGCCAGGAAAACTATCTTTCTTTCTAAGGTCAGAGATTAATACCTGAAACAAGCCAGGACAACTATCTCAACGACCGACAAAAACAAGTCCCAGATTAATACCTATAACAAGCCAGAACAACTATCTGTGGATGATCGATGGTAGATTAATACCTGAAACAAGACAGGACAACTATCTACGAATAATTGATTGTAGATCAATTCCCAAAACCAGATGGGGCGACTATCTACATGACCATCATGAAGCAATCTTACACGGGTTTCTTCTCATGATCTTCAGATGCAGTATAATACGGATTCATCCTGAAGTAATCTTACATGGATTCCTTCTCGCAATTTCCAGATGCAGTCTAAAACGGACTCAACCTGAAGCAACCTAACACATGCTCCTTCTAATACATTTCCAGACAACAGTTAATTTCATCCTCCCCAGCAAGTTACTCTGAAGCCTGGAATTCAACCAGAAAACAATAAACTTTTATCTCTCCATCCCAGAGATAATTCCTCAGTAAATCCTTAGACAACTTAAGTTACTAGACTATATTCCCCACAGAGCTTTCCTCAAGCAGGAGAACAACAAAAATCAACCTTCCCCAGCGGACTCCTCCTCAGACAACAGGAACAGGAATTCCCCATAAAGGGACCTCTTATGAAGTCAGCACCTACTTTGGATGGCATCTTTAATCCCATCTCTGACAACTCTCAATCATCCCTCCAAATGGAATCTATAAGCCTATTCTCGGTACAGTAACCAACAGTGTTACTTCTTGCACAAGCGAGTGCAAATTTCTGGGCACTCTAGTGTTCAATCATCTTCCACCTTCAGATTACGAAAGGCAGACAAGCCAATCTAAATCCTCAGGTTTAAGAAGATTGGACAGGGGAAGCTGTTGTAACCCAAAAATTACCCTCCCATTCCACTTAATACATGCTCCTAGAGGTCCTCAATTGCTCAAGGTTGACCAAGAATTGATCAGATAAATTCTCCTCCTAAGCAATGGTTTTCCAACTGAGGTTTCACTTTTCACCAAGATGTTTGAGCTACAAAGGCATCAAATTATTTCCATGGTCCCTAATATGTCTTCAAGATTGTCCATGCCAAGTTTCATGCCTTGCACTACAAGTTTGCTCAGTCAACTGCTCAAATGCCTAAAAATCAACTATATTAGGTCAAAAGTCAATTATGGTCAACATAAAGTCAAACTTCAAGATTTTTGGTCAACATAAATATTTTTAAGTTATATTAATCATTTAATCAAGGGTTGATCATGATTCCTCAAGGAAAGTCCTCAGATCATCAAAAGTCAAGATTTGCTAAATTAGTGTTTCTTAGGAAAATTCAATTGAACTTTGACCAGGCATACCTTTCACACACTTCATCCATTTTTCCCAAAAAAAAAGCTCATTTTAAATTCAATCTAATTCCCTACAACTTCTATTTTATCCTCAAGTTCAAGAAATGCACCATTTGAAAGATACAAGCTCATACATTACAAGTCATTTTCAAAAAGTCAACAAAAGACACTTTTTGTCAAGACAACTTACATCAAGATATTGTCTTCAAAAGCAAAAATGATAAAAATAGAGATTGTAGAGGACAACTTTGGATTTCCAAAAAGTCCAAGATCATCTTCAAAAGATGAAAATTGAGAAAGTTATAGTTTGCACAAGTTGGCCAAATTTGTGAAAAAATGCATGAAGTAAACTTTGAGCAAAATTGCATTTTTAGGTTAATGGACCTAACTTTTAGGATTCAAACATGTTTATGACATACACAAGGACCTCTAAACCTAACCATAAACTATTTTAATTTTTATTTCTATTTATTTTAATTTTTATTCATTTAAATATGAATTAAATCAAATAAATTAAATAAAAATACAAAGAATAATGGGCCATGACATTTGGGTTTGATTTGATCTATTAGAAGGCCCATATTTTCGTGCAAGATACATCCAAAGCGACCAGATTCATGCAAGTGACCAAAGAGGCAAAGATATCACAAATATGGATATTTTTCAATGTGTTTTATCCTTGTCTCCAAGGCCATGAATGCATTGATTATTTACCATATTTGTTCACTCCTATATTCCCTCTATAAATACATAACATTACAAGACAAAGGGAGCATAAAATTCCTCTCCAAAAAGCTCTTCAAAAAGCTCTCCAAAAATCAAAGAATTGATGCAAGTCATATCTCAAGGTTCCGGTCTCTCTCGATTGACACCAAGCCTCAAACCATCCTCCTGAAGTCCCCAGGAGTCTTACAAGGCCCAAGAGCAGTCCATCACATACCTAGCACGCCCCCATTTGACAACACCGGTTTGGTAAAATTTTAATCTTCGAATGTCTAATTTTAATCACATTTCATGACATGCTAACGTTTGTTTGAGTGTATATAGAACAGTTATGGATGGTCAGAGGTTCCATGCAAGAATCTGAAAACACCATGGTTAGGGTATGAAGCTTCAAAGATTCGGGCCTAGGGATTTCTGATGATTGCACCCCCTATTTACTTTTGCTGCTAGGCCCATCTTTATTTTCTTGTTTTATTCATTTTATTTATTTCTTTTAATTCCTTTTTTTTTATTTTAATCAATAAAAATCACATAAAAATAGATTTAGGATTTTTCTTAATTAAAGTTTAATTTGGTAAATTAATTAACTAATCACTTTAACATTTTTTTTAAAATTAAAATTAATAGAACTTAGGTTTAATTTCATTTTAATTCATTTTCCTTTTCATAACAAAAATACCAAAAAAAACATAGAATTAATTTCTTTTCTTTAAATTTCACGTTTCTTTAATAATTAACCTTTTTTTATTTAAATATAGATCTGGATCAATTATCTTTTTAACTTAAACCATTTTCATTAATTAAAACAAAAAAAAAACAAACAAAAGATTTTCTCTTAGGATTTTTTCGACATCCTTTCAATTCGCGCGTGTTATTATCTTTCACATTCTATTTTTCATACTATTGTAACGGCCTACTGGATATAATAGCATAATCAAGACTTTAGATTTACTGCTTTATTTCCCCCCAAAGTTTTGGATATGTAATTAATCACCCTCCCCGAAGCTTTGTAATAGTTTAGGATTTATCTTTCCGCACTTTTAATTACTGCAAACTATTAATTGTCTAGATGCGTGACTAATAGGATTGTATAGCAAGAACATAAAATAAAACGCTAGTAAACCTAATGCAAGACAAAAATAACTGAATACAACACAATTGCACATATACACCTCTAAGGTATCCCACTTTGGTTGCCTTCGGAAAAAACAGTCACATCTCTCGAAACGTGAGAGATTTTAGTGGCTATCCTCCGGTTTAAAGATCATAAGCCCCTCGATGACCCTCTCGATGTTGCCTCGGTATGATCTTAAAAAACCCTAGGGTAGTTACTAAAGTTTCTTGCCCAATTGTCTTTGTGACTATAAAAACGTCCCTTCGAATGTCCCTCAAACATCCAACGATAGGGCTACCTACTCACTAATAGTAGGATAGTGATGTCTAAAGGATAGGAGGAAAAGAACAACCTTTCGAGTAAAGTAGATAGTTGTTAGATGCTTTCTCAAACAATTTTTACACTTACACAAAACTCCTTTCAGAAACATTTTCAAACACTTTGTATGCGTTCTCTACCATTCCGATAAACATTACAAAGTTAGTCGCACTAAGGCGCTATCAAAAATACTTTTCAAAACACACAAAGCACAAGGTATTTCAAAATTAGCTAGCATCTAAGAGCCCGTAGAAAACTTGTGATGGAAAGGGTGCTAACACCTTCCCTTTCCATAATCTACCCCCTTACTCAAAAATTCTCGAAAAGGTCTTTTTATGTTCTTTTCACCCTTTCCTTTGTTGGATAAAAGAAAAGTCGGTGGCGACTCTTGCTTACCTCAACATTTGCGAACACAAACGCAAAACCAGTATAACAGTCGGTTCTGCCACCGTATTACACTTGGTATGAGAAATCTTAGAGACCTATAATGAACCATGGAAATTATTTGAGGCATCAAAAGTCCAATTGTCCTTGAGAAAACCAAAACCCTAATTTATGAGCTCAATGCTTAGGAGGTGAACTTGTCTGATCAAACTCTTGAAACTTTTTGAGCATTTGAGATCTTTTGTGAGAAATGTCTTTAGAATAGAGAGGGTAAATTTTGGGGTACAACAACTGCCCCTGTTCAACCTTCTTAAACCTTAAGAGTTATATTGGCATGTTCTCCATTCGTGACTTGAAGGTACAAGAGGATTGAACACTTAAGTGCTCATAAATTTGCACTCGCTTGTGCATGGAGTAAAAATTGTTTGTTGATTATGTCAGGAATGGGCTTAAAGATGGCATTTGGAAAGATGATGGAGAGTTGTCGGAGAAGGGCTTATAGATGCCACCCAAAGGTGATTGTTGATAGAATTTATACCAAGTCTAAGCTTGACTTCAACCGGGAGAAGCATCAGAATAAATCTTGAATCGATTTAAACTGAACCAGGAGATATCCATGTTTGTCTTTGACTAGAAAAGAATCAGAATAAATCTTTGGGCGATTTAAATTAAACCAGTAGATATCTTATGTTTGTCTTTGACTGGATAAGAATCATAATAAATTTTGTAGGTGTTTAGGTATTGGCTTGCATTTTTGGTAAATCCCAAGTGTATGTGTGAATGTCATGACTGATGTCATAACATTCTAGTTCAGTTTGTACTAACTCATTAGGTACCTTTGTAGAAAAATATTGTAATTCAAATACTGATGCTTATAAGTGTGTATCTGAGCATTTTTGCAAAATGATCACATTTTGTTAAATCAGTAGACAGGTTTTCTCAGATGTCATAACAGATGTTATGACATCCTGTTCTGAACTAACAGGATTGCAGGATTGGATAAGTCTGAGTTTTTTCAGGAAATAACTCAGTCCTTTCTGAACAGAATCCTGCGTTTTCTGAGGGGTAACCTAGCTCAACCCTAACCTGGTTAATAAAGTCATGTGACCTGGTCTTTAGGTCAAACGGAATTAACCCTAGGTTTTTGGAAACCCTAACTGAAGTTGCAGCTGCTATATATTCAACAGAGCTGCTGTTTTTCAAAGAGGCTTTTTGTTGATCAGAAGATCATTTGTAATCTGTATAGATTTGTTCATTGTACTCCAAGCAATTATCATTGTGATAGGTGACTTGGAATAGGTTTCCTATTGTAAGGGCTGTGTAGCACTCAAAGCTTTGAAGCAAGAGTGTTTGAATGTTCCTTGACTAAAGCTGTGAAGCAGAGTCAAGTTAGTTGTGTGCATCACTCAAAGCTGTGAAGCACGAGTGATTGTGTTGCTTGATTAAAAAGCTGTGAAGCTTAATCAAGTGTTTGTTTTTGAAGAGTGTCTTCATCAATTATTGAGTCAAATTAGTTTATGTATCACTGCTGTGATTGAGGGGGAGTGAGTTGCTACTCAGGTTTAAGTTGTACTTAGATTGGAATTGCATTGGGTAGGTCTTAAGTGAAGGAGATAAACTGGTTGGTTTATTCCTGAATTAACATCTCTTATAGTGGATTTCCTCCCTGGCTTGGTAGCCCCCAGAGTAGGTGTTGTTGCACACTGAACTGGGTAAACAATTGACTGTGTTCTTTACTGCTTTTGTATTTACTGTCATATAGTAAGTCAGATACGGTGTCATAACATTGGACGTGACATTGAGTATTTGCAGCCAGAATTTCAATTGGCATCAGAGCAGGCACCCTGCCTGTATTACTGGGTGAGATCTAGGGATATCACTTTCTGGCACTATGGACAGAGAAGGAGTTTTTGGAAATAGACCACCCATTCTGGATGGAACTAATTATGACTACTGGAAACCTCGTATAATTGCCTTCCTAAAATCTCTGGACAAAAAGGCTTGGAGAGCTGCTGACAAAGGATGGATCCATCCCACCACAACTGAGGAAGATGGGACAATCAGTCTGAAGCCTGAGGAAGATTGGAGTAAAGAAGAAGATGAGTTAGCCCTGGGAAATTCCAAAGCTCTAAATGCCTTGTTCAATGGAATTGATAGAAACATTTTCAGATTAGTTCATCAATATGAACTGGCCAAGGAAGTTTGGGACACTCTCAAAACTACTCATGAGGGAACTTCCAAAGTAAAAATGTCAAGGCTTCAGATGTTGACCACTAAGTTTGAGAATCTAAAAATGATGGAAGATGAAACCATTCATGAGTTTCACATGAACATCTTGGAGATTGCCAACACCTCAGGAGCACTGGGAGAAAAAATGTCAGAAGAAAAACTGGTAAGGAAGATTCTCAGATCCTTGCCTAAGAGATTTGCAATGAAGGTAACTGCCATAGAGGAAGCCCAGGACATTAGCAAGTTGAAAGTGGATGAACTTATTGGGTCTCTTCAGACTTTTGAGATGGGGATCACTGATAATGGTGACAAGAAGAACAAAAGCATAGCACTTGTATCCAACACTGATGTTGAAAACAATGAGGATGAAGAAGAAAACATATCTGAAGCTATTGCCATGCTTGGAAGACAATTCAACAGGCTCATCAAAAGAATGGACCCAAAGTCAAGGTCTAATGTTCATAACATTCCCTCTGACATTGACAGTTCCAGCAGAAGACCAAGGTCAGAAGATAAGGGAAACCAAGGCAGAGGTATTCAATGCCATGGATGTGAGGGATATGGACATATTCGAGCTGAATGTCCTACCTTTCTTAAGAAACAAAAGAAAGGAATGACGGTTACTTGGTCTGACTATGATTCAGAAAGTAATTCTGAAGAAGAATGTGCCAAACTTGTCACTGCTTTAACTGGAGTCTGTCCCTCTGAAAGTGACACTAGTAATGAAGAAGTGACATTTGAAGAACTGGCTGATACTTACAAGAAATTGTGTATCAGAAGTGCTGAAGTCTGTGTGCAGAATGAGAAACAATCAAAGCTCATTATAAAGCTGGAGGCTGAAAAAAGGGCAGATCTTGAAACCATAAGTCATCTAGAAGGAGAAGTTCAACTGCTGAACTCATAACTGAACAAAATGGATATTCAAAAACAAGTCAGATGCTGAAGGAGTTGTCACCAGAAATAAGGCAAGACTTGTTGCTCAAGGATACACCCAAGTTGAAGGGGTGGATTTTGATGAAACCTTTGCACCTGTAGCCAGGCTGGAATCAATCAGACTCCTATTGTCTATTGCATGTCTTCTGAAGTTCAAATTATTTCAGATGGATGTGAAAAGTGCCTTTCTAAATGGGTACTTAAATGAGGAAGCTTATGTGGAACAACCTAAAGGCTTTGTGGATCCAACCCACCCTGATCATGTCTACAAATTGAGAAAAGCTCTATATGGCCTGAAACAAGCTCCTAGAGCATGGTATGACAGGTTAACAAAGTTTCTCTCAGACAAAGGCTACAGAAAAGGAGGCTTGGACAAAACTCTCTTTGTCAAAACTGAAGGAGGGAAGTTGATGGTTGCCCAAATATATGTTGATGACATAGTGTTTGGAGGAATGTCAGAACATATGGTTAAACACTTTGCTGACCAGATGCAGGCTGAATTCGAAATGAGTCTCATGGGAGAACTAACTTATTTTCTTGGACTGCAAGTCTCACAGATGGAGGACTCAATCTTCTTATCTCAAAGCAAGTATGCTAAGAACATTGTAAAGAAGTTTGGTATGGAGAATGCAAGTCACAAAAGGACTCCTGCTCCTACTCATCTAAAGCTTTCCAAAGATTCAAGTGGGGTTAAGGTGGATCAAAGTCTGTACAGAAGCATGATAGGAAGCTTGTTGTACTTAACTGCCAGCAGACCTGATATTGCCTTTGCAGTTGGAGTTTGTGCAAGATACCAAGCTGATCCCAAAGTCAGTCATATCAATCAAGTGAAGAGAATTTTGAAGTATGTAAGTGGTACTTACAACTATGGATTGATGTATACTCATGGCTGTGAACCAGCTCTGACAGGCTACTGTGATGCTGATTGGGCTGGTAGTGCTGATGATAGAAAAAGCACCTCTGGAGGATGTTTCTTCTTGGGAAGTAATTTGGTTTCCTGGTTCAGCAAGAAACAGAATTGTGTATCTCTTTCCACTGCTGAAGCTGAATACATTGCAGCTGGTAGTAGCTGCTCTCAAATGATATGGATGAAACAGATGCTCACTGAGTATAATGTCACACAAGATGTTATGACATTGTACTGTGACAATCTGAGTACAATCAACATTTCCAAGAATCCCATTCAGCATAGTAGGACCAAACATATTGACATACGAAATCACTTTATCAGAGACCTTGTAGAAGAGAAGACAATCAAATTGGAACATGTTGCCACTGAGCTACAGCTGGCTGACATTTTTACCAAGGCTCTTGATGCAAATCAATTTGAAAACTTGAGGGGTAAGTTGGGTATTTGCCAACATGAGGAACTGTAGCAATTAATTTTGCTTAAAACAAGGGTTAAAGGAGTTGTGTTTGTTCTGATTGGGTTAAAATTATATTTTCCCATTTCCTTCAATTCCTTTAAGAAGTTGAATAGACACTCCTTTTCTTCCTTTCCCTCTCGTCTCCTCATCATAACCCTGTCTCTCAATCAGAATTCTCTCTTCAGTTGCTGCTGGTCCTCTAAGACTGTCAAAATGTCTCAATCACCATCATCATCCAATACGACTATTTCAACCTCTTCATCTGATCAAGATTCTATGACAATCTCTTCCTGTCTGGACTCTGAAGTCCAGGAGATCTCTTCTCGAAGAAAAGTAGGAACTAACCCCACCAAGGTCAAAGAATTGAGAACAAGACATGCAGGAAAGTCCCAAACTTCTGCCTCTGGTAATCCATCTCACTCTTATTCTTCAGTTCCCCCTGAAATTGCAAATAGGGAAGGAACAACTTATGTTAATCAAGCAATAGCAAAGATTGTTTCAAGAATTTTGAACGAAAAACTCTCAGTTCCTGGCATTTCTGTTCCTCTGAACCAAGAAAGTTCAAATGCTGAAACAAATCCAGATGTCTCTAAGAATGTTGAGACATCAGACAAAGAGAAGAATGCTGACATTGCTCACAAGAAAAGGAAGAAGCCCGAATCCTCTGAGTCTGATGACATTGCTTGAAGGTTGGTTGCTGTTTGGTGCTGATATCTGGTGGAGTTTGGAGGTGTATTCAGTTGTTTTCTGCTGCTGCTCTTATTATTTTGTTGTAGTCCTGTATGATTTTCTGAACATGTATCTTTGGCCCATTTGTAGCTAAAGAGGGGGAGAATATTTTGGTACTTACTTAATTAGTACTTGACATTCTATTTTTCTGCTGTCACTTATTTCTGCTGCTATCTATCTCTGATTGTTTAGGGTCTTTAGCCAAAAATCTGCCAAAGGGGGAGTTTGTAGGTGTTTAGGTATTGGCTTGCATTTTTGGTAAATCCCAAGTGTATGTGTGAATGTCATGACTGATGTCATAACATTCTAGTTCAGTTTGTACTAACTCATTAGGTACCTTTGCAGAAAAATATTGTAATTCAAATACTGATGCTTATAAGTGTGTATCTGAGCATTTTTGCAAAATGATCACATTTTGCTAAATCAGTAGACAGGTTTTCTCAGATGTCATAACAGATGTTATGACATCCTGTTCTGAACTAACAGGATTGCAGGATTGGATAAGTCTGAGTTTTTTCAGGAAATAACTCAGTCCTTTCTGAACAGAATCCTGCGTTTTCTGAGGGGTAACCTAGCTCAACCCTAACCTGGTTAATAAAGTCCTGTGACCTGGTCTTTAGGTCAAACGGAATTAACCCTAGGTTTTTGGAAACCCTAACTGAAGTTGCAGCTGCTATATATTCAACAGAGCTGCTGTTTTTCAAAGAGGCTTTTTGTTGATCAGAAGATCATTTGTAATCTGTATAGATTTGTTCATTGTGCTCCAAGCAATTATCATTGTGATAAGTGACTTGGAATAGGTTTCCTATTGTAAGGGTTGTGTAGCACTCAAAGCTTTGAAGCAAGAGTGTTTGAATGTTCCTTGACTAAAGCTGTGAAGCAGAGTCAAGTTAGTTGTATGCAACACTCAAAGCTGTGAAGCACGAGTGATTGTGTTGCTTGATTAAAAAGCTGTGAAGCTTAATCAAGTGTTTGTTTTTGAAGAGTGTCTTCATCAATTATTGAGTCAAATTAGTTTATGTATCACTGCTGTGATTGAGGGGGAGTGAGTTGGTACTCAGGTTTAAGTTGTACTTAGATTGGAATTGCATTGGGTAGGTCTTAAGTGAAGGAGATAAACTGGTTGGTTTATTCCTGAATTAACATCTCTTATAGTGGATTTCCTCCCTGGCTTGGTAGCCCCCAGAGTAGGTGTTGTTGCACACTGAACTGGGTAAACAATTGACTGTGTTCTTTACTGCTTTTGTATTTACTGTCATATAGTAAGTCAGATACGGTGTCATAACATTGGACGTGACATTGAGTATCTGCAGCCAGAATTTCAAATATGAACCAGAAAAAGTGTCTAACGGAAAAGAATCAGAATAAATCTTTAGGCGATTTAAGCTGAACCAACAGATGTCTTGTATTTGTCTCTAACTGGATAAGAATCAGAATAAATCTGAACCATAAAAAGTGTGTGTAATGTGGTGGGAGAACTGACTTGAAGGTTTTACGTTTGTGTTCGCAAATGTCGGTTTAGCAAGAGTCGCCGCCGACTTTTCTTTTATCCAAAAGGAAAGGTGAAAAAGCACAGGAAAGACCTTTGAGACGTTTTCTTGAGTTCGGGGGGTAGATTATGAAAAGGGAAGGTGCTAGCACCCTTTTCATCCATGGTTTTCCATGGGCTCTTAGTTACTTGCTTAGATCACTTGCTTTGGTTTTGTTTGAAATGGTGTTTGATGTGGTTTTGAAAGTATTTTGAAAAAAAGAGGCCATTCGTTTAGGCAATATTTGTAATGATTCTCGTTCATAAGAATGTATACAAAGATGTTTATCTTTTGAAAATGTTTTAAATGTTTTGTAAGATGTTTTGAAATGTGTGTGTGTTTGTTTTTAAAAATAGCAAGGATTGTTGTTTGAAAATGGAGCAAGTAACTAGAAGCTATCTACCTACTCAAATGTCCTTCCTATGTATTTTCTATTCCTTTGACATTGTTGACTTACCATTGATTTGGTAAGCAACCCTATCTTTGGATGTAAACGGGACGGGCGTGGGTCATCGTATAACCATGATAGCAATGTTGCCAAGTATCTTAGCATTTTTGAGGGACCAAGATCATTTTGTTTAGGCAACTTTTTGAATAGCGTCATCGAGGGACTATGATCTTATATTTGTTTTGTTTTGCCAAGATACTTTGCATGCGTAACATGGCCATTTTATTTTTGGCAACCAAATGGGAGAAACCCTAAGGGTACTTGTGTCCAAAGTGTATCATTTTCATGTTTTTGTCTTGCATTTAGGGTTTTCTATTTTGCTTTGTTTTGTTCTTGTCATGCAAACCCTAATTACTAATCATGGTATAAAAGCGATAAATTGTGTAATGTAAATATACTAAGCTATTACAACAATTTTTATGGGAGGGGGGGAATACAAATTTGAATGGGGATTTGCACAAATATAAAGCTAAATATATTATTACAACCAAATCAAATATGCACGAATTTAAATAAATATAATACAAATATTTAAAATGCAATGCAAATGTTCATGTTAGAAAAATGTTTTATGTCTTGTTTTTTTTTTGTGTAAGAAAAATATTTAATTTAAACCTAAAAAGGGAAAAAAATAATATTTATTTTTGGAAGGGGATTAAACCCTAATTTTCAATTAAAAGAAAATAATGTTTTATATTATTATCTTGTGTATTTTTTGTATAAAAAAAATGATAAATAATATTATGCCTAAATACTAAAAAAAATTAAATATGTGTAAAAGGATAAATATTTATGGGTATAAAATGTGTAATAAAAATATTAAATATATTTTATTATTTACAAACTTATTAAGAAAATAAATTCTATTCTATCAAAATAAATCAATTTTTTATGTGAGAAAATAATAAAAAATTAAATTAAAGTGTGGAAATAAATAAATCATTTTTAGGATTTTTTATCATTTAGAAAAGATAAACAAAGGTATTAAATATGAAAATATGAAAAAAATATGAAAATATAAAAAGTTATCCAGGAGGTGCAATAGCAAGTCAGGGGGGTGGGTTTAGCAAAAACAAAAAGGCCAACAGCAAAAAAGCCCATAACTTCATCTATGTCCTTCGTTCATCTTCTTCGCGCGTTTCCTAGTTCAAGCTGTATCTTCCTTATTGTTGTACCCCAAAATTTTCCCTCTCATTTCATCAACATTTTCTCATCACAAGACTCTTGGAACTCAAGATCAAGTTAGGGTTTGCTCTGCTCAAGACTCCTCCTTGCACTGTTGACCCAAATTAGGGTTTGATTTTGCACAGAGATGTTTTGACCTAAAATTCCCAAAGTGACTTTCATGCTTCATGTTGGACTCACAAGTTTATCCATACCAAGTTTCAAACCTTGATTCCAGTCTTTGCCCAGTCAATTGGACAGTTGACCTAAAAATCAGCTGTATTGGGGAAAAAGTCAACTGTGGCCAATTGACAGTCAAACTTCATGATTTTTGACCCACATCAGCATATTGAGCTCACATGAACCATTTGGTCAAGTTGGGATCACAATTCCACAAGAAATTTGATCAGATCACCAAAAGGGCAAAATGGTCATTTTTAAGGTTTTGACTGCACAAAGGCAATTTTTGACTGTTTAACCTAACCAATGGCAAACCAAGCTCCATATATGGACTCAAGGACTCAATGGCATTGTCTTGACCCACTCAACAAGTTCAAAAGATCTCAAGTGCATAGGATTGACAGATGAATTTTTCAGTCAACTGATCAAAATTTGATTGTATACTGAAAAGTAAAACTTTGACTTTTTGGTCAAAATCAAGTGCCAAGATTCATTTTTCATCAAGACATGTCAAATTATGAAACTTGTTCATTAAGAAACCCAAAATTGCAAATTAGGGTTTAAAATGAGAAAATTTCATAACTTAGAATTTTTCTAAGTTATGAAACTTCCTTATTTTTTCCTAACTTTGTCCCATTTTTTCACAAGATGAAAATGGATTCAAACAAAACTTGAAACATGAAAATTGTAGTCCATTGAAAAATCTACAACTTTGATTCACAAAGTTTCCAAAAAGGAAGCTTGTATCTCAAGTTATGATTTTTGGAATAAGGGTGCAAAACATTTTTAACTTACAGAAATTTTGCCCTATTCTAGGCAGGATTTTTGTCCAACTTCTTGGCCATTTTTCACATGGTTCCACTTGGAGTTTCAATCTGCATTACAAAGATGGATTGTATTACACATTCCAAGCTTTCCAAATTGTCCAAGAACTCATCAAACACCCTTGTGGTTAGAGAGAATCGAATTTGCAAAGTTGGTCAAAACTCACTTTTGTTCATAACCAAATACATGTTCATACAAGTTTCATTTTCAAACCAGCATGCTTGGTACTTGCTTGCAGGCCTCTAAACCAAGTTTGCACTCCTTAATTTAATGCCTAACCATTGTGTTAAGACATTATTTCATTCATTTGGACAATACATGCTAAATTAATCCTTAATTAGAAAAAGCAAACTTGCCATTTTGGAAAAGTGATGCTTTATGTCAAGTTCTAAATCTTTGAAGTACAAGCCAGATCTTTGAGGCAAAGTTTGGTAGACAAATTCCAGTTACCAAGAGCCAAAGTTGCAACATACTTTAGGGCATTGTACAGGCCTATATGACAACTTACACTTTCTTGCTTACATTTGAAGAAACCTTGCAAAAAAACACAACTCTCACTTCCTGTAAGCATAAGCCTAAGCAAACTTTGTTCTCATCTTCCATACATCCCAACTAGCCTAAAGCACGATCCATTGATCCCTCATACCTCCCAATACTCAAAAACACCATTTTGCTGCAAAACAGGGTACCTGCTGCAGATTGAGGTCCACAACTCAATCCACTCGTGCACTTTGGCTAAAAACCTTTCAAACACCTTCCATATGATCCACTGAGACTATCCCAAACCTTGAACTCAACCTGTAACACCCCTAACCACGTTTGCCATTTTTACTTTCAAGCTGTGCAGGTGGACTTCCATCACACGATACAGTTGGTTTCAAAGCAAGCTAGGCATTTGGGAAGCATCCTTGGACTTCAGGCAAGCTCAACCAAAGCTCAAACTCCATTGAAGATACCTACATTGCTCTGTTCAAGTCAAGCTGAAACAGGTAAAACCATGAACTTCTATCTCTCAATCTAGGAAGAGTTAGGCTTAGGTTTGTGAATGAAACATGCTTTACTCATA
Source organism: Vicia faba (assembly GCA_948472305.1). Lineage (NCBI taxonomy): Eukaryota > Viridiplantae > Streptophyta > Magnoliopsida > Fabales > Fabaceae > Vicia > Vicia faba. The sequence goes on from OX451738.1 coordinate 89,782,850, forward strand.
GCCCTGAAGCCATACATGTGGTTGCCTAGACAAGGCATCTTTTATTCATTCGAGTAAAGAATTGTTACAATGGTTGCCTAGACAAGGCATCTTTTTTCAAAACATTTTCAAAACCACACACACAAAGAACCATTTCAAACAATTGAAAAGCAAAGGCAAGTGATCTAAACAAGTAACTAAGAGCCCATGGATAACCATGGATAGAAAGGGTGCTAATACCTTCCCTTTCTATAATCTACTCCCCGAACCCACGAAAACATCTCAAAGGTTTTTCCTGTGCTTTTTAACCTTTCCTTAGGATAAAATAAAAAGTCGGTGGTGACTCTTGCTCAACCGAACATTTGCGAACACAAACGCAAAACCTCAAGTCACTTCTCCCACCGTATCGCCAGAACTGGCGACTCTGGTGGGGATTGTTTAAAAGTGGAGTAACCTTAGGGCCTAGATCACCCTTTTGCATGACTAATTGTTTGCTTTGATTGCTTTACATTTTGGTTCTCTTGTTTGGGCTTGAAATCCTACACCCTGATTTGGGAAACATTCATAGATAGCAATACGTTGTGGAAGCTGTGCGGGGTATACCGACACGGTTGAAGCAATAGCTATATTAGTGCGACATATTTGTGAGTACCGGTAACCCTTGAGTTCAATCAAGGAGAGTACGGGGCCGCTGAGTGATGTCACTAAGCACTAATGACCTAGAACCTTACTTGACCATCTTGGCCTTTTATTAGGGGTAGTGAGATGACCGGCTTTGGTGCAGTCCGAAGTTGGTAGATACTCGATACTACACTCATTGAGGGTTGTTTTCTTGGAATATTTTGGTCACTAGTTAAGTGGCTAAACCAAAACAATGAACATGGAAAACAATCCAATGATATTGAGCTCCTTAGAACCCGGTTACTATTTGTTGTACCCCAAAATTTGCCCTCCCATATTCATCAAGAAATTACCAAGTCAAGGTCACAAAATTCCCCCAGGGTTGTGCAGCTCAACTGTCTCCTATACAGTCAAAACTAGGGTTTGAGTTCTGGTCAAGCAAATGAACTTTTCAAAGGCCCAATCAAGTCTCATATGCTTACAAAGATGGTCAAGCATCCTCATATCAAGTTTCAAGGCATTCAGCTCAAAATTGCACAGTCAAAACCCTAGATTGCACTACAGTCAACTGTAGGGGCAAAATGGTCATTTGACAGTCAAAAGTTCAAATTTTTGGTCAACATATCATTTTGAAGCCACAAACATCATTTGATCAATGCTTGATCATGATTCTCAAAATTTGGCTCAGAAATCATCAAAGATGCAAAAGTTGCTATATTTGGACAGCTGAAAAAGTCAACTGAAATTGACCAGGGCATAACTTTCACATGGATTATCAGAAAATTTCCATCCAAAGCTCATTTTGAAGAGAAAGACATTTCCTACAACTCATCTTCATATTCCAAGTCCAAGAAATGCTCTCACAAAAAGTTATCAATTTCAACATTATAGGTCATTTTCAAAAGTCAACAAAAAGGGACTTTAAGTCAAAGGCCATAACTTGAGATTGGTAAATCAAAATGACATGGGACCAAAGGAATTGGTTAAAGGACTCAAAGACCTTTCCAAAATGTCCAAGAGCATGTGAAAAGCTTAAAAATTGACCAAGTTATGCCTTGTGGAAGTTGGGAAATTTTTGGGAAATTTGAAAAGTCAACATTGATGCAAAAGGCCTAAAAATGCAAATGGGCCCATTTTTCTTCCAAGTTTCTTCATGCCAAGCCTATGCACGACCATTAAGCCCAAGGGGAAGTATTTTCTCATTTTTTAATTATTTATTTGAATATTAATTCATTTAAATTAGTTAAATATATAGAAAATATCTAAATTGACCTAAAAAATCTTTTTATGCATGTTTGATACTCAATATTTCAGGCTTGTTCAAATTGTGGAAAGTTTTGGTCTAATTGGAGGCAAATTGATACAAAATGCACATGATAAGATTCAAAAAGATCCTTAAGCAAATCAAATCTTCAATCAAAGATTGCAATGGATTTTATGCAATATTTTTAACCTAATGGCTTCAATATATGATGAGGAATGAAAACCTAATGCTTTTAGACTGCAAGCTGCGCCCAAAACAAGCATTGCATATTGAAAATTTTTCTTAAAAAACTCAAATCTGAAAAGTGCCTTGGAGGTCGATAAAAACCTCCAAACCTATTCCAAAAGCTTCGGTGGCAATTGCTGGACACATTCCAATCCTTATCATCAACCAAAACACCTTGAATTGGTACCCCTAAGTCAAACCGTACCTCAAAATTCTTGAAATCGCATAGCATAAATTAGGCATTCTTTTGCATTTTTCTTTGTGGATTCTTGCTTATAATGAGTTTCTAGAGCTAACCATTACATTGAATTGCTTTTTTGTGCCATATACACGAATTCGCCATGTTTGAATATTAGGGTTGCAGGTTTCTGAAATTGGGGATCTTGCATAGGGGAAAAATTAGGACTCAAGACTACCATGGTTGTATTCAGTAGGTCTGGACGAAGATAACCCCATACTCGCGATGGATTTATGTATCAAGGAGAGCTATTCGCTATTTTCTGCTAGCCCCCCTAATGCAACGCTTCAAAAACCGCTGCCTTATATGTTTTGTTACAGAGCACGCGAAGGGGACGATGCGTTGGCAGCATGTGATTAGCTAATTTGAAATTTCGCGCGTGTTATCCATTACGCTTTGATTTTACCTTTTGTTATTTATTCATTATATTATGTTAATTGAAATTGAATAGCTCAGCTGGCAGGTGGACACGCTTGTAACCCTCATGACCTGGGTTCAAGTCTCAGGTCTGGAAATATTCCATATTATTTTGCCATAATAGTTCCTATGCAGGTGCCCCCTTGTGGATCACCGTACACGCTACATCCAGGCCACCCACGTGTGCACTAAGATCAATCCAAGGCCAAGATTCTGAAGAACACATATACTCAGGTCAAACGCATCATACATAATCCAGAAAAGTCTACAAATTCAAGGCTTAATGGGCCAAAACTCCAGGCCTGCACCTCCAATTTGGGGCTACCCCCCCTGGTTTGCATTTTTTCTATTTTTCTTTTTATTTGATTTTTGCTATTTTATTTATTTTATTTGTTTCAACATAATTAATTTATTTCTCTACAAAATATAAAAAACATTCAAATATCAAAAAAGGCCAAAAATTAATAAATATTTATATTATAATTATTTTCATAAATAAATTAGAATGTAAATTATTTAGTTTAATTAGGTTTTGATTTTAATTCCTTTTTTTAATAAAAATCCAAAAAATGTAGAATTAGGTTAATTGATAATTTTAATATCTTTTTAATTTTTATTTTTTTCACAATACTATTTATTTATTATTTTATTTTTATAATTAAAAATTGTATATAAATGATTTAGGGTTTAATTTAGATTATATTTTAATTCTTTCATAATAAATAAACCATACTAGAATTAGGGTTTGCCGTTTAATTTAATTCCAATTAACTCCTTTTTCTCATTAAATCTAAAAAACACCAAAATACCATTTTCATTTAATTTTAATTTTTAAATTCCTTATTAATTTTAAATTATTTGCCAAAGGGTTCAACGCCCTAGTTTTGTTTTAATTCCTTTATTTCGTGCATTTATTTTATAATCGTTTGTATAATTATGTAAATCTCCCAAAGCCATGTAACTTTAATTTCTCGTACTTTTATTTTATTGCTTTCTTTATCTTTTCCGTCAAATCGGGTTCTGGAAATTTAGGCGATGTGGACCCGCGCCATTTGTAATAGTTTAGATTTATCTTCCTCGCAAATATTAACTGTTAACAAATATGCATGCAAGAATGAATGGCCTTAATTAAAATTAAGCGTAGAACACAACAAACATGACAAGACAAATAACTGAAAATGACACACGATTCGCACACACCACCCCTAGGGTACGCCTCACTGTTGCCTTTCGAAAGGTGGTCGTCGAGTAGAGGATGTCTTAGTAAGTCCTCATGATCCGGGAACCTGGCATGAGGGTAGCTTCTAAGGTGTCTTCCCATTGCTCTGGTGATCACCATGTCCCTAAAACTCGAATTGACCCGAATACCTCCAACGGTGGTGCTACCTACCTCTCAATGGTGGGATGGCACTACCTTTAAGGACATTTACACGGACGAATTCCTTAGGGTAGGTAGGTTCTCAAGGATACTTGCTCTAATCTCAAAACAAACTCAAAAAAAAGACTTTTCACACCAACACTTTTCAAAAGCTTTCAAAGCAAATTTTTCAAACACTCTGACGTATGAGTCGATCTGAAATTTTTCAAAAGAAACTTTTTAAACCCACATTGAAAAGCAAACAAAACATTTTGAAAACACAAATGAGCAAGTATCTAAGAGCCCATGGATAACCATGGATAGAAAGGGTGCTAATACCTTCCCTTTCTATAACCTACCTCCCGAACCGAGAGCGATCTCTTTAAAGGAATTTTTCTGTGCTTTTGTCCTTTCCATTTGGAGAAAATAAAAGACGGTGGCGACTCTTGCTTCCGCGACATTTCGCGAACCAGCGTTAAACAGTCAGTTCCAGATCCACCGATCACACTATTTATAGGACAGGTTTTTAAGCCAACTACACTCAAGAGGGTACTTACCTATGAAACCTCATGCAAGCCTGAAACTAGGGTTTTTGTGTGAATTGCTTGAACATGTGTTTGTACATACATCATGAACATCATAAAGCATCATATGCATCCACTAACCATTTCAAGGGTTTGGATCTTCATCTTTGTTCTTGTTTTGTAGGTCATGGAAATTCTTCGCAGGAAAACTATCCAAGTCAACCTTGTGAGAATCCCTCCTCAACTCAAGGAGCTTACATCCATAATTCTAGAAAGTTCTCTCTCCAGTGAAAGACATGGTAGACTTCTCAACCTAGTCAACACCAGCATTGAAGAAGACATGGTGAAAGTGCTGTTCCAGTTCTTTGACCCCCTTCACCACTGTTTCACATTCCCCGACTACCAATTTGTGCCTACTTTGGAGGAATTTTCTCAACTCCTGAGAATTCCTATTCTTAATCAACTACCCTACAACAGTACAGAAAAAGAACCAAAGCCTGAAGATGTTGCTCAAGCACTACACTTGCAACCATCTGACATCAAGGGGCATTGGGAAACCAGAAGTGGTGTCAAGGGCTTCTTGGCAAAGTTCTTGTTTGAGAAGGCACAAGAGTGTTGGAATTCTTTGGATCTACAAGCCTTTGAAGAAATTGTGGCACTCCTTATTTATGGGTTGGTCTTGTTCCCAAATCCTGATCAACTTATAGATGTGAATGCTGTCAAGATCTTCATATCCAGGAATCCCATACCTACATTGCTTGGGGACATCCTCCACTCATTTTACACATGAACAATGAGGAAGAGAGGTGTTCTCATGTGCTGTACTCCTCTCCTTGTAAGGTGGTTTATTTCTCATCTTCCATAATCAGTATTGAAGAATGAACAAGGCTCAAGGTGGTCACAACGGTTGATGACCCTCACACATTCTGATGTACATTGGTGTTCTCGGTCTAGAGAAAATGTCATCATCATCGATCGTTGTGGTGAGTTCCCTAATGTTCCATTACTTGGCATTAGGGGGGCATTACCTACAACCCTTGTCTAGCTTTGAGACAATTTGGATATGCACTGAGGGATGGCCCTCATGACATGCTGATTCCTGACCTGGTTTTTGACTTCAACAACGATGCACAAGGACTTCGCCAAAGATTCATCAGAGCTTGGAGGATGCCTAACAAGGTGGATAGCAAGACACTGGGGCACAAGAACTCCATCCCTCTTGAGCCTTACCTCAAGTGGGTACGAACCCGAGCCCAGAGTCTTATGATGCCTTACCCTCACATTCTCCCTTTGATTAAAGAGCCTGTTAAGGAAGGAGAGGTTCCTTACACCATCCTACATCCTGACATGCCAACACCATGGGAGGAAATGCAGAAGAGTTGGATCCAACTCAAGGAAGAAAGGGATACCTTTGAAGCCAGCTTCTACGCTAGTAAGAAGAAGGTTTTGGAGCTTACCCGCCGACTTCACGAGGAGGAGACCCTCAACACTTACATCGCACCAAAGAGGATGCGCAACGTCTTTTTACCTTAAGAAGTTTTTGTAATATTTGCCCCATGGGGCATTTATGTACTGACAAAATTTCTTCTTATTAATATGACGTGTGTTCTTTTTTGTCTGCAACAATTTTGAATTTCTAAATCCTTGAATGCATTACATGAATAAACATATCATTCATCATATGCATAAACAGGTCTTCACACCAGGTTTCCTTATCTTTCTGCTGTTTATTTCAGTAAGATGGATATTGAGCAGACGGTCAAAGATCTGCAGGCACAAAACTCGCAGTTTCAACAGCTCCTTATGACCTTAGCAAAGGGTCAGGAGGATCTTAAAGCACTGTTAGGGAATAAAGAGAAAGAAAAAGGAAAAAAGAAGAAGAAAAGAGTTGGGGTAGCTACACTGGGAAGAAGATTTGAGAATGAAGCTAGGAGAGTTCTTGAATTCCCCTCCACATCTGATGAGGGGACCGGCAAAGGAAAAGGAGTTGCATTACCTTCTGAGTCTGAGGCTGAAGAGGAAGAGGTTGAGGAAGATGAAGATTATTCAGAGCAGCAATACCCGCCAGCGGACGACAAATACAAAAACCTGGAGGATAGACTGGCAGCTATGGAGCTGCAAAGGGTTCCCGGGCTAGATTTTGAAGAATTGGGATTGATTGCTGGGATTGTTATCCCTCCCAAGTTCAAAGTACCAACTTTCGCAAAATACGATGGGCTGTCTTGCCCGAAGATGCACCTGAGGTCATATGTCAGAAAAATTCAACCTCATTCATCCGATAGAAATCTTTGGGTACACTTCTTCCAGAACAGCCTGTCTGGTACACAGCTAGACTGGTTTTACCAGCTTGAGAGGTCATAAGTGCATAGTTGGGAGGATTTGGCAGCTGCCTTTTATCGCCAGTATCAATATAACACTGACTTGGCGCCAACCCGTACTCAGTTACAAGGTATGGGGATGGCCTCAAATGAGGGATTCAAAGAATACGCCCAGAAATGGTGCGACTTGGCCGGAAGAGTGCAGCCACCTCTTTCAGATAGGGAACTAGTTGATATGTTCTTGGGGACCCTATCTGGCCCTTTCTTCAACCATTTGATCGAGAGCTCTTCTGCAGGGTTTACCGAACTGATTCTGACTGGCGAACGGGTGGAAGCTGGTATTAAGAGTGGTAAGATTCAAAGGGATGCCTCTGCCTCCACAACTATTAAAAAACCATTCTCGGCCAAGAAAGAAGCAGCCGTTATATACTCTCATAAAGGATTGGGAAGAACTGAGCGTCGGCCGACTGTGGGGGCCGTGATGATTCAAAATTCATCAAATGATCAGCCTCGTAACAATCAGTCTAGACCTAATCAGCAACGGGTGGAATGGCCACAACGGCAGTTCACACGCATCAACATGACGCCCGCACAAGTTCTTCCCCATTTGTTAAAGTTGAATCTGACTGGTTTAAAGGAGGCGCCGAAAAACCCTAACACCACATCTCCATACTATCATGCCAATGCTAAATGTGCCTATCATTCTGACAGCGTCGGGCATGACACCAACAATTGCTGGGCGTTAAAGAATAAAATTCAAGATTTGATAGATGCTAAAGAGGTTGAGTTCGACTCCCCTGAGAAGCCGAATGTAATCTCCGCTCCAATGCCAAAGCATGGTCACAACGTCCATGTTGTGGAAGAGGATCTGTTTGTTTCTGCTGTTGATGATCTGATAACTCCATTACTGACAATCAAGTTGAATCTGTTGAAGGCTGGGATTTTCCCAGGTTGTAAAGAAGATTGCTACTTTTATTCCTCCCTACCAATCGATTGTCCATTGCTGAAGATAGGCATCCAACGCCTAATGGACAACCAACAAATTCTTTTCGAAAAGACTCCTGTTACTCCAACTCCTATCAATGAAGTTTCAATAATAACCATTTCCGCCAATCTTTCTAAGGTCCCCAAAAGGCTTGTTAAGATTACATCCGCTCCGAAGATTGTACCCTTGAAGATAACCATGCCTGGGCCCGTCCCATACAAATCTGACAAATCGATACCGTGGAATTATGGTGGAGAAATCTACTACCACGGTGTTAAGCAAATTGAGATAACTGAAGAGAGCTCTGACGAAGAAACTGCCGACATTGGAAACATTGCCGGTACAAGCAAAATTACCCGAAGTGGAAGAATTTTCTCTCCAGAGATTGCCCCTCCAAAGGCAATCTTTGGACCCTCAGCTGCTCCCAAGGTTACCCCTGCACTGATAAAACTATCTGCAAGAATCCCAATGATTGAAGAAGCTGTTACTCATATGGTTGTCCCTCCTGCTGCTGCTGATAAGGGGAAAGGGATCCAAGATGAGCTCGTCAGGACGAGGGCTCAGCCATTGGTCATCCCCGAAACCTCTAAGAAAGAAATGGAGGAGATTCTGAAAATAATCAAGAAAAGTGATTATGATGTGGTGAAGCAACTGGGGCAAACCCCCTCGAAGATCTCCATGTTAGTTTTGCTGCTTTGTTCGGAGGCTCATGCCAAAGCCTTGATAAGGTTTTTGAAGACAGCCCATGTGCCCCAAGAAACCTCAGCCGATCAATTCCAGGATTGTGTAGCCAGCCTTACCGCCGACAACGGCCTGGGTTTCTCTAATGCTGACCTGACTCCGAAGGGAAGAAAGCACAATGACGCATTGCATGTGTCAGTTGAATGCCGAGGAACCACTCTCGCCCATGTCTTGGTCGACACTGGTTCTTCTCTGAATGTGCTGCCTAAGAAAGCTCTGGACCAGTTAGATTATGAAGGCTTAGAGCTGAAACCAAGTAATATCATTGTCAGGGCCTTTGACGGGTCTAAAAGAATGGTGCATGGGGAGGTCGATATTCCCATCAAGGTAGGCACTGAAGTGTTCCACTCAACATTCTATGTGATGGACATCCGCCCATCATACTCTTGCTTGCTAGGAAGGCCGTGGATTCATAATTTTGGGGCCGTCACTTCCTCTCTACATCAGATGTTGAAATACCCTGTTAAGGGAAAAATCATAACTGTACACGGTGAGGAGGAGTACATGATCAGTCATCTGAACTCCTTTCGGTATATGGAAGTGGATGGCGAATTCATCGAAACACCGTTCCAACACTTTGAGGAAGTTTCTCCCGAGGTGGCAGTAGCAAAGGCAGTAGCTGAAGTACCCAAGCAGGTGGCTAGAATGGCATCTCTGAAAGACTCAAAGGCTGCAATGAAGGAGGGGAAGAGCTCAACATGGGGACAGTTTCCTGACTTTCCTCACAAAACAGACAAGTTTGGGTTGGGATTTACCGCTGCAGGGCAAAAAGCTATGCGTCGCTCAAAAATTGAAAGGACACCCATCAAGATTTCTCCTCATGGAATCAATGCTTTAGAAGACGAAGACGAAGAGGCCAACATTGAAGATTGGATCTTCCCAACCATTGAAGGGGGACTGCACAACTAGGAGGCGAAAGACTTCGTCCCCATTACTTTCATCAATCAGTAATTTATCTTTCGAACATTTCCTGTTGGTCTGTAATAATTACTAAAACAATATGCACACTATTTTTCACCTCATGCCTTGCCCGGGGCATGTAGGTCCATTTGTAAGGGTTTTGATTCTCTTCATAATCATATGCCATGTTTAATGAATCATTGGACGTTTTTCATTTATAAACTGCTGTGTTCATTTTCTTTCCTTTTACATTTTTGTTTTTTTAAGGATGGCTATTGTTGTACCCCAAAATTTGCCCTCCCATATTCCTCAAGATTTGTCAAGAATGATCCTCAAATTAGCTCAAGGGTTGTACTGTCAAATCACCTCCTAAGACAGCTGAAATTAGGGTTTTGGTTCTTTCAAGGAATTTGAGGTTTTCAATGGTTCAATCAAGCCCATAGGCCTATATACATTCTCAAGCACCTGCATGCCAAGTTTCAAGACTCACAGTGCCAATTTGCACAGTCAAAAGCCCCATTTGATCCACAGTCAACTACAAGGGCAAAATGGTCATTTTGCAGTCAAAATTCAAAATTCTTGGTCAACATCTTATTTTGAGTTCACAATCATCATTTGATCAAGTCTTGATCATGATTCCACAAGAATAGCTCAAAAATCATCAAGATGCAAAAGTTACTATTTTTGGACAGCAGAAAAGTCAACTGTACTTTGACAAGGGGATAACTTTTTCATGGTTTATCAGAAAAATTCCATCCAAGGCTCATTTTGAAGAGGATGCAATTTCCTATAATCCATCTTCACACTCCAAGTTAAAGAAATGCACTCACAAGAAGTTACCAATTTTTACATTATAGGTCAATTTCAAAAGTCAACAAAAGTACACTTTGAGTCAAAGGCCATAACTTGAGATTGGTAAATCCAAATGACATGGTACCAAAGGTATTGGTTAGAGGACTTCAAGAGCTTTCCAAAATGTCCAAGAACATAGTCATATGATTAAAATTGAGCAAGTTGTGCATTGGAGAAGTTGGGAAATTTTCATGAATTTGCAAAAGTCAACTTTGCTCAAAACACCTTCTTTTTGCTAATGGGCCTCAAATCTCTTCTTGAAACTTCACCCCTGACTTATGCACGACCCACCAAGATGAATTGGATTTATTTTCTTAATTTTATTGATTAATTGGATTTTTAATTAATATTAATTCATTTAATTGATTTAAATCATAAGAAAATAAAAGATTTGATTCTTAAACATCTTTGTGAACCAAATATGATCAAAACATGCTGGAAAATTCGTGCACAAGTCAAAGATACAAAAAAATCCAAATTTGGCAATATTGTTCAATCATGAAAAATCAAGAATATTTGATTTTCAATCAAAGATTTAAACATCAATGCACATGGATTGGATCCAAAACTTTGACCTAATTTGATTCTCCTATATGTATGCAAGCTAACCATGCCCTAGCACACGATGGAAAGCTGCAGAAACGGCCATAGCACATTCAAGAATTTCCAAGAAAAGTCAAAACTTGTTCTTGCATTCTAGGCCAATTCAAGGCGTTTTGATCATCCAAATACATTGCAGGAGGTCCCAGGAACGATTTACAATCAAATTCGAGCACTAAGGCTCAAGGAATCACGATACACAGTCCCACGGTTTGCACTTTTGATTCCAAATCATAACTCTTAATTCATATGCATTTAACATGTTTTTGTGATTGATTTGTGTTGTTAGAGACCATACGAAGCTAATGGAATGGTTGAATTGAATTATAATGCCCTGAATCGAGATATGCCATGACTGAATCTCTAGGGTTTCCAAGCTTTAAATTAGGGCTTTCTGAACCAGGGAAAATTGGGACCAGTGAGACACATGGTTGAGATCGTGAGACCAAGACGATCAAGACCCATACCTCACGAAACATTTATATTCACTGTGCTTCTAATCGCTATTTTTCCTTGCAAGAAGTAGTGGGGGTTAAAAACCCCCGCTATTTGATTCTAATTATGCAGGACAAACGAAGAAGATGATGAGGTGTTATCGTCTGATTCGTGCATTTGAAAAGCGCACGTTATTTTTTATTTACAGTATATTGATTAGTTTTTATATATAATAATTTCCACTTATTTCAATAACAAATAAAGCAGCTTAGTGGAGTGGTTGGTGCGTTGGCCTGGAAGCATTGGGACCTGGGTTCGAATCCCAGGTCCCCTAAATGTTTATTTGTTTTTTTTCTTCAGGCGCTCTTGTGTAAGCTTGCAAAGGGATGTCCACCATGTGCTTCAGATCTCAGCACGCCAAGTGGCCTCAGACCTGATCCAAGGGTCAAGATGGAAGGACTATCATGGTCCTTAGTCAACATACGTATGGACAAATCAGAAAGTCAAACAGGCTGGAGAGTTAGTGGGCCTGGAAGTTGCAAAACACACCTCCTCTTGGGCCCATCACCCCCTGGGTTTATTCCTTTTTTTCTTCTTTTATATTTTTCATTTAATTGTTTTATTATTAATTATTATTATTATTACTTAATTAACCAAATTAATTTTTTCATAATAAAATCAGAAAACTAAAAATAATATTATTTTTATTATTATTTATTAAAATTAATTTCACCCTTTCATTATTTTTGTAAATAAATAAATAATTAATTGATTTAGTTTTAATTAGGTTAATTTTAAATTTTTTTTGCAATAATTTAAAATTAATATAGAATTAGGGTTTGCAATAACTTTTGACTCTTTTTATTTTTTCCTTAAAAAACATAAAAAACTCAAAAAATATCTTTCTTTATTTAATTAATTAATTAGTCTAGGTTTAATTTAATTAAATGCAAAATAACAAAAATCTCTTTCTTTCTCAAAAAAGGGTCAAAACCCTAAAAGACTCTCCGATTCAATTTTTCCCTCGCGCGTACTATTTTTGATTCATGTTTTGATCCATATAATTGTATTTGCTCCGAGGATGTAATAGCTTTAATTAGGACTCTTTTTATCGCTTTCATTTAATTTCCCGCAATTTACTTTTTCAAGGGTTTGTTTTTGGCGATGTAAATATCCGACGCCTTGTAATAGCTTAGTTTTATTTTCTGCACCCATTAACTGCTAGATGTATGCTAACTAGGCTATGAATGACAAGATCTCTCTTAAAATAAAATCAATCGTAGCTCACCATAACATGTACAAAGATAACATAAACTGAAACTTGACACTCGCACATGCCACTCTTAGGGTACGCCTCACTTGATTGCCTCGACGTGGTCATTGAGTATAGGGTGTTTTAGAGGTCGCCCTCCTGTCTAAAGATCAAAGTTGCCTCGAAACAGTTGCCTCGGATAAAACGATCTAAGACATTAGGGTTACCGCTAAGACGTCCTACTATTGCTTTAGTGACCACATGTCCCTAAAATCGAATTGACCCGAAAACTCCAACAACGGTGCTACCTACTTCTCAATAGTGGGATAGCGCTGTCTAAAGGACATTTACACAGCTTAATTTCTTTTGAGTAGGTAGAGGTTATTAGATACTTGCTCTTTCAAAACAAAAATACTTTTCGCACCTACACTTTTCTGACAAAAGTTTTCAAACAAACACTTCATACACTCTTGAGGACAGACACAAGAGTTAAATCGAAGTTTTCAAATAAAACTTTCAAAACCCACAAACACAAGAAAAGAAAAATCTTTTGAAAACATAGTGAGCAAGTACCTAAGATCCCGTGGATAACCACGGATAGAAAGGGTGCTAACACCTTCCCTTTCTATAATCTACCTCCCGAACCCGAGAAACATCTCGAAAAGGAATTTTGCTGTGCTTTTGTCATCTCCTTGTTGGAGAAAATAAAAGACGGTGGCGACTCTTGCTTACCGCGACATTTTGCAAAACGCAAACGCGAACCAGCATTCCAAAACAGTCAGTTCTATTTCCACCGATCACAGAACTGGCGACTCTGCTGGGGATACTTATAAGTGAGGTGTACCTTAGGATTAGATCACTTGTGTTTTCAATTGTATGCTTGTATGCTTTAAATTTTGTGGGCTTGTATCAGAGTTTTATAGATCCTAACCCGGATCTGGGGGTACCCTTTTTTAGGTAAGTAGCAATAAACTGTGAGGGATCTGTCCGGCATAGACCAACACGGATGAAGCGGTAGCTACATTGGTGTGACACCTTGGTCTGTACCGATATCCCTTGTGTTGGAACGAGGAGAATATGGGTCTTCTGAGGAGTCGTGAAGCACCAACTGACCTTAGAACCTTAAATTGACCAACTTGGCCATAGAACAGTAGCAGTATGCTACACTCATTGAGACTAAACTCTCGCGATGGTTCCGGCCGCAAGAAAAGGTTGCCAAACTGGAATTATGACCGATTGAGGGTAGTCAGTGATATTGAGATCCTCTAGAACCCGGTTACTATTTTTGAGGACAGGTTTAAACCAACTGAAACTGAAAGAGGGTAATACCTAAAACTCCATGCCAGCCTAAAATCTAAGGGCTCTCAGTGTGACTTGTGTGCTTTCAAATCTGAACTATTTGCACATTCTTGTTATCTGACAACATGAGTTCCTTGTAGGTTTTGTTTACAGTCCTTATCCAACAATTTGGATTAATTGCAGGGCTTATTTACATCACCTCACACGCATAGCATACACATCATAACATCATACCATAGCATCTCCTTAACCATTTCAAGGATCTCAAGGGTTTGTGATGCAGGTCATGATGAACCAAAGGTCTAGCAAGGGGCAAAGGGGATTTATTTTCCTCTAGCCAAGGTTGTCCAGAAATCCAAGCACGATAACTTGAGTCAGGGGCTATGACCCACTCGATATGGTGAGCCTGACTCTTGAAGAAGGATTCTCAGCAACATGAAGCTCCTTCAATCAAGCTGCAAAATTCAGATTCTAACAAGTTTCTTTGTTTACCCCACGAGATCCTTAAAAACATTGCATACATATCATACATATCATTGCATTATAGGTACCATTACAGGTCTCTTATCTTCTTCGTTGTTTATTTCAGCAATCGTCATGTCTACTGAACCTTCCACTGAACAAGCTATCAAGGCCCTCCAGGCCCAGAATGCCCAGTTCCAAGAGTTGGTTATGAGCCTAGCCCAGGGTCAACAGGATTTGAAGACTCTGATTCTGAAAGAGAGGAAGAAGAAGAAGAAGAAGAAGAAGAGGACCGTCTTGTTCAACACTGGACGCAGATTTGGAAATGGGCTGCAAAACGAAGTTGATCTGACCACCTCATCGGGAGGGAAAGACAACCCACAAGAAAGGAGGGCTCCTAGTCCTGTGGTCTCCGACAACGAGACGGATTATAATGAAGAACAGTATCCTCCTGCTGAGGATAAGTACAAACAGTTGGAAGACCGTTTGAGCGCCATGGAAATACATAAGGTTTCCGGTCTGGACTTCGGGGATCTAGGTCTATCCTCTGGGGTGGTGATTCCCCATAAATTCAAGGCACCTGCCTTTGCCAAGTACGACGGAGTATCCTGTCCAAAAATCCACCTCCGGTCATATGTGAGGAAGATCCAACCCTATACTGTTGATAGAGATCTCTGGGTTCATTTCTTTCAAGATAGTCTATCAGGGACTGAACTTGAATGGTTCTGTCAAATGGAAGGAGCCAACATCCGCAACTGGGAGGACCTTGTTGCTGCCTTTTACAAGCAATACCAGTATAATGCCGACCTTGATCCCACACGCACTCAACTTCAGGGGATGTCTATGGGTACAGGCGAAGGCTTTAAGGACTACGCTCAGAAGTGGAGAGATCTTGCCGGAAGAGTCCAACCCCCTCTGTCTGATAGGGAGTTTGTGGATATGTTTCTTGGGACTTTGTCTGGTCCTTATTTCAAACACTTGATCGGAAGCTCTTCATCCGGGTTCACCGAGCTAATACTGACCGGCGAAAGGGTCGAAGCTAGCATCAAAAGTGGGAAGATTCAAGAAGAAACACCTTCTGATACTCAGAAAAAGCCCTACAATGGAAAAAAAGAGTCCAATGCTGTGTATGGTAAAAAGAGTCGTCATGATCAACATGTAGGGGCAACCTAGATCTCCAATCCCACGCCTGTTCAACAAAGACAGAGCAATAGGCGTAGGGTAAGATATCAAGAAAGGCAGTATACTGACATCAACATGCCTTTGTCTCAAGCGTTACAACAATTGCTGAAGGTGAAACTGATCACACTAAAGGATCCTCCTCAAAATCCTGAGACTTCCTCTTCCAAGTATAACCCGAGTGTGAGATGTGCCTACCATTCTGACAGTCCTGGACATGACACCAACGACTGTTGGAGTTTGAAGAACAAGATCCAAGACTTGATTGATGCCAAGGAGATCAAGTTTGATCACTGATCCTACACCAAATCATTGAGAATGTCTTTTGTTCATTTGAATTTTCAAGTTGTAATCTCTTTGTTATTCAAACAATTATCTATTACTCCCAAGCTTTGTTTCATTAATGCATTGCATATGTTTATCTTGATTTGATCCAATCATTTTAATTACATCTAAATTACGCTTTTTACTCGTTCAACTCTTGCTAAAAGTTACAAGCCTTTTGAGGGAGGATGACGAAAATGATACCACGATCTTTACAGTATGCTTCCGAACAGACCCCGCTGATGATGTACAGGCATTGTTTCAAATCCTAAACAGTGGAGTTATAAGGAAGATAATCCCTAGTCAACCCCTTTGAGCCAAAGAAGTTGGAGTTTTTCTTTTCAAAAATTAAAACCCTTAATTATAACCTGGGGCAGGGTAGTTTTCTCAGCTGATCCAGGTACACAATGAATGGCATCAAAGGAGTCCTTCCAAAACAAAAGACGGTATTGGTTCCGTATAATCGTAAGGACAGACAGTCATTATCTCTCAAAATAAAAGCCCAATAAGTCAAAACCTATGAAGGAGACTTACAAAAACTGGGGCATCCCGCTGACTGTAATTACAAAAGAAACAGTTCAGGCAAAAAGACAGGGATAATAAAATCAAAAAGAAAGAGGTCCTGCAAACTCTCAACAAAAATGACTGCCTGTTCAAAATAAATTGTCAGTATCTGAACCATCACTGGTATGTCAGAGCAAAGACTCAAACAAGATCTAATGCACGATTAGCTGAGTTTAGGATCGAAGAACATCATGAAGAACGGGTGGGTACAAATAAAATTTGAGCCTTTATCCTTTGTTTCTTAAACCGTGAACCAGGCCACGTTATAACCCTTAAAAGTCCTAGCTGAAGCATGGGTTAGTTCGAAAGCATACTGTTACAAAAGGTATCCTGACTCCTGTAGGGCTCGCTGTAAAATCTTGAGTTGACATTACGTCTTACAAAAATTCACTTGTTTTATTGAAAATTGCATTTTCAAAAACTTCAAGACAGACATAATCTTTGCATTCTTAGAATAACATTGTTTGCATATGGCTATTTGTTCGAACAGCAGAGAAATTTGCACGATGAATATCTAGTGAACAAAAATCTTCTCAATAAAAAGGATCACCTCAAGTGGAAAAACACTTCCAATCAAGGGGCACGGCATGATCATTGTCCATCATCTGGGGCAGTCAAGTCAAGATTCAAGGAATCTCTCAAGATGCCAAATAGCCAGGGGCAAATCTCCGCCTGAGTCACTTGGGGCATTGGACATGAATTCCAGCGACGAATTTTGCGTGATCAAACATTTTCTGGTGGTATGGCAACACAATCCTACCGACAGTGACAACTCCTTGCACTCTGAGAACGTGGACATAGTCAAAAAATACTACGCCTAATTAAAGACCCACTAGGTCGACTGGCCTAGGCAAAAATAAGGGCTTCCCGACGAACCAAAAGGGTTCGGGCAAAAATAAGGGATGAAAATGAAAAAAATCTGTACACCCGGCAAGTCGAAAACCTGAAAAGGCGGCTTGGGCAAAAAAGGGTATCCCGATGGACTGAAAACCCGAAAGGGAGGTCCAGGCAAAATTAGGGATCAAAGCGTACGGATATGTCTCGTCATCTCGTCACTTGCCTACCAGAAGAAGATTTTTCAATCGGCAGTTACCAAGCACCTCATAGGCTTTCTTCTCCCGCAGAAACTGGGGCAATAAGAATTGTCCGAACTGTACAAGCTGCTCTATCCACCAGGTACAAGGTAGATTCGGCTGAAGAATATGACCAGGATACCTTCACTCCCCGCAGAGTAAGACAGTAAGGGAAGCTCTCCCCACTGAGACTTGCAACTATGAACAAATCAACAATACTCTCCCCCAAGCAGAGTTGGTCTACCATCAGCCTTAAAAAGTTGGGCATCCCCAGTAGATCTTAATATTCCCCAGCAGAGTATACAAATATTCCTCAGCAAGCATCCCCGGCACTCTTAATATTCGTCAACGAAATATAAGAATGTTCCCCGGTGGAATACCAGATAACCCCAGTGGAGCCATTTCCCAGTGCAGTCTAAAAAAGGCTTCCCCGCCAGAGTTGAATCATCTTCCCCAGTAGATTCTGGAAGCTTGTCCCCTACAGAGTACAAGTGCATCTCCTCAGTCAAATTCAGAGGTTATCCCCACAAGAGTCTAACTGGGTTATCCTCAACAAGGTGCAACTGAAAGATCATCCCCAGCGAAGTTCTTTCTGTCCCCAGCAGAGTTCATCATCAAAATCCCCAATAGAGCCTATCAACGGAATCCCCAGCGGAGTTATCGTTAAAATCTCAACGAAGCATCCCTCCCCACAGAGAAATTCCCCGCAGAGTAATCACTTCACCAGGTTTATTCCCCAACGGAGATCTTTTCCTCCTGCAGGTTTATTCTCACAATCATCTCCGTTCATCATCCCCAGCGGAAACGAAGAACTCAACACTATTCTCCAGCAGCTCCGGGATTTATCTTCCCCAGCTAAAACATCACATCCCCATACATTATGACATGCATACGCATCATATAACATAAATCTCATTTATTTTGAGAACATCATTACACAATGCATACATCACGATGTTGCATACAACTAACTCTTTACCTATTCAGGAAAGATCAATCGACAGATAAAAGTCATTACCTTTTGGAGTAGCAATCGTCCTAGATTCCTTCATCATCCTTTTGGAGTAGAAATCGTCCTAGATTCCTTCATCATCCTGCTGAGGTAGTAATCGTCCTAGATTCCTTCATCATCCTTTTGAGGTAGTAATCGTCCTAGATTCTTTCATCATCCTTTTGGAGTAGCAATCATCCCAGATTCCTTCATCATCCTGCTGAGGTAGTAATCGTCCTAGATTCCTTTATCATCCTGCTGAGGTAGTAATCGTCCTAGATTCCTTCATCATCCTGCTGAGGTAGTAATCGTCCTAGATTCCTTCATCATCCTGCTGAGGTAGTAATCGTCCTAGATTCCTTCATCATCCTACTGTGGTAGAAGTCATCCAAGATTCCTTCATCATCCTGCTGAGGTAGTAATTGTCCTAGATTCCTTCATCATCATGCTGAGGTAGTAATCATCCTAGATTCCTTCATCATCCTGCTGAGGTAGTAATCATCCTAGATTCCTTCATCATCCTGCTGAGGTAGTAATCATCCTAGATTCCTTCATCATCCTGCTGAGGTAGTAATCGTCCAAGATTCCTTCATCATCCTGCTGAGGTAGTAATCATCCAAGATTCCTTCATCATCCTGCTGAGGTAGTAATCGTCCTAGATTCCTTCATCATCCTGCTGAGGTAGTAATCGTCCCAGATTCCTTCATCATCTATTTGGAGTAGCAATCGTCTCAGATTCCTTCATCACATCATTATCAAAAAACCTCCTCTGGTCCAGTTAAATCGATTCCTAAAGATTTTTCTGACGCCAAACCCGTCAATGAAGACAACCCGTCAATGGAGACAGCCCGTCAACGAAGACAAAACTACCTACCAACAATATCCAGGTGGCATCTATAAGCCCATCCTCCTATCCATCATCTCTCCAAATGGCATCTGTAAGCCCATTCCCGACGCCACATTGCTGATACTACACCATGCGAGTGCAAATTTCTGGGCACTTTAGTGTTCAATCATCTTCCACCTTCGGATCACGAAAGGCACGCAAGCCAATCTACATCCTCAGGTTTAAGAACATTGAACAGGGGCAACTGTTGTACCCCAAAATTTTCCCTCCCATATTCCTCAAGATTTGTCAAGAATGATCCTCAAATTAGCTCAAGGGTTGTACAGTCAAATCACCTCCTAAGACAGCTGAAATTAGGGTTTTGGTTCTTTCAAGGAATTTGAGGTTTTCAATGGTTCAATCAAGCCTCATAGGCCTATATACATTCTCAAGCACCTGCATGCCAAGTTTCAAGACTCACAGTGCCAATTTGCACAGTCAAAAGCCCCATTTGATCCACAGTCAACTGCAAGGGCAAAATGGTCATTTTGCAGTCAAAAGTCAAAATTCTTGGTCAACATCTTATTTTGAGTTCACAATCATCATTTGATCAAGTCTTGATCATGATTCCACAAGAATAGCTCAAAAATCATCAAGATGCAAAAGTTACTATTTTTGGACAGTAGAAAAGTCAACTGTACTTTGACAAGGGGATAACTTTTTCATGGTTTATCAGAAAAATTCCATCCAAGGCTCATTTTGAAGAGGATGCAATTTCCTATAATCCATCTTCACACTCCAAGTTCAAGAAATGCACTCACAAGAAGTTACCAATTTTTACATTATAGGTCAATTTCAAAAGTCAACAAAAGTACACTTTGAGTCAAAGGCCATAACTTGAGATTGGTAAATCCAAATGACATGGGACCAAAGGCATTGGTTAGAGGACTTCAAGAGCTTTCCAAAATGTCCAAGAACATGGTCATATGATTAAAATTGAGCAAGTTGTGCATTGGAGAAGTTGGGAAATTTTCATGAATTTGCAAAAGTCAACTTTGCTCAAAACACCTTCTTTTTGCTAATGGGCCTCAAATCTCTTCTTGAAACTTCACCCCTGACTTATGCACGACCCACCAAGATGAATTGGATTTATTTTCTTAATTTTATTGATTAATTGGATTTTTAATTAATATTAATTCATTTAATTGATTTAAATCATAAGAAAATAAAAGATTTGATTCTTAAACATCTTTGTGAACCAAATATGATCAAAACATGCTGGCAAATTCGTGCACATGTCAAAGATACAAAAAAGTCCAAATTTGGCAATATTGTTCAATCATGAAAAATCAAGAATATTTGATTTTCAATCAAAGATTTAAACATCAATGCACATGGATTGGATCCAAAACTTTGACCTAATTTGATTCTCCTATATGTATGCAAGCTAACCATACCCTAGCACACGATGGAAAGCTGCAGAAACGGCCATAGCACATTCAAGAATTTCCAAGAAAAGTCAAAACTTGTTCTTGCATTCTAGGCCAATTCAAGGCATTTTGATCATCCAAATACATTGCAGGAGGTCCCAGGAACGATTTACAATCAAATTCAAGCACTAAGGCTCAAGGAATCACGATACACAGTCCCACAGTTTGCACTTTTGATTCCAAATCGTAAC
This sequence comes from Vicia faba, assembly GCA_948472305.1. NCBI lineage: Eukaryota > Viridiplantae > Streptophyta > Magnoliopsida > Fabales > Fabaceae > Vicia > Vicia faba. The sequence continues at coordinate 89,803,957 of OX451738.1, forward strand.
TCTTAATTCATATGCATTTAACATGTTTTTGTGATTGATTTTAGTTGTTAGAGACCATACGAAGCTAATGGAATGGTTGAATTGAATTATAATGCCCTGAATCGAGATATACCATGACTGAATATCTAGGGTTTCCAAGCTTTAAATTAGGGCTTTCTGAACCAGGGAAAATTGGGACCAGTGAGACACATGGTTGAGATCGTGAGACCAAGACGATCAAGACCCATACCTCGCGAAACATTTATATTCATTGTGCTTCTAATCGTTATTTTTCCTTGCAAGAAGTAGTGGGGGTTAAAAACCCCCGCTATTTGATTCTAATTATGCAGGACAAACGAAGAAGATGATGAGGTGTTAGCGTCTGATTCGTGCATTTGAAAAGCGCACGTTATTTTTTATTTACAGTATATTGATTGGTTTTTATATATAATAATTGCCACCGCTATCCCTTACACACACCCACACTCACAAATGCAGGTACCCATCCACTCCGGATTCCATGGGTGACTATTCTGTTGTATCCTTCAATAACTCTGAAGATTTGGTCAATCAGGCTGAGTACGAAGATGACGAAGATTGTGAAGTACCGGGAGAGCTAGCCAGACTTCTACAACAAGAAGAGAGGGCCATCTTACCTCATGAAGAGTTGTTGGAAACTGTCAACTTAGGAACAGAGGAAGACAGGAAAGAAGTACAAGTGGGTGCCAATCTGGAACCAAGTGTCAAGGAGCGCTTAATACAGCTGTTAAATGAATACGTTGAAATCTTCGCCTGGTCTTATGAAGACATGTCAGGGTTAGACACAGACATCGTGGTTCACCGTCTCCCTACAAGAGAGGATTGTCCACCGATCAAGCAAAAAGTTCGCCGAATGAGGCCCGACATGTCTGAGAAGATTAAAGCTGAAGTAATGAAACAATTCAACGCTGGTTTTCTGGCTGTTACATCCTATCCACAATGGGTTGCTAACATTGTGCTAGTACCTAAAAAAGATGGCAAGGTCAGAATGTGTGTGGACTACCGGGATTTGAATAGGGCCAGCCCTAAAGATGATTTTCCGCTATCACATATCGACATTTTGATTGACAACACAGCTTAACACAAAGTGTTTTCCTTCATGGACGGATTCTCAGGCTACAACCAGATTAAAATGGCCCCCGAGGACATGGAGAAAACAACCTTTGTTACACAATGGGGTACCTTCTGCTACAAGGTGATGTCGTTCGGACTGAAGAACGCAGGGGCAACTTATCAACGCGCCATGGTAGCTTTGTTTCATGATATGATACATCATGAGATTGAAGTTTACGTAGACGACATGATAGCTCGATCACAAACGGAAGAAGAACACCTTGAACATTTGCAGAAGCTGTTTGCCAGGTTGAAGGAGTACAAACTCAGGCTGAATCCAAGTAAGTGCACTTTTGGAGTTAGGTCTGGTAAACTTCTGGGATTTATTGTCAGCAACAAAGGCATTGAGGTCGATCCAGCAAAAGTAAAGGCTATACAAGAAATGCCTGCCCCCCGTACTGAAAAGGAGGTTAGAGGATTCTTAGGACGCTTGAACTATATTGCAAGGTTCATCTCTCATCTAACGTCTACCTGTGAGCCAATTTTCAAACTATTAAAGAAGGATCAGGTAGTCGAATGGAACGATGATTGTCAAGCTGCTTTTGATAAGATCAAGGAGTATTTGCTAGAACCTCCTATTCTGATGCCACCCGTCGAAGGAAGGCCGCTGATCATGTATCTGACTGTTTTGGACAACTCAATGGGGTGTGTACTGGGCCAGCAAGACGAGTCTCGTCGAAAAGAGCATGCCATTTATTACCTTAGCAAAAAGTTTACCGACTGTGAGACTCGCTACTCATGGCTCGAGAAAACTTACTGCGCTTAGGTATGGGCTGCTCGCCGACTAAGGCAGTATATGTTGACTCATACCACCTTGCTGATTTCTAAAATGGACCCGATCAAGTATATCTTCGAGAAGCCTGCTTTATCTGGAAGAATCGCTAGATGGCAAATGATCCTGACTGAGTATGACATCCAATATACTACCCAAAAATCTATAAAAGGGAGTGTACTAGCTAACCATCTAGCGCATCAAGCTATCGAAGATTATCAATCCATGAGATTCGACTTCCCGGACGAGGACATCATGACTTTGGACAACATTGAAGGTAACGGACCGTATGACGGACCTGAAAATGGATCCCGATGGACCCTGTACTTTGATGGTGCTTCAAATGCACTTGGAAACAGTATCGGTGCGGTACTCATTTCCCCGGAAGGTTGCCATACACCTTTTACTGCCCGACTTTATTTCAGCTGTACCAACAACATGGCCGAATATGAAGCTTGCATTTTTGGTCTCAAGGTTGCTATAGACTTGGGGATCAAATCTTTGATCGTATTTGGAGACTCGGCTTTGGTTATCAGTCAAGTCAAAGGAGAGTGGGACACCAAACATCCTAATCTTATCCCATACAAAGAATATGTCCTGACATTGCTGCCTCATTTCAAGCAGATTACTTTCGAGCATTTCTCGCGAGAAGAAAATCAGCTAGCAGATGCTCTGGCTACAATGTCTTCCATGTTTAAACTCAACTGGGATAACGAGGCTCCCCAAATCACCATCGAGCGAATGGATGAACCTGCACATTGTCATGAGATTAATACCGAAGAAGTAGTGGAACAACCCTGGTTTCATGAAATCAAAAGGTATCTCCAGACTAGAGAATATCCCGAAGGAGCTTCCGTCAATGACAAAAAGTTCTTAAGGATATTTGCAGCCAAGTTCTTCCTAAGCAATGGCATCCTTTATAAACGCAGCCATGATTGTGTTTTACTCCGATGTGTAGACAAAGCTGAAGCAGAGTTGATCATGACTGAGATACACAGCGGCACATTTGGCACCCACTTGAGCGGACATACGATGGCTAAAAAGATTCTAAGGGCAGGCTATTACTGGTCTACCATGGAAGCTGATTGTCATCAACATTCCCGTACTTGCCACAAATGTCAGGTCTACGCCGACAAGATTCATATTCCTCCTGTTCCTCTCAACGTTCTGACAGCTCCTTGGCCATTCGCAATGTGGGGCATTGACATGATTGGAGAGATCAAGCCCACGACATCCAATGGACATCGCTTCATCTTGGTCGCTATTGACTATTTCACCAAGTGGGTCGAAGCAGCTTCCTTTGCCTCTGTTACAAAAAATGTGGTTGCCCGCTTCATCAAGCAGAACCTCATATGCCGGTATGGTGTCCCCGACAGGATCATCACAGATAACGGTACAAACCTGAACAATACTATGATCACTGCTCTATGCGAATAGTTCAAGATTTATCATCACAATTCATCTCCCTATCGGCCGAAGATGAATGGTGTTGTTGAAGCTGCGAACAAAAACATCAAGAAGATCATTCAGAAAATGACAGTCACCTACAAGGACTGGCATGAGATGTTACCATTTGCTCTGCATGGATATCGTACCACGGCACGTACTTCAACAGGGGCAACCCCATTTTCTTTGGTATATGGCATGGAAGTTGTCCTACCCATGGAAGTTCAGATTCCTTCGTTAAGGATTATGAAGGACGTTGGTTTGAATGAAGACGATTGGATTCAGACCCGACTTGATCAACTCAATTTGATCGACGAGAAGCGACTCACTGCTGTTTTCCATGGTCAGACGTACCAGAAACGGATGATCAAGGCTTTCAACAAGAAAGTAAGACGTCAAGTATACCAAGTCGGAGATCTTGTAATCAAGCGGATCATCTTGCCGCAAAGTGATCCCAGGGGAAAATTGACTCCTACTTACGAAGGACCATTTGTGATCAAGAGCATATTTTCTGGTGGTGCAATGATTCTGACCACCATGGACGGCGATGATTTGCCACACCCTACGAACGCAGACATAGTCAAAAAATACTACACATAAAACAACCCGACAAGTCGAAAACCAGAAAGGGCGACTTGGGCAAAAATGGGCATCCCGGTGAACCGAAAACCCGAAAGGGCGGTTCAGGCAAAAATTAGGGATAAAACAAAAAAAATCTGTACACCCGGCAAGTTGAAAACCCGAAAGGGCGGCTTGGGCAAAAAAGGGTTTCCCGGTGGATTGAAAACCCGAAAGGGCGATCCAGGCAAAAGTTAGGGAATTAAAGCGCATGACTATGTCTCGTCAGATCAGTTTAAAGAACAATCTCTTCATCAACAAGCTCTGAGCTTCTAATCAATCCAGTCATCGGCGGACGAAGCATTGAATGGACAAGATATTCAGAGTTGTGAAGGCTATAACAGAATGGAATCCCATGAAATTGTTACACATAGCCATCTTTCTTTTGTATAAAATTTTCAATTTTTTACGACAACATCCTCTTACTAGGATGTCTGTCTCCTTTGTACAAAGATACTCATAAAAAGTTAATACAAATACTTTTCCAAATACAGAAATTTGCTTTGTCTTCCTTTTGCTTTTTTACACTTATGTTTTATTTGAGAAACGTCCAATGTTTTGTTAAATAGGCATATGCATTTGAACATAGTCATTTCCTTACAAATCAAGAAAGATGATTGCTGATAGGTTGAAGGTACAGATAGATATCTTGATGCCCTTTCCGAAGAAATCCCCAGCGGAATTAAATTCCAAATTCCTCAACAAAGTTAAAATCCAGAGCTTAATTCCCCAAACAGAGTTAAAGCTTCAGGATCCTCAGCAGAACAAAAGCTTTCTCAAAGCTAATTCCCCCAGCCAGAGAGCCTTCCAGAATTTAAATCCCCTCAGAGTTAAGTTTCATTATCCCCAGTGGAGCCCTAAAAATCTGAAAGTGCTATCCCCAGTAAAGTCAAAGCTGTTAATCCCCAGTGGAGCTAAAACTTCCAACTATCAATCCCCAGCGGAGCCAGATTAGTGAATATTCTCCCCACAGAGGTACTTCCCATTAGATTGAAGATTCTCAGTCTTACTTCTCCAGCGTAAGTCTACTAGATTCTGGACTCCCCAGTAGAGATCATCAAAATTCTCATTCCCCACAAGTCACCAGGGATTTTTTTCAATCCCCAGCAGTGGTCCTAAGATCCCTCAATAACTGAAGATCTTGTTCCCCAAGCAGTCAGCAGTCAGTAAGGATTTCTCATCGCCAGTAATCAAAGATCCTTGGAATCCCCTGCAGCAGTCAAGGATTCACTTTCCCCGGTAGCAGTTAGAATTCTATTATCTCTAGCTATCCAGGATTCATCTAACCTCAGCAAGACAGCTCATCAGCTTACATGCGCATTCATTACATTCATATATCATAAACATCGATATAACATATATATTGCATCATACATATTGTGATCGGTGGATCTGGAACTGACTGTTTAACGCTGGTTCGCGAAATGTCACGGAAACAAGAGTCGCCACCGTCTTTTATTTTCTCCAAATGGAAAGGACAAAAGCACAGAAAAATTCCTTAAAGAGATTGCTCTCGGTTCGGGAGGTAGATTATAGAAAGGGAAGGTGTTAGCACCCTTTCTATCCATGGTTATCCATGGGCTCTTAGATACTTGCTCACTTGTGTTTTCAAAATGGTTTGTTTGCTTTTCAACTGTGGGTTTAAAAAGTTTCTTTGAAAATTCCAGTTCGACTCTTGTATCAGTCCTCAAGAGTGTTTGAAAAATTGCTTTCGAAAGCTTTTTGAAAATGTGTTGGTGTGAAAAGTATTTTGTTTTGTTTTGAAATTTAGAGCAAGTATCTACGAGAACCTACCTACCCTAAGGAATTCGTCTGTGTAAATGTCCTTTAAAGTAGTGCCATCCCACCATTGAGAGGTAGGTAGCACCACTATTGGAGTTGTTCGGGTCAATTCGAGGTTCGGGACATGGTGATCACCAGAGCAATGGGAAGACACCTTAGAAGCTACCCTCATGCCAGGTTCCCGGATCATGAGGACTTACTAAGACATCCTCTACTCGACGATCACCTTTCGAGGCAAGGCAACAGTGAGGCGTACCCTAGGGGTGGTGTGTGATTTGTGTGTCATGTTCATTTATTTTTGTCTTGTCAGGTTATGGGTGATCTATGCGTTTGTTTTTATTTAGACATTCATTCTTGCATGCAATTATTAACAGTTAAAAAAGTTGCGGAAATTAAAGTTCCTAAACTATTACAAAGGCGTGGGTCCACATCGCCAAAATTAACCAGGACCCTATTTGACAGAAAAATAAAGAAATTAAAAGCAAATAAAGAATTGAAAAGTGCGAGAAGTAATTACAAGGCTTCGGGAGAGGTACATAATTATTCAAGCAAAATAAAATAAATATGCGAATTAGAATAAAAATTAAGAACATGGGCGTTGGACCCTTCTTGCAAAAATTAAAATTAATGAGGAATTAAAATTATAATTAAAAGAAAGCAAGAATTTGTTTTTTTTTTTTGGTGTTTTTTAGTGTTTTAAGATTTAATAGAAAAAGGAATTAAGTAAAATTAAAATAAAATGCTAGACCTAATTCTAATTATTTTTAAGTTATTAAGAAAAATATTGAAGTTTTTAACCTAAATGAAACCCTAATTAATTTACAAGTTTATTCATGAAAATAAATATTTAGTTATTTAATTATTTATGAAAGAAAAAATAAAAAAATAAAAAGGATGAAAAATTATTAATTAACCTATTTCTACATTTTTTTTAGATTTTTTTGTTAAAAGTATTAAAATTAACCTAATTAAAAAAACTAAATTTAATTACATGCAAATTTATTCATGAAAATATTAAAACAAAAATATTTATTGTGTTTTTCCTTTTTTCTGATTTTTTTTGTGATATTTTATATTTTGTAAAAATAATTAATTAATTCAAAACAATAAAGAAAATAAAATAATAATTGAAAATAAAAGATAAGGAAAATATAGAGAATTGCAAACCAGGGGGGGTGGTAGTCCCCAAATAGGAGGTTTAATCCAAGAATTCTGGCCCAAAAACCTGGGTCCGTTTGACTTTTTTGAGTAGCATGCTGAAGCGTGGACCAGGGTGCAACGTGTTCTTTAGATCTATGCCCTTGATTTGATCTCCCAGGACGCGTGGATGGCTTGGTGGAGAAGGTGTATGGTGCGTCTGCAGCCTTGAAGCGCATGGGAATTGTTATTGAAAAATAATATGGAAACATGTAAGACCTGGGGCTCGAACCCAGGTCATGTACCTTTCCAACCAACATGTTTGCCACTGAAGCGCTTTGTTTATCTGTATATTAATATAACCAATAAATATTATAAAAGAAAATGGTCAATGGCTTTGGAAACGCACGCGAGATTTAAACAATCCAATCAGCGTGAGCCACGAAATCGTCTTCTTCGCTATTCCTGAAACATAAAATATTGAGCAACGGTTTTATACGGGTTTTGTTAGGTGGCCTTTGGGAAAATAGCGATTAGCACTAGGGCAATCATAAATTAGGCGCGAGGGTATATTTGAGATCGTCCAGAAGCGCTGAGTTGAATGGTGGTGGTCTTGAGGGCTAATTTTTCTTGGTTTCAAAAGCCCTAATTCCAAGCTTCCTGAACCCTAAATATCATCAATGGCGAAATCGTATATAGCACATAAAAATACAATTAATTATATTGGTTAGCTTCAGAATTTCATCAGGAATATGAATCAATAAATAAAATGTTATGAAGATGCATAAATTTCAAAACACGATGATGAATTTTTCACTAGGTATCTTGAATGCTGTATACCAATTCCTTGCGTTTGGATGGCTGTTCTTGATTGGAATATGTTCAGTGATCTCCAAGGAAGCTAATGGAACAAGAATTAGGTCTTGAATCGTCCTGGAAGGATGTTTTCAGAATTGACTTTTTTTGACAATTTTTTCAAGTTTGTGAATGGTCTTTGGAGCAGCTGTGCGTGTGTTCTGATTAGGATTGTGATCCTAGCATATGTAGTAGTGAATTAGGTCAAGAAAAATCAATCAAATCCATTGCATTCATTGATTTTGGAAATTTGATTTTCTAAGATTTTTTCATATCTTTTTCCATGTGTTTTTGGTTCAAAATCAAGCCAATCAATCCAAATCTTTCCTTATCTGCATATACACGAAATCTTGAGGCTAAAACATGTATAAAAAGATTGATTAGGTTAAGTTAAATATTTTTCACATATTTAATTGATTTAAGTGAATTATTATAAATAAAAATTCAAATAAATAAATAAAAAATGAGAAAATACTTCCCTTTGGGCCAAGTGGTCGTGCACATGCCATGGATGATGATTTGTGGAAGAAAAATGGGCCCATTAGCAATTTTAGGTCATTTGAATCAATGTTGACTTTTCAAAATATCCAAAAATTTCCCAACTTCCACAAGGCATATCTTGCTCAATTTTTAAGCTTTTCTCATGTTCTTGGACATTTTGGAAAGGTCTTTGAGTCCTCTAACCAATGTCTTTGGTCCCATGTCATTTTGATTTACCAATCTCAAGTTATGGCCTTTGACTTAAAGTCCCTTTTTGTTGACTTTTGAAAATGACCTATAATGTTGAAATTGATAACTTTTTGTGAGAGCATTTCTTGGACTTTAAGTATGAAGATGAGTTGTAGGAAATGTCTTTCTCTTCAAAATGAGCTTTGGATGGAATTTTTCTGATAATCCATGTGAAAGTTATGCCCTGGTCAATTTCAGTTGACTTTTTCAATTGTCCAAATAAGGAAACTTTTGCATCTTGATGATTTCTGAGCCAAATTTTGAGAATCATGATCAAGCATTGATCAAATGATGTTTGTGGCTTCAAAATGATATGTTGACCAAAAATTTGAACTTTTGATTGTCAAATGACCATTTTGCCCCTACAGTTGACTGTAGTGCAATTAGGGTTTTTGACTGTGCAATTTTGTGCTGAAAGCCTTGAAACTTGGTATGAGGATGCTTGACCATGTTTGTAGGCATATGAGACTTGATTGGACCTTTAGAAACTTCATTTTCTTGATCAGGATACAAACCCTAGTTTTGACTGTATAGGAGATCTTTGCACTGTGCAACCCTTGGGGAATTTTGAAGCTTGACTTGGCAAATCTTGAAGAATATGGGAGGGCAAATTTTGGGGTACAACAGTTGCCCCTGTTCAATCTTCTTAGACTTGAGGATGCAGATTGGCTGACGTGCCTTTCGTAATCCGAAGGTGGAAGATGATTGAACACTAGAGTGCCCAGAAATTTGCGCTCACATAGTAGCGGTTATGATGGGATGGGCTTACAGATGCCATTTGGGGATTGATGAATAGGGTGATGGGCTTATAGATGCCATCTGGATGTTGATCGCATAAGAGATTCCTTAGCGAGAACCTGCATATCTGCAAAAGAAAAATGAGTACCTGACACGTTGCAGGAGTTGGTTTTCAGATGCTTGGTATAGATGTGTCCTGACTGGTTACAGGAGCTGAGTCTGGAGCTTCACAAGATGATGAATGAACCAGGGATGGTTACTACCTTAGCCTGAACGGTAAGAGAACCTTGGGCGGCTTTAACTTCAACAACGCTCGTTGAGATAATCTTAGTGGGGATTACCGTCTTCGCAGTATCGGGAAGAGGACCAATAGACAATTATAATCGGAAAGGGAATCACCTCACTCACCGTCGGAGAGGGAACCATCTGAAAAGGAATTATCACCTCACTCACCATCGGAGAGGGAACCATCTGAAAAGGAATTATCACCTCACTCACCGTCGGAGAGGGAACCATAGGAGATTATCACCTCACTCACCGTCGGAGAGGGAAACATCTGAAAAGGACTTACCACCTCACTCACCGTCGGAGAGGGAACCATAGGAGATTATCACCTCACTCACCGTCGGAGAGGGAAACATCTGAAAAGGACTTACCACCTCACTCACCGTCGGAGAGGGAACCATAGGAGACTATCACCTCACTCACCGTCGGAGAGAGAAACATCTGAAAAGGACTTACCACCTCACTCACCGTCGGAGAGGGAACCATAGGAGATTATCGCCTCACTCACCGTCGGAGAGGGAAACATCTGAAAAGGACTTACCACCTCACTCACTTTCGGAGAGGGAACCATAGGAGACTATCACCTCACTCACCGTCGGAGAGGGAAACATCTGAAAAGGACTTACCACCTCACTCACCGTCGGAGAGGGAACCATAGGAGATTATCGCCTCACTCACCGTCGGAGAGGGAAACATCTGAAAAGGACTTACCACCTCACTCACCGTCGGAGAGGGAACCATAGGAGACTATCACCTCACTCACCGTCGGAGAGGGAAACATCTGAAAAGGACTTACCACCTCACTCACCGTCGGAGAGGGAACCGTTTGAAAAGGAATAATCGCCTCACTCACCGTCGGAGAGGGAACCATCTGGGATAACTTCTACCGAGTCTTCATCAGAAAAATCTGTTGGGAGTCGATTTAGCTGGACTAGAGAAGGCCTGGGACTGGATAAGAAATCTTTGGAGTCGATTAACTGAACCGGTCTAGGTCTTGAAATATGATTGAGAATCTCAACTGCATCTTTCCTGAAAGGTAAAGGTCAGTCATATGCAATGCATGATATGGATCAAGCAATGATGTTCTCAACATAAATGAGATTTGTATGATATGATGCGTCTATGCATGCTATAATGATGTATGTGATGTGTTGTACCCCAAAATTTGCCCTCCCATATTCATCAAGAATTGTCAAAGTCAAGGTCACAAAAGTCCCCAAGGGTTGTGCAGCTCAACTGTCTCCTAGACAGTCAAAACTAGGGTTTGAGTTCTGGTCAAGCAAAGGAGCTTTTCAAAGGCCCAATCAAGTCTCACATGCTTAAAAAGATGGTCAAGCATCCTCATGTCAAGTTTCAAGGCATTCAGCTCAAAATTGCACAGTCAAAACCCTAGATTGCACTACAGTCAACTGTAGGGGCAAAATGGTCATTTGACAGTCAAAAGTTCAAATTTTTGGTCAACATATCATTTTGAAGCCACAAACATCATTTGATCAATGCTTGATCATGATTCTCAAAATTTGGCTCAGAAATCATCAAAGATGCAAAAGTTGCTATATTTGGACAGCTGAAAAAGTCAACTGAAATTGACCAGGGCATAACTTTCACATGGATTATCAGAAAAATTCCATCCAAAGCTCATTTTGAGGAGAAAGACATTTCCTACAATTCATCTTCATGTTCCAAGTCCAAGAAATGCTCTCACAAAAAGTTATCAATTTCAACATTATAGGTCATTTTCAAAAGTCAACAAAAAGTGACTTCAAGTCAAAGGCCATAACTTGAGATTGGTAAATCAAAATGACATGGGACCAAAGGCATTGGTTAAAGGACTCAAAGACCTTTCCAAAATGTCCAAGAACATGTGAAAAGCTTAAAAATTGACCAAGTTATGCCTTGTGGAAGTTGGGAAATTTTTGGAAATTTTTGAAAGTCAACATTGATGCAAAAGGCCTAAAAATGCAAATGGGCCCAATTATCTTCCAAATTTCTTCATGCCAAGCCTATGCACGACCACTAGGCCCAAGGGGAAGTATTCTCATATTTTTTAATTATTTATTTGAATTAATATTAATTTATATTCATTTAAATGATTTTAATTCATGAAAAATATAATCTTAGCCTAAAACAAATCTTTTTATACATGTTTGGATCCAATATTTCGTGCATATCCCATTTAGGAAAGTTTTGGATTGATTTAGACCTAATTGACACAAAGAACATGAAAAAAGATATGAAGAAGATTTGCCAAAATCAAATATATGAAATCATCAATGCATAAGATTTTATACAATTTTCTTGACCTAACATGCTCCATATATGATCAGAACATAACCCTAATCATCCAGGACTGAAAAAGCTGCGCATAACACACTTTTGGCACATTGAAATTTTTCCATAAAACACCAAGTCTGAAATCAAGGTTCCAGGCGGATTCAAGGCAAAAAGTCCATCCCAATAGCTTCCTGAGGCATCATAGAACCCATCCCAATCAAGAATAACCATCAACACGCGTGGAATCGGTATACAGAAGTCCATCTTCTTTCATGAAAAAGCATAATCGTATTTTTAATTCCAGGCATTATCATGACATTCTAACCATGGATTATTGTTCTTTGTAATGTTTCTATGCTAACCAATACATTTAATTGGATTTTTGTGCCGTGTATATGAAGCTACCATTAACGAGCATTAGGTTTTTTTAGTTTTGGAATTAGGGGTTTTCAGGTACAGCAAAATTAGACGTTCTCACCACCATGGTTGAACTCAGTGCTTCAAGACGAAGAAGAAAAGCTTATCGCGCCTAATTTATGAATGGTATAGGCCCATTCGCTATTTTCTGATAGCTGGTCTAAGGGAACGCGCGCAAAACTGTTGCCTAAAGCTTTGTGTTACAGGGGCGACGAAGGGGACGATGCGTTGTCAAAGTGTGATAGGCGAATTCAAAAATTCGCGCGCGTTGCCCATTAATGTTTTGTTTCGTTTTATAATGTTTGTTAATTATTATATAGTAAATGAAACACAAGTGCTTCAGTGGCAGGCATACTCATTGGCAAGGCACAAGACCTGGGTTCGAATCCCAGGTCTTTCACATTCTCAATATTATTTTTTCATAATTAATCATGTGCAGCGTTAACGTCCCAGTGTACCATATGCTCACGCTATCAAGCCTACACGCGTCCTGGAGATCTAATCAATGGTTCAGATTGAAAGCGTACCATGGACGCAAGTCAACGCGCCACGCACGATCCAGAAAGTCAATAAATTTCTGGCTTAGTGGGCCAAAATTCCAGGGCCTGAACCTCCACTTTGGGGACTTCCACCCCCCCTGGTTTGCTTTTCTATATATTCTTTTGTTTATTTATTTCCAATAATTATTTTCTTTTCTTTATTATCTTAATGTAATTCATCAATTATTTTCTCCACAAAATATAAAAACATCCTAAAATTCAAAAAAGAAAATAAAAAATGTAATTTATTTTATTATGATTATTTTTCATAAATAAATTAGCATGTAAATAAATTAGTATACTTAGGTTTTAATTCTAATTCCCTTTTTTTTAATAAAAATACAAAAATGTAGAATTTAGGTTTTAATTGTTAATTCTTTTTATTTCCTTTTTTTTTTTTCCACAATATTAATTATTATTATTTATTTATTTTCCCATTTTAATTGTACATAAATGAATTAGGTTTAATTTAGGTCATATTTTAATTTTTTTCATAATAAATAAAAAATGTTAGAATTTAGGGTTCGCCACTCAATTTAATCTTAATTAATTTTTTTTTTCATTAAATCTAAAAAAAACACAAAAATATTATTCTCATTTAATTTTAATTTTCAAATCCTTATTAATTTTAATTATTCGCAAAAAGGGTCCAACGCCCGTCATTAATCATTTAATTGCGCATTTATTTTATTATCGCTTATTATAATTTTGTAATTGTCCCTAAGCCATGTAATTTACCTTTCGCACTTTATTCCTTCGCATTATTTATTTTTCCGCTAAATCGGGTCCGGTTTAATTTTGGCGATGTGGACCCGCGCCTTTGTAATAGCCTTAGATTTACTTTCCCGCAAATATTTTTTAACTGTTAACAAAAATGCATGCAAGAATAAATGACAAAAAAATAAAAACAAACGCATAGATCACTAATAACATGACAAGATAAAATATTTGAATCTGACACACGAATCACACACCACCCCTAGGGTACGCCTCACTGTTGCCTTGCCTCGAAAGGTGATCGTCGAGTAGAGGATGTCTTAGTAAGTCCTCATGATCCGGGAACCTGGCATGAGGGTAGCTTCTAAGGTGTCTTCCTATTGCTCTGGTGATCACCATGTCCCGAACCTCGAATTGACCCGAACACCTCCAACGGTGGTGCTACCTACCTCTCAATGGTGGGATGGCACTACTTTTAAGGACATTTACACAGACGAATTCCTTAGGGTAGGTAGGTTCTCAAGGATACTTGCTCTAATTTCAAACAAAAATTCAAAAATACTTTTCACACCAACACATTTTCTAAAAGCTTTCAAAAACAATTTTTCAAACACTCTGACACAAGAGTCGATCTGAAACTTTCAAAGAAACTTTTTAAAACCCACATTGAAAAGCAAACAAACCACTTTTGAAAACACAATGAGCAAGTATCTAAGAGCCCATGGATAACCATGGATAGAAAGGGTGCTAACACCTTCCCTTTCTATAACCTACCTCCCGAACCGAGAGCAATCTCTTTAAGGAATTTTTCTGTGCTTTTGTCCTTTCCATTTGGAGAAAATAAAAGACGGTGGCGACTCTTGCTTCCGCGACATTTCGCGAACCAGCATTAAACAGTCAGTTCCAGATCCACCGATCACAGAACTGGCGACTCTGCTGGGGACACACTTAAAGTGAGGTGTACCTTAGGGCTAGCTTATAACTATGTTTTCAATTGTTTTCCTTGTGTGCTTTAAATTGTGGGTTGCTTGGGAGTTCTATAGATCCTACACCCGGATCTGGGGGATACCTTTCTTAGAAAGTAGCAACAAGGCTGTGAGGGAACTGTGCGGGGTATACCGACACGGTTGAAACAGTCTGCTACGTTGATGTGGCACTTTGGTGTGTACCGGTAACCCTTGAGTTCAGTCAAGGAGAGTACGGGGCCTCCGCGTGGTGTCGTGAAGCATCAACAGACCTTAGGAACCTTAATTGAACTATCTTGGCCTCTTTAGGGTAGTGAGATCACTGACTTTGGTGCAGTCCGAGGTTGGTGGATACTCGATACTACGCTCAATTGAGGGTTGCTTTCCTGGAATATTTCGGTCGCCAGTTCAGTGGCTAAATCGAAACGATGAACAATGAAAGCAATCCCGTGATATTGGGAACCTTAGAACCCAGTTACTTTGATTAGGACAGGTATGAACCCACCAACTCAAGAGGGTACTACCCAGACCCCATGCTGGCCTTAAACCTTAAGGGCTTGTCTTGTGTGCCTTGTGTGCCCTACATGTTTGTCTTTGTAAATATCTGTGGTGTGTTTAATCATAGCATCATGACATCATCCAGCATCATATGCATTGACTAACCATTTCAGGGGTTCGAATTTTCATCTTTGTTCTTGTTTTGTAGGACATGGAAACTGCTCGTAGAAAGACAATTCAGGTCAATCTTGTAAGGATCCCTCCTCAGCTTAAGGAGCTTATATCCAGGATTCCCGAGAACTCTTCATTCAGTGACAGACATGGAAGCCTCATCAGCTTGGTCAACACCAACATTGAGGAAGATATGATAAAGGTCTTGTTCCAGTTCTTTGACCCTCTGCATCACTGCTTTACCTTCTTGGACTATCAGTTGGTACCTACATTGGAGGAGTTCTCCCGGCTCCTGAAGATCCCTATCCTTGATCAGCTACCTTTCAACGGTACAGAAAAGGAACCTAAGCTTGAAGAGATTGCTAAAGCCTTGCACCTACAGTCATCTGACCTCAAGGGACATTGGGAAGTTAGAAGTGGCGCCAAAGGGTTCTTAGCCAGGTTTCTGTTTGAGAAAGCCCTTGAATGTTGGAACTCTCTTGACTTGCAAGCTTTTGAAGAAGTGGTGGCCCTCCTTGTTTATGGTTTGGTGCTGTTCCCTAACCCAGACCAGCTCATTGATATCAGTGCTGTTCAGATCTTTATGTCCAGAAATCCTATACCTACATTGCTGGGGGACATCCTTCACTCATGTTACACTCGAACCATGAGAAAAAGAGGTGTCCTTATGTGTTGCACTCCTCTCCTGGGAAGGTGGTTTATTTCGCACCTTCCCCAATCAGTCCTGAAGAATGAGCGGGGTTTGAGATGGTCACAACGGTTGATGACTCTTACACATGCAGACATACATTGGTGTCCTAGATCCAGAGGAGATGTCACTATCATTGATCGTTGTGGGGAGTACCCTAATGTTCCTTTACTTGGAATCAGGGGAGGTATTACTTATAGCCCATGCCTGGCTTGGAGACAGTTTGGTTATGCTCGGAGGGACGGTCCTCATGACATGCTAATCCCCGACATAGTTTTTGACTTCGACAGTGATACTCAAGGACTTCGTCAGAGATTTATCAGAGCCTGGAGGATGCCCAGTAGGATAGACAGCAAGACACTGGGGCACAGGAACTCCATCCCTTTGGAGCCATATCTCAAATGGGTACGCGCCCGTTCTCAGAAGTTAGTGATGCCTTATCCTCACATGCTTCCAGTAATCAAAGAGCCTGTCTTGGAAGGGGAAGTGCCTCATGTTATTCAGCACCCTGATATGCCCACATCCTGGGAAGAGATGCAGAAGAGCTGGATCCAGCTTAAGGAGGAAAGGAATTCTCTTGAGACTAGTCTGCATGCCAGTGAAAAGAAAGTCCTGGAGCTCACCCGTTTGTTGCATGAGGAGAGGAATCTCAACACCTACATAGCTCCGAAGAGGATGCGCAGTGTATTCTGGGATTGACTTGACTTTTGTATTTCTTTTTGCCCATGAGGCCTTGATGTATTAACAATGATTTCATTAATGATAACGTGTGTTCTTTTCTTGTCTACAACGAATTTGAACTTTCGAACCCTTGAATACATCGCATACACATTTCATACATCATGTGCATAGCAGGTTTTTCCCTTTTCAGGTTGCTTACAGTTCTTCGCTGTTTATTTCAGCATCATGAATTCCGGATCTGAATCAACTGAGGCTTCAATCAAGGCTCTCCAGGCGCAGAATGCGCAGTTTCAAGAAATGATCATGGGTCTAGCTAAAGGCCAAGAAGAATTGAAGACTATGCTCCTAAAAAAGAAGAAGAAGAGAAGAACTGTTCTGTTCAACTTGGGCCGAAGGTTGGGTAATACTCTACACAATGAAGAGGTTGCTTCTTCTGTTGGCAGGAGTCCTTCTCAGGCAGAAGCAAGGGTTCCTAGTCCGGTGGTCTCCGACAACGAGACAGATTTTGATGAAGAGCAGTACCCTCCTGAAGACAACAAATACAAACAACTGGAGGACAGGTTGAAGGCTATGGAGGTGCAACAGACACCTGGGCTGGATTTCGGAGATCTAGGTTTGTCGACTGGTGTGATCATTCCACATAAATTCAAAGCTCCCACCTTCTCCAAGTATGACGGGGCATCCTGTCCCAAGCTGCATTTGAGGTCCTATGTGCGAAAGATTCAGCCGTACTCTGCGGACAAGAATCTATGGATCCACTTCTTCCAGGAGAGTCTTTCAGGGACTCACCTCGAATGGTTCTATCAACTGGATGTGACCAAAGTTCGTAACTGGGAGGAGCTGGCTACTGCTTTCTACAAGCAGTATCAGTATAATGCCGACCTTGCCCCCACACGTACCCAACTCCAGGGTATGTCGTTGGGCGTAAGCGAAGGTTTTAAAGAGTACGCGCAGAAGTGGAGAGATTTGGCTGGCAGGGTGCAGCCACCTTTGACTGATCGAGAGTTAGTGGATATGTTCTTGGGGACCCTATCTGGGCCATTCTTTAACCATCTCATTGGGAATTCTTCCGCTGGTTTCACTGATTTGATCTTAACTGGAGAGAGAATTGAAGCTGGATTGAAGTCTGGGAAGATTGCAAAGGTTGCATCATCATCTGGGTCAGACAAGAAACCATTTAAGAAGGAGTCTAGTGCTGTGTATGGCTCCAGAAAATCCGAAAGACCTGATCACCGCCAATCTGTCAGCGCGGTAATGATCGCTAAACCTGCTGCCGCTCCCCGGCCAAATAATCCTCAAAGGGTTGATAGACCCCGGAGAGAGTTTACCCGGCTAAGCATGACCCTATCGCAGATTCTGCCACAGCTGCTTGCAACCAATTTGGTATCTGTCAAGGAGGCACCAAAGTTCCCTAACACTACCTCTCCTAAGTACAACCCGAATGCCCGTTGTGCTTACCATTCAGACAGCCCAGGGCATGCCACTGACGACTGTTGGGCACTAAGGAACAAGCTGCAGGACCTCATTGACGCTAAGGAGGTACAGTTCGAGGCATCTGACAAGCCTAATGTGGTAACAGCTCCCCTGCCTGCTCATGGAGTTAATGCTATTGTTGATGAAGAGGAAGTTGATGAAGCTGAGTTCGATAGCTGGATCTACCCAGCAACTGACGGAGGACTTAACAATTGGAGCGCCAAGGACAATCTCTCTGTTTCTTTTGACACTAAGTAATAAATTTCTTTGTTTTGTTATTTTGTAATAAACAATGATAAACTCTATGGCCCGGTGTCTTACCCGAGGCACCGCGGTTCTATTTGTGAGGGCATATGAACTGTCATTTTATACATCATGAATGAAAATCTTGGACTATTTTCGCATTGCAAATATTGTGTTCCTTTTTTCTATCTTTCCTTTTCCTTTACATAATTTTCAAAACAGCTGTATTTACACACACACTCACTCATACAGGTTCCAATCCACTCTGGATCTCACTGATAACAGCTCTGCTAATGCCAATTATGACTTCGAAAATCCGATCAACTTAGCCGAAGACGAAGGTGAAGATGATTGCGAAGTACCTGGCGAGCTTGCAAGACTGTTGCTTCAGGAAGAGAGGGCAATTCAACCCCATGAAGAGCCAGTGGAAACCATAAACCTGGGTACTGAGGCAGACAGAAAAGAGGTAAAGATTGGTGCTAACCTAGAGCTCAGCGTGAAGCAACGGTTAACCAAGATGCTGCATGACTATATGGAGATCTTTGCCTGGTCCTACGAAGACATGCCAGGGTTGGATACTGATATTGTCGTTCATCACTTGCCGACTAGAGAAGACTGCCCTCCAGTTAAACAAAAGGTTCGTCGGATGCGTCCAGAGATGTCAGAAAAGATCAAAGCCGAGGTCATGAAACAGTTTGATGCCGGGTTCCTTGCAGTGACTTCTTATCCTCAGTGGGTTGCTAATGTGGTGCCAGTACCTAAAAAGGACGGCAAGGTCAGAATGTGTGTCGATTACAGGGATCTGAACAGGGCCAGCCCCAAGGATGACTTCCCCTTACCTCACATTGATGTCCTTGTGGATAATACAGCTCAGCACAAGGTATTCTCTTTCATGGATGGCTTCTCAGGCTACAATCAGATAAAGATGGCACCTGAAGATATGGAAAAGACTACATTTGTTACTCAGTGGGGCACCTTCTGTTACAAGGTCATGCCGTTCGGGTTAAAGAATGCTGGGGCAACCTACCAGCGTGCCATGGTTGCCTTATTTCATGATATGATCCATCACGAGATCGAGGTGTATGTGGACGACATGATCGCTAGATCCCAAACTGAAGAAGAGCACTTAGATCATCTGCAGAAGTTATTTGACCGGTTGAAACTGTACAAGCTGAGATTGAACCCAAACAAGTGCACCTTCGGGGTAAGATCTGGGAAGTTGCTAGGCTTCGTGGTCAGTGATAAAGGTATTCAAGTGGACCCTGCTAAGGTCAAAGCCATTCAAGAGATGCCAGTTCCCAAGACAGAGAAGGAAGTCAGAGGCTTTTTAGGACGCCTGAACTACATTGCTCGATTCATCTCTCATCTAACTGCTACCTGTGAGCCAATCTTCAAGCTACTAAAGAAAGATCAGGTAGTACGTTGGAACGATGAATGTCAGGCTGCTTTCGACAAAATCAAAGAGTATCTCCAAGAACCACCTATCCTTATGCCACCGGTTGAAGGGAGACCTCTGATCCTATATCTGACAGTGCTGGACAACTCAATGGGGTGTGTGCTGGGGCAGCATGACGAGTCTGGCCGAAAAGAGCATGCCATTTATTACCTTAGCAAAAAGTTTACCGATTGTGAGACCCGATACTCACTGCTTGAGAAAACTTGCTGCGCTTTGGTATGGGCTGCTCGCCGGCTGAGACAGTATATGCTGACTCACACTACCTTGTTGATCTCAAAAATGGATCCGATAAAGTATATATTTGAAAAACCTGCTCTGTCTGGGAGAATTGCAAGATGGCAGATGATCTTGACGGAATACGACATTCAGTATACAACCCAGAAAGCCATCAAGGGGAGTGTATTGGCAGACCACTTAGCTCATCAAGCTGTAGATGACTACCAATCAATGAACTTCGAGTTTCCGGACGAAAGCATCATGATTGTAACTGATTGTGAAGTACCTGGACCGGATGAAGGACCTGAACCAGGATCCCGATGGTCTATGCACTTTGACGGAGCTTCCAATGCTTTGGGAAATGGTATCGGCGCCATCATCATATCTCCACAAGGTACTCATACTCCACTCACTGCCCGGCTATGTTTCAACTGTACCAACAACATGGCGGAGTATGAGGCGTGTATCATGGGTCTTCAAGCTGCTATCGACCTACGGATCAAGTTCCTCAGTGTCTTCGGAGATTCCGCTCTAGTGATCAATCAGATCAATGGAGAGTGGGATACGAAACATCCAAACTTGATTCCTTACAGAGAATGTGTGTTGACCATGATTCCCCACTTCACAGAGATAACCTTCGAGCACTTTCCAAGAGAAGAGAATCAGTTAGCGGACGCGTTAGCTACAATGTCTTCAATGTTCAAGGTTAAATGGGATAATGAAGCTCCCCGGATCATCATCTGGAAACTAGACGAACCGGCATACTGTTGTGATCTCGAAGCTGAATTGGTAACTGAGAAGCCTTGGTACCACGAAGTGAAGAGATATCTGGAAGCTCAGGAATACCCCGAAGGTGCCTCTGTCAATGATAAGAAATTCCTGAGGAGGTTTTCAGCCAAATTCTTCCTAAGCAACGGCATCTTGTACAAGAGAAACCATGATTCAACCTTACTACGTTGTGTGGACAAGATTGAAGCAGAAAGAATCATGGAAGACCTACATGAAGGGACCTTTGGTACGCATTCCAGTGGACATACTATGGCTAAAAAGATCCTACGGGCAGGATATTACTGGTCCACAATGGAAGCTGACTGCTACCAACACTCCAGGACATGCCACAAGTGCCAGATCTATGCAGATAAGGTGCATGTTCCTCCGGTTCCCCTGAATGTTCTGACTGCGCCTTGGCCGTTTGCAATGTGGGGCATAGACATGATCGGCGAGATAAGACCTACGGCATCCAATGGACATCGCTTCATCCTGGTGGCGATTGACTATTTTACAAAGTGGGTTGAAGCAGCATCCTATGCTACAGTAACCAAGACTGTTGTGGCACGGTTTATTCGGCACAATCTGATTTGTCGATACGGCGTCCCTGAACGGATTATTACAGACAACGGTACCAATCTGAACAATAAGATGATTGCTGAGCTCTGCGAACAGTTCAAAATACAGCACCACAATTCTTCTCCTTACAGACCGAAGATGAATGGGGCTGTAGAAGCAGCGAATAAGAACATCAAGAAGATCGTGCAGAAGATGACAGTAACGTACAAAGATTGGCACGAGATGTTACCATTCGCTCTGCATGGGTACCGTACCTCAGCAAGGACGTCAACCGGGGCAACTCCTTTCTCTCTGGTTTATGGTATGGAGGCAGTCTTGCCGATCGAAGTGCAAATTCCCTCTCTCCGGATAATGAAGGATGCAAATCTGAACGAAGATGATTGGATCCAGACACGACTTGATCAACTCAATCTCATTGACGAAAAGCGACTTGCTGCTATCTGTCATGGTCAGACGTATCAGAAACGGATGATCAGGGCATTTAACAAGAAAGTCAGACCACAGGAATACCAAGTCGGGGATCTGGTTATCAAAAGAATCATCCTTCCTCAGAGTGATCCAAGGGGCAAATGGACCCCTACATACGAAGGGCCATTTGTGGTTAAGCATGTGTTCTCAGGAGGAGCAATGATCTTAACCAACATGGATGGTGACGACCTTCCTCACCCTGCCAATGCAGACATAGTTAAAAAATACTACGCATGAAAAAAGACCCGCTAGGCTGACATGCCTAGGCAAAAATTAGGGCTTCCCGTCGAACCAAAAGGGTTCGGGCAAAATGTAGGGATGAAAATGAAAAAAATCTGTACACCCGGCAAGTCGAAAACCTGAAAGGGCGGCTTGGGCAAAAATGGGTATCCCGATGGACTGAAAACCCGAAAGGGCGGTCCAGGCAAAAATTAGGGATAAAGCGTAAAACTATGTCTCATTGATCACTGTGCATCCAGAATCCGGTATCTGCATCAAGTTCAAAACGGCATCGATCAGTCAGCTTCACCTTCAACCAAGGTCATCAAGTGATGAGACGCTCGGAGTTATAAGGGCAATAGCAGAGTTGAAACCCAATGGATCATTCATCTTTCACACAGCTGTTTTATTTTCATTTGTACAAAACTTGTATAAACTCTTTTGATCGGCGACGTACCTCTTACTAGGACGTCAGCCTCTTGTACACAAAACGCCTATTCAGGCCATTCAAAATCAATAAAAATATCTTTCCAGTTAAATGTGCCAAGTGTTTTTCTTTTTCTGTTTTGTTTTGCGAAGAACGTCCAAGGTTCAATTTGTGATGTATGCATTGACAATAATTTGCTAACTCATAAATATTTGCATACGAAACAAAGGAATTCATTGCAGGTGACACTGGAAACAGGGGCAATAAAGAGTTGTCCGAGCAGCTAATTGTTCTATCCTCCAAGGTACCAAGGTGGGTTCAGCTAAAGAACACGGCCAAGTGTATCTTAATTCCCCAGAGAGTGGTTCAACAAATCAATACACTCTTCTCCAAACAAAATCATCAAATATCAAGGAAATTGAGTATCCCCCTGTAGATCTCAATACCTCCCCAGCAGCATGTATTCTTAACAAGCATCCCCGGCAGTCTTGGTCTAAAGATTGTTCCCCGGCGGTATCTCACTATCCAAAGGAATCACTTCCCTGCAATTCAAACCTCCCCCAGAAGAGTCTAACCCAGTTTCCCCAGGAAAGTTGGAATTCATATCCCCAAACAATAAAGCTTATCCCCAGTAGATTCTGGAAGCTTACCCCTCGCAGAGCACGAACGCGTCGTCCCGGCTTGATTTAAAGAGTTATTTCCATAACAGGATATAACTGGGTTATCCTCAGCCAAAAGCCACGGAAAGAGCGTCCTCGGCAAAGTATCTTTCTACCCCCAGCGAAGTCTATCAAACACTTCCAGCACAATAAGGATATCCCCAGCATAACTCATCAACGGTATACCCAGCGGAGTTATCTTCATCAACTCAGCAAAACATCGCTATCCCCACAGAGTAGTACTTCCCAGCATGATCGCTAGAGTATCTTTTCTCCCGCAGAAATTAGTTCATTTGCCAAGTTTATTCCTCAACGGAGTTATCTTCTCCTATCAGTATTCTTGCAACGAATCATCCACAGCGGAAGCAAAATCTCTTCCTCAACATCAGCCCAGGATATGACTTCCCGGCACCCGTCAAGGATTTACTTTCCTGGACAAAAACATTCATAAAACATCACATACATCATTATAGCATGCATAACGCACTGCATCATATCATACGAATCTCATTTATGTTGAGAACATCATTGCTTGATCCATATCATGCATTGCATATAACTGACCTTTACCTTTCAGGAAAGATGCAGTTGAAATTCTCAAACATATTTCAAGGACTTCTCCAGTCCAGTTAAATCGACTCCAAACAGATTTTTCTGATAAAGACTCAGTAGAAGTTCTCTTATGGTCCCCTCTCCAACGGCGTGTGAGGTGGTAATTCCTTTTTTAAGATGTTTCTCCTCTCCGGCATGAGCGTGAGGTGATATTCTCTTATGGTCCCCTCTCCGACGGTGAGCGTGAGGTGGTAATTCCTTTTTCAAGATGTTTTCCTCTCCGACGATGAGCGTGAGGTGATAGTCTTTTATGGTCCCCTCCCCAACGGCGTGTGAGGTGGTAATTCCTTTTTCAAGATGTTTTCCTCTCCGACGATGAGCGTGAGGTGATAGTCTTTTATGGTCCCCTCTCCAACGGCGTGTGAGGTGGTAATTCCTTTTTCAAGATGTTTTCCTCTCCGACGATGAGCGTGAGGTGATAGTCTTTTATGGTCCCCTCTCCAACGGCGAGTGAGGTGGTAATTCCTTCTTCAGATGTTTCCCTCTCCGGCATGAGCGTGAGGTGATATTCTCTTATGGTCCCCTCTCCAACGGCGAGTGAGGTGGTAATTCCTTCTTCAGATGTTCCCCTCTCCGGCATGAGCGTGAGGTGATATTCTCTTATGGTCCCCTCTCCAACGGCGAGTGAGGTGGTAATTCCCTTTCAAGATGTTTCCCTCTCCAACGGCGAGTGAGGTGATATTTCCTTTCAGATTATAATTTCCTATAGTTCCCTCTCCAACGGTGAGTGAGGTAACTCCCTTTGAGATTGTAATATCCTTTGGTTCCCTTCCTGACACTATGAAGATGGTAATCCTCGCCAAGATTTTCTCAATGAGCGTTGTTGAGATCATTCAGGATTCTCTTACCCTTCATGCTAAGGCAGTAACCATCCCTGGTTCATTCATCAGCGTTTGAAGCTCCAGACTCAGCTCCTGCAACCAGTCAGGACACATCTATACCAAGCATCTAAAATCAGCTCCTGCGACGTGTCAGGTACTCATTTTTCTGTTTTGCAGGTATGCAGGTTCTTGCTAAGGAATCTCCTATGCAATCAACGTCCAGATGGCATCTATAAGCCCATCATCCTATCCAGCAAACTCCAAATGGCATCTATAAGCCCATTCCCCCATCATCACAACGCCACCAAGTGAGCGCAAATTTCTGGGCACTTTAGTGTTCAATCATCTTCTACCCTCGGATTACGAAAGGCGCGTCAGCCAATCTGCATCCTCAGGTCTAAGAAGATTGAACAGGGGCAACTGTTGTACCCCAAAATTTGCCCTCCCATATTCATCAAGAATTGTCAAAGTCAAGGTCACAAAAGTCCCCAAGGGTTGTGCAGCTCAACTGTCTCCTAGACAGTCAAAACTAGGGTTTGAGTTCTGGTCAAGCAAAGGAGCTTTTCAAAGGCCCAATCAAGTCTCACATGCTTAAAAAGATGGTCAAGCATCCTCATGTCAAGTTTCAAGGCATTCAGCTCAAAATTGCACAGTCAAAACCCTAGATTGCACTACAGTCAACTGTAGGGGCAAAATGGTCATTTGACAGTCAAAAGTTCAAATTTTTGGTCAACATATCATTTTGAAGCCACAAACATCATTTGATCAATGCTTGATCATGATTCTCAAAATTTGGCTCAGAAATCATCAAAGATGCAAAAGTTGCTATATTTGGACAGCTGAAAAAGTCAACTGAAATTGACCAGGGCATAACTTTCACATGGATTATCAGAAAAATTCCATCCAAAGCTCATTTTGAGGAGAAAGACATTTCCTACAATTCATCTTCATGTTCCAAGTCCAAGAAATGCTCTCACAAAAAGTTATCAATTTCAACATTATAGGTCATTTTCAAAAGTCAACAAAAAGTGACTTCAAGTCAAAGGCCATAACTTGAGAGTGGTAAATCAAAATGACATGGGACCAAAGGCATTGGTTAAAGGACTCAAAGACCTTTCCAAAATGTCCAAGAACATGTGAAAAGCTTAAAAATTGACCAAGTTATGCCTTGTGGAAGTTGGGAAATTTTTGGAAATTTTTGAAAGTCAACATTGATGCAAAAGGCCTAAAAATGCAAATGGGCCCAATTATCTTCCAAATTTCTTCATGCCAAGCCTATGCACGACCACTAGGCCCAAGGGGAAGTATTCTCATATTTTTTAATTATTTATTTGAATTAATATTAATTTATATTCATTTAAATGATTTTAATTCATGAAAAATATAATCTTAGCCTAAAACAAATCTTTTTATACATGTTTGGATCCAATATTTCGTGCATATCCCATTTAGGAAAGTTTTGGATTGATTTAGACCTAATTGACACAAAGAACATGAAAAAAGATATGAAGAAGATTTGCCAAAATCAAATATATGAAATCATCAATGCATAAGATTTTATACAATTTTCTTGACCTAACATGCTCCATATATGATCAGAACATAACCCTAATCATCCAGGACTGAAAAAGCTGCGCATAACACACTTTTGGCACATTGAAATTTTTCCATAAAACACCAAGTCTGAAATCAAGGTTCCAGGCGGATTCAAGGCAAAAAGTCCATCCCAATAGCTTCCTGAGGCATCATAGAACCCATCCCAATCAAGAATAACCATCAACACGCGTGGAATCGGTATACAGAAGTCCATCTTCTTTCATGAAAAAGCATAATCGTATTTTTAATTCCAGGCATTATCATGACATTCTAACCATGGATTATTGTTCTTTGTAATGTTTCTATGCTAACCAATACATTTAATTGGATTTTTGTGCCGTGTATATGAAGCTACCATTAACGAGCATTAGGTTTTTTTAGTTTTGGAATTAGGGGTTTTCAGGTACAGCAAAATTAGACGTTCTCACCACCATGGTTGAACTCAGTGCTTCAAGACGAAGAAGAAAAGCTTATCGCGCCTAATTTATGAATGGTATAGGCCCATTCGCTATTTTCTGATAGCTGGTCTAAGGGAACGCGCGCAAAACTGTTGCCTAAAGCTTTGTGTTACAGGGGCGACGAAGGGGACGATGCGTTGTCAAAGTGTGATAGGCGAATTCAAAAATTCGCGCGCGTTGCCCATTAATGTTTTGTTTCGTTTTATAATGTTTGTTAATTATTATATAGTAAATGAAACACAAGTGCTTCAGTGGCAGGCATACTCATTGGCAAGGCACAAGACCTGGGTTCGAATCCCAGGTCTTTCACATTCTCAATATTATTTTTTCATAATTAATCATGTGCAGCGTTAACGTCCCAGTGTACCATATGCTCACGCTATCAAGCCTACACGCGTCCTGGAGATCTAATCAATGGTTCAGATTGAAAGCGTACCATGGACGCAAGTCAACGCGCCACGCACGATCCAGAAAGTCAATAAATTTCTGGCTTAGTGGGCCAAAATTCCAGGGCCTGAACCTCCACTTTGGGGACTTCCACCCCCCCTGGTTTGCTTTTCTATATATTCTTTTGTTTATTTATTTCCAATAATTATTTTCTTTTCTTTATTATCTTAATGTAATTCATCAATTATTTTCTCCACAAAATATAAAAACATCCTAAAATTCAAAAAAGAAAATAAAAAATGTAATTTATTTTATTATGATTATTTTTCATAAATAAATTAGCATGTAAATAAATTAGTATACTTAGGTTTTAATTCTAATTCCCTTTTTTTTAATAAAAATACAAAAATGTAGAATTTAGGTTTTAATTGTTAATTCTTTTTATTTCCTTTTTTTTTTTCCACAATATTAATTATTATTATTTATTTATTTTCCCATTTTAATTGTACATAAATGAATTAGGTTTAATTTAGGTCATATTTTAATTTTTTTCATAATAAATAAAAAATGTTAGAATTTAGGGTTCGCCACTCAATTTAATCTTAATTAATTTTTTTTTTCATTAAATCTAAAAAAAACACAAAAATATTATTCTCATTTAATTTTAATTTTCAAATCCTTATTAATTTTAATTATTCGCAAAAAGGGTCCAACGCCCGTCATTAATCATTTAATTGCGCATTTATTTTATTATCGCTTATTATAATTTTGTAATTGTCCCTAAGCCATGTAATTTACCTTTCGCACTTTATTCCTTCGCATTATTTATTTTTCCGCTAAATCGGGTCCGGTTTAATTTTGGCGATGTGGACCCGCGCCTTTGTAATAGCCTTAGATTTACTTTCCCGCAAATATTTTTTAACTGTTAACAAAAATGCATGCAAGAATAAATGACAAAAAAATAAAAACAAACGCATAGATCACTAATAACATGACAAGATAAAATATTTGAATCTGACACACGAATCACACACCACCCCTAGGGTACGCCTCACTGTTGCCTTGCCTCGAAAGGTGATCGTCGAGTAGAGGATGTCTTAGTAAGTCCTCATGATCCGGGAACCTGGCATGAGGGTAGCTTCTAAGGTGTCTTCCTATTGCTCTGGTGATCACCATGTCCCGAACCTCGAATTGACCCGAACACCTCCAACGGTGGTGCTACCTACCTCTCAATGGTGGGATGGCACTACTTTTAAGGACATTTACACAGACGAATTCCTTAGGGTAGGTAGGTTCTCAAGGATACTTGCTCTAATTTCAAACAAAAATTCAAAAATACTTTTCACACCAACACATTTTCTAAAAGCTTTCAAAAACAATTTTTCAAACACTCTGACACAAGAGTCGATCTGAAACTTTCAAAGAAACTTTTTAAAACCCACATTGAAAAGCAAACAAACCACTTTTGAAAACACAATGAGCAAGTATCTAAGAGCCCATGGATAACCATGGATAGAAAGGGTGCTAACACCTTCCCTTTCTATAACCTACCTCCCGAACCGAGAGCAATCTCTTTAAGGAATTTTTCTGTGCTTTTGTCCTTTCCATTTGGAGAAAATAAAAGACGGTGGCGACTCTTGCTTCCGCGACATTTCGCGAACCAGCATTAAACAGTCAGTTCCAGATCCACCGATCACATGATGTTTTATGAATGTATGTTTTCGTCTAGGAAAATAAATCCTTGACGGGTCCCGGAAAGTCACTCCTGGGCTGTTGTTGGAGAATAGATTTTGCTTCTGCTAGGGATGATAACTGCAAGAATACCGGTAGGAGAAGATGACTTCGTTGCGGAATAAACTTGGCAAATGGAAGATTCTGCGGGGAGAAAAGATACTCTAGCGACCATGCTGGGAAGCAATACTCTATGGGAAGAGGGATGCCTTGCCGAATGTTGATAATAATTTGCTGGGGATACCCTTGTTGTTGGGAGTGTTGATGGACTTCGCTGGGGTAAGAAGACTTCGTCGAGGACGCTCTTTCCATGGCTTTTGGCTGAGGATAACCCAGTTATATCCTGTTAAGGAAATAACTCTTGAAATAAAGCCGGGCGACGCGTTCGTGCTCTGAGAGGGAATAAGCTTCCAGAATCTACTGGGGATAAGCTTACTGCTTGGGGATATGAATTCCAACCTTCCTGGGGAACTGGATTGGACTCTCTTGGGGAAGTTTCGAACTACGGGAAAATTATTCCTTTGAATGTTGATATACCGCCGGGGAACAATCTTCAGACCGAGACTGTCGGGGATGCTTGTTAAGAATATACGTGCTGCTGGGGAATTATTGAGATCTACGGGAGGATACTCAATTTCCTTGAGATTTGATAACTCTGCTTGGAGAAGAGTGTACTGGATGCTGACTCTCTCTGGGGGATTAAGATGTACTTGGCCATGTTCTTTAGCTGAACCTACCTTGGTACCTTGGAGGATAGAACAATTAGACTGCTCAGACAACTCTTTATTGCCCCTGTTTCCGAGGTGGGAGAGGAAGACCTGTGAAGTACTGATAGTTATTGATGGGCAGACCTTCTTCTGGTAGGCAGGTGACAAGATGACAAGACATAGTCATACGCTTTGATCCCTAAATTTTTCCTAGACCGCCCTTTCGGGTTTTCAGCCCATCGGGATACCCATTTTTGCCCAAGCCGCCTTTTCAGGTTTTCGACTTGCCGGGTGTACATTTTTCCATTTCATCCCTTCATTTTGCCCGAACCCTTTTGGTTCACCGGGAAGCCCTTATTTTTGCCTAGGTATGTCAACCTAGCGGGTCTTTGATTTTGCGTAGTATTCTTTTCGACTATGTCCGTTCTCTTAGAATGTAGGGAGTTGCCCCTGGCTGTTTGTGTTGCCATATTACCAGAAGATGTCTGATCGTGGAAAATTTGTTGCTGGAATGCTCCAAGTGACTCAGGCGGAGATTTGCCCCAGGCTATTTGGCCTTTGAGAGATTCTCCGAATCTTGACTGAATTGCCCCAGATGATGGACAATAATCATGCCATGCCCCTTGATTGGAAGTGCTTCTGTTCACCAGGTATTCATCGTGCGAATTTCCCTGCTGTTCAAACAAAAAGTCATATGCAAACAAAGTTATGTTAAAAATGCAAAGCTTATGTCTGTCTTGAAGATTTTGAAAATGCATTATTTTTCATAAAACAAGTGAATGTTTGTAAAACGTGATGTCAACTCTGTATTTACCATAAGCCTTAAGGAGTCAGGATACCTTTCGTAACAGTATGCTTTCGAACTAGCCCATGCTTCAGCTAGGACTTTTTAAGGGTTATAACGTGGCTTGGTTCACGGTTTAAGAAATAAAGGATAAAGGCTCAAATTTTATTTGTACCCACCCGCTCTTCGTGATGTTCTTCAAACCTAAACTCCGTTGATCATACGTTAGACCTTGTTGAGTCTTTGCTTTGATGTTCCAGTGATGGTTCGGATGTTGATAACTTATTTTGAATAGGCAGTCATTCCTTGTTGTTGAGGGTTTATAAGACCTCTTTCTTTTTATTTTATTATCCCTAAATTTTTCCTGAACTATTTCTTTCGTGATTACAGTCAGCGGGATGCCCCAGTTTTGTAAGTCTCCTTCATAGGTTTTGACTTATTGGGTTTTCATTTTTGAGATATAATGACTGCCTTTCTTTATTGATTATTCGGAACCATCACTGTCTTTCTTTGTTTTGTAAGGACCTCCTTGGTGCCATTCGTTATGCACTTGGATCAACTGAGAGACTACCCTGCCCCAGGTTATGATTAAGGGTTTTAAATTTCGAAAAGAAAAACTCCTACTTCTTTGGCTCAGAGGGGTTGACGAGGGATTATCATCCTTATAACTCCAGTGTTTAGGGATTGACACAATGCCTGTACCTCATCAGCGGGGTCTGTTCAAAAGCATACTGTAAGTGTCGTGGTATCGTTTTCGTCATCCTCCCTCAAGAGGCTTTAGAATTTTTAGATCAAGAGCTGACATCAGAAAAAAAATATGAAAATAATTTGCATATAGTGAATACGATATATTGCTTCAAGACAGACGTATGCGATGCATTAATGAAATAACAACGTTTAACATGAGTAAATGTTTGAACAAAAGAAAATTACAACTTGAACATTCGAATGAACAAAAGTTTTTTTAGTCTCAGGGCTTGTTACTTCAGATGGTGAGCCTTGGAGGGATGGTAGAAAAATTCAGCCTGACCATCTTGTGTGAACTCCAATGCTCCTTCATCAATCAGGTCCTGGATCTTGTTCTTTAGAGCCCAACACTCATTTGTATCGTGTCCTGGACTGGCAGAGTGGTAGGCACACCTTTTATTGGGATCATAGACAGGAGATGCTGTGTTGGGGTTCCGGGGATGAGCCCTTAATGTGATCAGATTCAATCTCAACAGGCGTTGTAAAGCTTGAAACAGCGACATGTTGAGCTGGGTGAATTGCCTTTTGGGCTTGTCTGCCTGAAACTGGTGAGATTGATGTTGAATTTGTGACACTGGAACCATCTGAAGAGCTCTCCCCTTACCTCCTTGTCTCAAAGGTGGCTGAACGATGATTGGCTCTTTATCCTTAGACGTTTGCCCCAGTTGGTTACCGCGAAGCAGTTGGTTGACGAGAACCCCGAGCTCATCTTGTCTTTGAGCTAGCCCTTGAATGGCAGTCCCCTGCCCCAGCACTTAGGCTTTCATTGCATCCATTTCAGCTTGCAGATGTTTCATCCGTTCGTCCTCAGCACTGTTCCTGACCAAAGTCTCCATGAGAAGTGTTCTCAGCTCCTCCTGCCCCTTGGATAGATTCAGGAGGATTTCCCCGAACCGAGTCTCTTGAGCAAGAAGGTCCTGGTTATCTGGTTGGGAAGCCATTGTTGAAATAAACAGCGAGAGAGGTAAGTGACCTGCAACAAGGGTACCTGTAATGCAATGATATGTATGATATGCATGCAATGTTTTCAAGGATCTCGCGGGGTAAACAAGAAGATTGTTAGCATTGGAATTTGTAGCTTGATTGAAGGAAACCCATGTTGTTGAGAATTCTTCTTCAAGGGTCAAAGGCTCACCATATCCAGTGGGTCATAGCCCCTGACAACCTTGGCTAGAGGAAAATAAATCCTCTTTGCCCCTTGCTAGATGTTGATTTATCATGACCTGCATCATAAGCCATTGAGATCCTTGAAATGGGGGGGGATGTATGCAATGGTATGATGTCATGATGCATGGGGTAACATGGGTAAACCTTGTTATAAGTCCCTATTAAGGACTATAAACAAAACCTGCAAGCAAACTCAGTAAACCCTGCTATGAGTCCTAATTAAGGACTAAAACAAAACCTGCAAGGAATTCAATAAACCCTGTTATAAGTCCTAATTAAGGACTATAAACAAAACCTGCAAGAAATTCAATAAACCCTGTTATAAGTCCTAATTAAGGACTATAAACAAAACCTGCAGGAATTCAATAAACCCTGTTATAAGTCCTAATTAAGGACTATAAACAAAACCTGCAGGAAACTCAAGTGTCAGACAACAAGCATGCAAATAGTCAAGTACGAAGGCACACAAGTCACACAAAAGAGCCCTTAGAGTTTAGGCCAGCAGGAGGTCTAGGTATTACCCTCTTTCAGTTTGTTGGTTCATACCTGTCTTATCAAAGTAACCGAGTTCTTAGAGGATCCCAATATCATTGACTACCCTCAATCGGTCATAACTCCAGCATCGCAATCTTTTCTTGCGGCCAGAACCATCACGAGAGTTTAGCCTCAATGGGCGTAGCATACTGCTACTGTTCTAATGGCCAAGTTGGGTCATTTAAGGTTCTAAGGTATGTTGGTGCTTAATGACTCCTTGGAAGACCCATATTCTCCCCGTTTCAACACGAGGGATATCGGTACAGACCAAGGTGCCACACCAACGTAGCCACTACTTCACCCATGTCGGTATACGCCGGACAGGTCCCTCACAGCTTATGCTACCTAAACAGGGTATCCCCAGATCCGGGTTAGGATCTATGTAACTCCCATGCAACCCACAAATTTAAAGCAGACAAGTCAATACAATTGAAAACACAGTTATGAACTAACCCTAAGGTACACCTCACTTTAAGTTTAAGTCCCCAGCAGAGTCGCCAGTTCTGTGATCGGTGGATCTGGAACTGACTGTTTAACGCTGGTTCGCGAAATGTCGCGGAAGCAAGAGTCGCCACCGTCTTTTATTTTCTCTAAATGGAAAGGACAAAAGCACAGAAAAATTCCTTAAAGAGATTGCTCTCGGTTCGGGAGGTAGATTATAGAAAGGGAAGGTGTTAGCACCCTTTCTATCCATGGTTATCCATGGGCTCTTAGATACTTGCTCACTTGTGTTTTCAAAATGGTTTGTTTGCTTTTCAACTGTGGGTTTAAAAAGTTTCTTTGAAAATTCCAGTTCGACTCTTGTATCAGTCCTCAAGAGTGTTTGAAAAATTGCTTTCGAAAGCTTTTTGAAAATGTGTTGGTGTGAAAAGTATTTTGTTTTGTTTTGAAATTTAGAGCAAGTATCTACGAGAACCTACCTACCCTAAGGAATTCGTCTGTGTAAATGTCCTTTAAAGTAGTGCCATCCCACCATTGAGAGGTAGGTAGCACCACTATTGAAGTTGTTCGGGTCAATTCGAGGTTCGGGACATGGTGATCACCAGAGCAATGGGAAGACACCTTAGAAGCTACCCTCATGCCAGGTTCCCGGATCATGAGGACTTACTAAGACATCCTCTACTCGACGATCACCTTTTGAGGAAAGGCAACAGTGAGGCGTACCCTAGGGGTGGTGTGTGATTTGTGTGTCATGTTCATTTATTTTTGTCTTGTCAGGTTATGGGTGATCTATGCGTTTGTTTTTATTTAGACATTCATTCTTGCATGCAATTATTAACAGTTAAAAAAGTTGCGGAAATTAAAGTTCCTAAACTATTACAAAGGCGCGGGTCCACATCGCCAAAATTAACCAGGACCCGATTTGACAGAAAAATAAAGAAATTAAAAGCAAATAAAGAATTGAAAAGTGCGAGAAGTAATTACAAGGCTTCGGGAGAGGTACATAATTATTCAAGCAAAATAAAATAAATATGCGAATTAGAATAAAAATTAAGAACATGGGCGTTGGACCCTTCTTGCAAAAATTAAAATTAATGAGGAATTAAAATTATAATTAAAAGAAAGCAAGAATTTGTTTTTTTTTGGTGTTTTTTAGTGTTTTAAGATTTAATAGAAAAAGGAATTAAGTAAAATTAAAATAAAATGCTAGACCTAATTCTAATTATTTTTAAGTTATTAAGAAAAATATTGAAGTTTTTAACCTAAATGAAATCCTAATTAATTTACAAGTTTATTCATGAAAATAAATATTTAGTTATTTAATTATTTATGAAAGAAAAAATAAAAAAAATAAAAAGGATGAAAAATTATTAATTAACCTATTTCTACATTTTTTTTTAGATTTTTTTGTTAAAAGTATTAAAATTAACCTAATTAAAAAAACTAAATTTAATTACATGCAAATTTATTCATGAAAATATTAAAACAAAAATATTTATCGTGTTTTTCCTTTTTTCTGATTTTTTTGTGATATTTTATATTTTGTAAAAATAATTAATTAATTCAAAACAATAAAGAAAATAAAATAATAATTGAAAATAAAAGATAAGGAAAATATAGAGAATTGCAAACCAGGGGGGGTGGTAGTCCCCAAATAGGAGGTTTAATCCAAGAATTCTGGCCCAAAAACCTGGGTCCGTTTGACTTTTTGAGTAGCATGCTGAAGCGTGGACCAGGGTGCAACGTGTTCTTTAGATCTATGCCCTTGATTTGATCTCCCAGGACGCGTGGATGGCTTGGTGGAGAAGGTGTATGGTGCGTCTGCAGCCTTGAAGCGCATGGGAATTGTTATTGAAAAATAATATGGAAACATGTAAGACCTGGGGCTCGAACCCAGGTCATGTACCTTTCCAACCAACACGTTTGCCACTGAAGCGCTTTGTTTATTTGTATATTAATATAACCAATAAATATTATAAAAGAAAATGGTCAATGGCTTTGGAAACGCGCGCGAGATTTAAACAATCCAATCAGCGTGAGCCACGAAATCGTCTTCTTCGCTATTCCTGAAACACAAAATATTGAGCAACGGTTTTATACGCGTTTTGTTAGGTGGCCTTTGGGAAAATAGCGATTAGCACTAGGGCAATCATAAATTAGGCGCGAGGGTATATTTGAGATCGTCCAGAAGCGCTGAGTTGAATGGTGGTGGTCTTGAGGGCTAATTTTTCTTGGTTTCAAAAGCCCTAATTCCAAGCTTCCTGAACCCTAAATATCATCAATGGCGAAATCGTATATAGCACATAAAAATACAATTAATTATATTGGTTAGCTTCAGAATTTCATCAGGAATATGAATCAATAAATAAAATGTTATGAAGATGCATAAATTTCAAAACACGATGATGAATTTTTCACTAGGTATCTTGAATGCTGTATACCAATTCCTTGCGTTTGGATGGCTGTTCTTGATTGGAATATGTTCAGTGATCTCCAAGGAAGCTAATGGAACAAGAATTAGGTCTTGAATCGTCCTGGAAGGATGTTTTCAGAATTGACTTTTTTTGACAATTTTTTCAAGTTTGTGAATGGTCTTTGGAGCAGCTGTGCGTGTGTTCTGATTAGGATTGTGATCCTAGCATATGTAGTAGTGAATTAGGTCAAGAAAAATCAATCAAATCCATTGCATTCATTGATTTTGGAAATTTGATTTTCTAAGATTTTTTCATATCTTTTTCCATGTGTTTTTGGTTCAAAATCAAGCCAATCAATCCAAATCTTTCCTTATCTGCATATACACGAAATCTTGAGGCTAAAACATGTATAAAAAGAATGATTAGGTTAAGTTAAATATTTTTCACATATTTAATTGATTTAAGTGAATTATTATAAATAAAAATTCAAATAAATAAATAAAAAATGAGAAAATACTTCCCTTTGGGCCAAGTGGTCGTGCACATGCCATGGATGATGATTTGTGGAAGAAAAATGGGCCCATTAGCAATTTTAGGTCATTTGAATCA
This sequence comes from Vicia faba, assembly GCA_948472305.1. Classification (NCBI taxonomy): domain Eukaryota; kingdom Viridiplantae; phylum Streptophyta; class Magnoliopsida; order Fabales; family Fabaceae; genus Vicia; species Vicia faba. Next base: position 89,839,916 of record OX451738.1, read on the forward strand.
ATGTTGACTTTTCAAAATATCCAAAAATTTCCCAACTTCCACAAGGCGTATCTTGCTCAATTTTTAAGCTTTTCTCATGTTCTTGGACATTTTGGAAAGTTCTTTGAGTCCTCTAACCAATGTCTTTGGTCCCATGTCATTTTGATTTACCAATCTCAAGTTATGGCCTTTGACTTAAAGTCCCTTTTTGTTGACTTTTGAAAATGACCTATAATGTTGAAATTGATAACTTTTTGTGAGAGCATTTCTTGGACTTGAAGTATGAAGATGAGTTGTAGGAAATGTCTTTCTCTTCAAAATGAGCTTTGGATGGAATTTTTCTGATAATCCATGTGAAAGTTATGCCCTGGTCAATTTCAGTTGACTTTTTCAGCTGTCCAAATAAGGAAACTTTTGCATCTTGATGATTTCTGAGCCAAATTTTGAGAATCATGATCAAGCATTGATCAAATGATGTTTGTGGCTTCAAAATGATATGTTGACCAAAAATTTGAACTTTTGACTGTCAAATGACCATTTTGCCCCTACAGTTGACTGTAGTGCAATTAGGGTTTTTGACTGTGCAATTTTGTGCTGAAAGCCTTGAAACTTGGTATGAGGATGCTTGACCATGTTTGTAGGCATATGAGACTTGATTGGACCTTTAGAAACTTCATTTTCTTGATCAGGATACAAACCCTAGTTTTGACTGTATAGGAGATCTTTGCACTGTGCAACCCTTGGGGAATTTTGAAGCTTGACTTGGCAAATCTTGAAGAATATGGGAGGGCAAATTTTGGGGTACAACACATATCATGCAGCATAACATTGTGTTTTAGCTAACATTTCACCCTTTTCAGGATAAGATTAAAAGGCTATCGTTAACAATTATTCAGATACAGTATGGATACACCCCAGACACGGCGGTCATTCTATTACTCATTCAGAACTTCAAGTCAAATACAGTACAGATACACCCCAAACACGGTGGTCATTCTACTACTCATTCAGACTACAGCAATCAGATACAGACTAGATATGCTCCAGACACGGCAGTCATTCTATCTCTCATTCAGATTCATTTATCAACCTCAAGGTTCAATGCATTCCAAACACGGATACCATTCTGACCCTTACAACAGCAGTTTGATTCTCCCCAGTGCATTCGCCACAGAAGTCATTCTGTCATTTATTCAGATCCCGGTTACAGTTTCAGATACACTCCAGACACGGAAGTCATTCTGCTACTCATACGGATCTCAATCCCAGTTACAGTTTCAGATACACTCCAGACACGGAAGTCATTCTACTACTCATGCAAATCTCAACTTCAGATACAGTCTAAATACGCTCCAGACACGGTTGCCATTCTGTCACTCATTCAGAATTTATCCCCAGCACGCAGTTGCTTCATACACAGATATTTCTCTGTTGCCGAGATACAATACAGATACACTCCAGACACGGCAGTCATTCTGATATTCATTCTACATTCAAACACAGTCACGGCTCAGATACGCCCCAGACACATAGGCCATTCTTTTTCTCATACAAACTCAGTCTCTAGATACAACTCAAATGCATTCCAGACACGGATACCATTTTGATCCTCATTCTTCTGACTTACAACGTTGCAATTCAACAAAGACTCTTGGATGGAATCTTTAAGCCCATCTCCAGCAAGATTCTATCATCTCCAAATGGCATCTTTAAGCCTATTCCCGCATCTATGTCTTGACGAGTGCAAATTTACGGGCACTCTAGTGTCTAATCTCCTTTTACCCTCGAGTCGCGAAAGGCAAACCTACCAATCTAACTCTCCAGGTTCAAGAAGATTGAACAGGGGAAACTGTTGTACCCCAAAATTTTCCCTCTCATTTCATCAACATTTTCTCATCACAAGACTCTTGGAACTCAAGATCAAGTTAGGGTTTGCTCTGCTCAAGACTCCTCCTTGCACTGTTGACCCAAATTAGGGTTTGAGTTTGCACAGAGATGTTTTGACCTAAAATGCCCAAAGTGACTTTCATGCTTCATGTTGGACTCACAAGTTTATCCATACCATGTTTCAAACCTTGATTCCAGTCTTTGCCCAGTCAATTGGACAGTTGACCTAGAAATCAGCTGTATTGGGGAAAAAGTCAACTGTGGCCAATTGACAGTCAAACTTCATGATTTTTGACCCACATCAGCATATTGAGCTCACATGAACCATTTGGTCAAGTTGGGATCACAATTCCACAAGAAATTTGATCAGATCACCAAAAGGGCAAAATGGTCATTTTAAGGTTTTGACTGCACAGAGGCAATTTTTGACTGTTTGACCTAACCAATGGCAAACCAAGCTCCATATATGGACTCAAGGACTCAATGGCATTGTCTTGGCCCACTCAACAAGTTCAAAAGATCTCAAGTGCATAGGATTGACAGATGAATTTTTCAGTCAACTGATCAAAATTTGACTATATACTAAAAAGTCAAACTTTGACTTTTTGGTCAAAATCAAGTGCCAAGATTCATTTTTCATCAAGACATGTCAAATTATGAAACTTGTTCATCAAGAAACCCAAAATTGCAAATTAGGGTTTAAAATGAGAAAATTTCATAACTTAGAATTTTTCTAAGTTATGAAACTTCCTTATTTTTTCCTAACTTTGTCCTATTTTTTCACCAAGATGAAAATGGATTCAAACAAAACTTGAAACATGAAAGTTGTAGTCCATTGCAAAATCTACAAATTTGATTCACAAAGTTTCCAAAAAGGAAGCTTGTATCTCAAGTTATGATTTTTGGAATAAGGGTGCAAAACATTTTTAACTTAGAGAAATTTTGCCCTATTCTAGGCAGGATTTTTGTCCAACTTCTTGGCCATTTTTCACATGGTTCCACTTGGAGTTTCAATCTGCATTACAAAGATGGATTGTATTACACATTCCAAGCTTTCCAAATTGTCCAAGAACTCATCAAACACCCTTGTGGTTAGAGAGAATCGAATTTGCAAAGTTGGCCAAAACTCACTTTTGTTCATAACCAAATACATGTTCATACAAGTTTCATTTTTAAACCAGCATGCTTGGTACTTGCTTGCAGGCCTCTAAACCAAGTTTGCACTCCTTAATTTAATGCCTAACCATTGTGTTAAGACATTATTTCATTCATTTGGACAATACATGCTAAATTAATCCTTAATTAGAAAAAGCAAACTTGCCATTTTGGAAAAGTGATGCTTTATGTCAAGTTCTAAATCTTTGAAGTACAAGCCAGATCTTTGAGGCAAAGTTTGGTAGACAAATTCCAGTTACCAAGAGCCAAAGTTTCATCATACTTTAGGGCATTGTACAGGCCTATATGACAACTTACACTTTCTTGCTTACATTTGAAGAAACCTTGCAAAAACACACAACTCTCACTTCCTGCAAGCATAAGCCTAAGCAAACTTTGTTCTCATCTTCCATACATCCCAACTAGCCTAAAGCGCGATCCATTGATCCCTCATACCTCTCAATACTCAGAAACACCATTTTGCTGCAAAACAGGGTACCTGCTGCAGATTGAGGTCCACAACTCAATCCACTCGTGCACTTTGGCTAAAAACCTTTCAAACACCTTCCATATGATCCACTGAGACTATCCCAAACCTTGAACTCAACCTGTAACACCCCTAACCATGTTTTCCATTTTTACTTTCAAGCTGTGCAGGTGGACTTCCATTGCAAGATACAGTTGGTTTCAAAGCAAGCTAGGCATTTGGGAAGCATCCTTGGACTTCAGGCAAGCTCAACCAAAGCTCAAACTCCATTGAAGATACCTACATTGCTCTGTTCAAGTCAAGCTGAAACAGGTAAAACCATGAACTTCTATCTCTCAATCTAGGAAGAGTTAGGCTTAGGTTTGTGAATGAAACATGCTCTACTCATAGCCCTGAAGCCATACATGTGATCAGTTTTTATTTATGTTAAGCGTGCCGTGATAATTTTAGCCATGAACATGTGAAAAAAATTAGGTCAGAAATTGGGGGTGAAGAAATTCTCCCTGGTTTCTTAGAGTTAGGGAAAGTTCTTTACATGTTTGAATTTTTCTTTTGATGCTCTATAATATTGGTGTTATGAGTTTTGTGTAAAAGTCAAAGAATCAGGAGTTGGTGTTGGATTAAAGAGGCGCGCGTTTTTCTGTTCAAACAATGCTGGAGGTTGAAGACAAAGTTGACTTGAGTTGGGCCTGAGTCAACTTGTTGTTCACACCCTTTTTTTTCCATTTGCACCCCCCTGGCCCATTGTGTGAAATATTTATCATTTTTGACTTTTTATTTTTTATTCTGACTTGATATTTTTGTCCAAACATAAAAAACATTAAAAATATTTTTTCCACATTTTTTTATATTTATTTGGCATTTGTTTCATTTTATTAGTATATATATGTAAATAATATAAAAACCTTTTTATTTAAAACCCTAAAAAATAATACAAAAATATTTATTTTTTACTCATTATTTTTTATTTACATTTTGAAAACATTTTCTAAAATATACATTTTTTGTAAATATTAATATTTTATTTTTTGTACATATTTAGCATATTAAATATATATAATATATACTTATACATGTTTATTAAATATTTAGGGCAAAAATACAAAAATAATACCTTTTATTTTTTGTTTAATATTTGACATCAAAAATACTTTTTCTACAATATACTTCCTTTTTATTATTTTTGTATAAATTAATATACCTTGTACATAATTAATAAATAAATACATACTTTATTCAAAAAATTAGGGTTTAGTCCTAAAACCACAAAAATAATCAAAAATGACTTTGTTTATACTTCAAACATGAAAACCCTTTTTTTACATACATGAAAAATCTTTTTTGCATAATAGATTGCATTTTGATATTTATTTAATTATATTTACTTAATTGTTAAATATTAATTTGTATATTCGATATGGTTGTAATAACTTAGCTTTTATTTCCTTGTCAAATATCCCCCAAATTCAAACTTGTACCCCCCCTCCTATAATCATTGTTGTAATAGCTTAGCATTTAAATTTCCGCATTTTAAAAGCTTTCAATTATGCCATGATAGACTTAGGGTTTGTATGCAAAAATCAATCAACAAATAGCTTGACCTAATTCAAGATAAACATACATGAAAAACAAACACAATGCACCCTTTCACTCTTAGGGTTACTCCACTTGTTGCCTTCAAAAATGGGCCATGGTTGCATGTTAAGTCTCTTTGGCAAAACAAAAACAAATCAAATGATCATAGTCCCTCGATGACGCTATCAAGTTGCCTAAACAAAAATGATCAAGTCCCTTAAGAAAAATGCCAAAGATACTTGACACTATTGCCTCTATGGTCTAAACGATGACCCGCGCCCGTCCCGTTAACATCCTAACACAAGGTTGTTCACCAAATACAATGGTGAAACAACACTGTTAAAAGGGTTAAAACATGAGAAAGATCTTTGAGAAATTTAGGGTAGATAGCTCTTGGTTACTTGATCAATCTTGCAAAACACACTTGCCATTTTCAAACACACTTCACAAACACAACTTTCAAAACATTGAAACATCTTTTCAAAAAAAAAAGACAAACACCTTTGTAAAACATTCGAGTAAAGAATTGTTACAATGGTTGCCTAGACAAGGCATCTTTTTTCAAAACATTTTCAAAACCACACACACAAAGCACCATTTCAAACAATTGAAAAGCAAAGGCAAGTGATCTAAACAAGTAACTAAGAGCCCATGGATAACCATGGATAGAAAGGATGCTAATACCTTCCCTTTCTATAATCTACTCCCCGAACCCACGAAAACATCTCAAAGGTTTTTCCTGTGCTTTTTAACCTTTCCTTAGGATAAAATAAAAAGTCGGTGGCGACTCTTGCTCAACCGAACATTTGCGAACACAAACGCAAAACCTCAAGTCAATTCTCCCACCGTATCACACTTATGCTTGCATAAAATTGAAAACTCATAACATGAAAAATGTGGCATTTGAGCTCACGATTCCAACCATATAAATTATGTAACCTAACTATCAAAGATCAGAGAGAATTTTGGAATCCCTAAATCGTGACCTAAAAATTTCAGAGATTTCAAGCTTCAAATTCTCTTAGCACAAATAATATAAATGAAAAGTAATGATATGTACAGCTTCGTTATGATGAGAACTACATTTTTTTCTTCATAAATCGTGGCTTGAAGTTGCCTGTATAATGAGATAGAGTTTAAGAAAATGCCTCATTCAGCTGGAATCGTGTATGGCAATGTAGGGACTTTAATGGAGGCCTGATGATTGTTTGAGCTTCCTTGAACTTCCCTGAACCTATTCCAATCTTTATCTTGCTCTAAGGATGGCTGGAACTCCTTGACCAAGTCCAACTGCAAGCTTCTAAATTTAAAATAGCAGATGGTGAAACAGAGGTTACAGAACCAGGGTGACGGCTTGGATTGACTAGGTATCAAGTGTATAAGATGTTTGAATCAGTTAGATACAAAACGCATGAGCCAAATGAGGGTTGGCTGAGATTTTGCAGAAACTGTGTGCTTAGGCAAATTTTTAGTGTTTTTGAGTTTTAGAGAGTTTTAGGTTCAAGCCAAGCATGTTATGTGTTGCATATCCTTTGCATATTAGTATATCTCAAGTCAGCTTCTCAACAGATGTGCAAGTCCTAGCCTTTTTGCAAGTTTTCTTGTACTTGAAGTAAAGTTGACAAGACCAATCCCACATGCTTGTACCAGCTTGCTTTAGGGCTGATATGAGTTTGTACAAATTGCTTGAGAGCTGTGTAGTTTGCTTGTATCAAGGGGACAGGTCCAATGCTCCAAGTTGACAAAGTTGCAAAAGTGCATCTTTATGAAAATGGCAATGAAGCCTTTTTGCCCAAAATGGAATTACAACTTGTGTAAAGTTTCAAAAGCAAGGATAAAGGCTTTGTCAACTGAGTATGCATTTAACTAAGGAGTGTATAGAGAGCTTAGGACCTGTAAAGCAAGAAACAATCAACATAGGTTTGGTTTGCAACTTGATTCTATGTGAAAATGACTTGAACAAAAAGTGAGAAAATGCCAACTTCCTCTCTTCGATTCTCCCTACTCAAAAATGATGTTGGATAGTTCTTTGACATTTTGGAAAGCTTGCAATGTGCTCTATAATCCATATTTGAAATGCATTTTGAGATACCTCTTTGAACTAGGTGAAAAGTTGCCATGAAGTTGGGTCTAAAACCTGCCTAAATTAGGGCAAAATTTCACTAAGTTATTTAGTTCATGGGCATGTATTCACAAATTTATAACTTGAGATACAAGCATATTTAGGGAAAAGTTTGAGAAGAAAAGTTGTATATTTCATGGAGGACTACAACTTTCATGTTGGGAACTTTTCTTGAATCAAAATTCATCATGGTGAAAAAGTGGTGCAAAGTTGAGAAAAAATAAGAACATTTTTATAATTAGAAAAATTCTAAGTTATGAAAATTTTCAAATTAAAACCCTAATTTTCAAATTTAGTTTTCTTGGTCAACAAGTTTCACATTTTGACATATCTTGATGAATTATGACCCTTGGCACTTGATTTTGACCAAAAAGTCAAAGTTTGACTTTTCAGTGTACAATTGACTTTTGATCAGTTGACTGCAAATTTCATATGTCAATCAAATGAACTTGAGATATTTTGAACCATGTAATTAGGTCAAGAGGATGCCATTGAACCCTTGAAATCATGTTTGAACTCAATTGGTCATTGGCTAGGTTAAAAATCAGAAATTGGCCTTTTTCAATCAAAACCCTAATTTTGACCATTTTGCCCTTTTGATGATTTGATCAAATTTCTTGAGGAATTGTGATCCAAACTTGACTAAATAACACATGTGAGTCTAAAATGTTGATGTGGATCAAAGATTATGAATTTTGACTGTAAATTGGTCATAGTTGACTTTTTCCCCAATACAATTGATTTTTAGGTCAACTGTCCAATTGACTGATCAAAAATGTGGTTCAAGGCTTGAAACTTAACACGAGCAATATTAGGGGTCCAAAATGATGTATGAAAGTCAAATGAAATATTGATGGTCCAAAAATCCTTGTGCAAACTCAAACCCTAATTTTGGGTTATCAGTGCAAGATGAGATGTCCTGAGCTGACCAAACCCTAATCTTGTCTTGAGTCAAAAAAGTCTTGTGAGAAAAATCTTGATAAATGAGAGGGAAAATTTTGGGGTACAACAGCTGCCCCTGTTCAATCTTCTTGAACCTGAAGAGTTAGATTGGCGAGCTTTTCCGTTCGTGACTCAAAGGTAAAAGATGATTGGACACTAGAGTGCCCATAAATTTGCACTCGATAAAATGTAGTTGAGGGAATGGGCTTAAAGATGCCATTTGGAGAGGTGATAGAATCTTGTTGGAGATGGGCTTGTAGATTCCATCCAAGAATATTTGTGAATTGTAAGTTGTAAGTCGAAAGAATAAGTGTCAGAATGGTGTTCGTATCTGGAATGTATCTGAACTGTATGTGGAGACTGAATCTGTATGAGCAATAGAATAGATTCCGTGTCTGGAGCGTATCCGAGTTGTATCTGTACTTGAATCTGAATAAGGGCCAGAATGGCATCCGTGTCTGAAGCGTATCTGAACTTGAATCTGAATAAGTGTCAGAATGGCATCCGTGTCTAGAGCGTATCTGGACTGTATCTGAAAGGTGAATCTGAGTGAGCAACAGAATGGCTTCTGTGTCTGGAGTGTATCTGAACTATATCATGAACCTGAGTCTGAATAAGTGTCAGAATGGCATTCGTGTTTGGAGCGTATCTGAATTGTATCTTGAGTCTGAATCTGAATGAGTATCAGGATGGCATCCGTATCTGGAGCGTATTTTAACTGTATCTGAATGTTGAAGTCTGAATAAGTAACAGAATAGCGTCCGTGTCTGGAGCGTATCTGTACTGTATCTGAAAGCTGTCTTTGAATGAGTATCAGGATGGCACCCGTATCTGGTGCGTATCTGAACTGTATCTGGAAGCTGTCTTTGAATGAGTATCAGGATGGCATCCATATCTGGAGTGTATCTGAATTATATCATGATCGTATATTGTAAATGGTAGCTTGTTAATCTTATCCTGAAAAAGGTAAAATGTTAGCTGAAACACCAAGTTATGTTTCATGAAATGTATGATGCAATACATGTGTTTTATCAATGTTTATGATATATGGATGTAATGTATGCGCATGTAAGCTGATTTGCTATATTGTTGAGGAAAATAAGTCCTTGACTACTGTTGAGGATATGTGGATTCTTCATGTCTTGAAGTTGGAGTAATTGACAAAAATCCTGTTGTGAGTAATGCCATATACTGCTTGAGGAATCCAGAGAATTTTGATGACTTCTACTGGGGAATTATCGTAAGAATCCTCGTCCTGTTGGGGAGAAATGATAACTCTGTGGGAAAAGGCTTATTCCTGTTTGGAAAAAGTTCAAGAGTTTCGGTCACCTGCCACTCTACTGGGGAGTTATCCTAGAAGCTAGTCGTTATCCGGTTAATTTTTAGGCTTCAAGACAACTTGCTGGGGAACTTGGAGAAACTGGATGGTTTCCACCGGGGATCAATAGTTTTGAAGTCTTAGCTCCGCTGGGGATCTTGATGATGTACCGTAGAGATTGCTCATGGAATAGCCTGAAGACGTTTTCCTGTTCTTTCATCCTGTCAGTGATTATTCTTTTCCATTTTGTTTATTTGTAAACAGTAATTATATTCAAATGCATATGTTCATTAATGATTCATTGGACGTTTTTGCAAATAAAACACAAGTGTAAAAGAAAAGGACAAATAGTTTTTTGTACTTTAAAGAGGTATCTTTGTATTTACTTTGAATAAGTATTTTGTACAAAGGAAACAGACATCCTAGTAAGAGGATGGTGTCATAAGAAAAATTTATACAAAGGAAGACAACTATGTGTAATAATCCCATGGGGTTCCCATTCTGCTATAACCTTCGTATCTCCGAATATCTTGTCCATTTGTTGCTTCGCCCGAAGATGATTTAATTGATCAGAAGCTCCGGGTTTGTCAGTGAAGAGATTGTCCTCAAAGTGATCTGAAGAGACATAGTCATACGCTTTAATTCCCTAACTTTTGCCTGGACCGCCCTTTCGGGTTTTCGATCCACCGGGAAACCCTTTTTTGCCCAAGTTGCCCTTTCGGGTTTTCAACTTGTCGGGTGTACAGATTTTTTTTATTTTATCCCTAATTTTTGCCCGAAACCTTTTGGTTCGCCGGGATGCCCTTGTTTTTCCTAGGTGTGTCAACCTAGCGGGTCTCTTATGCGTAGTATCTTTTGACTATGTCCGCGTTCGCAGGGTGTGGCAGGTCGTCACTGTCCATGGTGGTTAAGATCATTTCCCCACCAGAAAAGATGTTCTTGATTACAAATGGTCCTTCATAGGTAGGAGTCCATTTTCCCCTGGGATCACTTTGTGGCAAGATGATGCGCTTGATCACTAGATCTCCAACTTGATATACTTGGCGTCTGACTTTCTTGTTGAAGACCTTGATCATCCGTTTTTGATACATCTGGCCATGGAAAACATCAGTGAGTCTCTTTTCATCAATTAAGTTCAATTGATCAAGTCGGGTCTGGATCCAATCGTCTTCACTCAAACCCGCATCTTTCATGATTCTCAAAGAGGGGATCTGAACCTCGATAGGTAGAACAACCTCCATGCCATAAACCAAAGAATAGGGTGTTTCCCCAGTTGATGTGCGAGCCGTGGTACGGTATCCATTGAGAGAAAATGGTAGCATCTCATGCCAGTCCTTGTAGGTGACTGTCATTTTTTGTATGATCTTTTTAATGTTTTTATTAGCAGCTTCGACTGCACCATTCATCTTTGGCCGATAGGGGGATGAATTGTGATGTTGAATCTTGAACTGCTCGCACAAGGCGGTGATCATAGTATTGTTAAGGTTCATACCGTTATCAGTGATGATCCTTTCCGGGATACCATACCGGCAAATAAGATTCTGCTTGATGAAGCAGGCAACAACATTCTTAGTAACGGATGCGAAGGAAGCTGCTTCGACCCACTTGGTGAAATAGTCAATGGCCACTAGAATGAAGCGGTGTCCATTGGAGGCTGTCGGCTTGATCTCCCCGATCATATTGATTCCCCACATAGCGAAGGGCCAAGGAGCTGTTAAGACATTTAGAGGAACCGGAGGCACGTGCACCTTGTCTGCATAGATTTGACACTTATGACAGGTCCGGGAGTGTTGATAGCAGTCTGCTTCCATGGTAGACCAATAGTAGCCTTCCTGTAGAATTTTCTTCGCCATCGTATGCCCACTAGAGTGAGTGCCAAAGTTACCTTCATGCAATTCAGCCATGATCTTTTCAGCCTCAACCTTATCCACACAACAGAGTAGAACAGTGTCATGATTACGTTTGTACAAGATGCCATTACTTAGGAAGAACTTAGTGGAGAATCTCCTTAGGAACTTTTTATCATTTATTGAAGCTCCTTCTGGATATTCTTGAGCCTCGAGATACCTTTTGACTTCATGAAACCAAGGCTGGTCCACTACTTCTTCAGTATTAATCTTGTGACAGTGTGCTGGTTCATTCATTCGTTCAATGGTGATCTAGGGAGCCTCGTTATCCCAATTAAGTTTAAACATAGATGACATTGTGGCTAAAGCATCTGCTAGCTGATTTTCTTCTTGCGGGAAGTGCTCGAAGGTAATCTGCTCGAAATGTGGTAGCAATGTTAAAACATGTTCTTTGTAAGGGATAAGGTTTGGGTGCTTAGTGTCCTACTCTCCTTTGATCTGACTGATGACCAAAGCTGAATCTCCGAACACAACTAAAGATTTGATTCCCAAGTCTATGGCAGCCTTGAGACCAAAGATGCATGCTTCGTATTCTTCCATGTTGTTCGTACAGTTGAAGCAAAGTTTGGCAATAAAGGGAGTGTGGCACCCTTCCGGAGATATGAGTAAAGCGCTGATACCATTACCAAGTGCATTGGATGCCCCATCAAAGAACAGGGTCCATCGGGATCCTTGTCCAGGTCCGTCATATGGTCTGATCTCCTCACAATTGTCTAATGTCATGATGTCTTCGTCTGGGAACTCAAACTTCATGGATTGATAATCTTCTACAGCTTTATGGGCCAGATGATCAGCTAGCACACTTCCCTTTATAGATTTTTGGGTTGTGTATTGTATGTCATATTCTGTTAGGATCATCTGCCATCTAGCTATCCTCTCAGACAGAGCAGGCTTCTCAAAGATGTACTTTATCGGATACATCTTAGATATCAGCAAAGTGGTATGAGTCAACATATACTGTCTTAGCCGGCGAGCAGCCCATACCAGAGCGCAACAAGTTTTCTCGAGCAGTGAATATCTGGTTTCACAGTCGGTAAACTTTTTGCTCAGGTAGTAAATAGCGTGCTCTTTTCGGCCAGACTCGTCATGCTTCCCCAATACGCACCATATTGAGTTCTCTAAAACAGTCAGATACATGATCAGCGGTCTTCCCTCGACTGGCGACATCAAGACAGGAGGCTCTTGTAAATACTCTTTGATTTTATCGAAAGCAATCTGACATTCATCATTCCATCTGACTACTTGATCTTTCTTCAACGGTTTGAAGATTGGTTCACAAGTAGATGTTAGGTGAGAAATGAATCTGGCAATATAGTTCAGGCGTCCCAAGAATACTCTGACTTCCTTCTCAGTACGAGGAGCAAGCATTTCTTGTATCTCTTTGACTTTGGCAGGATCAACCTCGATGCCTTTGTTGCTGACAATGAAACCTAAGAGTTTACCGGACCGGACTCCGAATGTGCACTTGTTTGGATTCAATCTTAACTTGTACTCCTTCAATCTCACAAACATCTTTTGCAAGTGATCAAGGTGTTCTTCTTTAGTTTGTGATCGGGCTATCATGTCATCTACGTAGACCTTTATCTCATGATGTATCATATCATGAAACAAAGCTACCATGGCGCGTTGATAGGTTGCCCCGGCATTCTTCAGTCCGAATGGCATCACTTTGTAGCAGAACGTACCCCACTGTGTGACAAATGTAGTTTTCTCCATGTCCTCAGGCGCCATTTTGATATGGTTATAGCCTGAGAATCTGTCCATGAAAGAAAATACTTTGTGTTGGGCTGTATTGTCAACCAGGATGTCGGTGTGTGGAAGTGGAAAATCATCTTTAGGGTTGGCCCTGTTTAAATCTCTATAATCCACGCACATTCTCACTTTGTCGTCCTTTTTAGGCACGGGAACAATGTTGGCCACCCATTGAGGATAAGAAGTAACAGCCAGAAATCCAGCATTGAACTATTTCATAACTTCTGCTTTGATCTTCTTTGACATGTCAGGTCTCATGCGGAGAACTTTTTGTTTCACTGGTGGACAGTCTTCTCTTGTGGGTAGACGATGTACCACGATGTCTGTATTGAGTCCCAACATGTCTTTGTATGACCAGGCAAAGATCTCAATCTAATCATGTAACGGCTAAATTAGGTGCTCCTTGACACTCGGCTCTAGATTGGCACCCACTTTGATTTCCTTTTTATCTTCCTCGGTACCCAAATTGATTGTATCCAACAACTCCTCATGAGGCTAAATATCTCTTTCCTCTTGTTGTAGTAGTCTGGCCAATTCCCCTAGCACCTCACAATCTTCCTCACCTTCGTATTCGGCTTGGTAGATCAGATCTTCAGAGTCACTGAAGGCTATAGCAGTATCGTTACCCATGGGATCCGGAATGGAAGGGTACCTGCATTTGTGAGTATGGGTGTGTGTAAGGGTATAACCATCTTAAAACAATAAAATGTAAAAGAAAGACAATGAGCAAAAAAGGTTTGTATGTGAAAAAGCGTCCATGATTCATTGAATGTCATATGAAGATGAAATAAAAACCCTTACAAATGGACCATTGTGCCTCGGGTAAGACACAAGGTTTTTAAAGTGCGAATTGTTTGTGAATATTACAAGTCCAACAGAAATGTAAAAGATAAATTACTGAGAGATGAAGGTTATCGGGACAAAGTCTCTGGCTTCCCAGTTGCGAAGTCCTCCGCTGACAGTAGGAAATATCCAATCTTCCAAGTTGCCATCCTTTTCATTGTCTTCTACTGCATTGACCCCTTGGTTGCTAATCTTCACAGGTGGCCCCCCAGCACGGGCACGACGCACAGTCTTCTGAGCAGTTAAAGTAAACCCCAAGCCAAAATTGTCTGATTTGTACGGAATGTCTGGAAGCTTCCCCCAAATGGTGCATCCACCCTCTTCCACTACTGCCTTTGCATCCTTTATAGATGACATCCAAAGTGGAGGTCTTGTGATCTTAGGAATAGAGGATACCGCCTTGGTCGCCACTACTTCTTGAGAGACTTCTTCAAAATGTTGGAAAAGGGTTTCAATGAACTCGCCATCCAACTCTACATATCGGAAAGAATTCAGATGAATAATCATATACTCCTCCTCCCCATGCACAGTTATGATCTTTCCTTGGACCGGGTACTTCAGCATCTGATGCAATATGGAGGTGACATCACCAGCATTGTGGATCCAGGGGCGTCCTAACAGACAGGAATAAGAAGGACGGATGTCCATCATATAGAAGGTTGAGTTGAAAATCTGGGTTCCCACCTTTATTGGAATGTCCACCTCCCCGTGGACCATCCTCTTCGAACCATCAAATGCTCTAACCACTATGTTACTGGGTTTTAAAGTCAGCCCCTCGCAATCCAATCTGTCAAGGGCTTTTTTCGGTAAGACGTTCAAAGATGATCCCGTGTCCACCAAGACATGGGCTAGGGTTGTTCCTCTACACTCCACTGAGATATGTAATGCCTCGTTGTATTTTCTCCATCTGGGTGTTAAATCGGCATCGGAGAAACCCAAACCATTATCAGATGTCAAACTGGCCACACAATCCTGGAATTGGTCATCAGACGTCTCTTGCGGCACATGAGTTGTCTTTAGAAATTTCACCAGAGCTTTTGCATGTGCTTCAGAGCACAGCAGCAGAGCTAGCATAGAGATTTTGGAAGGGGTTTGCCCCAGTTGTTCAACCACATCATAATCACTCTTCTTTATTATCCTCAGGATTTCTTCCATCTCCTTCTTGGATGTTTCGGGAATAGCTAGTGATTGAGCCTTCGTCCGGACAGGCTCCTCTTGAATGCTTTTTCCTTTATTCTCAGCAGTGGAAGTAGGGATGGGGATTGTGTTGTCTTTGTCGGTAGGTACGCTTGCAGGTATAATTACTGGTGCAGAGGTAATCTTCGGAACGACCACGGGTCCAAAGACTTCCTTTGGAGGGGAAATCTCTGGAGAGAAGATTCTTCCACTGCGGGTAATCTTGCTAGTTCCGGCAATATTGCTAATGTCGGAATTATCCTCTTCGGAGCTCTCTTCTTCGGCAGTTAGTTCATCTTGTTTAATACCATAGTAGTAGATTTCTCCACTGTAATTCCAGGGTACTATTTTATCTGATTTATACGGGATCGGCCTGGGCATTGTAATCTTAAGTGGAGTAGTCTTTGGAGCAGGTGTAATCCTAACGGGTCTTTCAGGGGCCCTGGAAGGATTGGCGTAGATGGTTATAATTGAAATGTCTTTAACTGGAACGGGTGAAACAGGAGCATTCTCGAATAGAATTTCTTGGTTATCAATCAGTCGTTGGATACCTTTTTTCAATAGAGGGCAGTCAAATGATGAGAATAGGCAAACATGGCAGTCTTTGTCACAACCTGGGAATATACCAACTTTCAACAAACTCAACTTAATAATCGGGAGCGGAGTCAACAGTTCATCCACGGTGGCAACAAATAAATCTTCTTTAATAGCGTTGGCATTGTGACCATGCCTAGGCATCGGAGCGGAAATAACATTTGGTTTCTCAGGCGCATCAAACTCAACTTCCTTCGCATCTATTAGGTCTTGAATTTTGTTCTTCAGAGCCCAACAGTTGTTAGTGTCGTGCCCTGGAATTTCAGAATGGTATGCGCATCTGGAATTTGGATGGTAATGAGGAGACGCAGTATTGGGATTCTTTGGGGCCTCTTTTAAAGTTGCTAGATTCAATTTCAGAAGATGTGGTAGAACCTGGGCTGGAGTCATGTTAATCCTGGTAAATTGCCGAACTGGCCTTTCCACCCTTGGCTGGTTAGTTCTTGGCTGGTCTGATGCAGGCTTTGGAATCATAACGGCCCCCACTATTGGTCGGCGTTCAGTTCTTCCTTTATTCCTGTGTGAATAAACAGCATATACTTCCTTCCTTCCAGTGAAGGGTTTTTTCACAGTTGTAGAGGTAGACGCATCTTTCTGAATCTTCCCACTTCTTATACCAGCTTCCACCCTTTCGCCGGTTAAAATCAATTCCGTAAACCCTATAGAGGAACTCCCAATCATATGATTGAAGAAAGGGCCTGATAGAGTTCCCAAGAACATGTCCACCAACTCCCTTTCGGACATAGGGGGTTTCACTCTTCCGGCTAGATCTCTCCACTTTTGCGCGTAATCTTTAAAGCCCTCATTGGAAACCATAGCCATACTCTAAAGCTGAGTATAGGTAGGCGCCAAATCGGTGTTGTACTGATATTTTTTATAGAAAGTTGCAGCCAGTCTTCCCAATTATGGATGTCGGCCCTTTCCAACTGGTAGAACCAATCAAGTTGCGTTTCTGATAAACTGTCTTGGAAAAAGTGGACCCACAAGTCTTTGTCGGCAGAGTGTGGTTGAATCTTCCTGACATATGATCGAAGGTGCATTTTAGGACAAGACACCCTATCATACTTGACAAATAGTGGCACTTTAAACTTTGGTGAGATCACAATTCCTAATACCATCCCCAACTCTTCAAAATCTAGCCCTGATACTCTCTAGATTTCCATAGCGCTTAAACGCTCTTCAAGGTGTTTGTATTTGAATCATCCGGAGGGTATTTTTGTTCAGAGTAGTCCTCCTCTTCCTCCTCTTCTTCAGAATCTGATGGTACTGCCGTTTCTTTTCCTTTTCTTTCCCCTTCATCAGATGTTGTTGGAAAATCTAAGGTCCTTCTAGCTTGTCCCTGAAACCTTCTGCCCATGATTACCACACCAGCTGGCTTCTTCTTCTTTTTCTCTTTTTCTTTCTCTAGAAGAGTCTTCAGCTCCTCTTGCCCCTTGGATAAGGTCATGAGTAACTGTTGAAATTGTGTGTTCTGAGCTTGAAGATCTTTGACCGTTTGTTCGAGATCCATCTTACAGAAATAAACAGTAGAGTGATGAGGAAACTTGTTGCAAAGACCTGTTTATGCTTACGATGAATGATATGTATTCATGCAATGCTTTCAAGGATTTAGAAATTCAAATTTGTTTTAAACAAAAAGAAACACACGTCATATTAATAAGATAGAATTTGAGTACATCAATGCCCCTTGGGCAAAATAATACAAAATTCTAAGGTAAAAAGACATTGCGCATCCTCTTTGGTGCAATGTAGGTATTTAGAGTCTGCTCCTCATGAAGTAGCCGAGTGAGTTCCAAAACCTTCTTCTCGCTTGCGTAGAATTGGGCTTCAAAATTATCGCGCTCTCCTTTGAGATGTATCCAATCCCTTTGTAGGTCTTCGAGTGATGTAGGCATGTCAGGATGTAGGATAGTGTATGGAACTTCTCCCTCCTTAACAGGCTCAATAATCACTGGGAGAATGGAGGGATAAGGCATCATAAGACTTTGAGCGCGGGTTCATACCCACTTGGGGTAAGGCTCAAGAGGGATGGAATTCTTGTGTCCAAAATTCTTTCTATCCACCTTGTTTAGCATCCTCCAAGCTCGGATGAATCTCTGGCAAAGTCCTTGATCGTTGTTGTCGTAGTCGAATACCAATCCTTGAATCAGCATATCATGTGGGCCATCCCTTCGGGCATAACCAAACTGTCTTAGAGCTAAGCACAAGTTGTAGGTGATGTCTCCCCTAATGCCAAGTAGAGGTACATTAGGGAATTCCCCACAACGGTCAACAATGATAACATTCTCTTTGTATCGAGAGCACCAATGAATATCTAAATGTTTGAGCGTCATTAACCTTTGTGACCACCTCAAACCTTGCTCATTCTTCAAGACTGATTAGGGAAGATGATAAATAAACCATCTTGCCAAGAGAGGAGTGCAACACATAAGAACACATCTTTTCCTCATTGTACGAGTGTGAAAAGAGTGTAGGATATCCCCAAGAAATGTAGGCACCGGGTTGCGAGACATGAAGATTTTGACAGCGCTTACATCTATGAGTTGGTCAGGATTAGGGAACAAGACCATCCCATAGATGAGAAGAGCTACAATCTCCTCAAAATCTTGCAAGTCTAGGGAATTCCAACAGCTTTGGGCCTTCTCAAACAGAAACTTTGCCAAGAAGCCTTTGACACCACTTCTAGTTTCCCAATGAGTTGTGACATCAGATGAGTGCAAGTGCAGGGCTTGAGCAATCTCTTCTGGCTTTGGATCTCTTTCCGTACCGTTGAAAGGTATTTGATTGAGAATAGGAATCCTCAGAAGTTGATAGAATTCTTCCAAAGTGGGCACAAGTTCATAGTCAGGAAATGTGAAGCAATGATGCAAAGGGTCAAAGAACTGGAAGAGAACCTTCACCATATCCTCCTCTGTGTTGAAAGTGACCAAGTTGAGTAGACGACCATGTATCTCGGTGAATGGAGAGTTCTCAGGGATCCTTGAAGCTAGCTCCTTGAGTTGTGGAGGAATTCTTACAAGGTTGATTTGGATAGTTTTCCTGCGAAGTGAATCCATAACCTACAAAACAAGAACAAAGATGAATCTCTAAAATCCTTGAAATGGTTAGTGAATGCATATGATGTTCATGATGTCCATGATGTTATGCACAAGTATATATGTACAAACAAATCAAGCAAGTTCTTAGTTTAGGCTTGCATGGGGTTTCATAGGTAAGTACCCTCTTGAAGTTTAGTTGGCCCAACCTGTCTTAGTAATAGTAACTGGGTTCTAAGGAGCTCAATATCACTGGATTGTTTCTTTGGTCATTGTTTCAGCTCAAGCCTCTTTAATGGAGACCGAAATATCCCAAGAAACCAACCCTTAATGAGTGTAGTATCGAGTATCTACCAACTTCGGACTGCACCAAAGTCGATCATCTCACTACATCCTAAAGGCCAAGTTGGTCAAGTAAAGGGTTCTAGAAGTTTATTAATGCTTCATGACATCACTCAGCGGCCTCGTATTCTCTTTGATTGACTCAAAGGCTACCGGTACCCACAAATATGTCACACTAACATAGCTATTGCTTAGACCATGTCGGTATACCCCGCACAGTTTCCACAACATATTGCTATTTACCTATAATGTTTCCCAAATCCGGGTAGAGGATTCAAGTGTATAAGATGTTTGAATCAGTTAGATACAAAACGCACGAGCCAAATGAGGGTTGGCTGAGCTTTTGCAGAAATTGTGTGCTTAGGCAGATTTTTAGTGTTTTTGAGTTTTAGAGAGTTTTAGGTTCAATCCAAGCGTGTTATGTGTTGCATATCCTTTGCATATTAGTATAGAAATGATCTCAAGTCATCTTCTCAACAGATGTGCAAGCCCTAGCCTTTTTGTAAGTTTTCTTGTACTTGAAGTAAAGTTGACAAGACCAATCCCACATGCTTGTACCAGCTTGCTTTAGGGCTGATATGAGTTTGTATAAATTGCTTGAGAGCTGTGTAGTTTTCTTGTATCAAGGGGACAGGTCCAATGCTCCAAGTTGACAAAGTTGCAAAAGTGCATCTTTATGAAAATGGCAATGAAGCCTTTTTGCCCAAAATGGAATTACAACTTGTGTAAAGTTTCAAAAGCAAGGATAAAGTCTTTGTCAACTGAGTATGCATTTAATTAAGGAGTGTATAGAAAACTTAGGACTTGTAAATCAAGAAACAATCAGCATAGGTTTGGTTTGCAACTTGATTCTATGTGAAAATGGCTTGAACAAAAAGTGAGAAAATGCCAACTTCCTCTCTTCGATTCTCCCTACTCAAAAATGATCTTGGAGAGTTCTTGGACATTTTGAAAAGCTTACAATGTGCTATATAATCCATATTTGAAATTCATTTTGAGATACCTCTTGGAACTAGGTGAAAAGTTGCCATGAAGTTGGATTCAAAACCTGCCTAAATTAGGGCAAAATTTCACTAAGTTATTTAGTTCATGGGCATGTATTCACAAATTTATAACTTGAGATTCAAGCATATTTAGGGAAAAGTTTGTGAAGCAAAGTTGTAGATTTCATGGAGGAATACAACTTTCATGTTGGGAACTTTTCTTTAATCAAAATGCATCATGGTGAAAAAGTGGTGCAAAGTTGAGAAAAAATAAGAAAATTTTTATACTTAGAAAAATTCTAAGTTATGAAAATTTTCAAATTAAAACCCTAATTTTCAAATTTAGTTTTCTTGGTCAACAAGTTTCACATTTGAAATATCTTGATGAATTATGACCCTTGGAACTTGATTTTGACCAAAAAGTCAAAGTTTGACTTTTCAGTGTACAGTTGACTTTTGATCAGTTGACTGCAAATTTCATCTGTCAATCCAATGAACTTGAGATCTTTTGAACCATGTAATTAGGTCAAGAGGATGCCATCGAACCCTTGAAATCATGTTTGAACTCAATTGGTCATTGGCTAGGTTAAAAATCAGAAATTGCCCTTTCTCAGTCAAAACCTTAATTTTGACCATTTTGCCCTTTTGATGATTTGATCAAATTTCTTGAGGAATTATGATCCAAACTTGACCAAATGACACATGTGAGTCTAAAATGTTGATGTGGATCAAAGATTATGAAGTTTGACTGTAAATTGGTCATAGTTGACTTTTTCCCCAATACAATTGATTTTTAGGTCAACTGTCCAATTGACTGATCAAAAATGTGGTTCAAGGCTTGAAACTTAACATGAGCAATCTTAGGGGTCCAAAATGATGTATGAAAGTAAAATGAAGCATTGATGGTCCAAAAATCCTTGTGCAAACTCAAACCCTAATTTTGGGTTATCAGTGCAAGATGAGATGTCCTGAGCTGACCAAACCCTAATCTTGTCTTGAGTTAAAAAAGTCTTGTGAGAAAAATATTGATAAATGAGAGGGAAAATTTTGGGGTACAACAGTGTCCACCGAAAAAGAATCAGAATAAATCTTTGGGAGATTTAAACTGAACCAGTAGATGTCTTGTATTTGTCTCTAACTGGATAAGAATCAGAATAAATCTGAACTAGAAAAAGTGTCCACCAGAAAAGAATCAGAATAAATCTTTAGGTGATTTAAGCTGAACTAGCAGATGTCTTATATTTGTCTCTAACTGGATAAGAATCAGAATAAATCTGAACCAGAAAAAGTGTCCACCGGAAAAGAATTAGAATAAATCTTTAGGCGATTTAAGCTGAACCAACAGATGTCTTGTATTTGTCTCTAACTGGATAAGAATCAGAATAATCTGAACCAGAAAAAGTGTCACCGGAAAAGAACCAGAATAAATCTTTGGGAGATTTAAACTGAACCAGCAGACGTCTTGTGTTTGTCTCTAACTGGATATGAATCAGAATAAATCTGAACCAGAAAAAGTGTCTACCAGAAAAGAATCAAATAAATCTTTGGGAGATTTAAACTGAACCAGCAGATGTCTTGTATTTGTCTCTAACTAGATAAGAATCCGAATAAATCTGAACTAGAAAAAGTGTCTACCAGAAAAGAATCCAAATAAATCTTTGGGAGATTTAAACTGAACCAGCATATGTCTGTCTTTGGAATGACCCTCTGAGGAAATTGATTAAATAGCCCTTTGTCAGATGTAGCCTTCGAGAAGATTGTTGGGTCATATGAGTAGTTGGTGATGTCTGTCTGTTGATTAATCTTTTCCTAAAAAGGTAAAAAGTTAGTTATATGCAATGTCATGATGTATGAAATGCATTACATGATGATGTTCTTAAAATAGACGAGATCGTGCTATATGCATTTCGTATGCATATATTACGATGAATGAATGTGCAATGTTGTTAAAGTGTATTTGTCTTGGGAAATAAATCCTTGACTATTGTTGGGGATGAAGAGTATGTGTATCTTTAATCTTGTCTAAAATGCTTTCGCTGAGGATTCTTGGTTACTTGTTTGAGTAAAATCTATAAGGGATGTATTGATTTTTGTTTGGGGAGTAGAGTTTAGGAACATTGGTCGTTCGTTGTTCTATCGGGGAATTTATTTCTTATGTACCCTGACTGGGGATAAAAGAGATGGTTAAACTTCCAACTCGTTTGGGGAAGATAATTCTTATATATCCCGACTGGGGATAAAAGAGATGTACAATCCTCCGACTTGTTTGGGAGGATAAAGTTAACTGGTATCTGGCCGGATTCCAATCTTCGTAGCAACTTTATGGGGATAGTGGAAACTTTACTGGGGAGAAGAATTTTGTTAGTGATTTGTAGTAGCCTGAGGAATAGACTCAAGCTGGGGAAATTTGTAGTGTGATGGGGAAATAAACCTTGTTGGGGAAATAAACTCTGTTGATGGAGAAGTGCTCTATTGAGGAAACTAACTCTCTTAGGGAAATTGAATTTGCTAAAGAGAAGAAACACCGCGTGGTCTCTTTCTTCAGCTTTGGAGGAACAAACTCAGTTGAGGAAGAGAATTTCCATAAATTGTACTGATTGAGACTTCGTGGGGAGATTTGACGGGGAAGAGATTATGCGGTGATTAAAAGAGGGGTGGTGATTTCCCTTACTTAGGGAGGACCTAAGTTGAAGTTGAATTGGGTATGAATTAGGTGAGAAGTTGTAAACGGGGGAGTTTAGCTTCGAACTAATACTGCTTATAGTGAATTTCTTTCTTGGCTTGGTAGCCCCCAGAGTAGGTGAGTTAGCACTAAACTGGGTTAACATATCATTGTATTCTTTCTTTTTCTGCATTTTTATTGTCGTTGTTCTGTCAATTGACATTACTTGTGCGTTGAGACATAAGTATTAACATGTTTGGTATGAGTGCTAGGATTTCAGTAACCATATGCTTGCTCCCAAGCAAATCAGATAATCAGCAGAGTCTCTCACCTCATGTGAACAGGACTCTTAAACTACCTCAAAACACCATTGTACATGGGTTCTAGTCATCATGGGAAAGCTCTAACCACTATATCATGTTCATACTAAGGTCTCTGAGTCTTCCCTCCCTTGCAAAGGGAACACACACACTTGTACTTTTTGACCAGTACATTTATTTAAACATTCACAAGAAGTAAAACTAATGGTACTTCTTATTTGTGTTGATGATATTATTATAGTAAATGATTTGATTGAGAGGCAACTAATCAAAGAAAAGTTATCAACATAATTTGAGATGAAAGACCATAGACAGCTTAAATATTTCTTGGGAATTGAAGTAGCCTAATCAAAACAAGTATTTATTGAGAAATTAAGTAGCCTACTCAAAACAAGACATCTTTATCTCTCAGAAGAAATATGGGTTTGATCTTTTGCAGGAAACGGGAAAACCTGGATGCAAACCAACAATTACACCATTATGCAAAATTATAGGATAAGTCTTGGGGAGGAAAATGTCAAAGTTGACAATGGTCTGTATGAGAGATGAATGAAAGTTGATTTACTTGGCAAATACTAGGTTGAATTTGGCATTAGTGTATTAAGCCAATTTATGCACGATCAAAGGGAGATACACTTGCAAGTTGTACAACGTGTTCTACAGTGTTCAAAGCTACTCCGGGGAGACAACTCTTATTTAAAAGAGTTTGAAGTTTAACTATGAAAGTTTACATTAATGTTAATTATGCAGGTTCAGTGAGTGATAAAAGATCTATTTCAGACTATTGTACCTTGTATGGAGAAGTAAAAAAAACAAAGTGTAGATGATGGAACAATCACTAAAGCAAAATTTAGAACTATAGCACAAAAAATTTGTGAATGATTTTGGATGAAACAAATGTTAAAAGACTTGAAGATTGGAGATTATTGAAGTTGCTCGCAATAGTAAATCGGCCATTAATATTACACATAATCCTATTCCGCATAACATCACAAAACAAATTGAAATTGACTGGCGTTTCATAAAAAAAGGATAGCAGACTGATAACTACAACAAACTTTTCGTCAAAGAATCAACTAACAAATGTGTTAAGAAAGTTTACCAATACAACGATTCAACCAACTTACCTGCAAACGTGTGATGATTAATATTCTCATTCAGGATCTGAGAAGGATTGTTGTAAATATAAAAGTGTAAATGAAAATTGTAATATTAGTCGAAGTCCCATTAAAAAAAATCCTATTAAGTTATAAAATTTAGATTTTTTTTTCAAATAACAAGGTATTGAAAAAAAAACACAAATAACCACCTTTCGAAGAAAATTACGTAAATAATCATGTTTTAGGAATGGGTAATATGCTTCAGCCATCTCAAATGGCGCATCCATTCAAATTTTTAAACGTGGCATGCCTAGGTATATGTGATTTGCCCTAAGCCATAGGTGCAAATTCCTTTTTTTTAATTTTTTTGTTAAAAAATAAAAGACAATTTCGTTGCAAATGATACTTAGATTTTCAATAATAATGAAACGAGTACATAATAGAAATAAAAGTTACATACTATTTAGTTGTATCCCGAGACTCGATAACAACCTGTGGTTCCACACCCGCAGTCCTCTCCTAACTCGTGGTGTGTTTCGATGATTTTCCCGTTGTGGTTGGGTCGAGGGCCCTGAAAAGTCAATGCATCCAGGGTCCATGAAATCCATCAGATCACCATATCCTGAAGATCCTCTTTCAAACAGTTGGTTACCCAAGCCCTTAAAGTTTGGTCGTATTGTTGGGGGTGGGGTTCCATAGATGGTCGATAACACTAGTCGTCTGAATAATGGGGGTAAAAAGGAAATGAAACTTGTAGAGTTTGGTACTCATGTGTTTGTTGGATGTTATGGTGATGAGATGGTTGATGGTATGTTGGGTCGGTTGGGGAATATTCTTCAGGTAAGCCCATGTCTGGGCTAAGGTGAAATGATGAGGGGCCTACATCGGGATGTTGGGTATATGGTTTTTGTTCTTAGTACTGTGATTGTGTGTGGTGCATGTATGTACTAATATTGGTCTTGGATTTGGGGTTGGGTACTGGTGGATATGTATCATCGTTGTATTTGGTGGGAGGTTGATGTGTGTTGGGATTGTTGTTGGGGTTGTTGTTGGGTGGTGTATGATTGTTGGTAGTGTTGTTGGGGATTTGAGGATGATGCCCATCATATGCATGGATCGATAAAATACCTCGGGTTAGCCACAAATGGCAGTTGTACTAGATGACAAC
Organism: Vicia faba; assembly: GCA_948472305.1. Classification (NCBI taxonomy): domain Eukaryota; kingdom Viridiplantae; phylum Streptophyta; class Magnoliopsida; order Fabales; family Fabaceae; genus Vicia; species Vicia faba. Next base: position 89,865,263 of record OX451738.1, read on the forward strand.
ATTAACATTTTCCAATTGCCTTCGCTCTAATCGAGGGAGAGACTGGTGGTGGTTGAAGTTTCTTTCTCAAGAATCTCCGAACACACATGGCTCCGCAACCTGATCTTTGTTTGATCTCCGATAGACATGCTTCTATTAAGAATGCATACAGTAATCCTGCTAATGGTTTACATGACCCCCATTCTATGCATGTCTACTACGTTAGACATATCGTACAAAATTTCATGTGGGAGATCAAAGATATGGCTCTTCGGAAAATAGTTATGAAAGTGGGGTGTGCATTAACATAACCATCGTTCAAAAACTATCGTAGCGAGATCATATTGTCAATTTCGGGTGTGGGTAGGTGGATTAATAATCTTCCAGTGGAGAAATAGGCGAGGTCATACAACAATGGACAACAATGGGGCCACATGACAACAAATCTTGTTGAATCAATGAACGGTGTCTTCAAAGGCGTATGAAACCTCCCTGTAACCACTTTAATGAAATCAACATATTTTAGGATGGCTTCGTTGTTTGCAAAAAGAGGTAAAAAATGGAACGCGGTGTTACAATTTGGACAACTGTAGAGTGAAAGTTGCATAAAATTTATAAAGGTAGAAAGTGCTAAAGCCAACACCCATCATGTTACAAGATTCGACCGACATAACCACAAGTTCATTGTCAAAGAGACAATCGGCCATAATGAGGGGCTATCAAGACAAGAGTATATGGTTCTACTACTATCTCATTGGTGCGACTGCCGAAAGTTTCAAGCCTTTCGTATGCCTTGCTCATATGTCATTGTTGCATGTACGTATGCTCATCAAGATGCATTACTACTTTCATCTTCTGCTTACAAGGCTGAGACATTGCTCAACGTATACAATAACAACTTTCCAGTGGTAGCAAAAGAGGATTATTTGGCCTGCATATGAAGGGGAAATTGTTTGGCACAACGATCAAATACGAAGGAATAAAAAGGATCGTCCCAAAAGCAAGCGTGTCACAACCGAAATGGACGTGCTTGACAAGCTAGAAAGAAATGTGATTTATGCCGTCAGGTCGAACACAACCGAAAAAATTGTCCAGCTCGTGCTACTAACTCGACAATATAAAATTTGTATGCACCTTATCTGCACTTTTTTAAGATCTAATCGAAACTTTTTTTCATTTAAAACAGTTGTTACAATATACCAAACGCAAACAAAAAATAAAACGACATCACGATTAAAACAACAATAACACGAGATAAAACATAAATAAGATGTCATGATAAAACAACAACACATACGCCAGATAACAATAACATCAATAACACGAGAAAATATCTAAGAAATTACTATCATCAAACAATTTCATTAGTCTCATGCATCATCACCATTCTTCTTCTCTGGACCCTTCTAATTTGTTCGCCATGGGATGATGTCTACGTGCTAATTTAGGTGGATGTGTCATCTCATATGGCTCCTTCTTAGAATTTTTTGAAATATGATTATTTGCGTAATTTTCTCTGAAACGTGGTTATTTGTATATATTTTTTTCAATAATAAAAAATCTAAAATTTAACATTGTAATGAATATATGAAATACTCCGCCCCTTTTTTACAACACCTCCTCCTTCAAATCGATACAATCTACTTTGTAACCCTTAATTTATAGGGGTTCAAAATATCAAATGCCCAGACAAAAAAAAAATCATTGGATTTACATAAAGCGTTGATTTGGAATGGAAATGACAAGATTGAATTGGATTAAAATGCAGACTAAGCTGGATCGGTGATCTGATTCCATAGTTTACTACTGTTCATGGTCTTAAAACTCTTTGAATGAGTCTTCTGTTCAAGGCTTAAAAGATTATCCTACGCAATTGGTTGCTGAGAAGATACTCTATTAATTAAAAAAACTTGGATTGCACTTATCACCTAATGAAAATTTTCAAAGTTGAGTAAGCCATATAAAGAAAAGTAAGCATATAAAGGAAAGGAAAGGAAGATGCAAAAAAATAAGTGAACGGAAATAAGGAGTAATTAATTAGAAATTTAGAGAACAGTTGTCAACAAAAGCATCATCACAAGTAAAAACTAAGTAGTTGCAAGTTATGGATAAGTATCAGTAACACATAACACTGAATATAAAGGAGATAACAATCAAACAGCATTCAAAATGAAAACAGAAAAATTCTTCTTCATAGAAATAGAACCAAAAGTGTCTTAGGCAGCAAGAGTGGCAGTTTCTGCAGGCTTGTTCTCAGCCTCAGCAGAGACCAGTGTTGCAGTTTCTGAAGGCTTGTTCTCAGGCTCAGCAGAGAGAATAGTTGCATCTTGTGAAGACGGTTCAGTCTCAGTTATTGCAGCAGTTTCTGTGGGCTTGTTTTCAGGCTCCACCCAGAATGCAGTCTTCTTTCCAGTTTTAGAGACAGTCTCGTAAACTTCCTCTGGCTTTACATTTCCTTTCACAGTCACCTTTTGTTCTTTCATATCGATGTCAAATGAATCAACACCTGCAAATATCAGTTACTGTTATTCCTATTGTTATTCCTATACAATACAATATTTGGATTGCCAATAGAAGACATGCATTGAGAAGCAAAAAAAAAAATGGTAATTAGATTAGCATATCTTGATCAACAAAATTGACAGCAAAAATAGTTTGATATAGGAATTAAAAGTACCTTGCAATTTTTCCAAAACCCTCTTGACTGCTCCAGAACATCCTTGGCATGACATTGCTACTTTGAGAACAACAGTCTGCAATCAAAATGTGCAAAATTCATTGAAAAAGCATAGAATTGAGAAATCATATATTCGTCATAATCTTATAATAACCCCAAATCAATGGAAGATTTACAAAACATTGTTAGAAATTAAAAAACAGTTGTTGAGTAATAACCAAAGGTTTTGGTTGATGAGAACTAAAAGCATTCACACAATTTTAGTACTACCAAAATTTATGAGAACCATAAGCAAATAACAAAGAAAAGTGAGAAATTGATTCTCATATCTCAATATCTGGAGTCAGAAACTCATAAACTTAATCACAAATCAAGAAGAGAAAAAACAACAAAAAGAGAATGATGAAGCACAGGAGTAAAAAGGTGAAGTACCTGAGAAGACATGGTTGTGGAAGAAAGTGAAGAAGAATGTATTCGAAATTGGGTGGGTATGGAATGAGAAGGGTTGGGTTGGGGGTAATGTAATAGGAATGGTGCCTTTATAGAGAAGCTCAGTGAGTGGATTCGCCAACAGAATATATCATCCGGACTTATTCCGTTACAGCTTTCTTTTCTTTTTTATTGGGATTAAGTATTTTTCAATTGAAAATATAATATTTTTAATATTATTTATTATTAAAAAAATAAAATATTCACGATCAGTTTAAAATTATTTACCACATTCATGTTGAAATATTAAATTAGATTTGATTAAATTTAATATTTAAATATAATTTAAATTGTGTTAGTTCAAATTCAATTAAAATTATATATAAATAATCATACTGTATATACAATTTAATAATATAAATTTTTATTTTCTTTATTATTTTTTCTTTCTCTCCTCGTTAACCATTCAAACAGTTAATTAACTGAATCTTTAACAACTATAAAAAAAAATTGTTATTTTATTTTAATTTTCTAAATATTTTGGGTATTTAAAAAAACTCTGGACTTAATCTTTAATTAAGTGATGGTGTTATTATTATAATTATTGATAATTAATAATAATAATAATAATAATAATAATAATAATAATAATAATAATAATAATTATTATTATTATTATTATTATTATTATTATTGTTATTATTATTATTATTATTATTATTATTATTATTTATCACAATAGAGTAGTTACTTAGAAACACAATTTTGCAGTACAAGAAATGCAATGCTTCATTTTCAAGCTAAACATGTTGTACTTTGACAATTCCAATTCAAACTCTTGTAGTACGATTTCAACGAGTATTCATTCCAATAATACTTCTCCATTAGAACGAAGACATGTGTATCCCACCAACTTTTCTTTTTTTTGAAAAAGCAAGTAATATTAACTAAACGTTAAAATTGAAACAAAATTAATAATAAATTGATAAATCATTTGGAAATAATTTTATTTTATAAATATATTATTATTTTTAGATAGATAATAATATAAATATTTATAAATTATTTTGGGACAATTCTGTTTTCTAACATTTGAGATAAGGTTGAATATATTTTTCGTCCTTCAAAAAATAGTCTTTATAAAGTTTTATGTCTTCAATTTTGGTTCCTACTTTCTATTTACTCTAACAGACGCTTACGTGGCATTGACATGTGTTACACCACGTCACTTAAAATCAATTTGCAAAAAATTGTTAAATTGTGGGGGTTACAAACATTTCTAAATGCATAAACTCTCTCAAATATTTCTTCAAACATCTTCTAAGAAATCTTTCAAGTATTTTTTTTTCCACTAACTCATGTATAATTAAATGTTGCATCAAAGAACATTCTAACTTGAACTAATGCAGTTTAACTTTATATTTCAATCTTTACTCACACAATAATCAGATATTTAAACAACAGAAGGGATAGAGGGTGAGATTTTCTCTATACCACTCACCAAAGCAACATCCTCCCAGATATATCATCTTCATCCTTCGAATATATGGAACAGCTTGTTAACTTCATCATTCGTCCACTAAAGTATTCATTTTTTCGGATTCCTTTTGTTTTGATACTGATCTTACTGGGATCAGAAGGATCTTCAGTGGCCTGCAACACTTGAGTTTCTGCGGTTGTTGGAGAAACTGAGGAGGGGAGAGTGTACCTGCGAGATACTCTAATACCAAAGTAAGATTCAAAGTGGAAGAAAGCAAGTACAAAATTGGAGAGTGAATAAAATACATGACCCTCTAGTAAATAGGGTATTTATAGTGCCCCAACGCTGGACAAAGGCCTCCATTATGGACTGAACATCTAGGCCCATAATGGATGGCTGCTAGGATTCACGTGAGTGAAGATGAGCAACATATGCTCATCATCCTGGGTAATATGCTCCAAAATTTATGGGTAATGGGTTGACCGCGTCGGTTACAAAGGGTGTAACGGCTCCAGAGATTGTGGAGCACATTAATGATGTGTCCCCAGATGAGGGGTGCGTGGGAAACGCATGTCCATATTTTACCCCAAGGAATTGGGCCATCAATTTGGTCGTTGTTGGCTTGAGGGCGACTTGGGTCGTGCCCAGACTCAGTTCAGAACATGACCCCCCTAAGTCGTTGCTCCTAGACGAAGGAGTAATAACTTAGAGTCAGCTCGTGCGTCGAGGAAGATCTAGAAGACTTTCGCTAGATGGTCCTTTGTTTGTGCTTGTGCTCACATGCTTGCGAGAATGGTGTTCGCCTCGGGCAATGACCATTTTGTGAGAAAGCGCATACGAGGATGATATCTTGCCCGCGACTGTTATTGTCTCGTCTGTGTGGGTGAGATAACATGTATCAATTATGGTCGACATTCCTATACGCTCACGCCCTATGTTGTAAACTCCACCAGCTCGTGAATTGTCATGATGCCTGTAACTTCTCTTTATTGATCCCCGGGAATGTTCCTACTGATGGAACGCGAAACTTTTTTATTTGTGTTCGACACCTGGGGATCCGAGGGGATCTAAAGGTCTTGGGAAGACAAAAGATACGTTTCTTGAGCCACGCGTCGTATCATTTAATGCGCAATAATGGCCAAGGTGTGGGGTTATGACGACCTAAGAGTAGGGGATAATGATGTGTTGTTTCGACGATATGTTTTCCCGTGTGCTATCACGTTTTCCGCACAAGGAGAGTTGGCTATAAATACCATCGAATGGGTGCCATTTGCAACTTTTCTCCTTATGCCGAATTTACCTTCTCTCTCATACTCTTCTCTAGACCTCTGACTTCTCAGAGTGTTCTTCCACTATCGATGCCGTCGGAACGTCACCAGCCTCCATTTTCTTTTTCAATCTAGTAACTTTACTCTCCTTTGTCTTTGTTTTTCCATGAATTTTAGGCTAGTAAAACTTAGGGTATGCTTGATTTCATGATGAAGTTCATATTTTGGGAGGCTTTTCACCGCGAAACTCATGAGTTAATGATGAAGTTCATATGACGGGGAGGCTTTTCCCCGCGAAACTCATGAATCCATGATGAAGTTTATGTGTCAGGGGCGTGTTTCCCTGTGATACTCATGAATCCAGGATGAAATCCATATGTCGAGGTCGTGTTTCCCCGTGAAACTCATGAATTTGCAAGCGTTGAGGGGGTCATCATCATAGTTTCATAGGTGGACCCATCGAACCATGAGTCGAGAAGGTTTTTCATAACTTCCTTCTTTGTCGTTTAGTAGGGGCTTTGGTCGGGGAATCTGTCCTCGTGCTTTTGTACGCCCTTTCACTTGATTTGCAGTGGAAGGATGGATTTGATTTTATCATCGGATTCACTATTTTCCTCCGTTTTTTCCAATATGACGGCTCGTAGTGTCGATGGCGTCCATTTGGTCGACACAGTTACTGATCCCAAGTTGACCTGGGTCAGGAAAGAACCGCGAGGCATAAATTCTCGCAAAATGTCGCCTCCTCGGGTGATGTTGTTGTACCCCAAAATTTTCCCTTTCATTTCAAAAGATCTCCTCATGCTCCTAAGGTTCTCAAGTACTCAAGACTATTCAAGAGTTGATCAAATGAACCCTCCTCCTAAGTAGTGACCTACAATTAGGGTTTTGTTATTCTCAAGAAAAATGGGACTTCTAATGCCTCAAGTGATTTTTATGGTTCCTCATATGCTTCAAAGAATCCTCATGTCAAGTTTCAAGCCTTACATCACAAATTTGCTCAGTCAATTGCTCAAATGAGTGAAAATCAACTGTGTTGGACAAAGAGTCAAATGTGGTCAACATATAGTCAAATTTCAAGATTTTTGGTCAACATCAACATTTTTGAACTCACATTCATCATTTGATCAAGGGTTGATCATGATTCATCAAGAAAACTCAAGATTCGTCAAAAGATACTAAATTAGGGTTTTCTTTAGGAGAAGTCAACTGAACTTTGACCAAGTATAAATTTCACATGCTTCATCAAAAAATTCTCAACCAAAGCCCATTTTGATGTAAATTCAATTCTCTACAACTTTGTCTCTAAGCTCAAGGCCAAAAATGCTTCATTTGAGCGATATGGGTCAAAACACTACAAGTCATTTTAAAAGTCAATAAAAAGACAGTTTTTGTCAAAGTAATTTACATAAAGATAAAGTCTTCAAATGGAAAAATGACCAACATGAGAGTTGTAGGAGACATTAAGAGAGTTATAATTTGTGCAAATTGGAAAATTTTGAGAAAATACATGAAATCCAAATTGAGCAAACTTGAATTTTTGGGCTAATGGGCTTATCTTTTAAAGTCCAAACGTGTTCTTGACCTTATAATGGATCTCTATGTCCATTCATGCACCATTTTAATTTTTATTTCATTTATTTTAATTTTTATCTAGTTGAATTTAAAATTAAATCAAATAAATATTAAGTGGAGGTATAAATCATAAGAGGCTTTTGATTCAAATCTTTTAGAGGCCCAAGGCTACATTGCAAACCGTGTGAGCCTATTTGCAAAACAAATCTTCATGGTTTTTGTCTTATTCCGATCTATTTTCAAACAAAATCAAAGATATTTTGTACAAGGTCCAAGCGCATGCCTTAACCTAATCTATTCTCCTATATATACCCTTCATATTCAGACAAAAAGGAAGAGAAGAAAAGCTGCTTAAAAACACCCTCTCAAAATCTCCAATATTGTCAAAAATAGGGCAAACTCGAAATCAACTTCCATCCATCCTCAAGGACAAGCAATCATCCCAATTGATTCCTGAGGTGCCATAGAGTAAGTTGGGATCATTCTTGATGATCAAAAGTTCCTAAAATGAGCATTCCAAGCATGGTCGATTTTCATATTTTTCTGAGTTTCATATTTTGATTTTTGCAATGCTTTGATTGAAATTAACTATTCTAACATGTTCCTGAGATGAAATAGTACAAGATTGACCCCTTGCATGAGGCTCATAACGCTAGAACACCTCATCACCATTGTTACACCGATTTAATTTATTTTCACTGTATCTCTTTGTGCAGGATGAATTAGAAAAAACTAAGGCCACCATAGGATTTGTAGGGGTCGATTTAGGGGGTAGGGTCATTCTTGTTCAATAACGTTTGTTGTTTTGCAGTTTATAAAAATCACCTCGCCGGAGAAGATAACCGGAGCTAGGGCTCCGACGCCTCTCTGGTCCATTCGTTTTATAATATATTTAACTTATTTCATTTAATAAATGGATGTGAGCATATCACCACTGGTCAAGGCGAAGGTTTATGAACGTAAGGACGTGGGTTTGATCCTTGCGCTTTATAATGTTTTTTTTGTTATTTTTCATAATTTATGCAGGTTTCCTATATATCATGCAGCGCCTATTTCCAAACACAAACAAGCGTTTGGCCTAGTGGCAAGCTGTGAAGCAGGAGAGCGTGGGTTAAACACCCACCCTATAGAATTTTACCCTTTTTTTTGTTTAACCTAACTTCCTTGATTTTTTTAACCGTAAACCTAATTTCTTTTAATTAATCATCAAACTAACCTTTTTACTAATAAATTAGGATTAGGTTTTTCATAACTAATATTTAATTTTCTTAATTAATTAATTAATTAACCCCTTTTTTTCTTAAACATTAAAATTAATTAGACTTAGGGTTTTAACTATTTAATTAACATCAAATTATTTTCTAAAAAAACATAAACAAACATTCAAACACTTTTCCTAACATTTTCCTTATTTCTTTTAAATCCTTAGACGAATGTATAAGCCGTACAATTCTTATAATAACTTAGATTTATTTTTCCGCATTTTTTCTATTATGTAACTGCTCACATGATGTAATAGCTTAGGTTTAAATTTCGCATTTTACTTTCCTGCATTTTCTTATGTAACTTCCCCAAAGTCTTGTAATAGCATAGGGTTTACTTTCCGCAACTTTATTTTCCTGCTATATTTTATACTTCTAGTAACTAGGCATGTATGGCAAGACTAAAATCAATCGATAGAAAACCCTAATACAAGATAAATAACTGAACTGAACACACTTTCACACTCATACCTCTAAAGTAACCTCGCTTTGTTGCCTTCGGAAATAATGGTCATGTCCCTCGAAAATAAGGATACTTTAGCAAAAGACCCTCTCGAACAAAGATCATAGTCTCTCGATGACCCTTCGATGTTGCCTATGAAAAATAATCTAGTCCCTCCGATATAATTGCTAAAGTATCTCTATATGTTGCCTTCAGTGACCATTCGATGACTCTTCGTCTGTCCCTTCACATCCAATAGATAGGGCTACCTACCAACTAATGATATGGATAGTACTATCTCTAAAGTAGAAGGAAAAGAATAAGAAAGAGTTTAGTGGGTAAGAAACTTTTAATCGTTTGCTCACAATTGTTCAACTCAAAACATTTTTACACATCGCACTTTTCAAAATATTTTCAAACACTCTGTACGCATTCTTGAGGACTAATACAAGAATCATTACAAAGTTGGCCGTACTTTGGCTTTTCAAAATATTTTCAAACAAATCACACACACAAAGAAAATTTTCAAAACTGAGCTAGAGATTAAGAGCGTGTGGATAAATACGGATGAAAAGGGTGCTAACACTTTCGCTTTTCATAACTCACCCCCCCCCCCCCCCCCCCCACCCCAACTCAAAATCTATCTGAAGCTACCTGAAGCATTATAAAAGCTTGTCGTAACCTATAAGTACCAACTCGATCTCACCATTTTCAAACCTTCTGAGCTTACTTAGAACAGGTAGCTACGAGTTTCTATTTCACTCAAACAAGTTAACATCCTCTTCGTCTTGATCTTTAGAGTGAAAGCCCTCACCTAACTGTGATTTATTCTTCTTCTTTGGAATTTAATTTTACTTTGAAGTTTGCTAGGGTTTTTACGTTTTTTCTGCAAATTCTCTTTGGTCAGATCAAATAAATTGATCTGAAGCAAAGAGACATGAACAATGATGTTAGTTGAAGCTTAACCATGTGTTTTTATGGCTTAAAACAACGAATTCATGGTTATGCAAAATCCATTGAACGGAGGTTGAAGATGAAGTGAACACACGCTATGGTGGAAAATTCAAATTCTCTGACCAATCAGAGCGCTCCACCTCAACTATCTGTTATATTCTTCTTTTAATTTTTTATTTAATTTCTTTTTCTATTTTCATTTTCTTTCAAAAATAATAAAAAATAGCTCCATTAATGTTTTTCACTCCTATTTTTTTTCATTATTTTCTAAAAATATTTTTTGCCTTGTGTGATTTTTCAAATTTAAAAAATGTTTTTTTAGTATCTTTTACTATTTTATTTTGGTTTCTATTTTAATTGATTTTAAACTATTTTTTAATTGATTTTGAAATGTTTTGAATCCAAACTTTTGAGATATTTATTCTTAGAGTTTTTCTGACTTTCCATGATTTTTCTTGAACATTTATTTTAAATTTAAACGTACTTTTAATCTCTCTATTTTAATATTTTTTTTTAACTTTTAATCCTCCATTTAAAAATCGGCTATTTTGATCTATAAACTTTACATCATTCCCCTCCACTTTTGCATATATGGATTGCTGATTGGAATACAAAAGAGTTATTTATAATGACTTGGCAATATTGATTATAATATTTACTTTTTAAAGAGTTAATTAATCATTAATCATTAATAATTTAACTTGGAAGGTATGAATTTGGATTGTGAGGTTCAGAAGTGGGGGTATCATCATGCGTCGCTGCTGAAACTCTGTAGCTTGGAAGTGCAAGTTTTTGGCAATTGAAGGTGAGACACAACCACAATTGTGTATCTGTTTATAAAAAACCATAATGAATCAAACTAGTAACATGTGTAACTTAATGAAAAATCAATAAAAAGTATGCATTATTTTAGAGCTACTAATCCGCTCAAGAAGATTCAATGGTAGAATTAGAAGATCAAGTGATATTAGTTATTCAGCAAGTGTTGGAGAGGCCTGGATTTTAGAACTTATCCCATTACTTTCTGGAGATACATATAATGTAATATATGCTTTGTTTATGTTGTTGGTTACATGACTCACTCAAATACATGATTCAATTATATAACCACATATGAAAGAGAAGCATGCTATATTAACTTAACCTGCAAAAAATAAACTGTGAAAAGTTAGAACTAGACGAAGGCAAGGCCTTAGCGGAGGCACATGGTTTGTTCTTCATGGAGACATCAACGCTTGGTTGTCATGTTAGGTAAATTGCATACAGTTTTTACATATCAAGTTTTGGTTTTGTTTCAGATTAAAGTCCCACATCTGTTAAATACAGGAAGTATATATATATATATATATATATATATATATATATATATATATATATATATATATATATATATATTAGTAATCGTATTGCCAACATGAATATTAGACTAATAGCTATATGAATTGGGTCTGGCCCAGTAAAATCTAATTAAAATTATTTATTAGTTAGTAAAATATTAATTAATATATTAATTTCATGTAAATAAAGATACTTTTTTTATTTAAATCAGTACTGTCATGTATGCAAAAATAGAGGGGATCAACAAAATCTCAAATGATGTAAAATTTAAGGACTAGAATATCGGGTTTTAAAATAGGGGGACTAAAAGTTAAAAACATCAAAATAGAGGGACTAAAAGTGCATTTAAGCCTTTATTTTATGTTTTAGTGCATCATTTGAATTTTCGTTTTATTTTCTATTTTAAAACTATTTAAAATCATTTTTATTTTATTTTAATTGATTTTCTTCATTTATTTTTTGTTTTGAATTCTGGTTGACTTGGATCATGGCTTGATTGATCAATGGATTTTGGGTGATATTTTGATTGTATGAACCTTCATCATTTCAAACTTATCATTAAATGATCATTTTTGATACTTTAAATTGATGATAGATTTATCCTCTTGTGCTACCAAGAGATTGAAATTGATGATAGATGATCTCATGTTGTGTTTGTTTTGACTTGATCAATCTTTCTCCCCTCATCTCCTTCTTTTTTGCTTTGTATTAAATCATAGTGTTACATTGTTTTCGGAGAATGACTTTGTATAATCTCTCTAACATACACTACACCTACATTGATATTGCCATATCTTAAATAGGTTCAATTTCTACATAATTTCATTTACGATTGTTTAACATAGCGATAAATTGTCTCGAGTCGTATTATTAACTAGGGGTGTTCGCGGTTCGGTTTGGATCGGTTTTAAAGCAAAAACTCATCCGATCCAAAGGTTCGGTTCGATTTTGGATGATATATTTAAAAAAAAATCAATCTGATCCGATCCAATTTTATGCGGTTTAATTTGGATCGGTTTTTGGATATCCAAATTACACATTATATTTTTATTAATATTATAAAACTACTAATAAATCACAGATTTGATATAATATATAACATATAGTATATTAAAAGTTAATATTACAAAATGAGAGTGATTGATTATGCTTGAAATAATAAAAATAAATAGATTATACCAAACTAATAAATATTATTAAAAAAATTATTATCATCTAATAATAAATTCACATAACATGTCATACTAATAAAAAGTAAATAAGTATCAAAATATATTTGTGCGGTTCGGTTCGGTTTGGATCGGTTTTGAAAAATTCATCCGAAATCCAATCCGAACTGATCGGTTTTCATAAAATAACATCCAAACACAACCAATAACTTTCGGTTTTTTATGGTTTTCGGTTTTTTGGATCGGTTTTCGGTTTTTTATTTGGATTGGTTTGGATTTGAACACCCCTATTATTAACTACTGACATTAACATTAATTCAATATTATTGTGCTAACTTTACTTTTCTGCACTTTTACATTAATGACATTTAATTTCTTACTCATTTATTTTAATACCATTTATATTTCATGCTATTTACTATTCTGCCTTTTTTCCTTTTGCTCATTGGACTTTTCTTTTTCTTTTGATTAAAATACATTAATAAAGGCAAAATTCTAAACAACTTTTAATGTGTTCTTGAGGACTATTTGATTACTATCCTTTGCTTGAGGAGTTTTAGACCTTGGACTTAGGACTTAGTTTTCTCTTTGCTTGGAGTGGTTACTTGATACTTGGAATTTCATCTGAGACTGAGTTTCACCTGAAACTTTAATCCTTCATCTGATACATTTGGATTTCATCTAGTGTTCTATATTTTATCTGATGTTGTGTGTTATCTAAGACCTCTGATTTTCATCTGATGATTGAGATTTTTATCTGATACTTTATGATTCATCTAATGCTTTGTGTTTTCATTTGAATCTTATTTCTTATCTTGTGACTTAATTCAAAGAAAAATGAATGCTCATTTTGACCAATGTCAGATGCTTGCTCTTCTAATGATTAGTTCACTTGCACACAAAAAAACTTTCTCTTGGACTATCTTACAATGAGACCATTTATTTCTTGTCTTTTTATTTATTCTTTACGATAGTCCCTTCATCTATTCCACTTCTTTAATTTTTAAAATCTTCTCCCTATTTCAAAACTTCTTGTTTTCAAACTTCACATTTTTCCTTAAGCAAACCTTGACTTTGTCAAGAGATCCAGAAAAAAAATTTCTTAATAAAAATACTAAAATACTTAAACATATTCAAACTCTTTCAAAAACCTCTAAAAAAGACAAACTTCATCAAACTTCTTTTGTGCCTTAGTGCACTTTTTCATTTCAAACCAGACCTCTTTCTGAAAGAAAAAATATGAGTCTATTATTGAAGTGATGCAAATTCCTATACTTCTACAATATGCCGTGAAATTGATTGACATTTTCCACTTGAATGTTGAGTAAATCCAGATAAAATTCTCCATATCAAGATTATGCAAATGCTCATTTTCTCATACTTGTGGGTAGTAAGTTGAGTTTTCCACTCGAATATGACAAAATGTATTTTTCACCTAAAATCAATCAACAAACAAAAGCACATTTCATAAGCAAAAGCAAGTGATTCATATGGAGTACCATAAATGTGAGGGGGTGCTAATATCTTTCCCTTGCATAACCAACCCTGTATCTAAATTTTTCTTTTGTTTTGTTTTCAAAAAAATTTGTGAGTTTTTTTCCCCGATCTTTTCTCTTTTTTCTTTGGAAACGATAAAGTTCAGTAACGACTTTTACTTTTTTCTGAATTAAATTAATCAATAGCTTAATCTCAATTTTCCCACTGTAATAGATTCGTGATATTAATGTTAATAAATTTATTTTTTAAACAAATTCATTCCTTTCAATATGGTAAGGGAAGGCCATTCAAATTAAATTATCTTAATTATGCTCATAAATGATATATTAGCTCTAATTCATATATAAAACTTAAAGTAATACTATTTACTTCTCGCCTAAAGAAAAATACACATTTATTTGCACATGATGAACATGATGCTCATTTTACTATTTTTGTTATAGATCACACTTCTCTTTTTTTACATTAGCATTCTCTTGTGATAATTATCGTTGAATATTTCAACTCCAAATTAACATTTTCTTCTGATAATTAGTGATGTATTAGACCAAATATATTTATTATTTAATGAGTTTAAAAAAATAAAATATATTTATAGTTATAAAGAATGAAGGGTGTACATTTCAAAATCTTTAAGACGATTTATAAATTGGATACATGATATATATTGAACAAAACATGATTGCTAGTAGATAATTGGTATGTATGAAGAGGTCAGAGCGGAGATATGAAGCCGGACAATGCGAAAGACATGCCTACTTGGGGTCGAGGTGCAAAGTTGAGAGAAGTCAGGGGCATGCTTAGTCGGATGGCCGAGGTATCAGATCAGTGTAACAATTACGATAGCCTAAAAACTGTATGATTATTACAAACATCAATAGAGAGGCGTTATGCCTAATGATTACGGCGGCCGAAGTTAAACATCGTCATTGCTAAATGGATATAAAAGGTCATCTCTTAATGAAGACATGTCACGAAGATAAAAGTATAATAGGGAACGTCCCCTAGAGAAAAAGGACAATCAATATACAAAATACAAATAGGAAGATAACAACTACAAAAATACAAAAAGAGTTACAGTAATACTTAATTCACTTTCAAAAGTGTTTGGTAGAAACAAAGAGAATCCTGAAATATTAAGTTAAATAAGATAACAACCACAAATATATAAAAACAAATGAAGTCTTACATATATTATCATTTATATAATAGAACCGCAATTTTTCCTATCAAATTGAACTATCTAACTATTGATAATTTGCAATCCTTTATTAAAAATGAAATAAATTTTTTTAGTCAATTGAAATTGGCATTATAGTAAAACATTTTGTTTGGTAAGGAAAAACAAGAGAAAAAAAAAAAGAAGCAAAAAAGACGCCGGCACATTTGCGTGTGGTGTTTGGGCGTAGGAATACAATCGAACTCCAAAACAGTGTTGCTGTGCTTACTAGGGAATCGTCGTCCAGCTAGCAACATTCGGCAACGGTAATCTCAATTCTCAACCCAATACATACATACCTCTCTCTCTCTCTCTCTCTTCATTTCACTAACCACCCAAACCCCTTTTTCTAGCGGGTACCTTTTTTCTCTCAACTCTTTATTACCTTCCTTTTATGTTTTCAAATCTAACTATGTTTTCTTTTTGCCTTTTTGTTCTTGTTAACTTCGTTAAGTTCTTTTTTCGGTTTCTTCTTTTCCAATTCTGGATTAATATCTTGTTTATGATGCGTGATTGTTGTTTTCTTTGTTTTGTTATGTTTTTTGCAATTGATATAAAGGAGAGGAAAAAATCACTATAGTTTTATGTATGTTAATCTCTTGAGCTAGGTTTTAGCCTTTTGTTTCTACTTAGTATAACGTCTTCAAAATTCCAGGGATTCATGTGATCATGGATTTAAAACCAAAGAGGACAAGTGTTGCGGACAATGCTGACGCCGGGGACGATTTGCTCCTTGCAAATGGGGATGATGTTGCTCCTCTTGTTAGGCATGCATTTCAAACCGGGCGACCAGAGGGGCTTCTTCGTCAGATGAGTTTTGTGGTTAAGGAAAAGGAAGCCGAAATCGAGGAGACGTGCAAGACTCACTACGAGGAATTCATCCTTGCAGTTGATGAGCTTCGTGGCGTGTTGTTTGATGCCCAAGAGTTGAAGAGTCAGCTCCACGGTGACAATTTTAAGTTACAGCAGGTTGGGAGTGCCCTTCTTGTCAAGCTTGAAGAGCTTCTTGAGTGTTATTCTGTTAAGAAGAATGTGGCGGAAGCTGTAAATATGTCTAAGAACTGTGTACAGGTGTTAGAGCTTTGTGTCAACTGTAACAGTCAAATTTCTGAGGGTCAGTTTTATTCTGCATTGAAAACTGTGGATGTACTTGAGAAAAATTACCTGCACAACATTCCTCTAAAGGCTCTCAAAATGGTTCTAGAGAGGAGAATTCCTGTGATAAAATCGTACGTTGAGAAGAACATTTGCGGTCAAGTGAACGAATGGATGGTTCAGATAAGGAGCTCGGCTAGAAATATCGGGCAAACAGCCATTGGCCGTACTGCAACAGTTCGCCAAAAGGATGAGGAAATGCTAGAACAGCAGAGAAAGGCGGAGGAGCAATGCATTTCAGGAGTAGGGAATCTAGCTTATACTTTGGATGACGAAGAATTAGACGAAGATCCTGTTATCAAGTTCGACCTTACACCTCTTTATCGTGCTTGTCATATTCATGATTTTCTAGGAATCCGGGAGAAGTTTCGTGAGTACTATTATACTAATAGATTGTTGCAATTGAATTCGGACCTTGAAATGTCTTCCGCACAACCTTTTGTCGAATCATACCAGACATTTTTTGCTCAAATTGCTGGATTCTTTATAGTTGAGGATAGAGTCCTCAGAACTGCTGGGGTCCTCCTGGTAGCTGATCAAGTTGAAACAATGTGGGAGACGGCTGTGGCTAAAACGACATCTCTGTTAGAGGAGCAGTTCTCCTCTATGGAGTCTGCCACACATCTTCTCCTGGTGAAGGATTATGTGACTCTGTTTGGATCTACTCTTAGACAATATGGACATGACATTGGCACACTTCTTGATGTGCTTGATAGCAGCCATAACAAGTACCACCAGCTTCTCTTGGAAGAATGCCGACAACAAACTGTTGAGGTTCTTGGCAATGGTTCATATGACCAAATGTTAATAAAAAAGGAAAGTGACTATGAGAATGTTGTTCTTTCATTTAATCTTCAAACATCTGAAACTATGCCTGCTTTTCCATATGTTGCACCATTCTCCTCCATGGTTCCTGATGTATGTCGCATTGTGAGATCATTTATCAAAGGCTCTATTGATTACTTGTCTCATGGTATTGGTATGCATATGCATGTCTTTGATGTTGTGAGGAAGTATTTGGACAACTTCCTGATTGACATATTAAATGCAACAATACTTGATACAATCAATAGTGGCAACATCGGTGTACCTCAAGTTATGCAGATTGCTACAAACATAGCTGTCCTTGAAAGAGCCTGTGATTTTTTCCTTCGACATGCAGCCCAACTATGCGGCATCCCTTGCCGACCAGTTGAAATGGCTCAAGAAGCTTTAAGTGCAAAGGCGGCGTTGAAGACATCGAGGGATGCAGCTTATGTTGCTCTACTGACCATGGTAAACAAAGAAATAGACAAGTTAATGACTCTTACTGTTGATGTTAATTGGACTCCCGAGGAGACAAATCAGAATGGAAATGACTACATACATGAAGTGATCATTTACCTTCACTCTATTTTGACCCCAGCACAACAAATTTTACCCCTGGATACCATGTACAAAGTTGGGAGTGGTGTTTTTGAGCATATTTCTAATGTGATAGTAGCTGCTTTCTCTAATGATGGCGTGAAAAGGTTTAATACAAATGCAGTTATAAATATCGAGTATGATCTTCAGATCATAGAGAATTTTGCAGATGAAAGGTTCTATTCTGCTGGTCTGGGTGAAATTTACAATGAGGGTAGTTTTAAGAATTGCTTGGTAGAAGCAAGGCAATTGATTAATCTTTTGCTAAGTAGTCAAGCTGAGAACTTCATGAATCCTGTTATAAGGGAGAAAAGCTACTATGCATTGGATTACAAGAAGGTGTCTGCCATCTGTGATAAATTCAAGGATTCACCAGATGGAATATTTGGAAGCCTTGCTAATAAAAATGCCAAGCAAAGTGCAAAAAAAAAATCAATGGACGTGCTCAAAAAGCGCCTTAAGGATTTCAGTTGACAAGACTTGCAAATATTCTTTCATTGACAGTAGGGTATAATTGAGGTGCTTTCTTCTTATTCTATTAATGATGTTTAACTTTAGAATGAATTTGTGTTTCTATGTTGTGTCAGACTTATTTAATCAGGCCTTAAATTTAAATGAATTTGTCATGGAACCATGCCTCGTCATTGCGCAGTCAATATTTTACTATAGGATGCGATTCGCTCTCTTCATTTGATTAAAGAGTAAATACCCAATTTGGTCCTTCAAATTTGGCAATTGTATCATCAACTTAGTCCCTCATTTTAACGATTTTCAGAATAGCATCAAGTTAGTCTCTTTGTTAGTTTCTGTCTGTTAGAGGATTATATGCACAGAAGATGTAGTACAAATTGATATGAGTTAGAATTTCAAATTGAAACTTTTAGAAAATCTTACTGATGATGGGTAGTATATTTTTGAGAAAAAGATGCAAATATAGATTTGGAGCTTGCTAACATTTTGTTCTCTAATCTTCTTCCTAGTTTTCTCTGCCAATATTTTTAGTGTCTTAGAGTGAAGCTTCATTTTTATCCGTACAACGAACTTCCAGGATTTGCATTCGCGCAACTTGTGGATTGTTTTGGACTATTGATTCATTAGAGAAGAAAATGACTCTTATTCCCCAGAAATCCATGGAAGTTTGTCGACGAGAACAAATGATAATTTTAGATGTATTATTTTATTAATAAACATATGATTCAATGTGATAAAAACAAATAATAATAAAAAATGGATTTAATTTATATGCAGTGAAAAACTATTTTACATTGTTATCTAATAGAAAGTCAACAAACTGTCTTGTCATTAAAACAATTTTAAAATTAAAATGTGATTTATTTTAATACAAGGTTATGATTGATTGACAATTTACATTTTCTGTGCATCACTATTTTTCTCATAAAAAAATTGAGCAACCTCTTAAAGCAATAATTTGAGTTTAAATTCACACATTATAAATTCTCCATGTCTCTTACATACAATTTAAGAAGAATGAATTATAAAAGTGAATAATATAATTTCAATTACATAGAAAGCCCGATGAGACAATCTCATAAATTATTCAAACTTTTTTTCTTTCTATTACACTCTTTTTCTTCAATATTTAGAAGTCAATCCATAACCTTTATTAAAAAAAAGGAAAATGATACTTTATAAAATTAAACAATCATTTAAGCAAAAGTGAGATTTTTTCATTTTTTATAAAAAAAAGCATATGCATTATTTAGTCCTTTAACTTAATTTAAGGTTTCAATTCAGTCCCTTATGTAATAAATATTTGTTTTAGATCCCTTATATATATTTCTGTTAGACATTTTCGTCCTTTATATTAAAATTTGTGAACTTCCGTTAATTTTCGCAAGGGTGGCACTCGAGTTGGACGTTTTTAGATGACATGGATTTATGCTATAACATTTTGAATAAAAATTAAAGTAAGCTGAAACGTTTCATTTTAACCTCGCTTGTTTCATTGTGACTTCTCTTGAGTTCTGAGACAAAACCCTAACGAAACTATCATCCATCTTCATCTTCATTGCTCTCTTAAGTTCGTAAAGGTATGTTAATCAAACTCCATTGCTTTGTTTGTTTGTTTGTATCATCCATCTTCGTTCATCTTCTAAAAGACCCATAATTTCGTTAATCTTTACTTTTAGGGTTTGTTGAATCTTCCTTACTGATACTTCCCACAATACAGAGAGGAATAAGAACTTCGTTCACCTACTATCATAAAATACGAATAATCAAACAATTGTCTATAAAAATGCAAACTTTTTAGGTTTTTCCCTCTTCCTTATTTATATTTCTCATTTAGATATTTTATCTAGGTCATGAATAGTCGTTTTGAGTGCATTATTTATCGTGATGGTGAGTTTGTTGAGGTCATGCAATTAGGTTACAAAGACTTAGAGGAAACTTGGGATGTTGATCCTAATTTTTGGAGTTATTTTGAAGTGTTCGGTGGGTTAAAGGATTTAGGTTATCTAACTGTAGAAAGCCTTTGGTATCATGATCAAATGAAGTTTAATAACATGATTTTGTTGAAAGATGATAATGGAACTAGGAGGATGCAGACAATTGCTAGGTTGATTGAGACAGTGCATTTATATGTTATTCATCTTATACTACAAGTTGATGTAATTGAAGAACCAATACTATCACGTGAGTACCACATTGAAGAAGGTGCCACTGACATTGATTTAGGAAAGAATAATGATGAGGTGATCACTTGTGTTGAGAATGTTATGAATGAAGGAGACGTTGTGGATAAGGGGCCCATTGAATTTGAGAATGTTATGGATGAATGAGACATTACTGATAAGGGGCCGATTGAAGTTGAGAATGTTATACATGAAGAAGACATTGAAGTTGAACCTAATGTGGACGAAGGAGACACTAATGACAAGGGAACCTCATTTTTAAAGTATGCACATTTGTTTTAAGGCATGCAAGGACAGTTTTTTCAAGTGTCGGCCTATAATAGGTTTGGATGGGTGCTTCTTGAAAGGTTACTATGGTAGACAAATACTTGCTGCAATTGGAAGGGACCCAAATGATCAGATGATGCCTATTGCATTTGTTGTTGTGGAGATAGAAACCAATGATTCATGGAGTTGGTTCCTTGAACTGTTGATATATGACCTAGGAGGTACAAGACTATGCAAAACATACACATTCATAAGTGATCAACAAAAGGTACTTTGTTATTTAATTTATGACCTTTGATATATGACCTTTGTACTTTATTATTTAATTTTTGACCTTTGATATTTGACCTTTGTAGGGACTACTACCAGTTCAGGAAGAATTGCTCCCACAAGTAGACCAAATATTATGTGTCACGTATATGTCATATATATAAAAACTATTAAATTTTCTTGATGTTCAAAATTGTTCTGTAACTGATTGCTTTTCTGTAATTCAAGGCATCTGTACGACAACTTTAGGAAGAAATATTCACGAATTAAACTCAAGGAGTTGATGTGGAAAGCCACTACAACCAGTTATGTGAATGCATTTGAAAAAGACATGTTAAAAATGAAGGCGGTTAA
This sequence comes from Vicia faba, assembly GCA_948472305.1. Lineage (NCBI taxonomy): Eukaryota > Viridiplantae > Streptophyta > Magnoliopsida > Fabales > Fabaceae > Vicia > Vicia faba. The sequence continues at coordinate 89,886,653 of OX451738.1, forward strand.
TGAAGAGGTATTCAAGCATTTGATAAAGATACCACTTAGGTTTTGGAGCAAGTTAATGTTCAAGACCAATCCTTTATGTGATACTCTGGTGAACAACGTGTCAGAGGCTTTCAAATCTGTTTCTGTGACAACTAGGTCCAAGCCAATCATAACAATGATTGAAGAAATCAGAGTGTATCTCATGCAAAGGTGGAAGTCAAACAGATGGAAAATTTCCAAGTATGAAGGTGATATTCTACCCAATATCAAGAAAAAGATTGCAAAGTGTGAATGCATTTGCTTATTAAATAGATATTTTGCATGATGTCAAAAATGTGATAGATTTAGCTTTTATGTATATTGAACGACATTTGTAAGTCATTGTGCTCACCCTTACATTAGGTATCTTAGAATGCATCTATAACATGTTTGAAAAGGTTGTCGAAAGATATCATGCATCAAAAATGATTTTTTGTATAAAAATCAATTGTATATGTTGACACATCCACACTATGTGTCGATACATCCACAATATGTGTCAACACATGTGGTTCAATAATAAAGCATGTAGGCTTTGTAACTATGTGTCGACACAAAGACCTCATATAGGTCAACAACTGTCATTAAAAATGTATTTTTGCAAAAAAATAATTTATATGTGTCTACACATCCATTGTATGCGTCAACACATGTGTTGTTGTTTTAAAGCATGAAATTATCTAGAATGTTGTGTCGACACAAAGACCTCATACAGGTCGACACATATCATTACATGTGTCGACACATAACTTACATGTGTCGACATGTGTGTCAAAATTTTGCAAGAATCTTTTTCCTTTTCAAACTTTTAAGTTTTCCTTTTGCCTCCAACTTTCACACCTATATATACGTCATACATGCATCATTTTCAACTTGATGAAACTCAACGCATACTAAGGTTGGGTTGAGAATCATAGGGGGTTTCATCCGAAAAACGATGAGAGTTGTTACCTCAAGATCAAACACTACAACAAATAACACTTTTTATGACGAAGCTTTCATCTCCAACATGCTAAAAACCGAGAGGATATGTCCTGTGAGCGTGTTGTTTAATTTTTTAATAAGATAAACAATATGTTACCTCGGCGTTATAAAAAATCGAAATAACATAACTATAAGTTATCACATTTTTTTATCCAATAAAAAAATAATAAATCTGTTATCTTGAATTTTTTGAGAACCAAAGTAATATAGCTATAAGGAACATCACTTCGAATCCCCGTTGCCACATTTAAAACTTTTTTCAACAATTTATTACTTGGCGTCTTTTCCAGATGCCATATATGTTTTTTTGTTAATTAATAATTCTCAAAAACTTTGTTATCAATAAACAAAAATAGATAATAATAGAAAAATGAAATATTTCATTGATAATAAAAAAAATAACACAACAAAGAAAATTACTTAACAAATTCAAACTTCTCACTCCACACAACTTCAACATTACCCCTAACTATTCATAACTTATAGAAAAATTCAGAAAGACCTCTTCTATAAGGTATGAGGAAAGTAATTTCCTCTCAAGAAGTATTTATCATTTCCTTAAATAATTTGAAAATGGTAAGATGAAGATCAACTTTGATGTTGTAGGTGAGGAATAACAAAAGATGTTTGTCATCCTAAGTAAGTGTTTCCAGGTCTTTCTCTCTTGGGCAGGGATTTTCCATTAGAAGTTAAAACTAAAACTTTACAGTTGGGAGTGGAGAAGTAGAACTAGAGAGCTTATTTTGGTTGGTATAAAGTAGGCGAAGGCGGGTTGCATAGACATTGCTGAATTCATAATGTTCAACACAACTACCAAATTGTTCACAGTTGATTGTCATATCATCAGTGATGGAGTAATGAAAAAATGAGAGTCATTGATATAAGACTGGATGATTTCATCATGACCAGCTGGCATAACAGAGAAATTTATCCAAAACTCTTTAACGAGATTAGTGCATATGAGACCATGAAGAATGTGAAAGTAACCATTCAATCCTTATTTGTTAACAACTTTCCTTAGCTCAAACCATCGAAATTATTGAAATCAACATATTTTTCATTGATAACGAATAATAGATTTGCATCCATTTTTTATAAGAAAAAAAGGACTTTGAAACAAGGAAATAAGACACGGAGAGTTGGTAATGAGACGTTGAAGATAGGAAAAGACTTTGAAACAATGTTTGAAGACACAACGAGTTGGTAATTAGACGTTTAAATAGCTCAAAAGCCTCCTTGATAATCCAACAACGATGTTACGACTTAAATATAGTTAATCATTACTATTCTAGTGATATGATTCTAATACATGTGCTCCGCCTCGGTGTTCTTCTAACCTCTCTTTTAATTGTATTTTTATTTTTAAATTAAATGTTCTAACCCGTCGGTGTTCCTAAAAACCGAGGAAAAATTGATCATTAAAATTGGAACTTCTATTTTAATTGTATTTTTTATTTATAAATTAAATGTTCTAACTCGTCGGTTTTCCTAAAAACCGAGGGAACATTTAGCATTAAAATTTAGGATATTTATCAAATCCTTAATCAAATTCTTGTCGTCCGTTTCATGACTATCAACGCTCAAGACATTACCATTAGTGATTTGCGTGAAACATAAATAAATTCCATTTTAAAAGCATTATGAATATCAAAAGTTAATAATGAAACATCATTAACAACTTGAAACTATCCTCCACTTTAAGATTTATAAGAGTCTTTGTCATGAAGATTTCTCTATGATGGATTGCAAGAGCAGGAAATTATTTAGGTTTAAGGTTTGTGTTCTTAAATATTTATCTGAGCAGAAAATTATTTATTTATCTAACATTTTTTTGTTTATATCAGAAACAAATCCAAGAAAAAGCAATTGAGAATATACCCAACATTTGATCTTCCCAGGATATAAAGGATTTGAAGATCCAACATCATGAAGAGTTTAAAGTTTACAAGAGTGTTTGTCATGAAAAGTTCTCTATAATGAATTGCAAGAGCATAAAATTATTTGGGTTTAAGATTTGTGTTCGTAAATATTTATTTGAGCAAAAAATTATTTATTTATCTAAGCCTTTTTTGTCTAACCTTTTTTTTTCATATCAGAAAATAATACAAGCAAAAGCCATGGAGAATATCGTGCACCCATCATTTGATCTACCCTAAAATTATATGATTTGAAGATCTAAAATCTATATCTTGAAGAAATTAATTTACCTAACCTTTTTTTGTTGGGAGAAAAGAGTTTCACAACATTTGATTTTGCCCAGAATATCAAGGAATTGAAGATCCAGCATATGATCTTTATAGACAATTAATTTTTTGTGTGTAAAAAATGTAATATTCTGGGTAAATATTGTAGTTTATAAATAAATTATTTTATTAATGTTCTATGTAAACAATGTAACGAGTTTTATTAAAAAAATTAATAACCCCTCGATTTCTTGATAAATCAAGCTAAAAAAGACGCTAGTTTTTGTAAATAATAAAAGTTCTGAAGCTAGGGTTCGAACCCATGTGCTAATAAAATTATACAAAACACTGAGGTGATAAGTATTTACTTTTTATGGTGACCTTAGTTACCTCACTTCTAATGTCGGGTAAAACTCATTTTGCGTCTGAAATTAGACGTGTTAGTTGTAGTAGTGAAAATATGGATTTAAGGGTCTTTACAAGATTATGCAGATATTGGATCTGACCGATTGAAAGGCTTTGAACAACGGGAGGTTCTTGGAAAGGAGTAGTGCGAGGTGGTGAATCATTTGAGAATATTGGGATATAACAATTCGGTAATTTGGATTCAGGTGAGTGAAGAGCTTTGAAGAACGATGGTTTCTTACAAAAAAGTAGTGCGAGACGGTGGATCAAATTGGTATTGTTAGGGACTTGATTAAACTTAGATCAAGGAAATAGAAATTGTTAGGATCAATATCAAACATAGGGTTTATAGGGTTGGATTACTACATTTCTCTTTTAAATGACTTTTTGCACATAGTAATAAATTTATCTCAATTCCAAATAAAATTGAGGGAAAATTTAGCCATAGGAGGACGATTGCTGAACTTTCTAAACAAATCCTTGTGTCGTTATCTCTCTCTCTCTCTCTCTATCTCTCTCTCTCTCTCTCTCTCTCTCTCTCTCTCTCTCTCTCTCTCTCTCTCTCTCTATATATATATATATATATATATATATATATATATATATATATATATATATATATATATATATATATATATATATATATATATATATATATATATATATATATATATATATGTCATTTATATTCTATTAGCATATTAGTTAAACTCTTTGTGTGTGTGCAATTAATTCGTATTGACAAATTCTTTGATTGTTAAATCGTTTGTTGATTATCTTATAATCTATTCGATTGTGAGAGGTATTTGATATCAACAAAGCTCAAAGGAAAATCTAAAAAATTAAGTGCACACCAAGTGTTCGATAAACTGTTTCATTTAATTTTATCATTCATTTCATTGGATATTGGTTGGCCTTGTAATTATAAAACAATTACTTGAGAAGTTTATTATATTAAGATCTCATTATCATAATTCAATTGAGTAGTTAATATTGTACACATATCCGAGCCTCTAACAACCGATTCGGTTTGGACGACTTGTGATCTAGGACACGACAGCCGCTTGCCATAGTTTTTGCTAAAAAATTTAAAACAAGATTTTAATTAAAAAAATTCTTTGGGGATCTATTCACCCCCTCTAGATAAGTTGTCACCGTCTAGGAAGTGGTATCAAGATCTCGGTTGATTCTGTGTGCTTCAAAAACACTTATTAGAAAATGGCAAGTGAACCTAAAGGGGCGTACAATAGAGCGCATGTATTCACCGGTAAAAACTATGGTAATTGGAAAACTTTTATGCGTATTCATATCAATTCATCTCATAAGGTTGTGTTGGATGTTATTGTCAATGGTTCAACGAAAATTACTGTAACCGTAGATGGTTTCACCACACCCAAACCAGAAGCATAATGGAATAATGATGATAAGGAAAGTGGAGTTACGATTGGAAATCACGAAACATTCTTATATCCTCTCTTGGTGTTTATGAACTTTATCGTGTTTCCCATTGTGAAACCGCTAAATCTATGTGGGACGCATTGCAAGTTGCCCATGAGGGAACCAATGAAGTCAAACAATCTAGAATTAATACATTAAATCAAGAGTTTGAACTCTTTCATATGAAGCATGGTGAAACAATTATCGAAATGCAAAAGAGGTTCACTCATCTCATTAATAGTTTGAATACACTTGGAAAACCCGTATCCAATGAAATTTCTACTAATAAAGTTTTGAGGTGTCTTACTAGGGATTGGCAACCAAAGGTCACCGCGATCAAGGAAGCCAACAATATCACAACACTTGATCTCACCATATTGTTTGGTAAGCTTGAAGAACATGATCAAGAACTCAGTTGCTTAGAAAAAAATGAGAAGAAGGTAAAGAGGGAGAAAAGCAAGGACAAGGAGGTAGAAAATAAGTCTATTTTTCTAAAGGCTTCTAGCTCAAGATCCTTAACAAATGAGCAAAGTGATAGTGATGATAGTGACAATGACAATTCTGATGATAAGGAAATGGGATTGTTTGAAGAAGGTACAATAGGTACATTATAAATAATGAAGTAAAACACCCTGACAAAAACCTCATCAAGTTTAGAAGACAATTCTCATACTCAAAGGAAGATGACAACAACAAAGGAAAGTCAAGAAATGCATGCTACAATTATGGAAAATCATGTCATTATAGGCCTAAATGTCCATCTCTTGACAAAGAAAAGGGCACACACATGAAATCTAGGAAATCTAGAATAGCTTATGTAGCTTGGGAGAGCGGTAATGATTCCTCAAGTTGTATGAGCTCAAGTGATAATGAAGTATAGGAAAATATATGTATCTCCGCCCATCACCGTGAAAGGAAGAACGAGAATGTAAGTCATGCTAAATATGAAAATGTTGATAAATTGTCTTATTTTGAATTACAACTTGCTTTCGACAATCTACAAAGAGAAGCTTTAGATGCTTTTAAAAAGTTAGCTTCACATCAAAATATTTTTGTTACTTTGGAAGCTAAGGTTTTAAATATCGAAAAAATAAAATGGAAGCTCTAAAGCATTATATAGTAGATAGTCTAAAAGTCAAGAAGGCGGATGATGAATCGTCTAGGTTCGGTTGTGAAACTTGTCAAACTTGGTAAAAAGAGGCTAGCATTCTTAATGATAAATTGGACAAGACATCAAAACCAAAGATTGCATTTTCTATTGATCATTCTATGATTAAAAATAGTATGAACAAATCACATAAAAAGGATAGTTGGAATAAAAAAGATTCAAATGACAAATGCAAATCACTTCATAATTTGACTTCTCTTTATTGTTGCAAGAAAGGTCACACTATTGAAAAATGAAAATTTAGGAGTTCTTTAGTTCCTAAATGTGTTTTTCAATGGTTGCCCAAATGCAATCATGTTTTCACTCACTCCCAAGGACCCAATGAAAGTTGGGTACCTACCTATCACCTTTGTTTGATCTTGTAGGTTAAATGCCTTGACTCTATGGAGAGAAGATGGATTCTCGATAATGAATGCTCAAGGCATATGACGGGATAAATTTCCTTATTCTCTGACTTTATGGCCAAGAAGAAAGGCTTTATGTCCTATGGAGATAACATAAAAGGCACAATACTTGGAAAAGGTAGTGTAGGTAATCCCTCATCTACTACTATATTCGATGTTATGTTAGTTGAAGGCCTTAAACATAGTCTTCTAAGCATTAGTCAATTGTGCGACAATGGGTATAAAGTTTCTTTTACTAAAGATCATTGCATGATTGACACAATGAAAAGAATAATTTCATGTTTAATGGTGTGAGGGTAAACAACATCTATATGCTTAACATGAATTATGTGTCTTGTTACCTTGAATGAAGATTCATGGCTATGGCATAGGCGTTAACACATGTCAACTTTGACTTACTTAATAAAGTGGTTTCAAAAGATTTTGTAATTGGCCTTCGAAAAATAAAGTTTTCAAAATATCACCTATGTGATGCGTGCCAAATAGGAAAGAAAATAAGTGTCTCATTTAAATCTAAAGATGTTGTTTCAACATCGAGACCCCTTGAGCTTCTCCACTTGAACCTTCTTGGTCCTTTACAAACCAAAAGCCTAGGTGGTAACTATTACGGTTTTGTTATCGTGGAGGATTACTCTAGATTTTTTTGGACCAGTTTCTTAAGAATCAAAGATGAAACCTTTGTGGCTTTCACACGTTTTGCTAGGTTATCCCAAAACAAATTGAATTTGAAAATTGTTGCTATTCGAAGAAATTATGGAGGTGAATTTAAAAACCATATATTTGATGAATATTGTGATAAATATAGAATTGAACATAAATTTTCAGCTTCTAGGACTCCACAACAAAATGGGGTTGTGGAGCACAAAAACCGTGTTTTAGAGGAGTTGGAAAGAATAATGCTCAATGATAGTTCTCTATCTAAATATTTTTGGGCCGATGCTATTGGCACGATATGTTATGTATTAAATAGGATACTTATATGTTCTATCTTAGAAAAAACTCCATATGAACTCTTGAAAGTTAGAAAGCCAAATTTATCACATTGTCATGTTTTCAGTTGCTAGTGTTTTATTTTAAACAATGGTAAGGATAACCTTTGGAAATTTGATGCGAAAGCTAGTGAAGGTATCTTTCTTGGATACTCTCAATCTAGTAAAGCTTATAGAGTGTATGTTAGACAATGAAAACGGTACCTAGAGGGGGGGGGGGGGGGGGGATGAATAGATACCCCTTTACAAAAATTATCCAAATAAATTTTGGTTTTGAAAAAGTTTTATCAAAGTGAAACGCGAATGCTTTTTCAAATTATCGTCTATACGAATGTTATCGGGAAGCTCAAATATGAAAATCGTAAATCAATATTAATATGGAATAAGAACTGTGATACGGTGGCAAAACCGACTGTTATACTGATTTTGCTTTTGTGTTCGCAAATGTTGCGGTAAACAAGAGTCGCCACCGAATTTTCTTTTATCCAAGTTAAGGAAATGGTGAAAAGAACATAAAAAGACATTTTCGAGATTATTCCGAGTAAGGGGGGTAGATTATGGAAAGGGAAGATGTTAGAACCCTTTCCATCCATAGTTTTCTACGGGCTCTTAGTTGCTTGCTAGTTCACTTTGCTTTTGTTTGAAAATATGCTTGTGGTGTGGGTTTGAAAATATTTTTAAAAACGTCTTTGTAATGATTCTCATCTCTATAAGAATGCGTCCAAAGTGTTGGTTTTGAAAGATTAAGCGGTAAAGCCACTCTATAAGCAACATTTCCCACTCTTTCCGAAATCTGATATGGACCAATAAAACAAGGAGTGAGCTTCTTAGACTTCAGAGCTTGCCCAACACCAGTCACAAGTGTGACTCTAAAAAAAACATGATCACCAGCTTGGAATTCCAAATCTTTCCTTCTCTTGTCATGGTAACTTTTGTCTACTTTGTAAGGCTTTCATATTTTCTCGAATCAACTTCACTTTCTCAGTAGTCTCTCGAACAATCTCAGGTCCAAGTGCCATACTTTCACCGGATTCATGCCAACACAAAGGAGTCTTACATCTACGACCATACAATTCCTCGAAAGGTGCCATCCAAATACTATAATGGTAACAGTTATTGTAAGTGAACTCAATCAATGGAAGATAAGTATCCCACGAACCTCCCTGCTCAAGAACACATGCTCTCAACAGATCCTCCAATGAATGAATAGTCCTCTCGGTCTGACCATCCGTCTGAGGATGATACGCCGAACTCAACCTCAACTTAGATCCCAACGCCTCTTGCAAACTTTTCTAGAAATAAGATGTAAACCTCGGATCCCTGTCCGACACAATACATAAAGGAACACCATGCAACTTCACAATTACACTGGTTTAAATCTCTGCCAACTTCAAAATCGGATATGTGATGTTAATAGGTATAAAGTGTGCTGACTTCGTAAGCCTATCAACAATCACCCAAATCAAATCATGTCCTCTCAAGGTACTAGGTAATCCCGTTACAAAATCCATTGAAATGCTATCCCATTTCCATTATGGAATCTCTAACGGTTGCATCAACCCTGCAGGCTTCTGATGTTCAACTTTTGACTTTTGACAAGTCAAACATGCATACATAAACCGAGCCACATCACTCTTCATTCCAGGCCACCAAAACAAATTCTTCAAATCTTGATACATCTTTGTAGCTCCTGGATGAATACTCAACTTGCTTCTATGACTCTCTTCAAGAATCACTTTCTTCATCTCCGCATCATCAGGAATACAAATCCGATTATGAAATCTCAATATACCTTGCGCATCCAACTTAAAATCACTGTTCTCAGACTGATCAATCCCAACCATCGAATCTACCAAATTAACATCTAACTTCTGAGCTTCTCTGATACTATCCATAAATTCATTGTTAATCTTTAACATTCCCAACATAACACTTCACAGTGTCACTTCACAAACCAAACTCAAATCTCATAATTGCTCAATCAACTCCAACTTTTTAACCATAATTGCTGACACGTGCAAAGTCTTCCGACTTAAAGCATCGGCCACAACATTAGCTTTTCCTGGATGATAATCCAAACTGAAATCATAATCCTTCAACAATTCTAACTACCTTCGCTGCCTCATACTCAACTCCTTCTGATCAAAAAGATACTTCAAACTCTTATGGTCACTAAACACTTCAAATCTAGAACCATAAAGATAATGCCTCCAGATTTTCAACATAAAGACAACTGCAGCCAATTCTAAATCATGCGTAGGATAATTATTTTCATGAGTCCTCAATTGCCTCTACGCATAATCAACCACCTTACTATTCTGCATGAGCATACCACCTAACCCCATCAGACAAGCATAACAATACACAACAAAAGGCTCTCCTGGATTAGGCAAAGTCAAAACTGGAGTCGACGTTAATCTCTTCTTCAACTCGGTAAAACTTTCTTCACATCGAATATCCCACACAAAATTTTTACTCTTACAAGTCATCTTAGTCAATGGAAGTTACAACTTAGAAAAACCTTCGATAAACCGTCTATAGTAACCGGCTAATCCCAAGAAGCTTCTAATCTCAGTAATTGATTCAAAAATATTTAATTAAATAAATAATTAAATACCGGGGCGTTACATACCTCACAATCTTCCTCACCTTCGTCCTCGGCTTGGTTGATCAGATTTTTAAAGTCATAATGAGCAATAGTAGAATCGTTATCAATGGGATCCAGAGTGGATGTAGATCTGCAGTTTGATATGTGAGTGTGTGTAAGAGCATAGCTATATATTTTTGATTAAGTAAAGAGGCAGAAAAAGAAAAAACAAAGAGCGGAAAATTTGCATGAGAAACGTCCAATGTTTTATTGATGACATATGAACATGAAACAATGACCCTCACAAATAGACCATTGTGCCTCGGGTAAGACACAAGGTTTTAATGTTTCAATTGTTCAAATATTACATTTTCCTTAAAACAAAAAGATAAATTACTCTTGAATAAAAGTAATGGGCACAAAGTCTTTAGCCTCTCAATTGCTGAGTCCACCGTTGATGGTTGGGAAAATCCACTTGTCCAGGTCATAATTTCTATCACTGTCTTCCAGGGCATTGACTCCACGGTTGCTGATCTGTAAAGGTGGTCCCCTGATGCGAGCACGACGAATAACTTTCTGGGCCCCTGAAGTGAAACATGAACCAAATTTGTCAGATTTGTAGGGAATATCCGGAAGTTAGCCCCAAATTATACACCCACATTCTTCGACTACTGCCCTGGCATCCTTCAGAGAAGCCATCTTCAATGGAGGTCTGGTAGTTTTTGGAACACTGGCAGTGGTCTTGGTTGCAGCAACGGTCTGTGGAACCTCCTCAATGTTCTGACAGGGGGTCTCAATGAACTTGCTGTCCATTTCAACATACCTGAAAGAGTTCAGATGGTTCACCATATACTCCTCCTCCCCATGAACTATGATAATTTTCCCATTGACTGGGTACTTCAGCATCTGATGTAGGGTGGAAGTCACAGCATCAGCCCCATGGATCCAGGGTCGACCCAATAAACAGGAGTAAGATGGGCGGATGTCCATCACATAGAAAGTGGAATTAAAAGTATGAGTACCCACTTTGATAGGGATGTCCACCTCTCCATGCACCATTCTTTTAGAACCTTCAAAGGCTCTCACCACAATGTTACTGGGTTTCAGGGTCAATCCTTCGCAATCTAATCTATCAAGGGCTTTCTTGGGCAGAAAATTCAGCGGTGAACCTGTATCCACTAGAACATGGGCCAAAGTAGTGCCCTACACTCGATAGATACATGCAGAGAATCATTATGTTTCCTTCCCTTGGGAGTTAGGTCTACATCAGAGAATCCTAGACCATCGTCAGCTATCAAACTAGCAACACAATTCTCAAATTGATCAGTGGAGGTCTCTTGAGGCACGTGGCAGACTTTAAGAATTTTACTAAGGCCTTGACATGGGCTTCAAAGCACAGTAACAGGGCCAGCATTGAGATTTTGGAAGGGGTCTACCCCAGTTGTTCAACCATATTGTAGTCACTCTTCTTGATTATTTTCAATATCTCTTCCATTTCTTTTTTTAGAAGCCTCAGGGATGGCTTCTGGATGTGCCTTCGCCCATACAGGCTCAACCAATACCTCTCTGCCCCGAGTCTCGGCCGACTCGGTAGTAGGGATAACAGTAGGACTAACAGCAGGAGTAGCTATGGGAATATTGACAGGAGCAACATGGATAATCACAGGAGTAGCAACAGTTTTAGGAGGAGGGATCTCAGGAGAGAAAACTCTTTTGCTTCTTGTTATCTTACTGGTCCCGGTGATATTACTAATGTCAGGATTAGAGTCTTCGGCATCTTTATCTTTAATAACCAGCAAATCTTGCTTGATGCCATGGTAATATATGTCACCCCCATAGTTCCAGGGAACAACTTTGTCCGAGAAATATGGTATAGATCCAGGGAAAGTAATTATCAATGGAGCAACTTTCGGAACAAATGTAATCTTGATAGGTCTTTTGGAGGAGACCTTGGGAGGATTGGCGGAAATGGTAATGATAAAAACTTCTTCACACGGAGCCCTTATAACTGGTGTTTTTTCAAACAGAATTTCTTTATCATTCATCAGGCGCTGAACACCTTCCTTCAACAAATGGCAACCATTAGGTAGAGGAAAACATACGTGGCAATCTTCACCACAAACCGGAAATAAACCAGCTTGCAAGAGACTCTTTTTAACAGCCAGGAGTGGAGTAGCTAATTCATCAACAGAAACAACATATGTGTCATCATCAATAGCATTAACACCACGGCCGTGCTTGGGCATAGGGGCAGTTATAACATTAGGGGTCTCAGGAGCGTCAAATTCAATCTCCTTTGCTTCAATCAAATCCTGCACCTTGTTCTTTAAAGCCCAACAGTCATTTGTATCATGGCCTGGACTTTCAGAATGGTAAGCACACCGAGAATTTGCATTGTAGTAAGGAGATGTAGTGTTAGGGTTTTTGGGATCCTCTTTCAGGGTAACCAAATTGGATTTCAGCAGGTGTGGTAAAACCTGGGTTAGGGTCATGTTGATCAGGGTAAAGTGTCTTCTTGGCTTATCTGTTATAGATTGATTATTCTATTGTTGGTTTGATGCAGGATTGGAAATCATAACATCCCCTACTGTCGGACGATGCTCAGTTTTGTTAAGATTTCTTTGGCCATAAGTAGCACTGACCTCCTTCTTCCCTGTGAATGGTTTCTTTGCAGTACTGGAGGATGCATCTTGTGATACGGATGAAGAACCGACTGTTTATACTGGTTTGCATTTTTTGTTCGCAAATGTCGCGGTAAGTAAGAGTCGCCACCGACTTTTCTTTTATCCAAAAGGAAAGGGTGAAAAGAACAGAAAAAGACCTTTTTTCGAGATTTCTGAGTAAGAGGGTAGATTATGGAAAGGGAATGTGTTAGCACCCTTTCCATCAGTGGTTTTCCACGGGCTCTTAGGTACTTGATCATTTTCAAAATTGCTTGTATTTGTATGTTTTGAAAAGCTTTGAAAATGCCTTAGTGCGGCGATTCACTTTATGGTAAGTCTTGTGTCAGTCCTCAAGAGTGTGATAAAGAGTTATCTAACAGTTATCTACCTACTCGAAAAAAGGCTGTTCTTTTCCTCCTATCCTTTAGACCATGTTATCCTACTATTAGTGAGTAGGTAACCCTAGTCATTGGATGTTGAGGGACTATCGAAAGGGATGTAATGGTCATTGAAGGCAACATGTAAGGATACCTTAGCATTTCGAAGGGACTATCATCATAAGATCATTTCTCGTAGGTAACTCGAGGGACGTTTAGGGACTATGATCTTTATGATGATTTTAAAATGAGGGTCTTTGCTAAGAGTATCCCTATGTTCGAGGGACATGACCATTGTTTCTGAAGGAAACCAAGTGAGGTAATACCCTAGGGGTGCAAGTGTGCAAAAGTGTGCTTTTTCATATATATTTATCTTGAATTTAGTGATCTATTGATTAATTGAGCATACACGGCTAGGTTGCTAACAATTATATACAAAATATAAAAACATAAAAGCAAGAAATAGAGGCCCTAAGCTATTACAAGGCTTTGGTGTACATACATAAGAAATTTGACTGAAAAAATAAAGTGCGGAAATAAGAACCTAATTAACCTATTACAAACTGGGCCCAGTTACATAATTGATAATAAAATTAATCGTACGGCAAATATAATTACGCGTGAAAATAAAAAATTGAAATAGGTTGGAAACCCTAAAAAACCTAATTTGATCATTGAAAATATCTTTGAGATTTTTATTGTGAAACAGATTTGAAGTTTGACCTAGTTTTTCTAATTAACTTTAATTAATGGAATAAATTAAAACTGATGAAATTAATTGATTTACAAAAATTAATTTATTGAGAAAAAGCTAAATCCTATTTTTTGTGATGTTGATTTTTATGATTTTATGGAAAAATTAATTTAAGCAAAACAAATAAACTAATTTAAATAAAACAAAATTAAGAGGGAAAAAGAGAAAGCCTGAGGGGTGTAAACCCAAGTTGGAGGGTGCATGTTGAATTTCTGTTTAAAGCCCAATTCAGTTGGCCCATAGTTGCGTGTGATTCGGTGTGGTTGTCCCAGGAGTGTCCACCACGGGGAGCTTCGTTGGGAGAATTGGATCCAGGCATTGATTGATCCAAGGATGAGGATCTAGAGGCTTATGGTGTTCATGCTAGGAAACATAAAATGAGATCTGCAAAGAATTGTTAGGAAAAATAACACGTAGGAGGCAGGAACCGAACCCCTGACCTCCTACACACGCGTGCTAAACAACCTTCCCCTTTGCCACTGAGCCAGTTATTCAATCATTAATATAAACAAGCAACATATACTATATGTGATGAAAAGTCAGTGGTTGTAATAAAAACGCGCGCCATTCAGACTAGCTAACCAGGTTTTGACACACAGTCATCTTCTTTGTTGAGACTGTCGTTTTAGGCAAAGGGGTTTTACCTACAGGCAGACACTGTAACTATAAACCTGCATATCTCAAAAATCATAATTACACAATATAAATTCAAACCAAATATGCAGATTAATTGGGTTTAGTCTCGTGAGTACAATGGTACTAATCGTTTGTCCTGATTTTTCCTGAAATAAAAGACCCTAAAAATAACCTTGAAACCCTAACCATGGTATTCAATCAAATATGCATCAAAACATATAATTAATCATGAAGATATGTTCTAAATAATCATACAAACATGAATATGTATTTAAAAATCATTGATCATGCATATATTTCAAAAAAACAATTTCAAGAACCATGGCAAACCGTGATACCTGTATATACCATTTCTTGATGTGTTAGCGTGGGAGTGGTCCAGATAGCTCCCAAATACGCCTAGGAAGGGATTTCAGTATTTGAAACGCCTTAAATCTCCCTCTAGAGAAAAATTAGTTGCACACTTTTTGTCAAAACTCTGAACAATCTTGAGTGTTCTACATGGCCCAAGTTCCTTTTCTTTGATCAGGGTTCGTTGTGTATATATAGTAGAAGGAATTACGTTAACAAAATTGAACTGAATCTTGAAGATTGAGTGAAAAAGATATGATTTGTCTTGTATCTTTTGTTTCTAAAATGGCCAAATCTTTGTGTTCTTTCCCACGCGTTTTCTTTGGTTTTCCAGCCTGTTTCAATCTTCTTTCGATTATGGGCTTTCTGGCTTGTTTTGAACCAAGTCCCAACTTCATTCTTTTGAATGCCTTCCTTTCCTGCCTTACTTCAATTCGAACTAATCAGGACTTTCCTCATTAGAACCTTGCTCCCCTTGATGGTCCTGACTTCGAATTGTGCCAGCTTCAGTATAAAAGCTCCTTCGATTTGATCACCCTTTGCTTCGATTTCCTGCCTTTTTGAAGAGAAGTCTCTAGTCGAATAAGCTCTTGTGGCATTGTGACCTAACAAGGCAAGACTCTGGCCTGGACATATTTTTAGAGTGCCCTCTTGATGGCCTCTTTCAAATGTCCTGGAGGGAGTCCTTCGAAGGGTCCTTATCCAAGTACCAATCGAAGGATATTAATTGGAATATCAAACGAAGAGTCCTTTACTATGCCAATCGAAAGGCCTTGATACAATGCCCGTCGAAAGGCTTGTCATGATGCCAATCGAAAGGCCTTTTGTAGATGCCAACTGAAGGACACTATTTAGATGGTAATCGAAGAGAGCTATATAGGTGGAAATCGAAGGACGCTATATAGATGGTAATAGAAGAGCATTTTGGAGATACTAATCGAACGACACTTAGTAGGTTCCAATCAAAAGGAACTTAATAGTTGCTAATCGAAGAGTCTCATTAACAAGCCAATCGAAGGAAACTTAGAAACATCATTTGAAAAATTTCTTTGTCTTTAGGCCAAGGTTTATGACCACCTATGCAAGAGGGGAATCTTGGAAAAATATGAGAGGGAAAATTTTGGGGTACAACAGCTGCCCCTGTTAAATCTTCTTAAACCTGAGGATGTAAATTGGCTGGTCTGCCTTTCGTGATCGGAAGGTGGAAGATGACTGAACACTAAAGTGCCCAGAAATTTGCACTCGTCTGAGATGATACTTGACTGTGTAGATAGTATTGGAAATGGGCTTATAGATGCCATTTGGAAAAGATGATGGCGGATCGTCGGAGATGGGCTTAAAGATGCCATCCAGAGAATATGACAGAGAGCCATCAGAGATGGGCTTAAAGATGCCATCCAGAACAATGTTGATTTCGTGAGATATCCCTTTGTGGGAATTCCTACTCTTGCTGTTTAGAGAGGACTCTGCCGAGGAATGTTGGTCTCTGGAACATAGAGTTTTAGGAGCTTCAGTTGTCCGTTACTATACTGGGGAGTCATAACTTGATTTAAGAGATGGAAATGAACTACTATTTGTTTGGGATCCAGGCTTTACAGTGACTTAATGAGGATAATAAGGCTGACTGTTATCTGGTCGTGCTCTAGGCTTCATAGTGACTTACTGGGGAGATGAGATTGAACTGTTATCTGGTCAGGATCCAAGATTCACAATGTCTTAAATTGTTGATTGACTATTATCCAGTCAGTTTCCAGTCTCTATAGCTTCTTTAACTGGAATAGAAATCTTAGTGTCGATTTGACTGGACCAGAGAAAGGTCTTGGATTGTTTTCAACTAGGATAGAAATATTAGTATCGATTTGACTAACCCAGAGAAAGGTCTCGGGTTAACTTTGATTGGCATAGTAATCAGGAGAATCTTAATAGCGATTCAACTGAACCAGACAAAAGTCTTGGAATATCTTCCACTGGCATAGTCATCAGAGGGATCTTAGTGTCGACCTGTATGACCCAAGGAAAATCTTGGGTTAACTTTGACTGGTATAGTAATTAGGAGAATCTTAGTAGCGATTCAACTGACCCAGACGAAAGTCTTGGAACATATTCCACTGTCATAGTAATCAGAGAGATCTTAGTGTCGACCTGTCTGACCCAGGGAAAATCTTGGGTTAACTTTGACTGGCATAGTAATCAGGAGAATCTTAGTAGCGATTCAACTGACCCAGACGAAATTCTTGGAACATCTTCCACTATCATAGTAATCAGAGAGATCTTAGTGTTGACCTGTCTGACCCAGGGAAATCTTGGGTTAACTTTGACTGGCATAGTAATCAGGAGAATCTTAGTAGCGATTCAACTGACCCAGACGAAAGTCTTGGAACATCTTCCACTGGCATAGTAATCAGATAGATCTTAGTGTCGACATGTCTGACCCAGGGAAAATCTTGGGTTAACTTTGACTAGCATAGTAATCAGGAGAATCTTAGTAGCGATTCAACTGACCCAGACGAAAGTCTTGGAACATCTTCCACTGTCATAGTAATTAGAGAGATCTTAGTGTCGACCTGCCTGACCCAGGGAAAATCTTGGGTTAACTTTGATTGGCATAGTAATCAGGAGAATCTTAGTAGCGATTCAACTGACTCAAACGAAAGTCTTGGAATATCTTCCACTGGCATAGTAATCAGAGAGATCTTAGTGCCGACCTGTCTGACCCAGGGAAAATCTTAGGTTAACTTTGACTGGGATAGTAATAAGGAGAATCTAAGTAGCGATTCAACTGACCCATACGAAAGTCTTGGAACATCTTCCACTGACATAGTAATCAGAGAGATCTTAGTGTCGACCTGTCTGACCCAGGGAAAATCTTGCGAGGCCATCCTTCTGAGGAAAATCCTGGAATAGTCCCTGGTTAGACGTAGCTTGTTGATTTAATCTTTTCCCTGAAAGGTAAAGAGTTAGTCGTATGCAATGTCATGATGTATGAAATACATTATGATGATGTTCTCAAAATAAATGAGATTGTGTTGTATGAAATATGTATGTGCATGCCATGATGTATGAATATGAGATGCTATTAAGGTATTTCTTAGTCGGGGAAAATAAATCCCGGATTGCTGCTGAAAGGTATGGGGAAGTTGAATTCTTCATTTCCCCTGTGGATGGTGAATGAAGATGACTATGCTGTGGATTTACTCCTTTCTGTTTGTGAATATTCTGCCGGGGAGAGACTCTGCTTGAGAATAACTCTACAGGGGAATAACTCTGTTTGCGAGAGGAGATGCATTGCTAGAATATTTTTCCGATTCGTAGAAATAAACTCCGCTGGGGGTTGAACTTCCATAGTTGGAGAAATAAACTCTGTTGGGGATTGAGCTTCTGCATTCAGAGAAATAAACTCTTCTCGGGAGAAAACTTTATAAACCGCTTGCGATTATAAAATTCGGCTGGGAATATAGATATCGGCTCTCTGAAGGAACTTTGCTGGGGAAAGTAACTCCTGTTTGGGGAAGCAGATGTCTAAAATTTTGGTTGCCTCTACTCTGTGGGGAACATAGATGTCACGGGGTCGCGTGTACTAGTGACTTTGTCTCAAGCTATCCCTGCCCCTGTACCTGCTGGAAGGAGTAACTGTCGGAATTACAAATTGTTTTTTTTAGATTTTGCCCCGTTCCTTAAGTCATGAGCAACTATCTTTCCGTTTCTTATGCAAATATTTGTGAATAGAAATCATATTCAAATGCATATGTCAAGAATAAATCATTGGACTTTTTGCTAAACAAAACAGAAAAAGAAAAAACAAATGGTTTTGTAAAAATGACTTGTATTAATTTCTGAAGTTTGCCTATAACAGGCGTTGTGTACAAATAGGATGACATTCTAGTAGGAGAACGCCGCCATGAGAGTGAAGACTATACAAAATAGTATACAAAGAGAAGAAAACAGCTATGTGTAATAATCCCATTGAGTTTCAATTCTGCTATTGCCTCTATGTCTTCGAGCATCTCATCACTTTGCTACTTATCCGAAGCTGACTGGATTGATCGGTGCCGTTTGAGCTTGATAGTTGATACTGAAGTCTGGTCGTAAGGTGATCCAATGGGACATAGTGATACACTTCAAATCCCTAACTTTTTCCTAGACCTCCCTTTCGGGTTTTCAGTCCACCGAGATACCCTTTTTTGCCCAAGCTGCCTTTTCAGGTTTTCGACTTGCCGGGTGTACATATATTTTTTGTTTTCATCCCTAATTTTTGCCGGAACCCTTTTGGTTCATCGAGATGCCCTTATTTTTTCCTAGGCCAATTTACCTAGAGGGTCTTTATTCATGCGTAGTATCTTTTCACTATGTCCGCATTAACAAAGTGAGGAAGGTCGTCACCGTCCATGGTGGTCAGAATAATGACTCCACCAGAAAATATGCTTTTGATCACAAATGGCCCTTCGTATGTGGGAGTCCATTTTCCCCTGGGATCACCTTGCGGAAGTATGATGCGCTTGATCACTAGATCCCCAACTTGATACACTTGGCGCCTGACCTTTTTGTTGAAAGCCTTGATCATCTGTTTTTGATACATTTGACCATGACAGACAGCAGTAAGTCTTTTTTCATCAATCAAATTCAGTTGATCAAGTCGAGTATGGATCCAATCGTCTTCATTCAAACCTGCATCCTTCATGACTCTTAGAGAAGGGATCTGAACCTAAATAGGCAGGACAACCTCCATGCCATATTCCAGAGAGTAGGGTGTTGCCCCTGTTGATGTTCGTGTGGAGGTGCGGTACCCATGAAGAGAAAATGGTAACATCTCATGCCAGTCTTTGTATGTCACCGTCATCTTCTGTATGATTTTCTTAATGTTCTTGTTAGCAGCCTCCACATCGCCATTCATCTTCGGCCGGTAAGGGGAAGAATTATGGTGCTGGATCTTGAATTGTTTACAGAGTTTGGTGATCATCGTATTGTTGAGATTTGTACTATTGTTAGTGATGATTCTCTCTGGATTACCGTACCGACAAATCAGGATATGCTTGAAAAATCGTGCCACAACGTTCTTGGTAACAGTAGCAAAAGAGGCAGCTTCAACCCACTTCGTGAAATAATCGATGGCCACCAGGATGAAGTGATTCCCATTGGAAGCGGTGGGTCTAATTTCTCCAATCATGTCAATGCCCCACATTGCAAATGGCCAAGGAGCCATCAAGACGTTCAAAGGAACCAGAGGTACATACACCTTATCATCATAGATCTGTCATTTTTGAAAAGTTTGGGAATGCTGATAGCAGTTTGCTTCCATAGTGGACCAATAGTATCCTACCCGTAGGATCTTTTTAGTCATGGTATGTCCACTAGAATGGGTTTTGAAGGTACCTTCGTGTATATTTGTCATAATCCTCTCTGCTTCTCTCTTGTCTACACACCAAAATAAAGTAGAGCCATGGTTGTGTTTGTAGAGGACTCCATTACTGAGGAAGAAATTTGCGACGAACCTTCTCAGAAACTTCATATCATTGACAGATTCCCCTTCGGAATATTCTTGAGCCTCGAGATACCTCTTCACTTCATAGAACCAAGGTTTGTTTGCTACTTCTTCAGTGTCAAACTCATAGCAGTATGCTGGTTCATCCAACCTCTCAATAGTGATCCGAGGAGCCTCGTTATCCCACTTGACCTTGAACATAGATGACATGGTAGCTAGCCCGTCCGCTAACTGATTCTCTTCTCGTGGAAAATGTTCAAAGGTGACCTCTTCAAAGTGTGGAAGCAATGACAACACATTCTCTTTGTGCGGGATGAGATTCAGGTGCTTCGTATCCCACTGTCTTTTTATCTGACTTATTACTAGAGCTGAATCCCCGAAAATGCTCAAGAACTTGATGCTCAGGTCAATAGCAGCTTTGAGACCCATGATGCACGCTGTTGTACCCCAAAATTGCCCTCCCATTTCCTCAACATTTTCTCATCACAAGACCCTTGAAGCTCAAGATCCAATTAGGGTTTCCTCTGCCCAAGACTTCTCCTTGCACTGTTGACCCAAATTAGGGTTTGTGTTTGCACAAAGATATTTTGATCCAAAATGCCTAAGATTACTTTCATGCTTCATGTTGGACTCCCAAGTTTATCCATACCAAGTTTAAGTCTTGATTCCAAATTTTGCCCAGTCAATTGGACAGTTGACCTAGAAATCAACTGTATTGGGGAAAAAGTTAACTGTGGCCAATTGACAGTCAAATCTCATGAAAATTAACCCACATCAACATTATGAACTCACATGGACCATTTGATCAAGTTTGGATCACAATTCCACAAGAAATTTGATCAGATCATCAAAAGGGCAAAATGGTCATTTTTAGGGTTTTGACTGCACAAAGGCAATTTTTGACTGTTTGACCTGGCCAATGGCAAACCAAGCTCACATATGGACTCAAGGACCCCATAGAATTATCTTTACATGCTCAACAAGTTCAAAAGATCCCAAATACACAAGATTGACAGTTGAATTTCCCAGTCAATTGATCAATTTTGACTGTATACTGAAAAGTCAAACTTTGACTTTTTGGTCAAAATCAAGGGTCAAGATTCATTTTTCATCAAAACATGCCAAATAATGAAACTTGTCCATCAAGAAATCAAGAAATGCAAATTAGGGTTTGAAATGAAGATTTTTCATAACTTAGAATTTTTCTAAGTTATGAAAAACCCTAATTTTTTCCTAACTTTGCCCCACTTTCTCACCAAGATTCATTTGGATTCAAGAAAAAGTCAAAACATGAAAGTTGTAGCCTATTGCATAATATACAACTTTTATTCACAAAGTTTTCCCAAAAGAGGCTTGTATCTCAAGTTACAATTTTTGGAACAAGGGTACCAAACCATTCTTAACTTAGAGGAAATTTGACCTATTTTAGGCAAGTTTTTTACCTAACTTCAAGACCATTTTTCATACACTTCCACTTGGAATTTCAATTTTCACTTCAAAGATGGATTGTATTACACATTCCAAGATTTCCAAAATGTCCAAGAACTCATCAAACAACCTCATGGTTAGAGAGAATCGAATTTTGCAATATGGGAAAAACTCACTTTTGAATTGGCCAAGTTACATGTTCATAACACTATGCATTTTCAATCTCAGCTTGCACAACTTGATTACAGGTCTTTTATCTCAATTACACTCATAAATTTAATGCCAATCCTTTGTGCCAAGACCATGTTCTATGTGTTCAAGCATTGCCTAAAGGTTTAATCCCAAATTGGAAAAAGCATTATATCCATTTTTGCAAAAGTTGCACTTTATGTCAATTGGTAAATCAAGAAGGTACAAAGGAAATCTCTTTGGCACAAGTTTATGAGTTAATCACACTGATCAAGGGGAAGTTTAGCAGCATAGTATGGGGGCCTGTACAGGCTAGAAACTGAACTTGGCCATTGCTTGCTTAAAGTTTAAGAAAGATAGCATAACATGTACCAACTCTCATATCAGTTAACCAAGGCTTAGAAAAAGTTATCAAGCATATTCTAAACATTCATCCTAAGCTAAAGCACGACCCTAAGACCCCCAATACCTCCCCATTCCCATAATCACTTTCAAACTGCTCAAAACAGGGCACCCCTGCAGTTTGAGTCCCATAGCTCAAACCTTCCGTGCTTTCTTGCTAAAAACACACCAAACACATTCCCTAACATCCCTTGAAGCTAATCAAAACCTAAGACACGACCTGTAACACTCCCAGGCATCATCACCATTTTCATTTTCTTGTTTTGCAGTTGAAGTTCTATAGCACGATTCAAGAGGTTTCAAGACAAAGTAAAGCTTGGAATAGCATCCCTGGACATCAAGGAAGCTGTACCAATCATCACTTTGCATTGAGGATACCTCCATCACCAGATACAACTTCAACTGAACAGGTAAGTTCATGAACACGAATCTCTCTATCCAGGCATTGTTAGCTTTAGGTTTGTGAATAAAACATGTCACATTCATAGCCCTGAACATGCCCATGTGATTAGATTTTATTTATATTATGTATGCTTAGAGAATTTTAAGTCTGAACATTGATAAAAATCTAGGTCAGGAATTGGGAGAGAAGAAATTCTCTCTCATTTCTGAGAGTTAGATTGATTTCTTTATATGTCTGGAATCGTGGCTTCAAGCTCTACAGGTTTCATGTTGGAAGATTTGGCAAAAGATCAAGGAATTGGAAGTTAGAAAACGCGTGTTTGCTTGAACAAAAGTGTTCTGAGGTTGAAGATGACAACCTTCTGGGCTGGACCTGTTTGACTTTTCTTTTTGCACCCTTTTATTACTTTTACACCCCCTGAGCCTATTTTTTTTATTTTAGTGATTTTTTGACTTTTTCTTTTTTGGTTTGACTTATTTATTTTTTCTTATGATATTAAAAATATAAAAAATATTTTTCTCACCATTTTCCTATTTATTAGGTATTTATTTGTTTAGATTAGTTTTTTGAACATAAATAAATAAATAGATATACTTTTATTTAAAAAATGTTAAAATAGTGCAAATACATTTTTATTTTCATTTTATTTCATTTTATCATCTGAAAATATTTTTATATAAAAAATACTTTTTTTTATAAATATTAAATATTATTATTTTGTATATATAATATATATTAGTAAATAATACAAATATTCATATAGATATTATTAGAATATTTAGGTTAAAATACAAAATATACACATTTTTATTTTTTATTAATATTTAACATTAAAAAATACCTTTTTGATAAATATACTTCATTTTATTTTATTTTTGTATATAATAAATAATATTTGTACATATTGAATAATATATACTTTTATTTAATAAAATTAGGGTTTTGCCCTAAACATAAAAAACTCCAAAAAATAATCCTTTTTATTTTGTTTATTTGACATAAAAAATACCTTTTTTTCATACACATAAAAAACATTTTTTTGCATCTTGCATATTTATTCTTATTTTATTTAATTTGTGCAATTAAATATCTTGTAAATAGTTCAATATTGATGTAATAGTTTAGGTTTAAATTCCTTGTCAAAAATCCCCATTTGAACATTTGTACCCCCCTTCCCGTATTTTGTGTTGTAATAGCTTAGTAAATTTATTTTTCGCACTTTATTGCTTTCTAATTATACCATGTTAGAATTAGGGTTTGTATGCGAATCAAAAACAACAAAATAGTTTGACCTAATTTCAAGATAAATAAGCATGAAAATGGACAACACAAATCACACTTGCACCCCCTAGGGTATTCCACTTGTTGCCTTCAACGAATGGGCCATATTGCATGTTAGGTCTCTTTGGGCAAAACAAACAATCAAATGATCATAGTCCCTCGATGACGCTTTCAAAAGTTGCCTAAACAAATGATCAAGTCCCTTAAGGAAAATTGCCCAAAGATACTTGGCACCATTTCAATTATGGTCTAAACGATGACCCGCGCCCGTCCCTTTCACATCCTAACACAAGATTGTCCACCAAATACAATGGTGGAACAAACTTGTTAAAAGGGTTAAAACATAGCAATAATCTTTGAGAAATTTAGGAGTAGACAATCTCTTAGTTACTTGATTCAAACTTGCAAAAACAAAACACTTGCCTATTTTCTAAAAACCACACCTCACAACACTTTCAAAACAAACTTTCAAAAAATGAAAACCTTTTCAAAAGACATACACCTTTGTATACATCCCAACATGGATCATTACAAAGGTTGCCACCACATTGGCCTCTTTTCAAAACATTTTTCAAACCCGCATACACAAAGCACCATTTCAAACAATTGAAAATTAAGGCAAGTTGATCTAAGCAAGTAACTAAGAGCCCATGGATAACCATGGATAGAAAGGGTGCTAATACCTTCCCTTTCTATAATCTACTCCCCGAACCCAAGAAAACATCTCAAAGGTTTTTGCTGTGCTTTTTAAACCTTTCCTTAGGATAAAATAAAAAGTCGGTGGCGACTCTTGCTCAACCAAAACATTTGCGAAAATAAACGCAAAACCATAGTCAGTTCTTCCACCGTATCACAGAACTGGAGACTCTGCTGGGGAATAAAATTTTTAAAGTGGAGTAACCTTAGGGCTTAGATCACCTTTGTTTTCAATTGTTTGCTTTGTTTGCTTTTATATTTGTGGGCTTTGCATCGGAGTTTCATAGATCCTAACCCGGATCTGGGGAATATCTTTTTTAGGTAGCATAATCTGTGAGGGACCTGTCCGGCGTAGACCGACATGGGTGAAGCAGTGGCTACGTGGTGTGGCACCTTGGTCTGTACCTATATCCCTTGTGTTGCAACGAGGAGAATATAGGTCTTCTAAGGAGTCATTAAACACCAACCGACCTTAGAACCCTAAATTGACCAAACTTGGCCATTAGAACAGTAGCAGTATGCTACACTCATTGAGGCTAAAATCTCGCGATGGTTCTGGCCACAAGAAAAGATTGCGATGCTGGAGTTATGACCGATTGAGGGTAGTAAATGATTTGAGATCCTCTAGAACCCGGTTACTTTTGATAGGACAGGTTTTAACCAACGAAACTAAAAGAGGGTAATACCTAAACTTCATGCTGGCCTGAAACCTAAGGGTTGTCTTGTGTGACTTGTGTGCCTTATCATACTTATGGTGTGCTTCATCATAGCATCATGCCATCATACCATTGCATGCATCCCGTATAAAGGACTAACCCATTTCAAAGACAAAAAAGTTTCATCTTTGCTCTGTTTTGTAGGACATCATGATGCCCGTGCGTAGGAATACTGTCCGACTCAACTTTGTTCAACCACCAACTTTGCTCAAGGATTTGGTTGGTAGGATTCCAAACACTTCCTCCTTCATCAACAGGCATGGTTCTCTCCTTGGCTTGATCACTGCAAAGTGGGACCAACAACTGATAAGTGTCCTGACCCAGTTTTATGACCCCCTGTATCATTGCTTCACCTTTCAAGACTTCCAGCTGGTCCCTACCCTGGAAGAATTCTCTTATTTGCTTGGTATCCCTGTCTTAGAGCAAACTCCATTCACCGGTTGGGAAAAGACTCCTAGGCCTGAAGAGGTTGCTGCAATTCTCCCCTTGACCAAAGAAGAGGTATTGGCTAACTGGGAAACTAAAAGTGGAGTTAAGGGCTTTTTGGTCAAATTTCTGGTTGGCAAAGCTAATGATTTCTGGAATGACTTGGACTTCAAGGCGTACGAAGACATTCTGGCTCTTTTAATCTATGGTCTGGTATTGTTTCCCAATCCTGACACCTTTATCAGTATCTATGCCATAAGGATCTTCATGTCTTGGAATCCTATACCCACTCTTTTGGGTGATATCCTGCAACAACTCTATGCTCGTACTGCCCGAAAACGGGGAACTCCATGGTGTTGTGCTCCTTTGCTAGTGAGGTGGTTTATTTTGCACCTTCCTAAGTTCGTGCTGAAGAATGAAGAAGGAAAGGGTTGGGCTCATAGGCTAATGTCTCTCACTGATAATGACATCACTTGGACTCTCAGAGGTTTAGATGAGGTAGCTGTTATTGATTGTTGCGGAGAATACCCTAATATTCCATTGATTGGTATCCGAGGAGGAATATCTTATAATCCATGTTTAGCTCTCCGCCAGTTTGGAAGAGCCAGAAGAGTAGGGCCTCATGAAATGTTGGTTCCTCACTTCCATTTTGAATTTCAGGTAGACAGTGACAAACTACGCCATGGATTCATTAAGGCTTGGGACAGAATTCACAAAGCTGACCCACATGAGTTGGGACCAAAGACTTCTCTACCAATGGAACCCTATTGCAGATGGGTCCGCATCCGTGCTCAGAAGTTAGGTATGCCGTATGAAGCTGTCAGACCTATCATTCTTGAATCTCTTGATGAAGATGGGGTTCCTCCAACTGTCCTCCCTCCTCAGATACCCACTGATTTTGACACAATGAAGAGATCTTGGGCGCAGCTAAAAGAAGAACGGGATTTTTATCGGGAAAAGTTCAACGAACAGGAACGGAAGATCCAGAGGCTGACCAAGCAATTGGAGGAAGAGCGGGTCCTGAATGAATACATCCACACTGAGAAGAGGAGGCCATGGGAGCACTGATGGGCTTTGGATATTTCCTTTTACAGTTTTTATTTCCTTTTCAGTATTTTTCATTCCTGTAATGCCTAAGGGCAAGTTGTTGAACAATTTAAAATTTGAATCTAATGAAGTGTGTTTCCCTTTTGTCTACAAAGTTGAATCTTATTTGTCTTTGAAAACATAAAACATACGCATCTCATTGCACCATATGCATAACAGGTACCCTTTTTCACAGGTTGCTTAATCTTCTTCGCTGTTTATTTGAACAGTCATCATGAATCCAGACTCATCCAGTGAGCAAGCAATCAAGGCCCTTCAGGCCCAAAGTGCCCAGTTTCAAGAAATGGTCCTGAGCCTGGCCCAAGGTCAGCAAGAGTTGAAGACCCTACTCCTGAAGAAGAAGAAGAAAAAGAGGACTGTGTTATTCAACACCGGACGCAGGTTTGGGAACACACTCCATAATGAAGCTGATCCAACTACTTTTTCTGCTGAGAAAGACAGTCCCCAAGGGGGAGGAGCTCCTAGTCCGGCAGTCTCTGACAACGAGACGGACTACAATGACGAACAATACCCACCCGCTGCTGACAGATACAAGCAATTAGAGGACCGCTTGAGCGCCATGGAGATTCAGAATGTGCCGGGGCTGGATTTCGGAGATTTGGGGTTATCTTCTGGGGTAGTAATCCCACATAAGTTTAAGGCGCCTGCCTTTGCCAAATATGATGGGGCTTCCTGTCCAAAGCTGCATCTAAGGTCGTACGTAAGGAAGATCCAACCTTACACGGAAGATAAGAACCTTTGGATTCACTTCTTCCAAGATAGCCTTTCGGGGTCATAGCTTGAGTGGTTCTATCAACTAGATGGAACTAGTATCCGACACTGGGAAGATTTGGCAACCGCATTCTACAGACAATATCAATACAATTCTGATCTTGCTCCTACGCGTACCCAACTTCAGGGTATGTCTCTAGGAACGGGCAAAGGGTTCAAAGAATATGCACAAAAATGGAGAGATTTGGCTGGCAGGGTGCAGCCTCCATTGACTGATCGTGAGCTGGTTGATATGTTTCTAGGGACTTTGTCTGGTCCATTTTTCAATCATTTTGGTTGGTAACTCCTCCGTTGGGTTTACGGATTTGATTCTGACGGGAGAAAGAATAGAAGCTGGCATCAGGTCAGGAAAGATACAAAAAGCTGCCTCCCCAAGTACTAAGAAGAGACCTTTCAAGAAAGAAGCAAGTGCCGTCTATGGTCCTAGAAGACAGATCAAGCCAGAAAGTTGCCAAGCCGTCAATGCTTTGGTCATTTCAAAACCTGTTGCTGCTCCTCAGCAGTACAATCAACAAAGGGGTGAAAGGCCCAAGAGGCAGTATACTCGGCTGAGTATGACCTTGTCACAAATCTTACCACAACTATTATCAACCAACTTGGTGACCATCAAAGAAGCGCCGAAGGTCGTGAATACTGCATCTCCTAAGTATAACCCAAATGCCCGTTGTGCTTATCATTCCGATAGCCCCGGGTGTGATCGGTGGATCTGGAACTGACTGTTTAAAGCTGGTTCGCGAAATGTCGCGGAAGCAAGAGTCGCCACCGTCTTTTATTTTCTCCAAATGAAAAGGACAAAAGCACAGAAAAATTCCTTGTAGAGATTGCTCTCGGTTCGGGAGGTAGGTTATAGAAAGGGAAGGTGTTAGCACCCTTTCTATCCATGGTTATCCATGGGCTCTTAGATACTTGCTCACTTGTGTTTTCAAAAATGGTCTGTTTGCTTTTCAACTGTGGGTTTTAAAAAGTTTCTTTGAAAAATTTCAGTTCGACTCATGCGTCAGAGTGTTTGAAAAATTGTTTCGAAAGCTTTTGAAAAGTGTCGGTGTGAAAAGATTTTTGTTTGTTTTTGAAGAGAGCAAGTATCTACGAGAACCTGCCTACCCTAAGGAATTCGTCTGTGTAAATGTCCTTTAAAGTAATGCCATCCCACCATTGAGAGGTAGGTAGCACCACCGTTGGAGGTGTTCGGGTCAATTCGAGGTTCGGGACATGGTGATCACCAGAGCAATGGGAAGACACCTTAGAAGCTACCCTCATGCCAGGTTCCCGGATCATGAGGACTTACTAAGACATCCTCTACTCGACGATCACCTTTCGAGGCAAGGCAACAGTGAGGCGTACCCTAGGGGTGGTGTGTGATTTGTGTGTCAGTTTCATTTGTATTTGTCTTGTCATGTTAAAGTGTTCTACGCTTGATTTTATTATGGCCATTCATTCTTGCATGCTTTGTTTAACAATTAAAATATTTGCGGGAAAAAGTAAATCTAAGCTATTACAAATGGCGCGAGTCCACATCGCCAAAATTAAACCGGACCCGATTTGACAGAAAATAAATAAAGCAAAGGAAATAAAAGTGCGAGAAGTTAAATTGTCCGAGTTACATGGCTTTGGGAGAGGTACATGATTATTTGAATGAAATAAAAATAAATATGCGAAATTAAATAAATTACGAACGAGGGCGTTGGACCTTTTTGCAAAAATTAAATAAATAATGGAATTAAAATTAAGAATTAAAAGAAAATGTTTTTTTAGTATTTTTGTGTTTTTTAAGATTTAATAGAAAAAAGAATTAATTAAGATGACAATTGAATGCAAACCCTAATTCTAATGGCTTTTAAGTTTATTGTGAAAATATTAAATTAAAACCTAAATTAAACCTAATTTTTTTTTACATGCAATTTTAATTGTGAAAATAAATAAGATAAATAATATTATGGAAAAAAGAAAATTAAAAGGAATAAAAATTATCAATTAAACCTAGTTCTACATTTTTTTGTATTTTGTTATTTAAAAGAAATTAAAATTAAAACCTATTTAATACTAAATTTATTTACATGCAATTATTTGTAAGGAAATATGAAAATTAAATACTTTATTATGTTTTTATCTTTTCTCTGATTTTTATGAAGTTTTTATATTTTGTAAAAAATAATAATTAATTTAAACAAATAAAGAAAATAAAATAACAATTAACAATAAAATAAGAAAAATATAGAGAAAGCAAACCAGGGGGGGTTCAGGCCCCAAAGTGGAGGTCTTAGTGTGAAATTCTGGCCCATTAAACTTGAGATTGTTTGACTTTTCCAGGCCACGTATGCGCGTGTTGACTAGTCCTCATGGTGTTCTTCAATTCTGAGCCCTTGATCTGCATCCCTTGGACGCGTGGACCTTTGGATTTTGAGGCATATGATGCATCCTCAATACTGACGCTGCATAGGAGTTTGAATTGAAAAATAACATGAAATATTATGCAGACCTGGGACTCGAACCCAGGTCTTGGACATTGCAACTCTCTTCGCTTGCCAACTGAACTGAATCACGCGTTTGTTATACAAATAAACAATAAATATAATAAAAGACAACAACACGTGAATAGATGAAAACGCGCGAAATTTCGAATTGGCCTATCCCCTCTTGCCACGACTCTGTCTTCTTCATTTTCCTGAAAATAAAAACATGGGGCAACGGTTTTGGACGCGTTGCCTAAGGTTAGCTTCAAGAAAATAGCGACTAGCGCTATGGTGCCCATAAATTAATCGCGAATGGTGCTTCCTGTTCGTCCAAGCTTGCTGAGTCTAATGGTCATGGTTTTGAGGCTTAATTTTGCCTTATTGCAAAAGCCCTAATTTATCCTCCTGAAAACCCTAGAATAACGGTTATGGCATAATCTCATACAACACAGAAAAATGCAATTAAAGGTATGGATTAGCTTCAAAACTTCATAGTGAACACAAATCAACCATTAAATTTCACAAACAATGCATAGAATGGGATGTACGATTATGGAATTTTTGCTGTACAGTTTAAGTTCAAAATACCAATTCTTGGCGTTTGAGTGGAAGTTTGTGATTGGAATCTGATCAGGGTGACCTTGGCAAGCTATTGAAACAAGTTTTACACTTTGAATCCACCTCTAACACTGATTTCAGTTTTGCTTTTTAGGGAGAAAATTTCAAGTTTCTAATGAGTTCTTTAGCGCAGCTTAGAGTGTATGGACATTAGGGTTGTGATCAGGCCTTTGTAGTGGATCAATTAGGTTAAGAAAACTCAATAAAATCTCTTTCATTCAATGGTTTTGCAAATTGATTTTCCAAGATCTTTCCATATCTTTTTCACATGTATTTTTGTGTCAATTAGCCTAAATCAAACCAAATCTTTCCATGTTGGGATGTGCACGAAATATTGAGGCTGAAATGTGTACAAAAAGATTTGTTAAGGCAAGTTTGATATTTTCCATGTATTTAAATAATTTAAATGAATTAATATAAATAATAATTCAAATAAATAAATAAAAAATGAGAAAATACTTCCCTTTGGGCCAGGTGGTCGTGCACATGCTTGGAATGATGAATCATGGAAGAAAAATGGGCCCATTAGCATTTTTAGGTCATTTGAATCAATGTTGACTTTTCAAAATATCCAAAAATTTCCCAACTTCCACAAGGCATAACTTGCTCAATTTTTAAGCTTTTCTTATGTTCTTGGACATTTTGGAAAGGTCTTTGAGTCCTCTAACCAATGCCTTTGGTACCATGTCATTTTGATTTACCAATCTCAAGTTATGGCCTTTGACTTAAAGTCCCTTTTTGTTTACTTTTGAAAATGACCTATAATGTTGAAATTGATAACTTTTTGTGAGAGCATTTCTTGGACTTGAAGTATGAAGATGAGTTGTAGGAAATGTCATTCTCTTCAAAATGAGCTTTGGATGGAATTTTTCTGATAATCCATGTGAAAGTTATGCTCTGGTCAATTTCAGTTGACTTTTTCAGCTATCCAAATATAGTAACTTTCGCATCTTGATGATTTTCTGAGCCAAATTTTGAGAATCATGATCAAGCATTGATCAAATGATGTTTGTGGCTTCAAAATGATATATTGACAAAAAATTTGAACTTTTGACTGTCAAATGACCATTTTGCCCCTACAGTTGACTGTAGTGCAATTTAGGGTTTTGACTGTGCAATTTTGAGCTGAATGCCTTGAAACTTGATATGAGAATACTTGACCATATTTGTAGGCATGTGAGACTTGATTGGATCTTTGAAAACTTCCTTTTCTTGATCAGAATATAAACCCTAATTTTGACTGTGTAGGAGACTTTTGCACTGTGCAACCCTTGGGGAATTTTGTGACTTGGCTTGGCAATTTCTTGGAGAATATGGGAGGGAAAATTTTGGGGTACAACAGTTGCCCCTGTTCAATCTTCTTAGACCTGAGGATGCAGATTGGCTGACGTGCCTTTCGTAATCCGAGGGTAGAAGATGATTGGACACTAGAGTGCCCAGAAATTTGCGCTCACATGTTAGCGGTGTGATGGGAATGGGCTTATAGATGCCATTTGGAGATTGCTGGATAGGATGATGGGCTTATAGATGCCATCTGGATGTTGATCGCGTAGGAGATTCCTTAGCTAGAACCTGCATACCTGCAAAAGAAACAAATGAGTACCTGACACGTTGCAGGAGCTGATTTTTAGATGCTCGGTATAGACGTGTCCTGACTGGTTACAGGAGCTGGATCTGGAGCTTCAAACGATGATGAATGAACCAGGATGGTTACTGTCTTAGCATGAATGGTAAGAGAACCTTAGGTGATTTTAACTTCAACAACGCTCGTTGAGAAAAATCTTGGGTGTCTTCTACTGGGATAAGTATCAGGGAGATCTTAGGGTCGATCTGAATGAACCAGAGAAGGCCTTTGACTGGATAAGCATCAGGAAAATCTTAGGGTCGATCTAACTGAACCGGACAAGGTCTTGAAACATCTTCAACTGGATAAGCATCAGGGAGATCTTAGGGTCGATCTGACTGAACCAGAGAAGGCCTTTGACTGGATAAGCATCAGGAAAATCTTAGGGTCGATTTAACTGAACCGGTCTAGGTCTTGAAATATCTTCAACTGGATAAGCATCAGGGAGATCTTAGGGTCGATCTGACTGAACCAGAGAAGGCCTTTGACTGGATAAGCATCAGGAAAATCTTGGGGTCGATTTGACTGAACCGGACAAGGTCTTGAAACATCTTCAACTGGATAAGCATCAGGGAGATCTTAGGGTCGATCTGACTGAACCAGAGAAGGCCTTTGACTAGATAAGCATCAGGAAAATCTTAGGGTCGATTTAACTGAACCGGACAAGGTCTTGGAATATCTTCAACTGGATAAGCATCAGGGAGATCTTAGGGTCGATCTGACTGAACCAGAGAAGGCCTTTGACTGGATAAGCATCAGGAAAATCTTAGGGTCGATTTAACTGAACCGGTCTAGGTCTTGAAATATGATTGAGAATTTCAACTGCATCTTTCCTGAAAGGTAAAGGTCAGTCGCATGCAATGCATGATATGGATCAAGCAATGATGTTCTCAACATAAATGAGATTTGTATGATACAATGCGTTATGTATGCTATAATGATGTATGTGATGTTTTATGTATGTATATTTTCGTTTAAGAAAGTAAATCCTTGACGGGTGCCGGGAAGTCGTATCCTGGGCTGATGTTGAAGAATAGATTTTGCTTCCGCTGGGGATGATAGTTGCAAGAATACCGGTAGGAGAAGATGACTCCGTTGAGGAATAAACTTGGCGAATGGAAGATTCTGCGGGGAGAAAAAAATACTCTAGCGATCATGCTGGGGATTGATACTCTGTGGGAAGAGGGATGCCTTGTTGAATGTTGATAGTTACTTGCTGGGGATATTTTTGTTGTTGGAAGTGTGAATAGACTTTGCTGGGGTAAAGAAGGCTTCGTCGAGGACGCTCTTTCCGTGGCTTTTGGCTGAGGATAACCCAGTTATATCCTGTTAAGGAAATAACTCTTTAAATCAAGCCGGACGACGCGTTCGTGTTCTGCGAGGGGATAAGCTTCCAGAATTTACTGGGGATAAGCTTACTGCTTGGGGATATGAGTTCCAACTTTCCTGGGGAAACTGGATTGGACTCTTCTGGGGAAGCTTTGATATGTTGGGGAAGTGATTCCTTTGAATGTTTATATGCCGCCGGGGAACAATCTTTAGGCCAAGACTGCCGAGGATGCTTGTTAAGAATATGTGTATTGCTGCCTGGGGAATGTTGATATCTGCTGGAGGATACCCAACTTCCTTGAGATCTGATAATTTGCTTGGAGAAGAATGCGTTGTTTTGCTGAATCACTCTCTGGGGAATTAAGATGTACTTGGTCGTATTCTTTAGCTGAACCTACCTTGGTACCTTGGAGGATAGAACAATTAGACTGCTCAGGCAACTCTTTATTGCCCCTGTTTCTAGTGTCACCTGCAATTAATTCCTTTGTTTCGTATGCAAATATTTATGAGTTAGCAAATTATTGTCAATGCATATATCACAAATTGAACCTTGGACGTTCTTCGCAAAAACAAAACAGAAAAAGAAAAACACTGGGCACGTTTAACTGAAAATATATTTGTATTGATTTTTGAATGGCCTGTGAATAGGCGTTTTGCGTACAAGAGGCTGACGTCCTAGTAAGAGGAACGCCGCCGAACAAGAGAGTTTATACAAGTTTTGTACAAAAAATAAAACAGCCGTGTGAAATATGAATGATCCCACTGGGTTTCAACTCTGCTATTGCCTTTATAATTCCGAGCGTCTCATCACTTGATGACCTTGGTTGAAGGTGAAGCTGACTGATCGATGCCGTCTGAACTTGATGTAGATACCGGATTCTGGATGCAAAGTGATCCAATGAGACATAGTATTACGCTTTATCCCTAATTTTTGCCTGGACCGCCCTTTCGGGTTTTCAGTCCACCGGGATACCCATTTTTGCCCAAGCCGCCTTTTCAGGTTTTCGACTTGCCGGGTGTACAGATTTTTTTCATTTTCATCCCTTCATTTTGCCCGAACCCTTTTGGTTCGACGGGAAGCCCTAATTTTTGCCTAGGCCTGTCAGCCTAGCGGGTCTTTTTTCATGCGTAGTATTTTTTAACTATGTCTGCATTGGCGGGGTGAGGAAGGTCGTCACCATCCATATTGGTCAATATCATTGCTCCTCCTGAGAACACATGCTTAACCACAAATGGCCCTTCATACGTAGGGGTCCATTTGCCCCTTGGATCACTCTGAGGAAGGATGATTCGCTTGATTACCAGATCCCCAACTTGATATTCCTGTGGTCTGACCTTTTTGTTAAATGCCCTGATCATCCGTTTCTGATACGTCTGACCATGACAGATAGCAGCAAGTCTCTTTTCGTCAATGAGGTTGAGTTGATCAAGTCGTGTCTGGATCCAATCATCTTCGTTCAGATTTGCATCCTTCATTATCCGGAGAGAGGGTATCTGCACTTCGATCGGCAAGACTGCCTCCATGCCATAAACTAGAGAGAAAGGAGTTGCCCCGGTTGACGTCCTAGCTGAGGTACGGTACCCATGTAGAGCGAACGGTAACATCTCGTGCCAATCTTTATAGGTCACTGTCATCTTCTGCACGATTTTCTTGATGTTCTTGTTAGCTGCTTCTACAGCCCCATTCATCTTCGGTCTGTAAGGAGAAGAATTGTGGTGCTGTATCTTGAACTGTTCGCAGAGCTCAGCGATCATCTTGTTGTTCAGATTGGTACCGTTGTCTGTAATAATCCGCTCGGGGACGCCGTACCGACAGATCAGGTTGTGCCGAATGAACCGGGCCACGACAGTCTTGGTTACTGTAGCATAGGATGCTGCCTCGACCCACTTCGTAAAATAATCAATCGCCACTAGGATGAAGCGATGTCCATTAGATGCCGTAGGTTTGATCTCGCCGATCATGTCTATGCCCCACATTGCAAATGGCCAAGGCGCAGTCAGAACGTTCAGGGGAACCGGAGGAACATGCACCTTGTCTGCATAAATCTGGCACTTATGGCATGTCCTGGAGTGTTGGTAGCAGTCAGCTTCCATGGTGGACCAGTAATATCCTGCCCGTAGGATTTTCTTAGCCATAGTGTGTCCACTGGAGTGTGTACCAAAGGTCCCGTCATGTAGCTCTTCCATGATTCTTTCTGCTTCAGTCTTATCCACACAACGCAATAAGGTTGAATCATGGTTTCGCTTGTACAAGATGCCATTGCTTAGGAAGAACTTGGCTGCAAACCTCCTCAGGAATTTCTTATCGTTGACAGATGCACCTTCAGGGTATTCCTGAGCTTCCAGATATCTCTTCACTTCGTGGTACCAAGGCTTCTTAGTCACCAACTCAGTTTCGAGATCACAACAGTATGCCGGTTCGTCCAGTTTCCAGATGATGATCCGGGGAGCCTCATTATCCCATTTGACCTTGAACATTGAAGACATTGTAGCTAACGCGTCCGCTAATTGATTCTCTTCTCTTGGAAAGTGCTCAAAGGTTATCTCTGTAAAGTGGGGGATCAGGGTCAATACACATTCTCTGTAAGGAATCAGGTTCGGATGTTTCATATCCCACTCTCCCTTGATCTGATTGATCACAAGAGCGGAATCTCCGAAGACACTCAAAAATTTGATCCTTAGGTCGATCGCAGCTTGAAGACCCATGATGCACGCCTCATACTCCGCCATGTTGTTGGTACAGTTGAAACATAGCCGGGCAGTGAGTGGAGTATGAGTACCTTGAGGAGATATGATTATGGCGCCGATACCATTTCCCAAAGCGTTGGAAGCTCCATCAAAGTGCATAGACCATCGGGATCCTGGTTCAGGTCCTTCATCCGGTCCAGGTACTTCACAATCTGTTACTATCATGATGCTTTCGTCCGGAAACTCGAAGTTCATTGATTGATAGTCATCTACAGCTTGATGAGCTAAGTGGTCTGCCAATACACTCCCCTTGATGGATTTCTGGGTCGTATACTGAATGTCGTATTCCGTCAAGATCATCTGCCATCTTGCAATTCTCCCAGACAGAGCGGGCTTTTCGAATATGTACTTGATAGGATCCATTTTTGAGATTAACAAGGTAGTGTGAGTCAGCATATACTGTCTCAGCCGGCGAGCAGCCCATACCAAAGCGCAGCAAGTTTTCTCAAGCAGTGAGTATCGGGTCTCACAGTCGGTAAACTTTTTGCTAAGGTAATAAATGGCATGCTCTTTTCGGCCAGACTCGTCATGCTGCCCCAGCACACACCCCATTGAGTTGTCAAGCACTGTCAGGTATAATATCAGAGGTCTCCCTTCAACCGGTGGCATAAGGATAGGCGGTTCTTGGAGATACTCTTTGATTCTGTCGAAAGCAGCCTGACATTCATCGTTCCAACGTACTACCTGATCTTTCTTCAGCAGCTTGAAGATTGGCTCACAGGTAGCAGTCAGGTGTGAGATGAACCAAGCAATGTAATTCAGGCGTCCTAAAAAGCCTCTGACCTCCTTTTCTGTCTTAGGAACTGGCATCTCCTGAATAGCTTTGACCTTAGCAGGGTCCACTTGAATACCTTTATCACTGACCACGAAGCCTAGCAACTTCCCAGATCTTACCCCAAAGGTGCACTTGTTCGGGTTCAATCTCAGCTTGTATAGTTTCAACCGGTCAAACAACTTCTGCAGATGATCAAGGTGCTCTTCCTCAGTCTGGGATCTAGCGATCATGTCGTCCACATACACTTCTATCTCATGATGGATCATATCATGAAATAAGGCAACCATGGCACGTTGGTAGGTTGCCCCAGCGTTCTTTAATCCAAATGGCATGACCTTGTAACAGAAGGTGCCCCACTGAGTAACAAAAGTAGTCTTTTCCATGTCTTCAGGTGCCATCTTAATCTGATTGTAACCTGAAAAGCCATCCATGAAAGAGAACACCTTATGCTGAGTTGTATTATCAACAAGGACATCAATGTGAGGTAAGGGGAAGTCATCTTTGGGGCTGGCCCTGTTCAGATCCCTATAGTCGACACACATTCTGACCTTACCGTCCTTCTTAGGTACCGGCACCATGTTAGCAACCCACTGAGGGTAAGAAGTCACTGCAAGGAACCCAGCATCAAACTGCTTCATAACCTCGGCCTTAATCTTCTCAGACATCTCTGGACGCATCCGACGGACTTTTTGCTTAACTGGAGGGCAGTCTTCCTTAGTTGGCAAATGATGGACCACAATATCGGTATCCAACCTTGGCATGTCTTCGTAGGACCAGGCAAATATCTCCATATAGTCATGCAGCATTTGAGTCAACCGTTGCTTCACGCTGAGCTCTAGGTTGGCACCAATCTTTACCTCTTTCCTATCTGCCTCAGTACCCAAGTTTATGATTTCCACTGGCTCTTCATGGGGTTGAATTGCCCTCTCTTCCTGAAGCAACAGTCTTGCAAGCTCGCCAGGCACTTCGCAATCATCTTCACCTTCGTCTTCGGCTAAGTTGATCGGATTTTCGAAGTCATAATTGGCAGTAGCAGAGTTGTTGTCAGTAAGATCCAGAGTGGATTGAAACCTGTATGAGTGAGTGTGTGTGTAAATACAGCTGTTTTGAAAATTATATGAAAAGAAAAAAGAAAGACAAAAGGAGCACAATATTTGTAATGCGAAAAATACGTCCAAGATTTTCATTTATGATATATGAAATGACAATTTGTATGCCCTCACAAATAGAACCACGGTGCCTCGGGTAAGACACCGGGCCATAAAGTTTATCATTGTTTTATTACAAAATAACGAAACAAAGAAATTTATTACTGCGTCACAAAGGTAACAGGGGTATGGTCCTTTGCACTCCAATTGTTCAATCCGTCTTCGGCCGTCGGATAGATCCAGCTGTTGAATTCAGCTTCGTCCACTTCATGGTCTTCCCCAACAGCGTTCACTCCTGAACTTTTAATAAATACCGGAGGCCTTCCGATCTTCGCTTTCCTCATAGCTCTCTGACCTTCTGTGGTAAAACCCAGCCCAAGTTTATCAGTCTTCTGTGTGAAGTCTGGAAGTCTGCCCCAGTCGGCACATTCACCCTTCTGAACCACAGCCCGGGCATCCTTCAGGGAAGCCATCTTCAAAGGACCACTTTCTTCTGTTGTTTCTGCTGCAATTGGAAACACCTCCTCGAAATGCTGAAAGGGGGTTTCAATAAACTCCCCATCCATCTCAATGTACCTGAAGGAGTTCAGGTGGCTCACCATATATTCTTCCTCTCCTTGCACGGTGACAATCTTCCCTCTGACGGGGTACTTCAGCTTCTGATGCAAGGTAGAGGTCACTGCCCCAGCCTTATGTATCCAGGGTCGACCCAATAGACAAGAATAAGATGGACGGATATCCATCACATAAAAAGTGGAGTCGAACACCTGAGAGCCCACACGAATCGGAATGTCAACCTCTCCATGGACCATCCTCTTTGAACCATCAAAGGCCCTGACGATGATGTTGCTGGGTTTCAATTCCAGGCCTTCACAATCTAGACGGTCCAAAGCCTTCTTAGGTAGCACATTCAAAGATGAACCCGTGTCCACCAACACATGTGCCAAGGTGGTGCCCCTGCATTCAATAGAGACATGCAGAGCATCATTATGGTCTCTCCCCTTTGTGGTCAAGTCAGCATCTGAGAAACCCAAGCCATTATCTGCCGTTAGGCTTGCCACGCAATCAGTGAACTGGACTGCAGAGGTTTCATGTGGCACATGGGCCGTCTTGAGGAACGAGATTAGGGCCTTTGCATGGGCCTCGGAGCACAACAATAAAGAGAGCATGGAGATCTTGGAGGGCGTATGCCCCAATTGTTCCACAACATTAAAATCGCTCTTCTTTATGATCTTTAGAATCTCCTCCATCTCTTGTGGGGAGGCCTCAGCAGCTATGGGTATGGGTGCCTCCATCTGGGCAGGCTCAACTTCAATTCCCTTGCCCCGAGCATTGGATGACTCGGCAGCAGGAGAAACAATCGGATCAGCAGCAGGAACAACAACTTGATCAGCAATAGGAATAGGTGTACTTGTAGGAATTATCAGGAGCGGTCTTCGGGCAGCAGACGGTGCAATGTCAGGCGAGAAGAGCCTGCCACTGCGGGTAACTTTGGTTGGGCCAGTGATGTCACAAATGCTGGCGCCAGCGTTGAACTCTTGTTTAATCCCATTCACGTATACGTCTGCCCCATAGTGCCAAGGGACAGCTTTATCAGATGCATAAGGCAAGGGCCCTGGAACAGTGATAATAACAGGTGCAACGGTCATGATTTGAATGGGCTTCTTCGGGAGAGCCGGGATCGGATTATTGAAGATAGTCACCACAGAAACTTCTTCCACTGGAACCAACCGAACAGCAGACTTTTTGAATAGAATCTCCTTGCTATCCATTAAGCTTTGGATGCCTAACTTTAGCAAGGGACAACCAGATGGGGACACAGCACAGAACAGGCAACCCTCACTACAACCCGGAAATAAACCGGCCTGCAGTAGGTTCTTCTTGACAATCTTTAGAGGAGTGGCTAGATCATCCACAGAAACAGCATAAACATCTTCATCCACAACATTTACCCCATGTTGAGGCATAGGAGCAGTAACTACATTCGGCTTCGCCGGCGCTTTGAACTGTATCTCCTTTGTGTCAGTAAGGTCTTGCACCTTATTTTTTTAACGCCCAACAGTCATCAGTAGAGTGCCCCGGGCTATCTGAGTGGTAAGCACAACGAGCATTCGGGTTGTACTTGGGGGATGCAGTATTTGGAAACTTCGGCGCCTCCCTGACAGTCACTAAATTGGTGGAGAGAAACTGTGGCAGGATCTGCGACAAAGTCATGTTTAAACGGGTGAATTCTCTCTGGGGTCTTTCCACCTTCTGAGTATTGTTTGGCCGGGGAGCGGCAGCAGGCTTAGCAATCATGACCGCACTGACAGATTGGCGGTGCTCATGTCTTTCTGATCTTCTGGAACCATATACGACGCTAGACTCCTTCTTGAATGGTTTCTTTTCAGAACTAGATGATGCACCCTTCGGAATTTTTCCAGATTTCAGCCCAGCTTCAATTCTCTCTCCAGTCAAGATCAAATCAGTGAAACCAGCAGAAGAATTCCCAATGAGATGGTTGAAAAATGGCCCAGATAGGGTCCCTAAGAACATGTCAACCAGCTCCCGATCAGTCAATGGTGGCTGCACCCTGCCAGCCAGGTCTCTCCACTTCTGAGCGTACTCCTTAAAACCTTCGCTTGCACCTAACGACATACCCTGGAGTTGGGTACGTGTGGGGGCAAGGTCGGTATTATATTGATACTGCTTGTAGAAAGCAGTAGCCAACTCCTCCCAGTTACGAACCTTGGTCCCATCCAGCTGATAGAACCATTCGAGATGAGTCCCTGAAAGACTCTCCTGGAAGAAGTGGATCCATAAATTCTTATCCGCAGAGTACGGCTGAATTTTTCGAACATAGGACCTTAAATGCAGCTTGGGACAAGACGCCCCATCATATTTAGAGAAGGATGGTGCTTTGAACTTATGGGGGATAATCACACCAGTTGATAAACCCAGATCTCCGAAATCCAGCCCAGGTACCTGTTGAACCTCCATAGCCTTCAACTTGTCCTCCAGTTGCTTATATCTGTCGTCTGCATGAGGGTACTGCTCTTCATCAAAATCTGTCTCGTTGTCGGAGACTACCGGACTAGGGACCTTTACTTCTGCCTGAGAAGGACTCTTGCCAACAGAAGAACCAGCCTCTTCATGCTGCAGAGTATTGCCAAACCTTCGGCCCGAGTTGAACAGAACAGTTCTTCTCTTCTTCTTCTTCTCCTTCTTCAGGAGCATAGTCTTTAATTCTTCTTGGCCTTTAGCCAGACCCTTGATTAGTTCTTGAAACTGCGCATTCTGCGCCTGAAGAGCCTTGATTGATGTCTCGGTTGATGCAGATTCGGGATTCATGATGCTGAAATAAACAGCGAAGAACTGTAAGCAACCTGAAAAGGGGAAAACCTGCTATGCACATGATGTATGAAATGCGTATGAATTATGTTTTCAAAGACAATCTGGAATCAACTTTGTAAACAAAAACGAACACACTTTATTAGATTCAACTTTGCAACTGAAATTATTCAACAAGTTGCCCTTAGGCGTTACATGAAAGGAAATACTGGAAAGGAAATAAAACTGTAAAAGCACATCTGGGGCTCCTTATTGATCCCATGGTCTCCTCTTCTCAGTACGGATGTATGCATTCAGAGCTCTCTCATTCTCCAACTGCTTGGTCAGCTTCTGGATCTTTGATTCCTGCTCGTTGAACTTTTCCCGGTAAGAATCCCGTTCTTCTCGCAGTTGCGACCAAGATCTCTTCAATGTTTCATAATCAGTAGGTATCTGGGGAGGAAGGACAGTTGGGGGAACACCATCTTTGTCAGGACACTCAAGAATGACGGGTCTGACAGCTTCATACGGCATACCTAACTTCTGAGCACGGATGCGAACCCATTTGTAGTAGGCTTCCATAGGTAAAGAAGTCTTTGGCCCTAGCTCTTGTGGGTCAGCTTTATGAACCTTGTCCCAAGCCTTGATGAACCTACGACGTAGCTCGTCACTATCCACCTGAAACTCGAAACTGATGTGAGGCACCAACATCTCATGGGGGCCTGCTCTTCTTGCTCTCCCAAACTGACGGAGTGCTAGACATGGATTGTAAGAGATCCCTCCTTGAGTACCAATCAGAGGAACATTAGGATACTCCCTGCATCGATCAATAATAGCTATTTCATCCAAACCCCTGCAAGTCCAAATGATGTCTTTATCGGTGAGAGACATTAACCTATGAGCCCAACCTCTTCCTTCTTGGTTCTTTAGTACGAACTTAGGGAGGTGCGAAATAAACCACCTCACCAACAAAGGGATACAACACCATAGGGTTCCTCGTCTTCGGGTAGTACGGGCATGAAGTTGTTGCAAGATGTCACCCAAGAGAGTGGGCACAGGATTCTGAGACATAAAGATCCTTATGGCAGTGACATTGATGAAGTTGTCAGGATTAGGAAACAGGACTAACCCATAGATTAGGAGAGCCAAGATGTCTTCATATGCCCTAAAGTCCAGGTCATTCCAGAAATTGTTAGCTTTACCAATCAGAAACTTGTCCAAGAAACCCTTAACTCCGCTTCTAGTTACCCAATTGTCTGTTACCTCTTGATGGGTCAAAGGAAGAGCTGCAGTAACGTCCTCAAGCCTGAGGGTATTTTCCCAACCAGTAAAGGGGGTCTGATCCAAGATAGGGATACCAAGCAAATCAGAGAACTCTTCCAGGGTAGGGACCAGCTGGAAGTCTTGAAAGGTGAAGCACTGGTACAGAGGGTCATAGAACTGGGTCAGAACACTCATCAACTGTTGATCCCGCTTTGCCGCGACTAAACTGAGAAGAGAACCATGCCTCTGAATGAAGGAAGTGGTATTTGGAATTCTGCTAACCAACTCATCAAGCAACTCAGGTGAACGAACAAAGTTGAACCGGATAGTATTCCTTCGCACAGGCATCATAATGTCCTACAAAACAGAGCAAAGATGAAACCCTCTTGTCTTTGAAATGGTCAGTCCTTATGCAGGATGCATGCAATGCTCATGATGCTATGATGTTATGATAAAGCACACCACATACAGATACAAAGGCAAACATGGTAAGGCACACAAGTCACACAAGGCAAGCCCCTAAAGTTTAGGCCAGCATGAGGTCTAGGTACTACCCTCTTTCAGTTTGTTGGTTCATACCTGTCCTAATCAAAAGTAACCGGGTTCTTAGAGGATCCCAATATCATTGACTACCCTCAATCGGTC
Organism: Vicia faba; assembly: GCA_948472305.1. Taxonomy (NCBI): domain Eukaryota; kingdom Viridiplantae; phylum Streptophyta; class Magnoliopsida; order Fabales; family Fabaceae; genus Vicia; species Vicia faba. Next base: position 89,930,416 of record OX451738.1, read on the forward strand.
ATAACTCCAGCATCGCAATCTTTTCTTGCGGCCAGAACCATCACGAGAGTTTAGCCTCAATGGGCGTAGCATACTGCTACAATTCTAAAGGCCAAGTTGTGTCAATTAAGGTTCTAAGGTTGTTGGTGCTTAATGACTCCTTAGAAGACCCATATTCTCCTCGTTGCGACACAAGGGATATCGGTACAGACTAAGGTGCCACACCAACGTAGCCACTGCTTCACCTGTGTCGGTCTACGCCGGACAGGTCCCTCACAGCTTATGCTACCTAAACAGGGTATCCCCAGATCCGGGTTAGGATCTATGTATCTCCGATGCAACCCACAATAGTAAAGCAAGCAAAACAATACAAGTGAAAACACAGTTATGACCTAGCCCTAAGGTACACCTCACTTTATAAAGTTATCCCCAGCAGAGTCGCCGGTTCTGTGATCGGTGGATCTGGAACTGACTGTTTAAAGCTGGTTCGCGAAATGTCGCGGAAGCAAGAGTCGCCACCGTCTTTTATTTTCTCCAAATGGAAAGGACAAAAGCACAGAAAAATTCCTTGTAGAGATTGCTCTCGGTTCGGGAGGTAGGTTATAGAAAGGGAAGGTGTTAGCACCCTTTCTATCCATGGTTATCCATGGGCTCTTAGATACTTGCTCACTTGTGTTTTCAAAAATGGTCTGTTTGCTTTTCAACTGTGGGTTTTAAAAAGTTTCTTTGAAAAATTTCAGTTCGACTCATGCGTCAGAGTGTTTGAAAAATTGTTTCGAAAGCTTTTGAAAAGTGTCGGTGTGAAAAGATTTTTGTTTGTTTTTGAAGAGAGCAAGTATCTACGAGAACCTGCCTACCCTAAGGAATTCGTCTGTGTAAATGTCCTTTAAAGTAATGCCATCCCACCATTGAGAGGTAGGTAGCACCACCGTTGGAGGTGTTCGGGTCAATTCGAGGTTCGGGACATGGTGATCACCAGAGCAATGGGAAGACACCTTAGAAGCTACCCTCATGCCAGGTTCCCGGATCATGAGGACTTACTAAGACATCCTCTACTCGACGATCACCTTTCGAGGCAAGGCAACAGTGAGGCGTACCCTAGGGGTGGTGTGTGATTTGTGTGTCAGTTTCATTTGTATTTGTCTTGTCATGTTAAAGTGTTCTACGCTTGATTTTATTATGGCCATTCATTCTTGCATGCTTTGTTTAACAATTAAAATATTTGCAGGAAAAAGTAAATCTAAGCTATTACAAATGGCGCGAGTCCACATCGCCAAAATTAAACCGGACCCGATTTGACAGAAAATAAATAAAGCAAAGGAAATAAAAGTGCGAGAAGTTAAATTGTCCGAGTTACATGGCTTTGGGAGAGGTACATGATTATTTGAATGAAATAAAAATAAATATGCGAAATTAAATAAATTACGAACGAGGGCGTTGGACCCTTTTGCAAAAATTAAATAAATAATGGAATTAAAATTAAGAATTAAAAGAAAATGTTTTTTTTAGTATTTTTGTGTTTTTTAAGATTTAATAGAAAAAAGAATTAATTAAGATGACAATTGAATGCAAACCCTAATTCTAATGGCTTTTAAGTTTATTGTGAAAATATTAAATTAAAACCTAAATTAAACCTAATTTTTTTTTACATGCAATTTTAATTGTGAAAATAAATAAGATAAATAATATTATGGAAAAAAGAAAATTAAAAGGAATAAAAATTATCAATTAAACCTAGTTCTACATTTTTTTGTATTTTGTTATTTAAAAGAAATTAAAATTAAAACCTATTTAATACTAAATTTATTTACATGCAATTATTTGTAAGGAAATATGAAAATTAAATACTTTATTATGTTTTTATCTTTTCTCTGATTTTTATGAAGTTTTTATATTTTGTAAAAAATAATAATTAATTTAAACAAATAAAGAAAATAAAATAACAATTAACAATAAAATAAGAAAAATATAGAGAAAGCAAACCAGGGGGGGGTTCAGGCCCCAAAGTGGAGGTCTTAGTGTGAAATTCTGGCCCATTAAACTTGAGATTGTTTGACTTTTCCAGGCCACGTATGCGCGTGTTGACTAGTCCTCATGGTGTTCTTCAATTCTGAGCCCTTGATCTGCATCCCTTGGACGCGTGGACCTTTGGATTTTGAGGCATATGATGCATCCTCAATACTGACGCTGCATAGGAGTTTGAATTGAAAAATAACATGAAATATTATGCAGACCTGGGACTCGAACCCAGGTCTTGGACATTGCAACTCTCTTCGCTTGCCAACTGAACTGAATCACGCGTTTGTTATACAAATAAACAATAAATATAATAAAAGACAACAACACGTGAATAGATGAAAACGCGCGAAATTTCGAATTGGCCTATCCCCTCTTGCCACGACTCTGTCTTCTTCGTTTTCCTGAAAATAAAAACATGGGGCAACGGTTTTGGACGCGTTGCCTAAGGTTAGCTTCAAGAAAATAGCGACTAGCGCTATGGTGCCCATAAATTAATCGCGAATGGTGCTTCCTGTTCGTCCAAGCTTGCTGAGTCTAATGGTCATGGTTTTGAGGCTTAATTTTGCCTTATTGCAAAAGCCCTAATTTATCCTCCTGAAAACCCTAGAATAACAGTTATGGCATAATCTCATACAACACAGAAAAATGCAATTAAAGGTATGGATTAGCTTCAAAACTTCATAGTGAACACAAATCAACCATTAAATTTCACAAACAATGCATAGAATGGGATGTACGATTATGGAATTTTTGTTGTACAGTTTAAGTTCAAAATACCAATTCTTGGCGTTTGAGTGGAAGTTTGTGATTGGAATCTGATCAGGGTGACCTTGGCAAGCTATTGAAACAAGTTTTACACTTTGAATCCACCTCTAACACTGATTTCAGTTTTGCTTTTTAGGGAGAAAATTTCAAGTTTCTAATGAGTTCTTTAGCGCAGCTTAGAGTGTATGGACATTAGGGTTGTGATCAGGCCTTTGTAGTGGATCAATTAGGTTAAGAAAACTCAATAAAATCTCTTTCATTCAATGGTTTTGCAAATTGATTTTCCAAGATCTTTCCATATCTTTTTCACATGTATTTTTGTGTCAATTAGCCTAAATCAAACCAAATCTTTCCATGTTGGGATGTGCACGAAATATTGAGGCTGAAATGTGTACAAAAAGATTTGTTAAGGCAAGTTTGATATTTTCCATGTATTTAAATAATTTAAATGAATTAATATAAATAATAATTCAAATAAATAAATAAAAAATGAGAAAATACTTCCCTTTGGGCCAGGTGGTCGTGCACATGCTTGGAATGATGAATCATGGAAGAAAAATGGGCCCATTAGCATTTTTAGGTCATTTGAATCAATGTTGACTTTTCAAAATATCCAAAAATTTCCCAACTTCCACAAGGCATAACTTGCTCAATTTTTAAGCTTTTCTCATGTTCTTGGACATTTTGGAAAGGTCTTTGAGTCCTCTAACCAATGCATTTGGTCCCATGTCATTTTGATTTACCAATCTCAAGTTATGGCCTTTGACTTAAAGTCCCTTTTTGTTGACTTTTGAAAATGACCTATAATGTTGAAATTGATAACTTTTTGTGAGAGCATTTCTTGGACTTGAAGTATGAAGATGAGTTGTAGGAAATGTCTTTCTCTTCAAAATGAGCTTTGGATGGAATTTTTCTGATAATCCATGTGAAAGTTATGCTCTGGTCAATTTCAGTTGACTTTTTCAGCTGTCCAAATATAGTAACTTTCGCATCTTGATGATTTTCTGAGCCAAATTTTGAGAATCATGATCAAGCATTGATCAAATGATGTTTGTGGCTTCAAAATGATATATTGACCAAAAATTTGAACTTTTGACTGTCAAATGACCATTTTGCCCCTACAGTTGACTGTAGTGCAATTTAGGGTTTTGACTGTGCAATTTTGAGCTGAATGCCTTGAAACTTGATATGAGAATACTTGACCATATTTGTAGGCATGTGAGACTTGATTGGGTCTTTGAAAACTTCCTTTTCTTGATCAGAATATAAACCCTAATTTTGACTGTGTAGGAGACTTTTGCACTGTGCAACCCTTGGGGAATTTTGTGACTTGGCTTGGCAATTTCTTGGAGAATATGGGAGGGCAAATTTTGGGGTACAACACCGGGCATACTACTGATGATTGCTGGGCCTTGAGAAATAAAGTGCAAGACCTTATCGACGCAAAGGAAATTCAGTTTGAGGCGCCTGAGAGGCCAAATGTTGTAACTGCTCCCATGCCACAGCATAGAGTAAATGCCATCGAGGAAGATTTGTATGTTGTTTCGGTGAATGATATTGCTACCCCTCTTTTGACTGTTAAGAGGAACTTACTACTAGCCGGTTTATTTCCGGGTTGTAGCAAGGGTTGCCTCCTGTGTGCTGTTATCCCTACCAGTTGTCCGCTGCTGAAATCAGGCATCCAAAGCCTGATGGATAGAAAAGAAATTATGTTCAAGAAAACTGTTGTTCCATTTGTTTCCGCTGAAGAAGTATCTGTTGTCACAATTTACAATCCTACCAAAGCTCCCCCGAGGAAGCCAGTCCAAATTCTGTCTGTTGCACCCATTACTATTACTGTTCCGGGGCCTCTCCTCTATGAGTCTGATAAAGCTGTCCCATGGCATTATGGGGCCGACGTGTATGTGCTTGGAGTGAAGCAGGAGTTCAACACCAATACCAGTATCAGTAACATCACTGGTCCCGCCAAGATTACCCGCAGTGGCAGGCTCTTCTCGCCTGACATTGCACCGCCAGTTATCCGAAAACCTCTAATCATCACACCCGCAAGTGTGCATGTTCCAATTCAAGTTCCTGTGTCTACTACTTCCGCCGAGTCCTCTGATGCTCGAGGCAAAGAAGTTGCTACCGATTTGCCTGCCAGGACGGAGGCACCAAAAAAGACTGTTGTCGAATCCTCCCAACAAGAGATGGAGGAAATCCTTAAAATCATTAAAAAGAGTGACTTCAATGTTGTTGAACAGTTGGGGCATACTCCCTCCAAAATCTATATGCTATCATTGCTGTTATGCTCAGAGGCCCATGCAAAAGCCCTGATTTCATTTCTGAAAACGGCCCATGTGCCGCAAGAGACCTTTGCAGATCAATTCACTGACTGTGTGGCCAATTTGACAGCCGACAATGGTTTGGGGTTCTCAGATGCTGACCTCACCGCCAAAGGGAAAAATCACAATGATGCCCTGCATGTTTCTATAGAATGCAGGGGCACTACTCTCGCACACGTGTTGGTGGATACCGGTTCTTCCCTGAATGTTTTACCCAAGAAGGCATTGGATCGCTTGGATTGTGAGGGTCTGGAATTGAAGCCTAGTAACATCATTGTTAGAGCCTTCGACGGTTCTAAGAGGATGGTGCACGGTGAAGTAAACATTCCTATTCGTGTGGGTTCCCAAGTTTTCGACTCAACGTTCTATGTAATGGATATTCGTCCATCTTATTCCTGCTTGTTGGGTCGACCCTGGATTCACAAGGCTGGGGCAGTAACATCCACTCTACACCAAAAACTCAAATACCCTGTCAAAGGGAAGATTGTTACTGTGCAGGGTGAGGAGGAATACATGGTTAGTCACTTGAATTCATTCCGGTATATCGAGATGGACGGGGAGTTTATTGAAACCCCCTTTCAGCATTTTGAGGAGGTTCCTCCAACTTTGGCATCGGCTGAAACAGTGGTTGAAGAAGACTTTCCGTTGAAGATGGCGTCCTTGAAGGATGCCCGGGCTGTAGTCGAGAAAGGCAAATGTGCAAATTGGGGTCAGCTTCCTGACTTCACACAAAAGAATGACAAGTTTGGGCTGGGCTTTACTGTAGAGGCTCAGAGGGCTGTGCGCAAGGAAAAGATCAGAAAGGCTCTGGTGTTTATCTCCAACCCAAGGGTGAATGGTATCGAGGAGGACGTAGAGGAAGCAGAGTTTGACAGTTGGATCTATCCAACCACCAGCAACGGACCAAGCAACTAGACGACAAAGGATTTTACACCTATCACATTTGTCACGCAGTAATTAATTATTTTGATTTTCAATTTGTAACAAACAAATATGTTGAAACTTTTATTGGCTCGGTGTCCTACCCGGGGCATCGTAGCTCCATTTGTGAGGGCTTTTTGTATGACATTTCCATATATCATCAATCAAAACATTGGACGTTTGTTGCATTTCAAATCTTGTGCTCTTTTTCTTTGTGTTATATATTGCAAAACAACTATATTTACACACACTCACTTATACAGGTTTCAATCCACTCTGGATCTCACTGGTAACAGCTCTGCTACCACCAGTTATGACTTCGAGAATCCGATCAACTTGGCCGAAGACGAAGGTGAAGATGATTGCGAAGTGCCTGGTGAACTCGCAAGACTGCTACTCCAGGAAGAGAGGGTTATTCAACCACATGAAGAGCCGGTGGAAACAGTTAACCTGGGTACTGAGACAGATAGGAAAGAAGTCAAGATTGGGGCCAATCTAGAGCTCAGCGTGAAGCAACGATTGATCCAGATGCTGCATGATTACATGGATATCTTTGCTTGGTCCTATGAAGACATGCCTGGTTTGGATGCCGACATTGTAGTTCATCACCTGCCAACCAAGGAAGACTGCCCTCCGGTAAAGCAAAAGGTCCGCCGTATGCGTCCAGAGATGTCCGAAAAGATCAAGGCTGAGGTTATGAAGCAATTCGATGCCGGGTTTCTAGCAGTGACCTCTTACCCTCAGTGGGTTGCCAATGTGGTGCCAATGCCGAAAAAGGATGGTAAAGTCAGAATGTGCGTCGACTACATGGATTTGAACAGGGCAAGCCCCAAAGATGATTTCCCTCTACCTCACATCGACGTTCTTGTCGACAATACTGCTCAACACAAGGTGTTCTCCTTCATGGATGGTTTTTCAGGGTATAATCAGATCAAGATGGCTCCGGAAGATATGGAAAAGACTACCTTTGTGACTCAGTGGGGCACCTTCTGCTACAAGGTCATGTCGTTCGGGTTGAAAAATGCTGGGGCAACCTACCAACGTGCCATGGTTGCTTTATTTCATGATATGATCCATCATGAGATTGAGGTATACGTTGATGACATGATTGCAAGGTCTCAAACTGAGGAGGAACACCTTGACCATCTGAGGAAGCTGTTTGACCGACTAAAGTTATACAAGCTGAGGTTGAATCCCAACAAATGCACCTTTGGGGTGAGGTCCGGAAAATTGCTAGGTTTCATTGTAAGCGATAAAGGTATTCAGGTGGATCCTGCCAAGGTAAAAGCCATACAAGAAATGCCAACTCCAAAGACAGAGAAAGAAGTCAGAGGCTTTCTGGGACGACTGAATTACATTGCCCGTTTCATCTCACATCTAACTGCTACCTGTGAGCCAATCTTCAAATTACTGAAGAAAGATCAAGTAGTACGTTGGAACGATGAATGTCAGGCTGCTTTTGAAAAGATAAAAGAGTACCTCCAAGAGACACCCATTCTTATGCCACCAGTGGAAGGGAGACCTCTAATACTATACTTGACAGTGCTTGATAATTCAATGGGGTGTGTGCTGGGGCAGCATGATGAGTCTGGCCGAAAAGAGCACGCTATTTATTACCTGAGCAAAAAGTTTACCGACTGTGAGTCTCGTTACTCACTGCTCGAGAAAACTTGTTGCGCTCTAGTATGGGCTGCTCGCCGGCTGAGACAGTATATGCTGACTCACACTACTCTATTGATTTCAAAGATGGATCCCATCAAGTACATATTCGAAAAACCTGCTCTGTCTGGAAGAATAGCAAGATGGCAAATGATCTTGACAGAATATGATATCCAGTATACAACTCAGAAAGCAATCAAAGGAAGTGTACTGGCAGATCATTTGGCACACCAACCTGTGGACGATTACCAATCCTTAAACTTTGAATTTCCGGACGAAGACATCATGGTGGTAACTGATTGTGAAGTGCCTGGACCGGATAAAGGACCTGAGGAAGGATCCCGATGGTCTATGCATTTTGACGGGGCCTCCAACGCTTTGGGTAACGGTGTCGGTGTTGTAATCATATCTCCCAAAGGAACTCATACTCCACTCACCGCCCGATTGTGTTTCAACTGCACCGACAACATGGCAGAATATGAGGCATGTATCATGGGTCTTCAAGCTGCAATCGACTTAAGGATCAAGTTTCTGAGTGTCTTCGGAGATTCCGCTCTCGTGATCAATCAGATCAAAGGCGAGTGGGATACGAAACACCCGAATCTTATTCCTTACAAGGAGTATGTGTCGACTTTGCTTCCCCACTTTGAAGAGATAACTTTTGAGCACTTCCCAAGAGAAGAGAATCAGCTAGCGGACGCACTAGCTACGATGTCTTCAATGTTCAAAGTCAAATGGGACAACGAGGCTCCCCGGATCATTATCTGGAAGTTGGACGAACCGGCATACTGCTGCGATCTTGAGGCCGAAAAAGTGACTGAAAAACCCTGGTATCATGAGGTGAAGAGATACTTGGAAGCTCAGGAATACCCTGAAGGTGCATCTGTCAATGACAAGAAGTTCTTGAGAAGGTTTGCGGCAAAATTCTTCCTCAGCAACGACATTCTCTACAAACGGAATCATGATTCAACTCTACTGCGTTGTGTGGATAAGGCTGAAGTAGAGAAGATCATGATAGAACTGCATGAAGGTACATTCGGAACACATTCCAGTGGACACACCATGGCAAAGAATATCCTTATGGCAGGATATTTCTGGTCCACAATGGAAGCCGATTGTTACCAACATTCTCGAACTTGTCATAAATGCCAGATCTATGCTGATAAGGTGCACATCCCTCCGGTTCCTCTGAACGTCCTGACGGCACCTTGGCCTTTTGCAATGTGGGGCCAAGGTGAGATCCGACCGACGGCAACCAACGGGCATCGCTTCATCTTGGTAGCAATTGATTACTTTACAAAGTGGGTTGAGGCAGCTTCCTACGCCACGGTAACCAAGAGCGTCGTGGCACGTTTCATCCGGCATAACCTGATTTGTCGGTACGGCGTCCTGGAAAGAATCATTACGGACAATGGTACCAATCTCAATAACAAGATGATCACTGAGCTCTGCGAGCAATTCAAGATACAGCACCATAACTCTTCTCCTTACCGGCCGAAGATGAATGGGGCTGTAGAGGCAGCTAATAAGAATATCAAGAAAATTGTGCAGAAGATGACAGTGACCTATAAAGATTGGCACGAGATGTTACCGTTTGCTCTTCATGGGTACCGTACCTCAGCAAGGACGTCAACCAGGGCAACACCCTTTTCCTTGGTCTATGGCATGGAGGCAGTCTTGCCGATTGAAGTCCAGATACCCTCTCTCCGGATAATGAAGGATGCAGACTTGAGTGAAGATGACTGGATCCAGACTCGACTTGATCAATTAAACCTGATTGACGAGAAAAGACTCACCGCTATCTGTCATGGTCAGACGTACCAAAAACGGATGATCAGGGCATTTAACAAGAAAGTCAGACCACAAGAGTATCAATTTGGGGACCTGGTAATCAAGCGCATCATCCTTCCTCAAAGTGATCCCCGGGGCAAATGGACCCCTACGTACGAAGGGCCATTTGTGGTTAAACATGTGTTCTCAGGAGGAGCCATGATTCTGACCACCATGGATGGTGACGACCTTCCTCACCCCGCCAATGCAGACATAGTAAAAAGATACTACGCATGAATAAAAGACCCGCTAGGTTGACATACCTAGGCAAAAATAAGGGCTTCCCGGCGAACCAAAAGGGTTCGGGCAAAAATAAGGGATGAAATGAAAAAAAATTTGTACACCCGGCAAGTCGAAAACCTGAAAAGGCGGCTTGGGCAAAAATGGGTATCCCGGTGGACTGAAAACCCGAAAGGGCGGTCCAGGCAAAAGTTAGGGATAAAGCGTAACACTATGTCTCATTGGATCACCTTGCATCCAGAATTCGGCATCAACTATCTGGCTCAGACTTCGGCATCAACCAATCAGCTTCATCTTCAACTAAGCAGCAAAGTGATGAGACGCTTGAAGACATAAAGGCAATAGCAGAGTTGGAACCCAGTGGGAATATTGTACACATAGCTGTTTTGTTTTTTTTTTTTAAATTGTAAATTCTATGTTATTCAGCGGCATTCTCTTACTAGGATGTCAGCCTCTTGTACAAAAACGCCTATTCACAGGCAAATTTCAAAATCAATACAAATTCACTTTTCCATACAAATTGCCATTGTTTTTCCTTTTTCTGTTTTGTCTTGCGAAGAACGTCCAATGTTCATTTTTGATATATGCATTTGACAGTAAATTGCTGATTCATAAATATTTGCATATGAAACAAAAGACTAATTACAGGTGACATCAGAAACAGGGGCAATGTAGAGTTGTTTAATGCAGTCTGGTTGCTTTGTCCGCCAAGGTACCAAGGTAGATTCTAATTGAAGAATGTGACCAAATCATCTCAACTCCCCACAGAGTAAGACAAGATTCAGCAATACTTTCCCCAAGCAGAGTTGGTTCCCTGTCAATCCTGAAAAGGCACAACATTCCCCAGCGGAGTATAGGCATTCATCAGCAAGCATCCCTGGAAGTCTTGATCTAAGATTGTTCCCCGGCGGAATACAGACACCCCAGTAGAACCATTTACCAGTACAGTTCAAAAGTTTCCCCATGAAAATTAAACTTATCCCCAGTAGATGCTGGAAGCTTATCCCCTGCAGAGTACGGACGTCTCTCCCGAGCTTTATTCAAAGTTATTCCTCACAAGGGCTTATAACTGGGTTATCCTCAGCTAATTGCCACGGAAGATCGCCCTCGGCGAAGTTCTTCCTATCCCCAGCGGAGTTCATCAAAGTTCCCCAACCTAACTTATCAACACAATCCCCAGCGGAATCCATCATTGAAGTCCTCAGCAGGCCTCTCATCAAAACTTCAACAAAGTATCTCTTCCACAGAGCAATTCCCCGACCGGTCGTCAAGGATTTATTTTCCTAAGACGAAAATACATTCATAAACACTTCATATTTCATACATCTTGCTTACATACATGATAAAGTGCATACAACACTATCTCATGTTGAACATCACGACATCATGCATTTCATACATCATGACATTGCATACAACTGATGTTTTTGCCTTTTCAGGGAAAAAGACAATCCCAAAGACAACTACCTTCAATTGTCACAATTCCATATTCGATACCTGTATCTAGCCAGGGCACATCTGAGAGTGATCAGTTTCCAGACTCGATTCCTGTATCTAGCCAGGGCACGTCTGAAGAGTTCGAAGATTCGATTCCTGTATCCAGCCAGGGCATATCTAGCAACTATCACAATTCCAGATTCGATTCCTGTATCCAGCCAGGGCATATCTGTTGACGACAATTCCAGATTCGATACCTGTATCTAGCCAGGGCACATCTGAGAGTGATCAGTTTCTAGACTCGATTCCTGTATCTAGCCAGGACACGTCTGAAGAGTTCGAAGATTCGATTCTTGTATCCAGCCAGGGCATATCTAGCAACTATCACAATTCCAGATTTGATTCCTGTATCCAGCCAGGGCATATCTGTTGACGACTATTTCCATATTCGATTCCTGTATCCAGCCAGGGCATATCTGTTGACGACTGTTTCCGGATTCGATTCCTGTATCCAGCCAGGGCACATCTGTGAGCAACCGATTGTAGATTCGACACCTGTATCTAGCCAGGGCATATCTGCATGAGGAGATTGAAGATCAAACACCTGTAACAAGCCAGGAAAACATCTGTCTTTCTCAAATACACAAGTTCTCGCTAAGGAATCTCTTATGCGATCAACGCTTCCAAATGGCATCTATAAGCCCATTCTCGACAAGGTTCTGTCACATCTCCAGATGGCATCTATAAGCCCATCTCCCTATCCACCATCTCTCCAAATGGCATCTATAAGCCCATTCCCGACATCACATTGCTGATACTCCAACATGCGAGTTCAAATTTCCGGGCACTCTAGTGTCCAATCTCCTTTTACCCTCAAGTCACGAAAGGCAAACTTGCCAATCTAACTCTTCAGGTTCAAGAAGATTGAACAGGGGCAACTGTTGTACCCCAAAATTTGCCCTCCCATTTCCTCAACATTTTCTCATCACAAGACCCTTGAAGCTCAAGATCCAATTAGGGTTTCCTCTGCTCAAGACTTCTCCTTGCACTGTTGACCCAAATTAGGGTTTGTGTTTGCACAAAGATATTTTGACCCAAAATGCCTAAGATGACTTTCATGCTTCATGTTGGACTCCCAAGTTTATCCATACCAAGTTTCAAGTCTTGATTCCAAATTTTGCCCAGTCAATTGGACAGTTGACCTAGAAATCAACTATATTGGGGAAAAAGTCAATTGTGGCCAATTGACAGTCAAATCTCATGAAAATTGACCCACATCAACATTATGAACTCACATGGACCATTTGATCAAGTTTGGATCACAATTCCACAAGAAATTTGATCAGATCATCAAAAGGGCAAAATGGTCATTTTTAGGGTTTTGACTGCACAAAGGCAATTTTTGACTGTTTGACCTAGCCAATGGCAAACCAAGCTCACATATGGACTCAAGGACCCCATAGAATTATCTTGACATGCTCAACAAGTTCAAAAGATCCCAAATACACAAGATTGACAGTTGAATTTCCCAGTCAATTGATCAATTTTGACTGTATACTGAAAAGTCAAACTTTGACTTTTTGGTCAAAATCAAGGGTCAAGATTCATTTTTCATCAAAACATGCCAAATCATGAAACTTGTCCATCAAGAAATCAAGAAATGCAAATTAGGGTTTGAAATGAAGATTTTTCATAACTTAGAATTTTTCTAAGTTATGAAAAACCCTAATTTTTTCCTAACTTTGCCCCACTTTCTCACCAAGATTCATTTGGATTCAAGAAAAAGTCAAAACATGAAAGTTGTAGCATATTGCATAATCTACAACTTTGATTCACAAAGTTTTCCCAAAAGAGGCTTGTATCTCAAGTTACAATTTTTGGAACAAGGGTACCAAACCATTCTTAACTTAGAGGAAATTTGACCTATTTTAGGCAAGTTTTTTACCTAACTTCAAGACCATTTTTCATACACTTCCACTTGGAATTTCAATTTTCACTTCAAATATGGATTGTAGTACACATTCCAAGATTTCCAAAATGTCCAAGAACTCATCAAACAACCTCATGGTTAGAGAGAATCGAATTTTGCAATATGGGAAAAACTCACTTTTGAATTGGCCAAGTTACATGTTCATAACACTATGCATTTTCAATCTCAGCTTGCACAACTTGATTACAGGTCTTTTATCTCAATTACAATCATAAATTTAATGCCAATCCTTTGTGCCAAGACCATGTTCTATGTGTTCAAGCATTGCCTAAAGGTTTAATCCCAAATTGGAAAAAGCATTATATCCATTTTTGCAAAAGTTGCACTTTATGTCAATTGGTAAATCAAGAAGGTACAAAGGAAATCTCTTTGGCACAAGTTTATGAGTTAATCACACTGATCAAGGGGAAGTTTAGCAGCATAGTATGGGGGCCTGTACAGGCTAGAAACAGAACTTGGCCATTGCTTGCTTAAAGTTTAAGAAAGATAGCATAACATGTACCAACTCTCATATCAGTTAACCAAGGCTTAGAAAAAGTTATCAAGCACATTCTAAACATTCATCCTAAGCTAAAGCACGACCCTAAGACCCCCAATACCTCCCCATTCCCAGAATCACTTTCAAACTGCTCAAAACATGGCACCCCTGCAGTTTGAGTCCCATAGCTCAAACCTTCCATGCTTTCTTGCTAAAAACACATCAAACACATTCCCTAACATCCCTTGAAGCTAATCAAAACCTAAGACATGACCTGTAACACTCCCAGGCATCATCACCATTTTCATTTTCTTGTTTTGCAGTTGAAGTTCTATAGCACGATTCAAGAGGTTTCAAGACAAAGTAAAGCTTGGAATAGCATCCCTGGACATCAAGGAAGTTGTACCAATCATCACTTTGCATTGAGGACACCTCCATCACCAGATACAACTTCAACTGAACAGGTAAGTTCATGAACACGAATCTCTCTATCCAGGCATTGTTAGCTTTAGGTTTGTGAAGAAAACATGTCACATTCATAGCCCTGAACATGCCCATGTGATTAGATTTTATTTATATTATGTATGCTTAGAGAATTTTAAGTCTGAACATTGATAAAAATCTAGGTCAGGAATTGGGAGAGAAGAAATTCACTCTCATTTCTGAGAGTTAGATTGATTTCTTTATATGTCTGGAATCGTGGCTTCAAGCTCTACAGGTTTCATGTTGGAAGATTTGGCAAAAGATCAAGGAATTGGAAGTTAGAAAACGCGTGTTTGCTTGAACAAAAGTGTTCTGAGGTTGAAGATGACAACCTTCTGGGCTGGGCCTGTTTGACTTTTCTTTTTGCACCCTTTTATTACTTTTACACCCCCTGAGCCCATTTTGTTTATTTTAGTGATTTTTTGACTTTTTCTTTTTTGGTTTGACTTATTTATTTTTTCTTATGATATTAAAAATATAAAAAATATTTTTCTCACCGTTTTCCTATTTATTAGGTATTTATTTGTTTAGATTAGTTTTTTGAACATAAATAAATAAATAGATATACTTTTATTTAAAAAATGTTAAAATAGTGCAAATACATTTTTATTTTCATTTTATCATCTGAAAATATTTTTATATAAAAAATATTTTTTTTTATAAATATTAAATATTATTATTTTGTATATATAATATATATTAGTAAATAATACAAATATTCATATAAATATTATTAGAATATTTAGGTTAAAATACAAAATATACACATTTTTATTTTTTATTAATATTTAACATTAAAAAATACCTTTTTGATAAATATACTTCATTTTATTTTATTTTTGTATATAATAAATAATATTTGTACATATTGAATAATATATACTTTTATTTAATAAAATTAGGGTTTTGCCCTAAACATAAAAAACTCCAAAAAATAATCCTTTTTATTTTGTTTATTTGACATAAAAAATACCTTTTTTTCATACACATAAAAAATATTTTTTTGCATCTTGCATATTTATTCTTATTTTATTTAATTTGTGCAATTAAATATCTTGTAAATAGTTCAATATTGATGTAATAGTTTAGGTTTAAATTCCTTGTCAAAAATCCCCATTTGAACATTTGTACCCCCCTTCCCGTATTTTGTGTTGTAATAGCTTAGTAAATTTATTTTTCGCACTTTATTGCTTTCTAATTATACCATGTTAGAATTAGGGTTTGTATGCGAATCAAAAACAACAAAATAGTTTGACCTAATTTCAAGATAAATAAGCATCAAAATGGACAACACAGATCACACTTGCACCCCCTATGGTATTTCACTTGTTGCCTTCAATGAATGGGCCATATTGCATGTTAGGTCTCTTTGGGCAAAACAAACAATCAAATGATCATAGTCCCTCGATGACGCTTTCAAAAGTTGCCTAAACAAATGATCAAGTCCCTTAAGGAAAATTGCCCAAAGATACTTGGCACCATTGCAATTATGGTCTAAACGATGACCCGCGCCCGTCCCTTTCACATCCTAACACAAGATTGTCCACCAAATACAATGGTGGAACAAACTTGTTAAAAGGGTTAAAACATAGCAATAATCTTTGAGAAATTTAGGAGTAGACAATCTCTTAGTTACTTGATTCAAACTTGCAAAAACAAAACACTTGCCTATTTTCTAAAAACCACACCTCACAACACTTTCAAAACAAACTTTCAAAAAATGAAAACCTTTTCAAAAGACATACACCTTTGTATACATCCCAACATGGATCATTACAAAGGTTGCCACCACATTGGCCTCTTTTCAAAACATTTTTCAAACCCGCATACACAAAGCACCATTTCAAACAATTGAAAATTAAGGTAAGTTGATCTAAGCAAGTAACTAAGAGCCCATGGATAACCATGATAGAAAGGATGTTAATACCTTCCCTTTCTATAATCTACTCCCCGAACCCAAGAAAACATCTCAAAGGTTTTTGCTGTGCTTTTTAAACCTTTCCTTAGGATAAAATAAAAAGTCGGTGGCGACTCTTGCTCAACCAAAACATTTGCGAAAACAAACGTAAAACCATAGTCAGTTCTCCCACCGTATCACACACGCTTCATACTCCTCCATGTTATTAGTACAGTTGAAACATAATCTGGAGGTGAAAGGAGTATGACAACCTTCAGGAGATATAGTTACAGCACCAATGTCATTGCCGAGTGCATTCGAGGCTCCGTCAAAAACCATAATCCATCGGGATCCTTCTTCAGGTCCTTCATCCGGTCCAAGTTCTTCATAGTCAGTCACTAGCATAATATTATCGTCCGGAAACTCAAAATTCATGGACTGGTAGTCATCCACGGCCTGATGAGCCAAATGATCAGCTAGTACACTTCCCTTGATTGCTTTCTGGGTCGTGTATTGGATATCATATTCAGTCAAGATCATTTTCCATCTTGCTATTCTTCTGAAGAGGGCGGGCTTCTCGAATATGTAGTTGATTGGATCCATCTTAGATATCAACAAAGTAGTGTGGGTCACATATACTGTCTCAGTCGGCGAGCATCCCATGCCAAAGCGCAACAAGTTTTCTCGAGCAATGAGTATCTTCGTTTCACAGTTGGTAAACTTTTTGCTAAGGTAGTATATTGCGTGCTCTTTTCGACCAGACTCGTCATGCTGCCCCAGCACACACCCCATTGAATTATCTAACACTGTTAAGTACATTATCAAAGGTCTTCCTTCAATCAGAGACATCAGAATTGGTGGTTCTTTAAGGTATTCCTTGATTCTTTTGAAGGCAGTATGGCTTTCGTCATTCCATTTTACCACTTGATCTTTCTTCAGGAGCTTGAAGATTGGTTCACAAGTAGCAGTTAAATGGGAAATGAATCTGGCAATGTAATTTAGTCGTCCCAAAAAGCCTCTGACCTCCTTCTAAGTGCGAGGAGCCGACATATCTTGTATGGCCTTCACTTTTGCAGGGTCTACCTGAATGCCCTTGTCACTGACAATAAAACCCAGCAGTTTACCAGAACTTACCCCGAAGGTGCACTTGTTTGGATTCAACCTCAGCTTGTACGTCTTCAACCTATTAAATAGCTTTTGCAAATGATCAAGGTAATCTTCCTCAGTTTGAGACCTGGCTATCATGTCATCCACATATACCTCCATCTCATGGTGAATCATGTCATGAAATAAGGCGACCATGGCTCGCTGATAGGTTGCCCCAACATTCTTTAATCTAAACGGCATCACTTTGTAGCAGAAAGTTCCCCATTGCATGACGAAGGTTGTCTTCTCCATGTCTTCGGGTGCCATATTGATCTGATTGTAACCAGAGAAACCATCCATGAAGGAAAAGATCTTGTGTTGTGCAGTGTTGTCAACCAGAACATCGATGTGGGGGAGCAGAAAGTCATCCTTGGGGCTCGCCCTATTCAAATCTCTGTAGTCTACACACATCTGTACCTTGCCTTCTTTTTTAGGTACCGGAACTACGTTGTCCACCCATTGGGGATAAGAAGTGACGGCTAAGAAACCAGCATTGAACTGCTTCATAACCTCTGCTTTGATCTTCTCTGATATTTCAGGGCGCATGCGACGGATCTTCTGCTTTACCAAAGGGAAATCTTCTTTAGTTGGGAGGAAGTGAACCACAATATCCTTATCTAGTCCCAGCATATCTTCATATGACCAGGCAAAGATCTCAACATAATCATGCAACATTTGTATCAACCGCTGTTTGACATTAAGCCCCAGATTTTCACCGATCTTGACTTCTTTTCTGCCTACCTCTGTGCCCAAGTTTATTGTCTCAACTGCCTCTTCATGAGGCTGTATAGCCCTCTCTTCATGCTGTAATAGTCTAGCAAGTTCTCCAGGTACCTCACAATCTTCCTCACCTTCGTCCTCGGCTTGGTTGATCGGATTTTCAAAGTTATAACTGGCAATAGCAGAACTGTTATCAATGGGATCCAAAGTGGATATGGATCTGCAGTGTGATACGTGAGTGTGTGTAAGATCATAGCTGTATAGACAAAGTAAAAGTAGAAAAGAAAAACAGAGAGCGCAAAATTTGTACACATAAATGTCCAATGCTTTATTGATGCCATATGAAAGTGAAACAGGATAACCCTCACAAATAAACCGACGTGCCCCGGGTAAGATACATGGCCATAAAGTTATATTGTTTATTACATATCCAAAAAACAAGAAAGACAATTACTTTTGAACAAAAGTAATCGGTACAAAATCTTTTTCCATCCAATTACTAGGTCCACCGTTGGTAGTAGGAAAGATCCAGCTATCCATGTCATTGTCACCATCTCCGTCTTCTAGAATGTTGACCCCATGATTACTGATGCATATGGGAGGTCTTCTAGCACGAGCACGTCGAACATCCCTTTGAGCCCCTGAAGATAAAACCAAACCAAATTTATCAGACTTGTATGGAATGTCAGGGAGCTGACCCCATATGGTAGACCCACCTTCTTAGACAATCGCTTTTGCATCCTTGAGAGAAGCCATCTTCAAGGGAGGTCTGGTGATCTTCGGCACATTGGTAACAATTTCAGTTGCATCCAGAGTCTGAGGTACCTCTTCGAAATTCTGGCTCGGAGTCTCGATGAACTCACCATCCATTTCCACATATCTGAAGGAATTCAGGTGACTGACCATGTATTCTTCTTCGCTGTATACAGTAACAATTTTCCCTTTGACTGGGTATTTCATCATCTGATGTAGAGTGGATGTAACAGCTCCAGCCCCATGTATCCAAGGGGGTCCTAACAAACAAGAATAAGATGGCATGATATCCATCATATAGAACATAGAGGCGAAAGTATGAGAACCAACCTTGATGGGGACGTCCAATTCCCCGTGCACCATTCTCTTTGAACCGTCAAAAGCCTTCACTACAATATTGCTGGGCTTCAAAGTCAAACCTTCACAGTCTAGTCTATCCAAAGCATTCTTAGGCAGCACATTTAATGATGAACCAGTATCTACAAGGACATGGGCCAAAGTTGTGCCCTTGCATTCGACAGAGACGTGTAACGCATCATTGTGCTTCCTCCCTCTAGGAGTCAAATCAGCATCAGAAAAGCCCAAACCGATGTCAGCCGTCAAACTAGCCACACAATCTTCAAATTGGTCAGCAGAGGTTTCCCGAGGCACATGGTAAGTTTTCAGGAACTTCACCAGAGCCTTCGCATGAGCTTCAGAACACAACAACAAGGCTAGCATAGAAATCTTTGAAGGGGTCTGCCTCAGTTGTTCGACCATGTTGTAGTCGCTCTTCTTGATAATTTTCAAAATTTCTTACATTTCTTGCTTGGAAGCCTCTGGGATATTTATCGAATGTGCCTTCGTTTGGATAGGCTCAACCAATATGTCTTTGCCCCGAGTCTCGGTCGACTCGGCGATAGGGGTGTCAGCAGAGGTAATCACGGGGATTGTAGTAGTAGTATCAGCAGGAATAAAAGTAGGAATGATCACAGGACCAGTAACAGCTTTCAGAGGAGAAATCTCAGGGGAGAACACTCTTCCACTTCTGGTTATTTTGCTGGTTCCAACAATGTTGACAATGTCGAGATCAACATTCTTAGAAACCCGGTCTTCAGCAGCTAGCCAATCTTGCTTGACGCCGTGGTAGTAGACGTCACCCCCGTAATTCCAAGGAACATTTTTGTATGAGGAGTATGGGATTGGCCCTGGCCCAATAATTATCAGCGAAGTAACCTTCGGAGTAGATGTAATCTTGACGGGTCTTTTGGTGGAAATCCTGGGAGGATTGGCGGAAATGGTTATTATTGAAACATCTCTGCAAGCAATAGTCGGGACGGGATTCCTCTCAATTAAAATCTCTCTATCATCCATCAGGCGTTGAACACATGCCTTTAACAAATGATAACTAGTCGGTAGAGATAAACATAAGTGGCAATCTTCACCATAACCCGGAAATAAACCGGCCTTCAACAAGTTCCACTTAACGGTCAAGAGAGGAGTAACAAGCTCTTCAACAGTAGTAACAAACATATCATCTTCAATAGCGTTAACACCATGGCCGTGCTTGGGCATAGGAGCAGTGATAACATTTGGACTTTCGGGGACGTTGTTGTACCCCAAAATTTGCCCTCTCATATTTCTCAAGACATTGCAAGAAAAATCTCCAAGTGGCTCAAGATTGCTCAAGAGTTGGATAGTCAAGCTATCTCCTAAGGTAGTCAAACTCAAATTAGGGTTTTGTGTTGCATCAAGATCCTTGAGTCCAAATGACCTCAAGTGCTCCCCAATGTCCTAAAATGTTCTCAAGGTCATCCATGTCCAATTTCAAGCCTTGCAGAGGAAGTTTGCTCAGTCAATTGCTCAAAGGGTCCAAAAATCGACTGTGCTAGGGCAAAAGTCAACTGTGACCTACAAGTGGTCAAACTTCAAGATTTTTTGCCAACATTCTCATTTTGAAGTATATTTCATCATTTGATCAAGGGTTGATCATGATTCATCAAGGATTTCTCAAAATAATTAATCATGCAGATAAGTTCTAACTAATCATACAAACATGGATATGTATTTAAAAAATCATTAATCGTGCATATATTTCAAAAAACCAATTTCATGAACTAGAGCTAACCGTGATACCTGTGTTGACTGTTCCTGGAAGTACTGATGTGTGAGAGTGGTCCAGAAAGCTTCCAAATACGCCTAGGAATGGATTTCAGTCTTTGAAACGCCTTGAATCTCCCTCTAGAGAAAAACTCGATTAACACTTTTTGTCAAAAATTCTGAGCAGTCTTGTGTGTTCTACACGACCAAAGTTCTTCCTCTTTGATCAGGGTTTGTTATGTATATATAGTGGAATGAATTAGGTTAGAAAAACTGAATCTTGAATATTGAGTGAGAAAATATTTGATTTATCTTGCATCTTTTGTTTCTAAAATGGCCAAGTCTTTGTATTTTATTCCAATGCGTTTTCTTCTATTTTCCAGCCTGTTTCACTCTTCCTTTGATGGGAAAATCTTCTTTCAATTGTGGGCTTTTTGGCTTGTTTTGGAACAAATCCCAACTTCATTCCTTCGAATTCCTTCCTTGCCAACCTTACTTCAATTCGAACTAATCAGGACTTTCCTTATTAGAACCTTGCTCTCTTTGATGGTCCTGACTTCGAATTGTGCCAGCTTTAGTATTAAAGCTCCTTCGGTTGGATCACCCTTTGCTTCAATTTCCTGCCTTTTTGAAGATAAGTATCTGGTCGAATCATATCTTGTGGAATTATGACCCAACAAGGCAAGACTCTGGTCTGGACATATCTTCAGAGTGCCCTCTTGATGGCCTCTTTCGAATGGCATGGAGGGAGTTCTTCGAAGGGTCCTTGTCCAAGTACCAATCGAAGGGTATTTATTGGAATATGAAACGAAGAGTCCTTTGCTATGCCAATTGAAAGGCCTTGACACAAGGCCCGTCGAAAGGCTTGTCATGAGGCCAATCGAAAGGCCTTTTGTAGATGTCAATCGAAGGATGCTATGTAGATGGTAATCGAAGAGCGCTTTGGAGATGCCACTCGAAAGGAATTTTATGGATGCCAATCGAAAGGAACTTTTGAGATGCCAATCGAAAAACCTCGTTATCAGGCCAATTGAAGGAAACTTAGAAACAGACCAATCGAAGGAAACTTAGAAATATCATTTGAAAAATTTCCTTGTCTTTGGGAAAAGGTTTGTAACCACCTATGCAAGAGGAAAATCTTGGAAAAATATGAGAGGGCAAATTTTGGGGTACAACAGCTGCCCCTGTTCAATCTTCTTAAACCTGAAGATGTAGATTGGCTGGTCTGCCTTTCGTTATCTGAAGGTGGAAGATGATTGAACACTAGAGTGCCCAGAAATTTGCACTCGTCTGAGATGATACTTGACTATGTAGATAGTATTGGGAATGGGCTTATAGATGCCATTTGGAAAAGATGATGGTAGATCGTTGGAGATAGGCTTAGAGATGTCATCTAGAGAATATGACGGAGAGTCATCGGAGATGGGCTTAAAAATGCCATCCAGAACAATGTTGATTTCGTGAGATATCCCTTTGTGGGAATTCCTGCTCTTGCTGTTTAGAGAGGACTTCGCTGAGGAATGTTGGTCTCTATTTTGGAACATAGAGTTTTAGGAGCTTCAGTTGTATGTTACTCTAATGGGGAGTCATCACTTGATTGAAGAGATGGAAGTGAACTGCTATCTGGTTGGGATCCAGGCTTTACAGTGACTTGCTGAGGATAATAAGGTTGACTGTTATCTGGTCATGCTCTAGGCTTCACAGCGACTTACTGGGGAGATGAGATTGAACTGTTATCTGGTCAGGATCTAGGCTTCACAATATCTTGAATTGTTTATTAACTATTATTCGGTCAGTTTCCGGGCTTCATAGCTTTTTAACTGGAGTAGAAATCTTAGTATCGATTTGACTGGACCAGACAAAGGTCTTGGATTATTTTCAACTGGGATAAAAATCTTAGTATCGATTTGACTAAACCGGAGAAAGGTCTCGGATTAACTTTGAATGGCATAGTAATCAGGAGAGTCTTAGTAGCGATTCAACCGACCCAAACGAAAGTCTTGGAACATCTTCCATTGGAATGGTAATCAGAGAGATCCTAGTGTCGACCTGTCTGACCTAGGGGAAATCTTGGGTTAACTTTTACTGGCATGGTAATCGGGAGAATCCTAGTAGCGATTCAACCGACCCAGAAGAAAGTCTTGGAACATCTTCCACTGGAATGGTAATCAGAGAGATCTTAGTGTCGACCTGTCTGACCCAGGGAAAATCTTGGGTTAACTTTGACTGGCATAGTAATCAGGATAATCTTAGTAGCAATTCAACCGACCCAGAAGAAAGTCTTGGAACATCTTCCACTGGAATGGTAATCAGAGAGATCTTAGTGTCGACCTGTCTGGCCCAAAGAAAATCTTAGGTTAACTTTGACTGGCATAGTAATCAGGAGAATCTTAATAGCGATTCAACTGACCCAGACGAAAGTCTTGGAATATCTTCAACTGGCATAGTAATCAGAGAGATCTTAGTGTCGATCAGGCTGATCTAGAGAAAATCTTAGGTTAACTTTGATTGGCATAGTAATCAGGAGAATCTTAGTAGCGATTCGACCGACCCAGACGAAAGTCTTGGAGTATCTTCAACTAGAATAATAATCAGAGAGATCTTAGTGTTGATTTGGCTGATCCAGAGAAAATCTTAGGTTAACTTTGACTGGCATAGTAATTAGGAGAATCTTAGTAGTGATTCAACTGACCCAGACGAAAGTCTTGGAACCTCTTCCACTGGAATGGTAATTAGAGAGATCTTAGTGTCGACCTGTCTGACCCAGGGAAAATCTTGGGGTAACTTTGACTGGCATAGTAATCAGGAGAATCTTAGTAGCGATTCAACTGATCTAGACGAAAGTCTTGGCACATCTTCCACTAGAATGGTAATCAGAGAGATCTTAGTGTCGACCTGTCTGACCCAGGGAAAATCTTAGGTTAACTTTGACTGGCATAGTAATCAGGAGAATCTTAGTAGCGATCCAACTGACCCAGACGAAAGTCTTGGAGCTTCTTCCATTGGAATGGTAATCAGAGAGATCTTAGTGTCGACTTGTCTGGCCCAGGGAAAATCTTGTGAGGACATCCTTCTGAGGAAAATCCTGGAATAGTCCTTGGTTAGACGTAGCTTGTTGATTTAATCTTTTCCCTGAAAGGTAAAGAGTTAGTCGTATGCAATGTCATGATGTATGAAATGCATTGGGATGATGTTCTCAAAATAAATGAGATTATGTTGTATGCAATATGTATGCGCATGCCATGATGTATGAATATGGGATGCTATTTGGGTATTTCTTATTCGGGGAAAATAAATCTCGGACTGCTGTTGAAGAGCATTAGGAAAGCTAAATTTTTCATTTCCGCTGGGGATGGTGAGTGGAGATGACTATGTTGGGGATTCACTCCTTTTTGTTTGCGAATATTCTGCCGAGGGAGACTCTGCCTAAGAATAACTTTGCGGGGGAATAACTTTGTTTGCGATAGGAGATCCCTTGCTAGAAGGTTTTTCCGATTCAGAGAAATAAACTCCACCGGGGGATGAACTTTCATAGCTGGAGAAATAAACTCTGTTGGGGGATTGAGCTTCCGCATTCAGAGAAATAAACCTTGCTCGGGAGAAAGCTTTGTAAACCGTTTGCGATTATAAAACGCGACTGGGGAATATAGATATCGACTCTCTGAAGGAACTTTGTTGGGGGAAGTAACTCCTGTTTGGGGAAGCAGAGATCAAAACTTTTGGTTGCCTCTACTATATGGGGAGTGTAGATGTCACGGGGTCGTATGCTGAGGATACGTGATGACTTTGCATCAAGACATTTCTTCCCCTGTACCTATTGGAGAAAGTACCTGCGGAGGCTTTGTGGATGGATATATGTGTTGAAATAAGTGTCAGAATGGCATCCGTCTTAGATCGTACCTGAACTGTTTCTAGATGTGAATCTGGAGTAGGTGTTAGGGTGACATCTGTCCTTGGACCGTACCTGAGCTGTTGCCAGAAGATAATTTGTTTTATTCAGAATGTTTCCGTTGGGGAAGGGAAACTCTGTAATCCGCTTGGGGAATCCCGAGGAGCTTGGCGACTTCGTTGGGGAATAATCGTTGGAGCAGTAATTTGGAGATTTTGCTCTGTCGAGGGTATGAGAACACCTGACATCAATAGTTTGTAAGCTGAGAATATGGCGATCTCCTTATAGTAGAATGCCCCTGTCTCGATACCTATTGTAGACAATATCAACCGATAATTTTGTAGGTGGTTTGACTATTATCTCAACTCCTGGAGTCCTTGGTGGATGCAGATCAATGTAATAAACCTCATATTGATTAGACAAGTGGCGAGATGACGGGACATAGTCTTACGCTTTAATCCCTAACTTTTGCCTGGACTGTCTTTTCAGATTTTCAGTCCACCGGGATACCCTTTTTTTCCCCAAGACGCCTTTTTAGGTTTTTGACTTGTCGGGTGTACATATTTTTTATTTTTATGCCTCATTTTTGCCCGAACTCTTTTGGTTCGCCGGGATGCCCTTATTTTTGCCTAGGCCAATCAACCTAGCGGGTCTTTATTCATGCGTAGTATTTTCCAACTATGTCCATGTTCACCGGGTCCGGAGAATTGTCACTATCCATAGTAGTAAGTGTTGCCACACTGCAGAAGATGTTTGTTTGATCGTACATGGTTCATTGCTGGAATCCATGTTCAATGCCCCAAGTGATTCAGATGGAGGTCTTCCCCTGACTATTTGGCATCTTTGAGAGATTCCTTGAATCTTGACTTGACTACCCTAGATGATGGACAATGATCATGTTGTGCCCCTTGTTTGAAAGTGTTTTTCACTAGAATGTCTTTCCATTTGAGGTGATTCTGCTCATTGAGTGGATTTCTGTTTATTGAATATTTGTCTGCGAATTTCTCTGTTGTTGAAAAAATAGTCATATGCAAACAATGGTATTTTAAGAATGTAAAGCTTATGCCTGTCTTGAAGTTTGAAAATTCATTTTTTAGTAAAACAAATAAATTTTGTAAAAGTGTGATGTCAGCTCAGGATTTATAGCGAACCCTATAGGAGTCAGGATACCTTTTGCAACAGTATGCTTTCGAACTAACCCATGCTTCAGCTAGGAATTTTAAGGGTTATAACGTGGCCTGGTTCATGGTTCAAGAAACAAAGGATAAATGCTCAATTTTATTTGTACCCACCTGCTCTTCGTGATGTTCTTCAGTCCTATGCTCAGTTAATTGTGCATTTAGATCCCAATTGAGTATGGAATCTTTGCTCTGATACTTGGTGATGGTTTAGAAATTGAACGTTTGTTTGAGAAGGCATTCATTTTTGTAACCCTTTCTTTTTGTGATTTTTTCTGTCCAGGATTTGTAGGACCTCTTTCTTTTTTATTTTACTATCCGTGTCTTTTTCTTGAACTGTTTCTTTTGTGATTACAGTCAGCAGGATGCCCCAGTTTTTTTCTTAAGTCTCCTTCGTAGGTTTTGACTTAACAGGCTTTTATTTCGAGAGATAATGACTGTTTGTCTTGATGATTATATGGAACCATCACCGTCTTTTAATTTGGAAGGACGTCTTCGATGCCATTCATTGTGTACGAAGTGGAAGATTACGATTGAATGTGTGTTTAAATTGACTGAGAAGCTACCCTTCCCCAGGTTATGATTTAGGGTTTTAATTTGTGTGAAAAGAAAAACTCCTACTTCTTTGGCTCAAAGGGGTTGACTAGGGATTATCTTCCTTATAACTCCACTGTTTAGGATTTGAAACAATGTATGTACATCGTTAGCGGGGTCTGTTCAAAAGCATATTGTAGAGAATATGGTATCATTTTCGTCATCCTCCCTCTAAAGGCTCAGAGCTTTTGATTGAGAGTTGAATATCACAAAAAATAAAGCAATTTAAATATAGTGAATAGGAATGAATTGATTCAAAACAGACATATGCAATGCATTGATAAAGTAACAAAGTTTGCCATGAATAAATGTTCGAACAATCAAAAGAAAATAACAAATTGAAAATTCTAATGAACAAAAAGCCTTCGTATGATCTTGTCACTTTGGATAGTGTGCCTTGGAGGGATGGCAGAAGAACTCATCCTGACCATCTTGTGTAAACTCCAGTACTCCTTCATCAATCAGGTTTTGAATTTTGTATTTCAACGTCCAACAACTTTCAGTGTCATGCCCCAGACTGTTGGAGTGATATGCACATATTGCATCAGGATTATAAGTAGGAGCGAAAGTATCAGGATTCCTAGGAGGATCCTTCAATGTGACCAGATTCAACTTCAACATGTGTTGCAAGACTTGCGACAACGACATGTTGAGTTTGGTAAACTGCCTCTTGGGTGTATCCGGCTTACTCTGATTAACCTGTTATTTTTGGCGAGGTTGTTGTTAGACCCGTGAGGTAGTAGAAATTTAGAAAGGTCCACTATTCACCAAACCAACCTTCTGTCTTCTCGGAGGTTAATCAATGACTTGGTCCCCAGCCTCGACTGCTTGCCTCATACGGTTGTATCTGTCTTGATGAAGTTTGTTGATAATGGCTCTCAGCTCTTCCTGCCCCCGGGCTAGGCCTTGGATAAGAGCCATCTTCCCCAGCATCTGGATTCTCATTGCTTCTACCTCAGCTTGCAGTTGTTCCAACCATTCGTCTTAATTGTCCTTAGGACTTTTCTTGGCCAGGTCCCCAGCAAGGAGTGCTTTCAACTCTTCATGCCCCTTGGATAGCTTTAGGAACATTTCCATGAACTAAGCCTCTTGAGTTTGAAGATCTCTATTGTCTTGTTGGAGATCCATTGCTGAAATAAACAACGAGAACATGAGAGACTTGTACTGGATACTACCTATTATGCAATGACATGTATGATATGCAAATGTTTTCAAGGATCTCGCGGGGTAAACAAGAAAAATGTTAGGTGTTGAACTTTACAACTTCAATTAAAGCACTTCGTATCGTTAAAGGTCCTTCTACAAGATTCAAGCTCACCATATCAAGTGGGTCATAGCCCCTGACTTAAGTTGTCACTTTGGTCTTTTGACAACGTTGGCTAAAGGAAAATGAATCTCCTTGCCCCTTGCTAGACATCTGCTTTATCATAACCTGCATCACAGGCCTTTGAGATCCTTGAAATGGTTAATGAAATGCTATGGTATGATGTTATGATGTGTATGCTATGCATCAACCAAAAATGCAGGGTAAGAAACCAATTTATTAGATTTATACAAACAATGTCCTGCAAGGAATACAAACAAAGCCCTGTAATGAGTTCAAATCGTTAGCCAAAGAAAGCAAACAAGTCACACAAGTAGCCTTAGTGTGATCGGTGGATCTGGAACTGACTGTTTAACGGTGGTTCGCGAACTGTCGCAGAAGCAAGAGTCGCCACCGTCTTTTATTTTCTCCAAATGGAAAGGACAAAAGCACAAAAAAATTCCTTAAAGAGATTGCTCTCGGTTCGGGAGGTAGATTATAGAAAGGGAAGGTGTTAGCACCCTTTCTATCCATGGTTATCCATGGGCTCTTAGATACTTGCTCATTGTGTTTTCAAAAATGGTTTGTTTGCTTTTCAATGTGGGTTTTAAAAAGTTTCTTTGAAAATCTCAGTTCGACTCTTGTATCGGTCCTCAAGAGTGTTTGAAAAAATGCTTTCGAAAGCTTTTTGAAAATGTGTTGGTGTGAAAAGTATTTTTGAATTTGTTTTGAAATTTAGAGCAAGTATTAAGAGTCGTCTACCTACCCTAAGGAATTCGTCTGTGTAGATGTCCTTTAAAGTAGTGCCATCCCACCATTGAGAGGTAGGTAGCACCACCATTGGAGGTGTTCGGGTTAATTCGAGGTTAGGGACATGGTGATCACCGGAGCAATAGGAAGACACCTTAGAAGCTACCCTCATGCCAGGTTCCCGGATCATGAGGACTTACTAAGACATCCTCTACTCGACGATCACCTTTCGAGGCAAGGCAACAGTGAGGCATACCCTAGGGGTGGTGTGTGATTTGTGTGTCAGATTCGTTTATTTTTGTCTTGTCATGTCAAAATGATCTACGCGTTTGTTTTTATTTTAGGCCATTCATTCTTGCATGCATTTATTTAACAGTTAAAAAATTGCGAGAAAGTAAAGTTCCTAAACTATTACAAAGGCGCGGGTCCACATCGCCAAATTAATTCAGGACCCGATTTGACAGAAAGTAAATAATTAAAGTAAAGTGCGAAAGATAAATGTTTACACGGCTTTGGGAGAGGTACATAAATAATTAAAAGAAACGAGATAAATGCGCGAATCAAATTAAAATTAGAAGCGAGGGCGTTGGACCCTTTAATGAAATTAAATTATTATTTACAAATTAATTCAATTAAAATGAAAGAGAAATTATTTTTGAGGTTTTCGTATTTATGGTTTTTTTAATGAGAATTAAATGAGATTAACTAATTAACCCTAATTCTAATTGTTTTTTAGTTTATTAAGAAAGAAATATTAAAGTTAAACCTAAATTAACCTAATTAATTACATGCAATTTAATTACAAAAAATAATATTCAATAATTAATTATGGTGAAAAAGAGAAAAAAGGAATAAAAATAAGTAAAACCTAATTCTACAAATTTTAAGATTATTAGAAAAATATTAAGATTTAAACCTAAATTTACAAAGATAAGTTCATTAATGATATTTATTAAAAAAAATATTAGTTAAATAAAATATATTTTGAATTTCGTAATTTTCTGATTTTTATGTTATTTTATATTTTTTATGAAAAAAACAAATTAAGTTAAAGAGTTTAAAGGAAACTAATTAAA
Source organism: Vicia faba (assembly GCA_948472305.1). Classification (NCBI taxonomy): domain Eukaryota; kingdom Viridiplantae; phylum Streptophyta; class Magnoliopsida; order Fabales; family Fabaceae; genus Vicia; species Vicia faba. Next base: position 89,959,926 of record OX451738.1, read on the forward strand.
ATAAAAAATAGAAAATATAAACATAGCAAACCTTGGGGGGGTCTGTCCCCAAATGGGAGGTGAGGTCCAATAATCAGGCCCATTAAGCCTTTGGCCTGGTTGACTTCTCAGCTAGCGTGCATGGGTGTTGACTGAGGTTTACCATGTTCTTCAGATCTGGTCCCTTGGATTGGTATTATTGGCCAAGTGGCAAGCTGGATTTGAGGATGTATAATGTTCCCTAGTACTGAAATTGCACAGAAGCGTTAAATGAAAAATAATATGGAAAGGGGTGGGGACCTGGGGCTCGAACCCAGGTCCCAGGGATTACCAGCAACGTGCCTTACCAACTGCTCCACTTGGTTTCTTTATATATTATATAACAAACAATTATTATAAAATAAAACAAAGCGTTAGTGACTTTTTCGCGCGAAATTCAAATCAACCACTTATGCCTCGCCACCTAAGCATCTTCTTCCTCGTCTTATTTTTCCTGAAACAAAAAAACAATTAGCAACGGTTTTGAACCGTCCCCAAATGCATCATTCTAGAAAATAGCGATTAGCTTGTCTTGGATCAGAAATTGGGCGCGACCCCATCATTGAATTCGTTGGAAGCTTGTGGTTCTCATGATGCCAGTCTCGTGTCCCAATTTTTCCTTGAACGTAAAGCCCTAAATCAAAATCCCTGTAACCCTAAAACATAACAATGGCGTTTTTGCATATAGTGTATAAAAACCCAATCAAAGTATGTGGTTAGCTTCAGGATCATCTAATTAGTAAGAATCCATGAAAAATATGCAATGAATATGCTTGAATACTAAAACACGATTATGAAAAAAATGTGAAAAAGTTTGAATCCTATTCACCAATTCTGGGCGTTAGGGACGTGGAAAGTGATTCAAAAACGTTTCTTGATGTCTCAGGAAGGTGATGAGATGATTATCTCAGCTTGAATCGCCCTGGAAGACAGTTTTCAGTATTGGACTTTTTTGAGAAAATTCAAGTTTTTGTTATGGCTTTTCTGCGCAGCTGAGAGATTTTTAGGAGTAGGGTTTACATCCATATATACATGTGAATGATTAGGGTAAGAATTCAGAGCCAAAGGATCCTTGCATTGATGATAAGATATTTGATTTTCCATGCATTAGTTTTCAAATCTTTTTCATGCAAACTTAGTTCAAATCATGTTCAATCACCAAGATTCTTTCCAAATCTGATTATACACAAAATCTTGAGATTATTTCATGCACAAAAAGATTCAAAAAATTAGGTTTAGTATTTTTCACCTATTTATTTTAATTAAATGAATTATTAATGATTAAAAATCCAAATAAATAAATAAAAATAATAAAAAACTTCCCTTTGGGCCAAATGGTCGTGCACATGCCTTGGATGATGAATTGTGGAAGAAAAAGAGGCCCATTAGCATTTTTAAGACATTTGAAGCAATGTTGACTTTTCAAAATATCCAAAAATTTCCCAACTTCCACAAGGCATAACTTGCTCAATTTTTAAGCTTTGCTCATGTTCTTGGACATTTTGGAAAGTTCTTTGAGTCCTCTAACCAATGTCTTTGGTCCCATGTCCTTTTGATTTACCAATCTCAAGTTATGGTCTTTGACTTAAAGTCCCTTTTTGTTGACTTTTGAAAATGACCTATAATGTTGAAATTGATAACTTTTTGTGAGAGCATTTCTTGGACTTGAAGTGTGAAGAGGAGTTGTAGGAAATGTCTTTCTCTTCAAAATGAGCTTTGGATGGAATTTTTCTGATAATCCATGTGGAAGTTATGCCCTGGTCAATTTACAGTTGACTTTTTCAACTGTCCAAATATGGAAACTTTTGCATCTTGATGATTTTTGAGCCAAGCTTTGAGAATCATGATCAAGAATTAATCAAATGATGTTTGTGGCTTCAAAATGAGATGTTGACCAAAAATTTGAACTTTTGACTGTCAAATGACCATTTTGCCCCTACAGTTGACTGTAGTGCAATTAGGGTTTTTGACTGTGCAATTTTGTGCTGTAAGTCTTGAAACTTGGTATGAGGATGCTTGACCATGTTCATAGGCATGTGGGATTTGATTTGACCCTTGGAAACTTCATTTTCTTTGTCAGAACCAAAACCCTAATTCTTGACTGTTAGGAGGCCCTTGAACTGTGCAACCCTTGGGGAATTTTGAAGCATTGACTTGGCAAATTTTGAAGAATATGGGAGGGAAAATTTTGGGATACAACAGTTGCCCCTGTTCAATCTTCTTAGACCTGAGGATGCAGATTGGTTGACGTGCCTTTCGTAATTCGAAGGTGGAAGATGATTGAACACTAGAGTGCCCAGAAATTTGCGCTCACATAGTAGTGTGATGTGGGCATGGGCTTATAGATGCCATTTAGAGATTGATGGATAGGATGATGGGCTTATAGATGCCATCTGGATGTTGATCGCGTAAGAGATTCCTTAGCGAGAACTTGCGTACCTGCAAAAGAAAATGATTACCTGACCTGTTACAGGAGCCGGTCTTCAAACTCTTTGTATAGATGTGTCCTGACTGGTTACAGGAGCTGGACCTGGATCTTCAAAAGGTGATGAATGAACCAGGGATGGTTACTACCTCAACAGGAACGGTGAGAGAACCTTGGACGATTACTACCTCAACAGGAACGCTGAGAGAATCTTGGGCGACTTCAATCTCAATAGTAATCATTGAGAGAATCTTGGACGACTTCAACTTCAACAGTAACGCTGAGCGAATCTTGGGATGATTACTACCTCCGCAGTATCGGGGAGAGAACCATAGGCGACTACAACCTCAACAGTAATCATTGAGAGAATCTTGGATATCTTCAACTTCAACAGTAACGTTGAGCGAATCTGGGGATGATTACTACCTCCGCAGTATTGGGGAGAGAACCACAGGCGACTACAACCTCAACAGCAATCATTGAGAGAATCTTGGACGACTTCGACTTCAACAGTAACGCTGAGCGAATTTGGGGATGATTACTACCTCCGCAGTATCGGGGAGAGAACCACAGGCGACTACAACCTCAACAGTAATCATTGAGAGAATCTTGGACGACTTCGACTTCAACAGTAACACTGAGCGAATTTGGGGATGATTACTACCTCCGCAGTATCGGGGAGAGAACCACAGGCGACTACAACCTCAACAATAATCATTGAGAGAATCTTGGATAACTTCTACTGAGTCTTTATCAGGAAAATCTGTTAGTGGTCGATTTAGCTGGACTAGAGAAGGCCTTGGACTGGATAAGAAAAAGAAAATCTTAGGGTCGATTAACTGAACCGGTCTAGGTCTTGAAATGTCTTCAACTGGATAAGAAACAGGGAGATCTTAGGGTCGATCTGACTGAACCAGAGAAGGCCTTTGATTGGATAAGAAACAGAGAAATCTTTGGAGTCGATTTAACTGAACCGGTCTAGGTCTTGAATATTGCTGAGAACTTAACTGGATCTTTCCTGAGAGGTAAAGGTCAGTCATATGCAATGCATGATATGGATCAAGCAATGATGTTCTCAACATAAATGAGATTTGTAAGATATGATGCATATATGCATGCTATAATGATGTATGTGATGTTTAGGAATGTATGTTTTCGTCTAGGAAAGTAAATCCTTGACGGGTGCCGGGAAGTCACTCCTGGGCTGATGTTGGAGGATAGATTTTGCTTCCGCTGGGGATAATGGTTGCAAGAATACCAGTAGGAGAAGATGACTCCGTTGGGGAATAAACTTGGCGAATAGATTACTCAGCAGGGAGAAAAGTACTCTAACGATCTTGCTGGGAAGCAATGCTCTGTGGGGAGAGAGGTACTTTGTTGATTTGTTGATAATAACTTGTTGGGGATACCATTGTTGTGTTGGAAGTGTTGATAGACTTCGCTGGGGATAAGAAGACTTTTCCGAGGACGAACTTTCCGTGGCTTTTGGCTGAGGATAACCCAGTTATATCCTGGTAAGGAAATAACTCTTTGAATAAAGCCGGGGAACGCGTTCGTGCTCTGCGAGGGATGAGCTTCCAGAATCTACTGGGGATAAGCTTTCTGCTTGGGGAGATGGATTCCAACTTTTCCTGGGGAAACTGGATTGGACTCTCCTGGGGAAGTTTTGAGATGTATCGGGAAAGTGATTCCACTGAATGTTTGCTATACCGCCGGGGAACAATCTTTAGGTCAAGACTGCCGGGGATGCTTGTAAAGAATGTCCATACATTGCTGGGGAAGGTTGAGATCTGCTGGAGGATACCCAACTCCCCTAAGGTTGATTGTATAGCTTTGCTTGGGGAGAGTGCAGGGACTTGCTGGCTCACTCTCTGGGGAGTTGGGACGTACTGGTTATGTTCTTTAGCTGAACCTACCTTGGTACCCTGGAGGACCGAACAATTAGATTGCTTAGACAGCTCTTTATTGCCCCTGTTTCTAATGTTACATGTAATTAATCCTTTGTTTCGTATGCAAATATTTATGAGTTAGCAAATTATTGTCAATGCATATATCACAAATTGAACCTTAGACGTTCTTCGCAAAACAAAACAGAAAAGGAAAAACAATTGGCACTTTTAACTGAAAAATATATTTGTATTGATTTTTGAATTTGCCTGTAAATAGGCGTTTATGTACAAGAGGCTGACGTCCTAGTAAGAGAACGCCGCCGAACAAAAGGGTTTATACAAATTTTGTACAAGAGAAAATAAAACAGCTGTGTGAAATGAATGATCCCACTGGGTTTCAACTCTGTTATTGCCTTTATAACTCCGAGCGTCTCATCACTTGATGACCTTAGTTGAAGGTGAAGCTGACTGATCGATGCCGTCTGAACTTGATGTAGATACCGGATTCTGGATGCAAAGTGATCCAATGAGACATAGTGTTACGCTTTATCCCTAACTTTTGCCTGGACCGCCCTTTCGGGTTTTCAGTCCACCGGGATACCCATTTTTGCCCAAGCCGCCTTTTCAGGTTTTCGACTTGCCGGGTGTACAGTTTTTTCATTTCATCCCTTCATTTTGCCCGAACCCTTTTGGTTCGCCGGGAAGCCCTAATTTTTGCCTAGGCATGTCAGCCTAGCGGGTCTTTTTTCATGCGTAGTATCTTTTTACTATGTCTGCATTGGCGGGGTGAGGAAGGTTGTCACCATCCATGTTGGTTAGGATCATGGCTCCTCCTGAGAACACATGTTTAACCACAAATGGCCCTTCGTATGTAGGGGTCCATTTGCCCCTTGGATCACTCTGAGGAAGGATGATTCGCTTGATTACCAGATCCCCAACTTGATATTCCTGTGATCTGACCTTTTTGTTAAATGCCCTGATCATTCGTTTCTGATACGTCTGACCATGACAGATAGCAGCAAGTCTCTTTTCATCAATAAGGTTTAATTGATCAAGTCGTGTCTGGATCCAATCATCTTCGTTCAGATTTACATCCTTCATTATCCGGAGAAAGGGTATTTGCACTTCGATCGGTAAGACTGCCTCCATACCATAGACCAAGGAGAAAGGAGTTGCCCCGGTTGACGTCCTAGCTGAGGTACGGTACCCATGTAGAGCAAACGATAACATCTCGTGCCAATCTTTATAAGTCACTGTCATTTTCTGCACGATTTTCTTGATATTTTTATTTGCTGCTTCCACAGCCCCATTCATCTTCGGTCTGTAAGGAGAAGAATTGTGGTGCTGTATTTTAAACTGTTCGCAGAGCTCAGTGATCATCTTGTTATTGAGATTGGTACCGTTGTCTGTAATGATCCTTTCGGGGATGCCGTATCGACAGATCAGGTTATGCCGAATGAACAGTGCCACAACTATCTTGGTTACCGTAGCATAGGAAGCTGCTTCAACCCACTTTGTGAAGTAATCAATCGCTACCAGGATGAAGCGATGCCCATTGGACGCCGTAGGTTTAATCTCACCGATCATGTCTATGCCCCACATTACAAACGGCCAAGGCGCAGTCAGAACATTCAGAGGAACTGGAGGAACATGCACCTTATCTGCATAAATCTGGCACTTATGGCATGTCCGAGAATGTTGGTAACAGTCGGCTTCCATTGTGGACCAGAAATATCCTGCCCGAAGGATTTTCTTTGCCATGGTGTGTCCACTGGAATGTGTTCCGAAGGTCCCTTCATGTAGCTCTTCCATGATCTTTTCTGCTTCAGCTTTGTCCACACAACGCAGTAAGGTCGAATCATGGTTTCGCTTGTACAAGATGTCGTTGCTAAGGAAGAACTTTGTTGCGAACCTTCTCAGAAACTTCTTATCATTGACAGAGGCACCTTCAGGATACTCCTGAGCTTCCAAATATCTCTTCACCTCATGGTACCAAGGCTTCTCAGTCACCAATTCAGTCTCGAGATCACAACAGTATGCCGGTTCGTCCAGTTTCCAGATGATGATCCGGGGAGCCTCATTGTCCCATTTAACTTTGAACATGGAAGACATCGTAGCTAACGCGTCCGCCAGCTGATTCTCCTCTCTTGGGAAGTGTTCAAAGGTTATCTTCGTGAAGTGGGGGATCAAAGTCAACACACATTCTCTGTAAGGAATAAGATTCGGATGTTTTGTATCCCACTCTCCTTTGATCTAATTGATCACGAGAGCGGAATCTCCGAAGACACTCAGAAACTTGATCCTTAGGTCGATCGCAGCTTGAAGACCCATGATGCATGCCTCATACTCTGCCATGTTGTTGGTGCAGTTGAAACATAGCCGGGCAGTAAGTGGAGTATGAGTGCCTTGAGGGGATATGATCACAGCGCCGATGCCGTTACCCAAAGGGTTTGAGGCTCCGTCAAAGTGCATAGACCATCGGGATCCTTCCTCAGGTCCTTCATCCGGTCCAGGTACTTCACAATCAGTCATTACCATGATGTTCTCGTCAGGAAATTCAAAGTTCATTGACTGGTAGTCGTCCACTGCCTGGTGTGCCAAATGGTCTGCCAATACACTTCCCTTGATAGCTTTCTGAGTCATATACTGGATGTCGTATTCTGTCAAGATCATCTGCCATCTCGCTATTCTTCCAGACAGAGCAGGCTTTTCGAATATGTACTTTATTGGATCCATCTTTGAAATCAACAGAGTAGTGTGAGTCAGCATATACTGTCTCAGCCGGCGAGCAGCCCATACCAAAGCGCAACAAGTTTTCTCAAGCAGTGAGTATCGGGTCTCACAGTCGGTAAACTTTTTGCTAAGGTAATAAATGGCATGCTCTTTTCGGCCAGACTCGTCATGCTGCCCCAGCACACACCCCATTGAGTTGTCAAGTACTGTCAGGTATAGTATCAGAGGTCTCCCTTCAACCGGTGGCATAAGGATGGGTGGTTCTTGGAGATACTCTTTGATTCTGTCAAAAGCAGCCTGACATTCATCGTTCCAACGTACTACCTGATCTTTCTTCAGCAACTTGAAGATTGGTTCACAGGTAGCAGTTAGGTGTGAGATGAACCGAGCGATGTAATTCAGGCGTCCTAAAAAGCCTCTGACCTCTTTCTCTGTCTTAGGAACTGGCATCTCTTGAATAGCTTTGACCTTGGCAGGGTCCACTTGGATACCCTTGTCGCTTACAACGAAGCCTAGCAACTTCCCAGATCTTACCCCGAAGATGCACTTGTTCGGGTTCAACCTCAGTTTATACAGTTTCAGCCGGTCAAACAATTTCTGCAGATGATCTAGGTGCTCTTCCTCAGTCTGGGACCTTGCGATCATGTCGTCAACATACACTTCTATCTCATGATGGATCATGTCATGAAATAAAGCAACCATGGCACGTTGGTAGGTTGCCCCAGCGTTCTTCAGTCCAAAAGGCATGACCTTGTAGCAGAAGGTGCCCCACTGAGTAACAAATGTAGTCTTTTCCATGTCTTCAGGTGCCATCTTGATCTGATTGTAACCTGAAAAGCCATCCATGAAAGAGAATACCTTGTGCTGAGCTGTATTGTCAACAAGGACATCAATGTGAGGTAGGGGAAGTCATCCTTGGGGCTGGCCCTATTCAGATCCCTGTAGTCGACACACATTCTGACCTTTCCATCCTTCTTTGGTACCGGCACCACATTAGCAACCCACTGAGGGTAAGAAGTCACTGCAAGGAACCCATCATCAAACTGTTTCATTACCTCGGCTTTGATCTTCTCAGACATCTCTGGACGCATACGGCGGACCTTTTGCTTAACCGGAGGGCAGTCTTCCTTAGTTGGCAAGTGATGGACCACAATATCGGTATCCAACCCGGGCATGTCTTCGTAGGACCAGGCAAAGATCTCCATATAATCATGTAGCATCTTAGTCAACCGTTGCTTCACGCTGAGCTCTAGGCTGGCACCAATCTTTACCTCCTTTTTGTCTGTATCAGTACCCAGATTTATCACTTCCATTGGCTCTTCGTGTGGTTGAATTTCCCTCTCTTCCTGGAGTAACAGTCTTGCAAGCTCGCCAGGCACTTTGCAATCATCTTCACCTTCGTCTTCGGCTAAGTTGATCGGATTTTCGAAGTCATAACTGGCAGTAGCAGAATCGTTACCAGTGAGATCCAGAGTGGATTGAAACCTGTATGAGTGAGTGTGTGTGAATACAGCTGTTTTTGAAATATATATATAAAGGAAGGAAAGACAGAAAAGGAGCATAAGATTTGAAATGCGAGAAAACGTCCAAGATTTTCATTTATGATATATGAAATGACAATTTATATGCCCTCACAAATGAAGCCACGGTGCCTCGGGTAAGACACCGAGCCATAGAGTTTTTAATTGTTTATTACAAATAACAAAACAAAAGGATTCATTACTCAGTAACAAGAGAAACAAGTAGGTTGTCCTTTGCCATCCAATTGCTAGGTCCACTGTCGGTTGCCGGGTACATCCAGCTATCAAACTCAGCTTCATCCACTTCATCCTCGTTCCCAATAGCATTCACTCCATGAGCAGGCAGGGGAGCTGTCACTACATTTTGCTTCTCAGATGCCTCAAACTGTACCTCCTTCGCATCAATAAGGTCCTGCAGCTTATTCCTTAATGCCCAACAGTCATCAGTGGAATGCTCCGGGCTATCGGAGTGATAAGCACAGCGGGCATTTGGATTATATTTAGGGGAACCAGTGTTTACAACCTTTGGCGCCTCTCTGACAGTCACTAGATTGGTGGATAGTAACTGCGGCAAGATTTGGGATAGGGTCATGCTCAAACGGGTGAATTCTCTTCTAGGTCTTTCAGCCCTTTGAGGATTGGTTGGCCGAGGAGCGGCAGCAGGCTTAGCAATCATCACTGCACTGACAGATTGGCGGCGCTCAGGTTTCTCTTGTCTTCTAGAGCCATATACAGCACTAGCCTCCTTCTTGAAGGGTTTCTTCTCAGAATTAGACGATGCACCCTTCGGAATCTTACCAGACTTCAATCCAGCCTCAATTCTCTCTCCAGTCAGAATAAGATCAGTAAACCCTGCAGACGAGTTACCGATAAGATGGTTGAAAAATGGCCCAGATAAGGTCCCCAAGAACATGTCTACCAACTCCCGATCAGTCAACGGAGGCTGCACTCTGCTAGCCAGATCCCTCCACTTCTGAGCGTACTCTTTAAAACCTTCACTTGAACCTAACGACATACCCTGGAGTTGGATACGTGTAGGGGCAAGGTCGGCATTATACTGATACTGCTTATAGAAAGCAGTAGCCAACTCCTCCCAGTTACGAACCTTGGTCCCATCCAGCTGATAGAACCATTCGAGATGAGTCCCTGAAAGACTCTCCTGGAAGAAGTGGATCCACAAATTCTTATCCACTGAGTACGGTTGAATCTTCCGCACATAAGACCTGAGATGTAGCTTGGGACAAGACGCCCCGTCGTACTTAGTGAAAGATGGTGCTTTGAACTTACGAGGAATAATCACACACGTAGACAAACCCAAATCTCCGAAATCCAGCCCAGGCACTTGTTGGATCTCCATAGCATTCAATCTGTCTTCCAACTGCTTGTATCTGTCTTCTGCAGGAGGATATTGCTCTTCATCAAAATCAGTCTCGTTGTCGGAGACTACCGGACTAGGACCTTTTTCCGCTTGAGGAGTACCCTTGCCAATGGAAGAACCAGCCTCTTCATTCTGCAGAGTGTTGCCAAACCTTCGGCCCGAGTTGAACAGAACAGTTCTTCTCTTCTTCTTCTTTCCCTTCTTCAGGAGCAGAGCCTTCAGCTCTTCTTGGCCCTGAGCCAAACCCATGATTAGTTCCTGAAATTGCGCATTCTGCGCCTGAAGAGCCTTGATGGACATCTCAGTTGATGATGAGTCAGGATTCATGATGCTGAAATAAACAGCGAAGAACGGTAAGCAACCTGAAAAGAAGAAAACCTGCTATGCACATGATGAATGGAATGTGTATGATTTATGTTTTCAAAGACAATCGGGAATCAACTTTGTAAACAAAAAGGAACACACTTCATTAGATTCAACTTTAAAACTTAAATTGTTCAACAGGTTGCCCTTAGGCGTTACATGAAAGGAAATACTGAAAAGGGAAGTAAAACTGTAAAAGAACACCCAGAGCTCCTTATTGATCCCATGGTCTCCTCTTCTCAGTATGGATGTAGTCATTCAGAGCTCGCTCATTCTCCAACTGCTTCATCAGCTTTTGGATCTTCAATTCCTGCTCGTTAAACTTTTCCCGGTAAGAATCCCGTTCTTCTCGCAGTTGCGACCAAGATCTCTTTAATGTCTCATAATTAGTAGGTATCTGAGGAGGAAGGACAGTTGGAGAAACACCATCTTTGTCAGGACACTCAAGAATGAGGGGTCTGAAAGCTTCATACGGCATACCTAACTTCTGAGCACGGATGCGAACCCATTTGTAGTAGGCTTCCATAGGTAAAGAAGTCTTTGGCCCCAACTCTTGTGGGTCAGCTTTATGAACTTTGTCCCAAGCCTTGATGAACCTACGATGCAGCTCATCACTATCCACCTGAAACTCAAAACTGATGTGAGGCACCAACATTTCATGAGGCCCTGCTCTTCTTGCTCTTCCAAACTGACGGAGTGCTAGACATGTATTGTAAGAGATTCCTCCTTGGGTACCAATCAGAGGAACATTAGGGTATTCCCCGCATCGATCAATAACAACTATCTCATCCAAACCTCTGCAAGTCCAAATGATGTCTTTGTCGGTGAGAGACATTAACCTATGAGCCCAACCTCTTCCTTCTTGGTTCTTCAACACGAACTTAGGGAGGTGCGAAATAAACCACCTCACCAACAAAGGGATACAACACCATAGGGTTCCTCGTCTTCGGGTAGTACGAGCATGAAGTTGTTGCAAGATGTCACCCAAGAGAGTGGGCACCAGATTCTGAGACATAAAGATCCTTATGGCAGTGACATTGATGAAGTTGTCAGGATTAGGAAACAAGACTAGCCCATAGATTAAGAGAGCCAAGATGTCTTCATATGCCCTAAAGTCCAGGTCATTCCAGAAACTGTTAGCCTTGCCAATCAGAAACTTGGCCAAGAAACCCTTAACTCCGCTTCTAGCTACCCAGTTGTCCATTACCTCTTGATGTGTCAAGGGAAGAGCTGCAGCCACATCCTCAATCCTGAGGGTCTTTTCCCAACCAGTGAAGGGAGTCTGATCCAAGATAGGGATACCAAGCAAATCAGAGAACTCTTCCAGGGTAGGGACCAGCTGGAAGTCTTGAAAGGTGAAGCACTGGTACAGAGGGTCATAGAACTGGGTCAGAACACTCATCAACTGTTGATCCAGCTTTGCAGTGACTAAACTGAGAAGAGAACCATGCCTCTGAATGAAGGAAGTGGTATTTGGAATTCTGCTAACCAACTCTTCAAGCAACTCAGGTGGGTGAACAAAGTTGAACCGGATAGTATTCCTTCGCACAGGCATCATGATGTCCTACGAAATAGAGCAAAGATGAAACCCTCTTGTCTTTGAAATGGTCAGTCCTTATGCAGGATGCATGCAATGCTCATGATGTTATGATGTTATGATAAAGCACACCACAAATATATACAAAGGCAAACATGGTAAGGCACACAAGGCAAGCCCCTAAAGTTTAGGCCAGCATGAGGTCTAAGTACTACCCTCTTTCAGGTTCATACCTGTCCTATCAAAGTAACTGGGTTCTTAGAGGATCCCAATATCATTGACTACCCTCAATCGGTCATAACTCCAGCATCGCAATCTTTTCTTGCAGCCAGAACCATCACGAGAGTTTAGCCTCAATGGCCGTAGCATACTGCTACTGTTCTAATGGCCAAGTTGTGTCATTTAAGGTTCTAAGGTTGTTGGTGCTTAATGACTCCTCAGAAGACCCACATTCTCCTCGTTGCAACACAAGGGATATCGGTACAGACCAAGGTGCCACACCAACGTAGCCACTGTTTCACCCGTGTCGGTCTACGCCGGACAGGTCCCTCACAGCTTATGCTACCTAAACAGGGTATCCCCATATCCGGGTTAGGATCTATGTAACTCCCATGCAACCCACAAATTTAAAGCAGACAAGTCAATACAATTGAAAACACAGTTATGAACTAACCCTAAGGTACACCTCACTTTAAGTTTAAATCCCCAGCAGAGTCTCCAGTTCTGTGATCGGTGGATCTGGAACTGACTGTTTAACGCTGGTTCGCGAAATGTCGCGGAAGCAAGAGTCGCCACCGTCTTTTATTTTCTCCAAATGGAAAGGACAAAAGCACAGAAAAATTCCTTAAAGAGATTGCTCTCGGTTCGGGAGGTAGATTATAGAAAGGGAAGGTGTTAGCACCCTTTCTATCCATGGGCTCTTAGATACTTGCTCATTGTGTTTTCAAAAATGGTTTGTTTGCTTTTCAATGTGGGTTTTAAAAAGTTTCTTTGAAAATTTCAGTTCGACTCTTGTATCGGTCCTCAAGAGTGTTTGAAAAAATGCTTTCGAAAGCTTTTTGAAAATGTGTTGGTGTGAAAAGTATTTTTGAATTTGTTTTGAAATTTAGAGCAAGTATTAAGAGCCGTCTACCTACCCTAAGGAATTCGTCTGTGTAAATGTCCTTTAAAGTAGTGTCATCCCACCATTGAGAGGTAGGTAGCACCACCATTGGAGGTGTTCGGGTTAATTCGAGGTTAGGGACATGGTGATCACCGGAGCAATAGGAAGACACCTTAGAAGCTACCCTCATGCCAGGTTCCCGGATCATGAGGACTTACTAAGACATCCTCTACTCGACGATCACCTTTCGAGGCAAGGCAACAGTGAGGCGTACCCTAGGGGTGGTGTGTGATTTGTGTGTCAGATTCGTTTATTTTTGTCTTGTCATGTCAAAATGATCTACGCGTTTGTTTTTATTATAGGCCATTCATTCTTGCATGCATTTATTTAACAGTTAAAAAATTGCGAGAAAGTAAAGTTCCTAAACTATTACAAAGGCGCGGGTCCACATCGCCAAATTATTCCAGGACCCGATTTGACAGAAAGTAAATAATTAAAGTAAAGTGCGAAAGATAAATGTTTACACGGCTTTGGGAGAGGTACATAAATAATTAAAAGAAACGAGATAAATGCGCGAATCAAATTAAAATTAGAAGCGAGGGCGTTGGACCCTTTAATGAAATTAAATTATTATTTACAAATTAATTCAATTAAAATAAAAGAGAAATTATTTTTGAGGTTTTCGTATTTATGGTTTTTTTAATGAGAATTAAATGAGATTAACTAATTAACCCTAATTCTAATTGTTTTTTAGTTTATTAAGAAAAAAATATTAAAGTTAAACCTAAATTAACCTAATTAATTACATGCAATTTAATTACAAAAAATAATATTCAATAATTAATTATGGTGAAAAAGAGAAAAAAGGAATAAAAATAAGTAAAACCTAATTCTACAAATTTTAAGATTATTAGAAAAATATTAAGATTTAAACCTAAATTTACAAAGATAAGTTAATTAATGATATTTATTAAAAAAAATATTAGTTAAATAAAATATATTTTGAATTTCGTAATTTTCTGATTTTTATGTTATTTTATATTTTTTATGAAAAAAACAAATTAAGTTAAAGAGTTTAAAGGAAACTAATTAAAATAAAAAATAGAAAATATAAACATAGCAAACCTTGGGGGGGTCTGTCCCCAAATGGGAGGTGAGGTCCAATAATCAGGCCCATTAAGCCTTTGGCCTGGTTGACTTCTCAGCTAGCGTGCATGGGTGTTGACTGAGGTTTACCATGTTCTTCAGATCTGGTCCCTTGGATTGGTATTATTGGCCAAGTGGCAAGCTGGATTTGAGGATGTATAATGTTCCCTAGTAATGAAATTGCACAGAAGCGTTAAATGAAAAATAATATGGAAAGGGGTGGGGACCTGGGGCTCGAACCCAGGTCCCAGGGATTACCAGCAACGTGCCTTACCAACTGCTCCACTTGGTTTCTTTATATATTATATAACAAACAATTATTATAAAATAAAACAAAGCGTTAGTGACTTTTTCGCGCGAAATTCAAATCAACCACTTATGCCTCGCCACCTAAGCATCTTCTTCCTCGTCTTATTTTTCCTGAAACAAAAAAACAATTAGCAACGGTTTTGAACCGTCCCCAAATGCATCATTCTAGAAAATAACGATTAGCTTGTCTTGGATCAGAAATTGGGCGCGACCCCATCATTGAATTCGTTGGAAGCTTGTGGTTCTCATGATGCCAGTCTCGTGTCCCAATTTTTCCTTGAACGTAAAGCCCTAAATCAAAATCCCTGTAACCCTAAAACATAACAATGGCGTTTTTGCATATAGTGTATAAAAACCCAATCAAAGTATGTGGTTAGCTTCAGGATCATCTAATTAGTAAGAATCCATGAAAAATATGCAATGAATATGCTTGAATACTAAAACACGATTATGAAAAAAATGTGAAAAAGTTTGAATCCTATTCACCAATTCTGGGCGTTAGGGACGTGGAAAGTGATTCAAAAACGTTTCTTGATGTCTCAGGAAGGTGATGAGATGATTATCTCAGCTTGAATCGCCCTGGAAGACAGTTTTCAGTATTGGACTTTTTTGAGAAAATTCAAGTTTTTGTTATGGCTTTTCTGCGCAGCTGAGAGATTTTTAGGAGTAGGGTTTACATCCATATATACATGTGAATGATTAGGGTAAGAATTCAGAGCCAAAGGATCCTTGCATTGATGATAAGATATTTGATTTTCCATGCATTAGTTTTCAAATCTTTTTCATGCAAACTTAGTTCAAATCATGTTCAATCACCAAGATTCTTTCCAAATCTGATTATACACAAAATCTTGAGATTATTTCATGCACAAAAAGATTCAAAAAATTAGGTTTAGTATTTTTCACCTATTTATTTTAATTAAATGAATTATTAATGATTAAAAATCCAAATAAATAAATAAAAATAATAAAAAACTTCCCTTTGGGCCAAATGGTCGTGCACATGCCTTGGATGATGAATTGTGGAAGAAAAAGAGGCCCATTAGCATTTTTAAGACATTTGAAGCAATGTTGACTTTTCAAAATATCCAAAAATTTCCCAACTTCCACAAGGCATAACTTGCTCAATTTTTAAGCTTTGCTCATGTTCTTAGACATTTTGGAAAGTTCTTTGAGTCCTCTAACCAATGTCTTTGGTCCCATGTCCTTTTGATTTACCAATCTCAAGTTATGGTCTTTGACTTAAAGTCCCTTTTTGTTGACTTTTGAAAATGACCTATAATGTTGAAATTGATAACTTTTTGTGAGAGCATTTCTTGGACTTGAAGTGTGAAGAGGAGTTGTAGGAAATGTCTTTATCTTCAAAATGAGCTTTGGATGGAATTTTTCTGATAATCCATGTGGAAGTTATGCCCTGGTCAATTTACAGTTGACTTTTTCAACTGTCCAAATATGGAAACTTTTGCATCTTGATGATTTTTGAGCCAAGCTTTGAGAATCATGATCAAGAATTAATCAAATGATGTTTGTGGCTTCAAAATGAGATGTTGACCAAAAATTTGAACTTTTGACTGTCAAATGACCATTTTGCCCCTACAGTTGACTGTAGTGCAATTAGGGTTTTTGACTGTGCAATTTTGTGCTGTAAGTCTTGAAACTTGGTATGAGGATGCTTGACCATGTTCATAGGCATGTGGGACTTGATTGGACCCTTGGAAACTTCATTTTCTTTGTCAGAACCAAAACCCTAATTCTTGACTGTTAGGAGGCCCTTGAACTGTGCAACCCTTGGGGAATTTTGAAGCATTGACTTGGCAAATTTTGAAGAATATGGGAGGGCAAATTTTGGGGTACAACACTTAGGTTTAGGCTTGCATGGATTCCATAGGTAAGTACCCTCTTGAAGTTTAGTTGGCTCAACTTGTCTTAGAAATAGTAACCGGGTTCTAAGGAGTCTCAATATCACTGATCTTTCTTTATCGAGCATTATTTCAGCTTAGCAATCTTTTCTTGCGGCCGAAACATCCTGAAAGTCCGATCTCAATAAGTGTAGTATCGAGTATCAACCAACTCCCAGCTTTACACCGAGACCGTCTATCTCACTACTTTCTAATGGCCAAGCTTGTTCAACTAAGGTTCTAAGGTTCGTTAGTGCTTCACGACACCACACGACGGCCCCGTATTCTCCTCGATTCAACACAAGGGATACCGGTACCAACCAAAGTGTCACACCAACACAACAATCGCTTCAACCATATCGGTCTACACTGTACAGTCTCCATGATCTATTATTGTTTACCTAAAAAGTATCCCCAGATCCGGGTGTAAGATCTTTACAAGAATACCCCAAAAAAACCCTTAAAAGTAAAGCAATCAAAGCAAACCAAGAAAGCAATTTTAAAATGAAACTAGACCCTAAGGTAAACCCCACTTTTTTATTCTAGTCCCCAGCAGAGTCGTCAGTTCTGTGATACAGTGGCAGAACCAACAGTTAAATACTGGTTTTGTGTTTTTTGTTTGCAAATGTCGCGATAAGCAAGAGTCGCCACCGACTTTTCTTTTATCCAATAAGTAAAGGGTGAAAAGAACAGAAAAAGACTTTTTTTTCGAGATTTCTGAGTAAGGGGGGTAGATTATGGAAAGGGAAGGTGTTATCACCATTTCCATCCATGGTTTTCCATGGGCTCTTAGGTACTTGCTCATTTTTTAAATTGCTTGTGTTTGTGTGTTTGAAAATATTTGAAAAATGCCTTAGTGCGGCAATTCACTTTATGGTAACTCTTGTGTCAGTGCTCAAGAGTGTGATAAAGCATTTTGAAAACTTTGTTGAAAATGGTTTGAAAGTGTGTAAAAGGATTATTTGAGCAAGTACCTAACAGTTATCTACCTACTTAAAAAAAAGATTGTTCTCTTCCTCCTATCCTTTAGACCGTGTTATCCTACTATTAGTGAGTATGTAACCCTAGTTGTTGGATGTTGAGGGACTATCGAAAGGGACGTTTATGGTCATTGAAGATAACATGTAAGGATACCTTAACATTTCGAAGGGACTATCATTATAAGATCATTTCTCGTAGGCAACTCGAGGGACGTTTAGGGACTATGATCTTTATGACGACTTTAAACTGAGGGTCTTTGCTAAGAGTATCCCTACATTCGAGGGACATGACCATTGTTTCCGAAGGCAACCAAGTGAGGTAATACCCTAGGGGTGCAAGTGTGCAAAAGTGTGCTTTTTTTAGATATTTATCTTGAATTTAGTGATCTATTGATTAATTACTCATACATGCCTAGGTTGCTAGCAATTTATATACAGGCATATAAAACATAAAAGCAATAAATAGAGGCCCTAAGTTATTACAAGGCTTTGGTGTAGATACATAAGGAACTGACTGAAAATAAAATGCAGAAATAAAAACCCTAATTAAGTTATTACAAACTGGGCGCAATTACATCAATAGTAAAAATTAACCGTACAGTAAAAATAATTATGCGTGAGAATAAAAAATTTGAAATAAGTTTGAAACCCTAAAAAACCTAATTTGATCATTGAAAATATTTTTTGGGATTTTTATGAAAAGGATGGGAAGTTTGACCTAATTTTTCTAATTAATTTTAATTAATGAAACAAATTAAAATTGATGAAATTAATTAGTTTACAAAAATTAATTTATTGAAAAAAGTTAAATCCTATTTTTTGTGATGTTGATTTTTATGATTTTATGGAAAAGTTAATTTAAACAAAGTAAATAAACTAATTTAAATAAAACAAAGTTAAAAGGGAAAAAGAGTAAGCCCGGGGGGTGTAAACCCAAATTGGAGGGTGCATGCTGAATTTTTGTTCAAAGTCTAATCGAGTTGGCCCATAGTTGCGTGTAATTCAGTATGGTTGTCCTAGGAGTGTCCACCATGGGGAGCTTCGTTGGAAGCATTAGATCCAGACATTGATTGACCCAAGGATGAGGATCTGGGGGCCTATGATGTGCACGCTTGGAAAGGAGGCATTGAATATGCATAGAAATATTAAGAAAAATAACACGTAGGAGGCAGGGATTGAACCCTTGACCTCCTACACACGCGCGCTTTGAAAATCTTTCCCTCTGCCACTGAGCCAATCATTAAATCGTTAACATACACAAACAACCTATATTATATGTGATGAAAAGTCAGTGGTTGTAATAAAAACGCGCAAGAATTCAGACGGGCCACTCAGGTTTTGACACGCAGTCACCTTCTTCATTGAGACTGTTGTTTTAGCCTAAAGGTTTTACCTACAGACATCGCTGTAGCTACAAACCTGCACATCTCAAAAATCATAATTACGCAATATAAATTCAAATCAAATATGCAGATCAATTGGGTTTGGTCTCGTGAGCACGATGGTACTCATCGTATGTCCTGATTTTGCCTGAAACGAAAGACCCTAAAAATAACCTTGAAACCCTAACCATGGTATTCAATCAAATATGCATCAAAACATATAATTAATCATGCAGATAAGTTCTAAATAATCATACAAACATAAATATGTATTTAAAATTCATTAATCATGCAAATATTTCAAAAAAACCAATTTCATGAACTAGAGCCAACCATGATACCTGTGTTGATTGTTCCTGGAGGTACTGATGCGTGGGAGTGGTCTAAAAAGCTTCCAAATACGCCTAGGAATGGATTGCAGTCTTTGAAACTCCTTGAATCTCCCTCTAGAGCAAAACTCGATCAACACTTTTTGTTAAAAATTCTGAGTAGTCTTGTGTGTTCTACACGGCCAAAGTTCTTCCTCTTTGATCAGGTTTTGTTATGTATATATAGTGGAATGAATTAGGTTAGAAAATTTGAACTGAATCTTAAAGGTTGAGTGAGAAAAGATTTTATTTATATTGCATCTTTTGTTTCTAAAATGGCCAAGTCTTTGTGTTTTATTCCAATGAGTTTTCTTCTATTTGCCAGCCTGTTTCACTCTTCCTTTGATGGGAAAATCTTCTTTCGATTGTGGGCTTTTTGGCTTGTTTTGGAACAAATCCCAGCTTCATTCCTTCGAATGCCTTCCTTTCCAGCCTTACTTCAATTCGAACTAATTAGGACTTTCCTTATTAGAACCTTGCTCTCTTTGATGGTCCTGACTTCGAATTGTGCCAGCTTCAGTACTAAAGCTCCTTCGATTGGATTACCCTTTGCTTTGATTTCCTGCCTTTTTGAAGAGAAGTATCCGGTCGAATCAACTCTTGTGGCATTGTAACCCAACAAGGCAAGACTCTGGCTTGGACATATTTTTAGAGTGCCCTCTTGATGGCCTCTTTCAAATGGCCTGGGGGGGGGGGGGGTCTTCGAAGGGTCCTTGTCCAAGTACCAATCGAAGGGTATTTATTTGAATATCAAACGAAGAGTCCTTTGTTATGCCAATCAAAAGGCCTTGATACAATGCCCATCGAAAGGCTTGTCATGAGGCCAATCGAAAGGCCTTTTGCATATGCCAATCGAAGGACGCTATGTAGATGGTAATCGAAGAGCGCTTTGGAGATGCCACTCGAAAGGCATTTTATGGACGCCAATCGAAAGGAACTTTTGAGATGCCAATCAAAAAACTCGTTATCAGGCCAATCGAAGGAAACTTAGAAACAAGCCAATCGAAGGAAGCTTAGAAACAGGCCAACCAAAGGAAACTTAGAAATATCATTTGAAAAATTTCATTGTCTTTGGGCAAAGGTTTGTAACCACCTATGCAATAGGAAAATCTTGGAAAAATATGAGAGGGAAAATTTTGGGGTACAACACATGTAATAGCTTAGGACTTTACATTCCGCACTTTATTCTTCTGTACATATTATTTAACTTATAGTAATTAGGGTCTGTATGGCAAGACTAAAAACAATCTAGAAAACTCTAATCTCAAGATAAAATAACTGAATTAATACACTCTTCACACTTGCACCTCTAGGGTACCCTCTCTTGTTGCCTTATGAAATATTGGTCATGTCCCTCAAAAGTGGGGATACTTTAGCAAAAGACCCTCGATCAAATCATCATAGTCCCTTACGAATAAAGATCATAATCCCCCGATAACCCTTCGAGTTGCCTACAATATGATCTAGTCCCTACGAACAAAATGATGATGTTTTTGGAAATAATAGTCTATCTTCTTTTATTTAATTAATATTAGGGATATATATCTGATTCTTTTCATTCATCTTCTTTTTATTGTTGATGTCTTTTTCACGACAAATATGATAATGTATGATTTTATCTATATTTTTGACAAAAATAGTCTATCTTCTTTTATTTAGTTAATATTTAAGTATATATTTAATCATTTCTATTCATCATCATCTTCTTCTTTTTTTTTATTATAAAAGAATATATGCTAATGTATAATTTCTATATGCATAAATAATGACACCACCCTTTCACTTTTTTATCCATTCTTTCTTATAGTATTTATTTAATTATATTGAATATTATCATTTAAAAATTTACTATCAAAACTAATTCATTAAATTTTAAATATTGTTTAGTAAAATTCTAAATTCTAAATACCAAAATTATTTATTTAAGTAAATTTCCATAAAAACAGTTTTAATAATATCAAGTTAACATCAATATTTTCTCATTGAACGAAAAAAATCACATAAATATATTATATGAACACACGAGTTATATACATAGCCTAAAAAAACTATAAATAAATTTTTTATACACATAAAAGTCTAGATAATCTATCTATATAAGTGAATATAATATAAATATGTATAATTTAAAAAGTAATTTAAAATATTAAAATTGGGCATTTAAAAGAAAAATCCATGATCCATTGAATAAGGCAACGTGTGGAGGAATATATAATTTTTAAAGGCTAAACCTACCTTTAGCCGCTATTACGTGTCCTACAGTTATCGACTCCCACTCTCCCTCCTCTTTCTTTAAGCTGTCTTGGGAAACAAGAAAAACGCTCTTTTCTTTTCGAACTAAGAACGACCCTTCCTTGACCCACCCTTTGGATTGCGCGCTCAACAAATCTCAACCGTCCACCTTTTCAATCCGACGCCTCCCTCCACTTTCTCTCTCTACTCACTAAACTTAAAACATACACACACTCTCTCTCTCTCATCTGCAGTTTTTTTTCATCATAAACCCTAGTAAGCCACACCACTGAATCTCTCTCAATTTTCATCGCACGATCTCACTCTTTGCGCTCTGCTTTCAATTTATCGTCTTTTTCTTCGTTTAAGGTTCGATTTTTACAATCTTTCTCTCTCTTGTTGTTCATCCGATTCCTCTTTTAATTTTTTTTATGTGTGTTTCTTTTTTACTAGACGCGATCGTCGTTCAGAGTGACGATGGCTCTTGTTTCTATGTGAGAAACCGAAAAGATTAACCCGGTTCGATTCCGGTTTTCTTCGTCCTCGGTTTTCGTGCTTATACTCAATTTCTGAAAAAATCGTACGGCAATGCCGGCGGCTGGTATGAAGCGGTCCACTAGAGCATTCGGAGTGGTTATGAAGGGATCCGACTCGGGTCGGGTTCTCCGGTCCGGCAGACGGTTATTTCCAGAACAATCAGTCGAAGAGAAGACCAAGAGAGGGAACGTAGGAGATGATTGGCCGAAGCAGCCACTTCCATCTAAAGAAACGCCCGTGCCCAAAAAGACGGATAGAGGCGAAAGGGCGGTAGGGGATGGTGTTAAGGTTGACAGGATGTATGGTATTGTGTATAGTAGAAAGCGGAGAAGGATTGCCCGTTCTTCAAGATTGAAACTTTATGAAAAGAAAACAGAAGAAACGCTTCAGAGTGGCGTGGGAAGTGTGCTTTCTATTGTTGTGAAGCCCTGTGCTAGAAAAAATGGTAGATTTTTGTCTTTGTTGGTTTCGGCGTTGAGGTACATGTCCAAGGTCACAGTTACATTACCTGAGCTTTTTGCCTTTTTTATCTCTCAATCGGTTCATGCTGCCTTTGATTCCCAGGGTGTAAATTTTTTGCAGGTATATTTTTTCTTAAATGTCTTTCTTTATTTTATAAACTCGAATTTACTTATTGTTACTGTTTAATTTAAGAAAAACAACATGGTTACTTGAGAAAAAACTGCATAAAGTGTCAATTTTACATGATCTCATGGTATTTTTTTTTAACAAACATACAGGGTTCTCCTCCTGCCAGCACTGGAATCTGCTGTTTTTTTGGGATCAAACAGTTTATTCCGTTGCTCTCTGTAGACTTTTCTGCTGTTCCGGTTTATTTTGAGTATCTGCATTCTGCAATGGTTTTAGATTCTTTCTATAGGTCGTTTTTTATTGTAAATAGTTCAATAAATGCACATAGTGAAGATGGGGATGATTTGGAGGTAATTGATTTCCCAGAATACAAAGATAAACTACAGATTTCGTTAGATACCATTGAAAGAGAACCTTCCGAGAGTGAAACTGTTATCCCGGATGTTCTTGAAATCAATGACAGTTTATCCACACCTTCCCCTGCCAAGGGCACCAGGCAAGCCCGTAGCCGTAATGGACAGTTTAGAAGTGTTATGGGCTCTAAAGGCATTCAGAAGAGGAGGAGTTCACTCAGGAAAAGGAAAGCTAATAGCCCTTTAACCATGACTTTACGCAGAAGTAATAGAGCAGTAGCTTCAAATTTAGTGGGTGGTAAAAAACGCAATAACCAGTTGTCTGGTATGACCTCCAGCATGAGGCTGAGAAGTTTAACCAATGGGAATACTGCTGGAAGCTTGAAAAAAGCAAGTTCTGCCATAGTAGATTCTACACATAGTGTAGAGTCTTCTCTCTGTTCTGCAAACATATTGGTTGTAGAGTCGGACAGGTGTTACAGGGAAGATGGAGCATGTGTCACTTTAGAGGCCTCTGTTTCAAGAGAATGGCTTCTCACTGTAAAGAGAGATGGATTAACAAGATACACCTTCAAAGCCGAAAAAGTGATGCGATCTTGGTCATCCAGTCGGTTCACTAATGCAACAATGTTTTCATTAGATAATGGTTGGAAGCTGGAGTTTACCAACCGCCAGGACTTCTCTCTCTTTAAAGCCCTCTATAAGCAGTGTTTTGATCGAAATATCCCTGGTCCTGTTGCTAAATTTATTCCAGTACCAGGTGTGTATGGAGTCACTTCCTATGCTGAAAGTACCAATTTTATCTTCCAGAGACCAGCTGCTTATATATCTGTGCATGGTGATGAGATAACTAGAGCAATGGCAAGGAAAACTGCAAATTATGACATGGATTCTGATGATGAAGAATGGCTGAGAAAGCTCAATTTAGAGTTGCAAGAATGCGTTTCAGAGGATAGTTTTGAGTTAATCATTGATGCTTTTGAGAAGGTTTATTTTTGTAATCCAGATGATTCCGTTGATGTAAAATCTGCGGTTAGTAGTCGTCAGGATCTTGGTAGCAAGGAGGTTATCGAAGCTGTATATACCCATTGGATCAGGAAACGGAAGCAAAAACGCTCTTTGCTAATTAGGATTTTTCAGGTAAATTTGCCATCGTGTATTTGTCATAATGTGTGCGCGGAGCATGTTAATTATGTTTTATTATCTATAAAGAGTTTTTTATCTTTTCCCAAGTCCCAATTCAATGTTTCTTGGCTGTCTTTTCCATCTGAATATGAAATCATAAAAAAATTACTGGTTTAGAACATGTGGTAAAATAGCAATGTCTTTTTCTCTTCACATGTATTATAAGCTAAAGCTTATGTGCTTTTCATAGCCTTTGTTTTTGCAACATAGTTTAGTTCACTTTCAATATGCATCTTATAGTCCCTTGGGCACCTTTGTGACAGTTACGTTTCTTCTCGTAAGTTTGATTTTACTTGAAATGAGAACCCCACAATGATGGAATATATATTTTTTCAATCCAACAAATATGAACATCTTGGAATTACACTGGCGTTCAGTAGGTCAGGCTGTGATCATAACTGTCATCTGAACCAGAGTGAGGACTATAAATAGGGAGTGGTTATTATTTCAAAGTCTTTTCTCCAAATGTAAAGAGGGGTGAAATTCATCCAATTCACCCAAAATAAGTTTCTCAGGCCGTTATGGTTGAAGTTGAAAGATTTTTGAGGTATTTTGAATGTTGTGCCTGTGACTTGATGTAATTTCCAGTACTGTAGCACCACAACACCAGAAATTATTCAGTTTATGTTGTTTGATGCGGCTTGTTGCAATTGAGTAGTATGGTTGATACCTATGCTTCTATCATTTACCCTTGAACACATCTTTCTATATCAATCTTTGTTTTGGCAAAATAAACTGAGGTGGTAGTGTTGATGTAAAATACTTTACTGCATCCTTCTCATCTAGTTGATGTGGTTATTTGTCAGAATCATCAATCAAAGAGAGCATCACTTATTCCCAGGCCTTTGCGAAAGAAGAGGTCATTTAAGAGACAGCCAGGTCAGTCTGGCAGAAGCAACCAGCCAAGTCTGCTGAGAGGTAATTTTATACCTTTTTTTTTGTGCAACCAGATAAAATGATGAATGTTTGATATGATTGTTGTTGAAATTTGATGCACCTGTTTTTATTTTTATATTTGTTGGTATCAGAGTGGATAAAGGTCTATTTTTTACCACTCATCTTGCAATATAAATACTTGAATAAAGACCCTTCTGTCTCATCATCTTGTTTAGTTGCATTTTCAAAGAGCGCATTGTTAAAAGTTTGTCTCATCTTGTGTATTGATTTTCAGCATTTGCAGCTGAACAAGAGGCGTTGGAAGAGACTGCAATGCTTAGGCTTGAAGAAGCTAAAGCCTCAGCAAAGGCATCCATGGAAATAGCCATTAAAAAACGCAGAAGAGCTCAGTCTCTTGCTGAAAATGCGGATTTGGCAACCTATAAGGCTGTAATGTTGATTAAAATAGCTGAAGCAGCTGTGGCTACAGGATCAGTAGAAGTTGGGGCCAAATACTTTCTTGATTGATGGTTAAGTTGAATTCTGTTCCGATTGCTAATTATAACACCACATATCTTAATACAGGAATGCTCACAGTAGATTTGCTGCTGTGTTTTCTTCCCTTTTATACTGTAAACAGTGTACAGTTTTTTGTTTGGATGGAAATCAAGACCACACTAATCTTTCCTTACCTACCCCTTGAGAGAGGGGTTGATTTCTTTCCCTTGGAAGAAAGAATTATAAGAAAAAGAAATTACAGGATTTTCATGACTCATGTCTGCCTCTTGTTTTTGTTTAACTGTGGTCGTCGGGGTTCCTGTTTCCTGCGGACTTCTATGATTTGCCTTCGTGATTCCAATTTTAAGAGTCCATTTGTTGTTACATTACATATTATAAAAGTGATTTTGAAATTTTAATAAATTGAAGTTTAATCTTTTAAGCCAGCCGTGTTTTTTGTGTTTGATTACTAAATAGAAAAATAATTGATAACTATCTTTTCAAATGAGTATAAAATATTATTTTTTAAGATGAATAATTAAAAACAATTATTTAGTTCTACATATTTTCTTATCTTAGTAACAAATGTTCAACAGATGGAGGAAATTTTCTAAATATTTATTTTTAACAAAAGAAAATTTCAGTCACATCTTCATTTTTCCATAAAAATATGAAAGTATATTTTTGCAATAACCCTTATGCAGAAAGGTTTGACATTTTTTAATTAGTGATGAAGTTTTTAAACTTATTTTTAGAATTTATTTTAATCTCTTATCTAATAAATATTACAAATTAGCCTTTTTAACGATGGTTCTTTTGTTAAATTGACTGAAAAAATATTAATTGATGTGGTATGACAGTAAGGTTTAAGTTTCATTAGTGATTCAACAAAGGTTTATATTAATCTTATAAGCTTCATATTTGCATTCACACATTTTCTAAAGTTGATTAGGGTTATTTATCTTTCTTCATCCTTCTTCTAAATTTCTTCAAAATTCTTCATCTAAACTATCATCTTCATAATTTTTGCCAAAATGTTAATGAATTTCAACACCAATTCAAAATGAAACAACCAAAAGTTTGGGTCATTTGGATATGTGGTGATAAAAATAAGAGAAGAGATTGTTGGTGTCAAGAAGAGTGTATTATTTGTACTATTACAGATTTGAACAATGTGAATGTTCGAATTTTTTTTTGGAATTATAGGAATTACACAAATCAAATGGAGAATGGATGTAATTTTTTTAAGTGGGTAGGTGATGAAGATGTTGATGGAAGAGATTTGAAGATTGAAAAGCAAAAGAAGAAAATATTCAAGTTGAAGAATGAGGTTGTCCACACAAGAGAAATGTTGCAATTGAAATATTCAAATTAAAGAATGAGGTTGTCCATACAAAAGGGATGCTGAAAATTGCAATGGTGTTTGGCATTATTAGTTTAGGGTTAAATAGTTTTAAATAGGATTGTGCTCAAAACAATTTGTAATTTTATGTTATGGATATGTAATTTCATGTTGGTTAAATGAAATGGGTTGAAACAATGTGTTATGCTTTGTTTTATCATTTCTGCTATAATAAAGGTGTTTTTTTTTATTTTAAATATTTTGTGTTATAAAATGTGATATGTAATATTGCAGTATAATAATCTTAATGAAACAACAAATATTAAGTAAGGGGCCAAAAATATCATATTTGAGAGATAAGGAACTTAACTTAAACCAATGTAATAAATAAGAGATTAAGACTAAATTGAAATAATTAGGTTTTATAGTCTAATCAAATTGTAAATACATTATCCTGTTGCATATTATTTATCAGAGCTAAAATATTGTTTGATGTTTAACTTAAAGAAAACACAACCAAAAGTCAAAGTAAGAAAAAAACAAAATGTTGTTTGCATTAACATAATCAGAATTAAGATTCTTGTTACATATTTTTGATATTTTGATATAACAGCACAAAATATGTGTTCTTGACACTAATACAAAGCCAAAATTTGTGTTCATTGACACTATTACTAAAAGTCAAAATCTGTGTTCATTGACACTAATACAAAAAGTAAAAGTTACACAGATAGTAATATAAAAACATAAAAGACATGTAGATCACACTGCAATTGCTTCAGGCTGGGTGGATGCCAACGAACTTGGTTCATGATGAGTTGTCTGACTTGGTGCAGGTAGTTTACAAGTAGCTTTGTTGTATCCCATCATGTGACACCTACTGCACTTGATTTCAAAGTTAGCTTGTTTTAGCCGTATCTCATCTCTTATATTCTCTGATGCATCTTTAACCCCCTTATTCTTTGGCCTTCCTGGTTGTCTTTTGATTTGTGGTGACTGTAAATCAACATACTCTATTTTATGACACAAAATTTCTCCATTCACTGGATATATTACAGGTGCATAACATGCTTAATCGGAAAAATAACAAGTGTACTATTTTTCCTCCGTAGTTATAACAAGGAAACTCTCCGAATGTCGATCTCAAGGACCGCGTATAAGTACCGAATTTAATTCGTGGTTCAATTAAACAAAAACTTAAAGTTGATTTTAGTTTGGAAATTCTTACTTAACGACAAGTAAAAATAAGCAGAAATATAAATTGACTTTTTCACAGATATGAGGAGTATGCTAGGGTGAAATGTGTGATTTGCCCTGTAACAACCTTGAATCTTGATTTCTTCAACAAGTTTATAATATTCAATTACCAGATCTTTAGTTTATTTTCCCCTAAGTCATTAGTGGGAAAATCTTTGAACATTCATCCTAAATCTTAAGTCCTTAGAGAATTATGATGAAATCAAACCTTTGTTTTATCAAGACTTAGCCGATAACTATAGGGTATCCATAGTCCTAGGTGATATCTACTATAGTCTAATCGTACAAAAACCTTAACAACTGCGATCCAACTGATTGTTAACTGTAAATCAATCCTTGTTGGTCCGACATGGAAATTATTAAAAATATTGCATGATCAAATTGAATATGAAAAACTATTGCATTAAAGAAATTCAAACTCAAAGTCGTTTGCAGAACCAAATCAGGGACACCCCATAGTCTGAAGGGGTTTAGCTACTCATATTGTTAAAAGTAATTTCAAAATAAAAATTAAATATTACAAATTGATGGTGACTTTGATCTTCAGTTACTTCCGCTCATGAAAGGTCTCCGTTTTTCAACAATTGCATAAACTTCAATCTTCAATCCTCAAAATCTTTGTCTGCACTCAAAAAGCTCTCTCAATTCATCGTCAAAACTCTCTTAAATAATGAAAATCCATTGGTATCGACCGTAACTTCCCAAAATGCTCCCCCGGGTCACACTTAGTGAAAAATTACAAAAACCCGCAAAATCAGCGTCACTGGCCAACACGGCCAGTGTCAAGCGATACGGCCACTCGTGTTGGTCCTTAAAATTCCAATTTTCCTTTTAAAGTTCCATGAGATGCAACACGGCCCGTGTCGAGTGACACAACCACCCGTGTTGGCCCCTGACTTTCCACTTTCTTCAAGATATTCCCTCTGACACGGCCACCCGTGTCAGGCCTCCTATAACTGAACTTTTACTTCCTCTG
This sequence comes from Vicia faba, assembly GCA_948472305.1. Taxonomy (NCBI): domain Eukaryota; kingdom Viridiplantae; phylum Streptophyta; class Magnoliopsida; order Fabales; family Fabaceae; genus Vicia; species Vicia faba. The sequence goes on from OX451738.1 coordinate 89,988,821, forward strand.
AAACTCTGTTTTGCACTTTTTCACAAAGATTTATCCCAATTTATTCCTCAGAGTCTACAAACAGTAAAACACACAACCAACACATGAAACATAGTAGGAACTCCTCTCTCACTCGGCTTCTTGTCATCACTAACTTTCTATTTCCCTTTACTAGCATAAGGCTTTCCTCTGAATTGCACTTTTCCCTTCTTATCATACAAAGCCTTATAGTAAGCAGCACTATCTCGACTATCCTCATCATAAATCCTACTCTTGTTAACCAGCTCAGAATATCTAGTAATCTGTTGATAACTCATCGCTTTCTTGATCTCAAGTCTCAAACCATTCACAAACTTAAGATACTTAGACCTCTCATCATTAGCAGTATTGTAATGAGGACAAAACTTAATCAACTCCTTAAACTTTGCAGCATACTCAACCACAGTTCCATTATCCTGCTTCAGCTCAAGAAATTCAATCTCCTTCTTCCCACGCACATCCTTTGGAAAATACTTCTCCAGAAATGCATCTCTGGAAAGTTCCCAAGTAACCTCAATCCCATCTTCATCAAATCTCTGAACAACGTTACTCCATAAATCCTCAGTTTCCTTCTCAAGCATGTGAGTACCACACTGCACTCTCTCAACATTCGAACAATTCATGACAGAAAGATATTATCAATCGCTTTCAGCCAAACTTGTGCCTTGTCAGGTTCACGTGCTCCTTCAAATATTGGTGGACTGTTCCTCTGGAAATTCCCCAAAGCACGAAATTCATCATCATCTTTGTTTCCAGCATTCACATTCAGAGTCTTCCCAATCGCACCAGCAAAAAATGTCAATGCCTCGATAATAGCATCATCATTCCTTCATGCAACCATCGCTCTGAGATTCCAAACAACCAAACAACCAACAACACTCATCAGACAAACGGTACAGACTGTGTATATAACACATATCAAATACAAAAGGAAATAAACATATTAATAACCTGGCAAACTAGCCAACCATGCTCTGATACCACTAATGTAACACCCCCCTAAATCCATCATAAAATAAATTGCATAATCAGAGTAAATATCATGCATATCAAAGAGGGCACCACATTTACTTCACGACAAACAACAACATACACTAGTCATGATCATAACACGCATTTAGAATCATGTTCCATACAATAAAATATATGCATCTCGCAGTGAAATAATTCTTTTTCAAAATAATACTAATGATTGAAATCACATACTGACAATCATCTCATAAAATATTAAGCACTAAATTCCATCACTCCATACAATCTCAATCCAACATAATTGTCTAGAGAGTATAATAACATCTCTCAAGTAAACACGAATATAATAAAATAACATGAATCCAAACGTTCCTCGTGTTACATAGACCAGAGCATGACTCACTACCTAGTAAAACAGATAAATAAAGGACTAGCTCCTCCAACTACTCTTTGCTAGAAGCACCACCTCTATCCTCGGTACCTGAGCAATGTCGTATAAAACATCATTCCAACAGAAGGGTGATAATTCATATCATTATAGAAATATATAATAATAGTATTCCATCATATACAAGCATCAATTGAATTCATCATACTTCACATAATCATGTATACAATATACTTCAACATAATTCACATGATTACATATACAACATTGCTCAATGATTCAAGATTCAAAGATAATCAATCACAAATACCACAAATGTAACATTCACACCAAAATCACATAATGCACACCAATTCAACATTTCACATCGACACATGTGACTCCAATGCAACTCAATGCAATATGCATGTGGTACTAACTGTTATCCTTACCAGTCTTGCTAGGTCCACATCTTCAAGACATATAACCATCAAAAATCCCGTCAGCCTTAAGCTTTCAAATCCCTCAGCGTTAGGTTTGAGACAAGTCAGTAATTCTCACGGAATTACCAAATGTTGCCTCTTGACACGAATGGTGCATGTACAATTTCAACATATATAAGCAATTAAGACCATCTCCATATCTTAATCATACAAGCATATTTCACATAATTCAACACATTTGAATTATCTTTACCAAATTGCACAACATACATACACCATGTAAATATTCACATACAATGTATACTCATAACATTTATCAACTCAACACATCACATAATATGTAGCGAATAATATACAAGACATCGATACAATCTAACACCAATCACCAATATGCATAACACACATACATTTTATTTTACACAACCATATAATAAATAAATATTCTAATGCCCCAAATATATTTTTATTGAAAATATTATCGCGATAGCTTTCTAACGCTTCGAACAACACTCAAAACGGAGTTACGATTCAAAAGATACAAATATTTCGAGTTATAACTACTTTTGCGACAAAATGGCAGACGCCATGAGATAACGGTGAGCGCCACCTGCTAAAAGACCATGGCGAACGCCATAAGGGTGACAACGAACGCCATTTCCTCTGTTACTGCACAAACAACAATTTTGCATTTCGATTTTCTTCCTCAAATCACCATTTTTCACCCAAATAAGCTGCGATTTTCATAGTATATCACTCATACAACACGACAATATAATTATAAGCATTACTACACAATCATACATCAAACACATAGATCCCTGAATAAAAACCTAAGTGATTCAAACATGGAAATTAGTAAAATTGATCCTAATTCATATTACTACCCATCACATATCATCATATAATCCCATAATCAAATGAAAACTCACCCTTACCTCGGATGTAAATACTTTCTAGTTTTTCTCCTCCTTCTTCTCCTCTTTTCTCCCATTCTCTTCTCTTGATAATTCTCTTCTAATTCTATTTTCTCTTTTGTTTTATAACACTCTTACTAACCCTTGTTTTTCTCTATCGGTCTTATCTCACCCACTCATTAATGTGACATATAAGGCCCAAATACTTAAATATGCTATTCTCACACTTACTAGCCCAATAACATATAACACACATATATTCCAATTAAATCAATTGTTCACATAATCATACAAAGTCAAATGATTAAATAATTATCAAACCAAATACTAATTAATCATGGCAGTTAATTAATAAAATAATTAGTAAGGAAAATCAGGGTGTTATAGCTCTCCCCCACTTAAAAGATTTTCGTCGTCGAATCTTACCTCAAACAAACAACTTAGGATAAGACTCTCTCTAACTCTCGAGTTCCCACATCATGTTTCCACCCTCCGGTCCTGCCCAAGCTACCTTCACCAAGGTGATCTCTTTACCAAAAAATTGTTTCAACTCTCGATCCTCTATCCGCATAGGTGATGTCTCCACAGTCAGGTTATCTCTTACCTGTACATCATCTAATTGGACCACATGAGACGGATCCGCAATGTATCTCCTCAACTGAGACACATGAAACACATCATGGAGAAAGTGACAGTGGCAAAGCAATCTGATAAGCCACTTCACCCACTTTCTCAGAAATCTAATAAGGACCAATAAAACACGGCATCAACTTACGCGACTTCAACGCTCGACCAACACCCGTTATTGGAGTAACTCTAAGAAATACATGATCTCCTTTCTTAAACTCAAGTGCTTTCCTCATTTTATCATGATAACTTTTCTGACGACTCTGAGAAGCCTTCATCTTCTCCTAAATCGTCTTAATCTTATCCGTAGTCTGTTGAACTATCTCAGGTCCAACCACAACACTCTCTCCAGATTCATACCAACACAAAGGTGTACTACACCTTCTACCATACAAAGCCTCAAACGTTTCCATCCCAATACTTGAATGGAAACTATTGTTATAGGTAAAATCAATCAAAGGAAAGTAACTATTCTAAGCACCTTCTTGTTCTAATACACAAGCCCTCAAAAGATCCTTAAGTGACTGAATCGTCCTCTCAGTATGACCATCTATTTGTGGATGATAAGCAAAAATCAAACACAACTTCGTACCCAACATATTCTATAAACCTTCCTAAAATATCGAAGTAAACCTCGTATCTTTATCTGACACAATACTATACGAAATACCATGAAAACTTACAATCTTCTCAATGTACATTTTTGCAAGCCTCTCCATCGGATAATCCATTCTTATCGGAACAAAGTGTGTAGATTTTGTCAACCTATCCATAATAACGCAAACGACTTTACAATTACTCGGTGTTCTAGGTAACCCAAAAAAATCCATAGAAATTCTATCCCATTTCTATTCAAGAATAGATAACGGCTTCACCAAACCAGACGACTTCTGATGTTCAATCTTTGACTTATGACAAGTCAAACAAGAACACAAAAATTCCACAATCTCTTTTTTCATACCTGACCACCAAAATAATTTCCTCAAATCTTGATATATCTTAGTAGCTCCAGGATAAATACTCAATCCACTACGATTCCCTTCCTCAAGAATCCTTTTCTTCAAATAGGCTATATTCAGAACACAAACTCTATCACGATATCTTATGATACCATTCTCATCAATCTGGAAATCACAACCTCGACCTTGATTGATCAACGTCAACTTATCCACCAAAATCAAATCTGATTTCTGACCTTCTCGAATCTCATCAAGAATGCCAATAGTAAGCTTCAACAAACCAAGCTTAACACAAGAAGAAGTCTCTTCACAAATCAAACTCATATCTCGAAATTGTTCAAGTAATTCCAACTCCCGTACCATCAATATTGACATATGCAAAGACTTCCTACTTAATGCATCAACCACAACATTCGCTTTACCAGGATGGTAATTCAAACCAAAATCATAATCCTTCCAGAATTCCAACCACCTTCTTTACCTCATATTCAACTCTTTCTGATCAAACAAATATTTCAAACTCTTTTGATCACTAAACACATCAAATCTTGATCCAAAAAAATAATGCCTCCAAAGTTTCAATACAAACACAACATTAGCTAATTCTAAATTATGAGTCAGATAATTTCATTCATGCACTTTAAGTTGCCTTAAAGCATAAGCTACAACTTATTGATTCTGCATCAACAAACCTCCTAGACCCATCAATGAAGCATCAAAATACACAACAAACAGTTCTTATGGATAAGGAAAAATCAAAATAGGAACGATTGTCAACCTTCTCTTAAGCTCTTGAAAACTAGCTTCACAATGAGCAGTCCAAATAAAAGATTGACCCTTCCTAATCAATTGTGTCAATGGAAAATCTAACTTGGAAAATCCTTCAATAAACTTTCGATAATAACCTGATAAACCAAGAAAACTTCTAATCTCAAAAATAGATTTCAGAGCTTCCCATTGAGATACAACCTCAATCTTCGATGGATCAACAACAATACCACCACTTGATATCACATGCCCAAGGAAACTCACTTCCTTCAAGCAAAATTCACACTTAGAAAACTTAGCATACAACTGCTTATCTTTCAATACAGATAGCACAATCCTTAGATGTTCAGCATGATCCTCTTCACTCTTCGAATAAATCAAAATATCATAAATGAACACAACAACAAACTTGTCCAACTACTGATGAAAAATCATGTTCATGTATTCCATAAATACACCAGGTGCATTGTTCACATTAAAAGTCATAATAAAATACTCATAGTGACCATACCTTGTTCAAAAAGTAGTCTTCTGAATATCTTCAGCCTTCACACGAATCTGATGATACCCAAACCTCAAATATATCTTGCTAAAAACACAAGCACCTACCAACTGATCCATCAAATCATCAATCCTCAGAAGTAGATACTTATTCTTGATAGTCACCTTGTTCAGTTGTCTATAATCCACACATAACCTCATAGTACCATCCTTCTTCTTAACTAACAAAACAAGTGCACCCCACAGTGACACACTAGGACGAATAAATCTCTTCTCAAGCAAATCCTCAAGTTGACTCTTCAACTCTTTCAATTCTGATGCTAACATCTGATATGGAGCCATCAATACTAGACTAGTTCCATGAATTAAATCCATCGTAAACTCCACCTCACGCTCTGGTGGCAAAGCACTTACATATTCAGGAAATACCTCAGGAAAATCACGAACTGTTGACAATTCACCAATTGTTTATTTCCCACCAATTTCCAATATTGCCATCAAAGCCAACAACACAACACCATCCTACACAGACTCATTCACTTGCTTGGCATACATAAACAAATCTCTCTCAAATCTAGAATCAAGAAAGATAGCCGTCTTGTCAAAACAATTGATATAAACATGATTGAATTCCAACCAGTTCATCCTAAGAATAACATCAAGTTGATCTAATGGAAGGCACACTAAATCAATTCCAAAGTCTTTACCAAAAATACTCAATGGACAATTCAAACTCATATAGGAAGTAGTCACTGAACCCATAGCAGGAGTGTCAATAACCATACTTCTATTCATATAAGATAACTCAAGATTCAATCTCTTAAAACAATCCAAAGAAATGAAAGAATGTGTTGCTCCAATATAAATAATAGCAATCAAAGGTGTACCATTAATAAAACATGTACCTCATATTAGTCTATCCTCAGCAGCAATCTCAGAACCAAATAAAGCAAACACTTTCCCTTTAGCTTGGTCCTTCTCCGGCTTGTCACACTTGGAACTAATGTGACCTTTCTCACCATAGTTGTAGCAAGTCACACTTGAAACACCTCTGCAATCATTAGCTTTGTGACCAAACTTGTCTCACTTGAAACATTTCACTTTAACACTTGGACATTCAGAAACACGATGTCCTTCAACACCACACCTATAGCACTTAACTAGAGTAGGAACTCCTCCCCCACTCGGCTTCTTGTCATCACCAGATTTCTGTTTCCCTTTACCAGCATAAGGCTTTCCTTTGAATTTCACTTTTCCCTTCTTATCATGCAAAGCCTTATAATAAGCAACACTATATCTACTATACTCATCATAGATCCTACTCTTGTTAACCAGCTGAGAAAATCTAATAATCTGCTGATAACCCATCACCTTCTTGATCTCAGGTCTCAAACTATTCATAAACTTAAGACACTTAGATCTCTCAGCATTAGCATGTTGAAATGAGGACAAAACTTAATCAACTCCTCAAACTTTGGAGCATACTCAGCCACAGTTCCATTACCCTACTTCAACTCAAGAAATTCAATCTCCTTCTTCCTACGCACATCCTATGGAAAATAATTCTCGAGAAATGCATATCTGAAAACTGCCCAATTAACCTCAATCCCATCTTCATCAAATATCTGAACAATGTTACTCCATCAATCCTCAACTTCCTTCTCAATAATGTGAGTACCAAACTGCACTCTCTGAGCATCCAAATAATTCATGACCCGAAAGATCTTCTCAATCGCTTTTAGCCAAACTTGTGCCTTGTCAGGTTCATCCGCTTCTTCAAAGATTGGCGGATTGTTCCTCTAGAACTTCCCCAAAGCACGAAATTCATCATCATCTCTGTTGCCAGCATTCATATTCGGAGTCTGCCCAATCGCACCAGCTAACAATGCCAATGCCTCAATAATAGCATTGTCATTTCTTCCTGTAACCATTGTCCTGAGATTCCAAACAACCAACAACACTCATCAGACAAAGAATACTGATTGTGTATATAACACATATCGAATACAAAAAGAAATAAACATATTAATAACCTGGCCAATTGACCGACCATACTTTGATACCACTAATGTAACACCCTCTAAACCCCTCATAAAATAAATTGCATAATCATAGTAAATATCATGCATATCAAAGAGGGCGCCATATTTACTTCACGATAAACAACAACATACACTGGTCATGATCATAACACACATTTAGAATGATGTTCCATACAATTAAGTATATGTATCTCGCAGCGGAATAATTCTTTTTCAAAATAATACTAATGATTGAAATCCCATACTGACAATCATATCATAAAATACTAGGCACTAAAGGCCATCACCGCATACAATCTCAATCCAACATAATTGTCTAGAGAGTATAACAACATCTCTTAAGTAAACATGAATATTATAAAATAACATGAATCCAAATGTTCCCTGTGTTACATAGACTAGAGCATGACTCACTACTTAGTAAAACAGATAAATAAAGGACTAGCTTCTCCAACTACTCCTTGCTAAAAGCACCTCCATTATCCTCGGTACCTGAGCAATGTCGTATAAAACATCATTCTAACAGAAGAGTGAGAATTCATATCATTATGGAAATATATAATAATATTAATCATCACATACAAGCATCAATTGATTTCACCACACTTCACATAATCATGTATACAACACACTTCGACATAATTCACATGATTACATATACAACATTGCTCAATGATTCAAGATTCAAATATAATCAATCACAAATACCACAAATGTAACATTCACACCAAAATCACATAATGCAAACCAATTCCACATTTCACATTGACACATGTGACTTCAATGCAACTCAATGCAATATGCATGTGGTACTAACTGTTATCCTTACCGGTCCTGCCGGGTCTACATCTCCAAGACATATAACCACCAAAAATCCCGTCAGCCTTAAGCTTTCAAACCCCCCAACATTAGGTTTGGGATAAGTCAATAATTCTCACGGAATTACCAAACATTGCCTCTTGACACAAATGATTCATATGAAATTTCAACATATATATGCAATTAAGACCATCTCTATATCTTAATCATACAAGCATATTTCACATAATTCAACATATTTGAATTATCTTCACCAAATTTCATAACATACATACACCATGTCAATATTAATATACAATGCATACTCATAGCATTTATCAACTCAACACATCACATAACATCTAGCAAATAATGTACAAGACATCGATACAATCTAACACCAATCACCAATATGCTTAACACATATACATGTTATTTTACACAACCACATAATAAATAAATATTCTAATGCCTCCAAATCTATTTTTATTGAAAAGATTATTGCAATAGCTTTCTAACACTTTGAACGACACTCAAAACAGAATTATGGTTCAAAAAATATGAATATTTTGAGTTATAACTACTTCTACTACATAATGGCGGATGCCACGAGATAATGGCGAGCGCCACCTGTTAAAATTGATCATACCAACTCAAGATTGATTATTTCCAACTTGCTTCTTGATCTCTAACACCTTCAAAGTTATCTCCTCATCAAATTATTTTAATGTCAGATTACCTGTCTCGATATCAAAATTGCATAGACTAGTAAGCAAAAATGGTCGACCAAGAATGATAGGAGTCTCTTTATCTTCAAGAATGTCCATGATCTGGAAATCAACTGGAAAGACAAAATTGTAAATTTCCACCAATACATATTCAACTATCTCATATGACTGCTTGATGGTGTGATCAGCAAATTTTTGTTTTGTTCCACTCCCGCTTATCTTTTCAATATCAAGATTTTTGAAGACCGATAATGGCATTAAGCTCACACTAGAACCAGAATCAATTAGAACCCTCTTGAATGTTTTGTCTTTTATAGTGTGCAGTATTGCAACTGATCCAGGATCCTTCTGCTTGATAGGTCTTCTTCTCTCGGGCGTGATTGCGCATAAATTCTCATCACAAGTTACTGATTCATCTCTTACTAGTCTCTTTTTTGATAGTACCTCCTTCTTGAATTTCTGGTACAAGGGGATTTTTTCGAGTGCTTCAAAGAACGGTATGTTAATCTCCAGCTTTTTGAAAAATTTGACAAGTTTATCAAATTATTTCTCTTTTGTGTCCTTCTTTTCTACTCAATAGGGATACAACAACTTAATCATTGGTTTAGTCTCCTTTGCACTCTTCTCTTCAGTTGGCTTCATAGGTGAGACCACTTCTTCCCGCTTTTTCTTATTTTCTCTCACTTTTAGATCTACTTATATGAAATGATCATCAAATTTTACCTCCTCTTCTTTTTTTAGCAACTTTCTGACTCCTTGTTGTGACAACATTAACATTCTCGTGATTTTTTTTGATTTCCTTGTGTTTGCAGAGATGATTGTTGTGCAATCTGTCCCATTTGAACTTCTAAATTTTTTATTGAAGCTGTGGTATTCCTGTGATTGCTCCTTGTCTCTTCTTGGAATTGAGAAGTGTGGGTGACCATCTTTTCAATCATTACCTCCCATTCTGCTTTCTGTGGAGCTTGTTACTGATTTTGAAAATTTCCCTGCTGATCTTTCCAGGAGAAGTTTGGATGATTCTTCCACCCTGTATCATAAGTATTTGAGTAGGGATTATTCTGATTCAAGAATTTTATCTCCTCAATTTTTTATGGAGTTGTAAGACACTGTACAATAATGTGTGGTCCATTACAAATTTCACAAACATTATTTTGTGCATGTTGAACCTGAGCGACATGTTGAACACCTATTTTTATTGCCTTTAACATTTTCTCCACTTCTGCAGCAATTATTTCTTCAATTCTGATTTGTTTGTTGGCTTCCAACTTCAAATCAATCACTCCCTCTAGTTTTCTTGCAAACCTATCATACAACTCCAAATTCTCGTTTGCGAAAATGGCTTCAATTATCTTCTTAATACCAGTGACTATTGAAAAATTGGATGAGCCACCAGCTGCTGTATCAATAAGTTGCTTTGTCTTCATTCTGAGACCATTTACAAACATTTTCATTTGTTGAGTTTGATCCATATTGTGAGTAGGACAAGCTACCAATAACCTCTTGAACCTCTTATAAGCATCACCTAGCGACTCTCCTTCTTTCTGCTTAAAATTCACAATATCATATCTTTTGCGAATATAAACAGAAGCAGGAAAGTATTCATCAATAAAATTTTTCTCCATCTCTTACTAAGTAGTAATACTCCTAACAGGTAATGAGTAAAACCACTCTTCAGCATCTTCAGAAAGCGTGAACAAAGACATTCTCAATTTCTCTGCTTCTTCAGAGTGCCCCTCAATCTTCAAAGTAGTACTCATGGTGAGGAACCTATGCAAGTGTTTATTGGTATCTTCATGACCTTTCCGGTGAAAGATCTCCTCTCAAGTTGAGTGATTATGCTCAGATGCAGTTGAAAACTTGGCACAGTCACCAGTTGGTTTATAATTGTCAGTCTACCAGCCGGTGCATTTGTCCCACCATAGTCACCAAGGAGTCTCTCATGTGCTGGTGGATCTTCAGCCATTGGTCTTTCCTCTTCCTTTTCGGACTCTGAACCTAAATGATGTTCTGGCTCTGACTGTATGAAGTGAAGATTCTTTGTCAGAGGCCAGTCTGGCTAATCGAGCTTGTCTATGCCTTGCGTGAAAAGTTCTTTCAATTTCGCATCAAAAGGAAATTCAGCTGAGGGATTTCCTCGCAAACAAAAGTTAGACACAAATTAATAATAACAAAAATAAAAAAATAACAGAAAATAAAATTTTAGTCGCAGAGCAATAAAATTCTAATTGAACTCAAATAAAACTATATTTTGGCAGTCCTCGGCAACGGCGCCAAAAACTTGATCGGAAAAATAGCAAGTGTACTATTTTGCCTTTGTAGTTATAACAGGGAAATTTCCTGAATGTCGATCTCAAGGACTACGTATAAGTATCGAGTTCAATTAAACAAAACTTAAAGTGGGGTTTAGTTTGGAAATCCTTACTTAACGACAAGTAAAAATAAGCAGAAATATAAATTGGTTTTTTCACAAATATGAGGAGTATGCTAAGGTAAAGTGTGTGATTTTCCTTGTAACAACCTTGAATCCTAATTTCTTCAACAAGTTCATAATATTCAATTACCAGATCTTTAGTTTATTTCTCCTAAGTCCTTAGTGGGAAAACCTTTGAACATTCATCTAAATCCTAACTCCTTAGAGAATTATGATGAAATCAAGCCTTTGTTTTATCAAGACTTAGCCAGTAACTAAAGGGTATCCCTAGTCCTAAGTTATATCTACTATAGTCTAATCGTACAAAAACCTTAACAATTACAGTCCAACTGATTGTTAACCATAAATCAATCCTTGTTGGTCTGACAGGGAAAGTATTAAAAATATTGTACGATCAAATTGAATATGAAAAACTATTGCATTAAAGAAATTCGAACTCAAAGTCGTTTACATAATCAAATCAGGGACACCCCCTAGAATTGAGGGATTTAGCTACTCATATTATTCAAAGTAATTTCAGAATAAAAATTAAACATTACAAATTGACAGTGACTTTGATCTTCAATTACTTCCGTTCATGAAAGGTCTCTGTTTTCCAACAATTGCATAGGCTTCAATCTTCAACCCTTAAAATCTTTGTCTGCACCCAAAAAGCTCTCTCAATTCATCGTCAAAACTCTCTTAAATAATGAAAATCCACTGGTCTCAGTCGGAACTACCCAAAATGCCCCTCCGGGTCACACTTAGTGAAAAATCATAAAAACCCGCAAAATCATCGTCACTGGCCAACACGGCCTATGTCAGGCAACACGGCCGCCTGTGTTGGCCCTTAAAATTCAAATTTTACTTTTAAAGTTCCAAGAGGTACAACACGACCCTTGTTAGGTGACACACCACACGTGTTGGCCCCCTGACTTTCCACTTTCTTCAAGACATTCCCCCTAACACGACTCGTGTCAGGTGACACGGCCACCCATGTCAGGCCTCCTGTAACACTAAATTTCCACTTCTTCCAAAACTCTGTGTTTTTCACTTTTTTGCACTGATTTATTCCTCTTAGCCTACAAACTGTAAAACACATAACCCACGCATAAAACATAGAAGAATAAAGTAAAACACTTGACAATATAAAGAAAAGATAACCAAAATCAATGGTAAATAACGGTGTAAAAACCACTGGTCTCATAACACACTCTTTTATAGCAATCAGGAACAAAATTATAAATCTCCAATTGTTCAGCTTTCATAAAAGATATTGAATGATAACATGGCAACTCTGTCAACATCCATCTCCTACAAGAGCACTCCCTAGTGGACATGTGTAATACGGTGGGAGAATTGACTTGGGTCTTTTGCGCTTGATTTCAAATGTTGCGGATAGCAAGAGTCGCCACCGACTTTTCTTTTATCCAATAAAGGAAAGGGTGAAAAGAACATGAAAGACCTTTTTGAGAATTTTCTTAAGTTCGGGGGGTAGGTTATGAAAAGGGAAGGTGTTACCATCCTTTTCATTCATAGTTATCTATGGGATCTTAGTTACTAGCTCACTTTGAAATCTGCTTTGTTTGAAAATGTGTTTGTGATCATTTTTGAAAGTATTTTTTAAAGTGCCTTCGTTTAGGCGAACTTTGTAATGATTCTCGTCTTTATAAGAATGCATATAAAGTGTTGACTTTTCATGTTTGAAAGTATTGGTGTATTTTTGAAATATGTTTTTGAAGATTGATTGTGAGCAAGCAACTATGAATGTTCTACCTACTCAAAAAGTCTTAGTTCTTTTCCCCCTCCTCTAGATATTGCCATCTTACCATTGATTGATAAGAAGCCCTATCATTGGATGTGAAGGGACAGGCGTGGGTCATCGTATAGTCATAATGTTGTGAGATACCTTAGCATTTTTCTTAAGGGTCTAAGATCATTTTGAAGGTAACATTCAAAGCGTCATCGAGGGACTATGATCTTGTGTTTTTGATTGTTTTTTTGCTAAAGTGTCTCACATACATAACAACAATTCTTTGACCCTTTGCATCACTGCTTTACATTTCCCGACTACCAGTTGCTGCCTACCATGGAAGAGTTTTCCCAGTTATTGGGTGTGCCTATCCTCAATCAGCTACCCTTCAACGGTATGGAAAAAGACCCAAGGCCTAAGTAAATTGCTCAAGCCCTGTATTTACAACAATCCGACATTGTGGCAAATTGGGAAACAAGAAGCGTTATCAAAGGGTTTCTATCCAAGATCTTGTTTGAAAAAGCTCACTATTTTTGGGATACTTTGGACTTACAAGCCTTTGAAAAGGTATTGGCCCTTCTCACCTATGGGATGGTACTATTCCCCAATCCGGACCAACTCATAGACGTGAATACGGTCAAAATCTTCTTGTCTCATAATCTGGTGCCTACTTTGCTTGGAGACATTTTGCACTCTTTTCACACTCGCACTGTAAAGAGAAGAGGGACCCTTATGTGTTGTACTCCTCTATTGGCTATGTGGTTTATTTCGCACCTACCCCGATCTGTTGTGAAGAATGAATAAGGCTTAAGATGGTCTAGCAGGCTGATGTCTCTCACACATTCGAATGTTCACTGGTGTCCTCGATCTATGGAAGATGTTACCATCATTAATCACTGTGGAGAATTCCCTAATGTCCCTCTCCTAGGCATTAGGTGAGGAATCACTTATAACCCTTGTTTGGTGTTGCGACAATTTGGGTATGCTAGGAGGGATGGTCCTCATGATGTATTGGTTCAAGGCATTGTGTTCAACTACGAGGATGATGTTCAAGGGTACCTTCAGAGGTTCATCCGAGCTTGGGGAATGGTGAACAAAGTGGATAGCAAGACATTGGGGCATAAGAAATCCATCCTGTTGGAGCCTTATCTTAAGTGGGTGCAAGCATGCGCTCAAAATCTCATGATGCCTTACCCCGCCGTTCTACCCATCATCATGGAACCCATTGCATATACAGATGTACCTCATACCATTCTCCATCCTGACATGCCAACTACTCTTGAGGAATTAAAAATATCTTGTATTCAACTCAAAGAGGAATGAGACACCTTTGAAACCAGTTCCACGCAAGCGAGAAAAGGGTTTTGGAGCTTACAAGAAAACTGCATGAAGAACAAAGTCTAAATGCCTACATTGCACCAAAGAGGATGTGCTCATGGGAAGCTTGAGTCCTGTTAGATTTAGGACTTTATTTTTACTTCTGTCTCTTCCATTGTAAGCCCAAGGGGCATCGTTGTAATCATTTAAACTTATGAATGCAATTAATGTTTGTTCTTCTCTTTGACTAAGCAAATTTAAGATCTCAAAAGTCCTTGAAAACATTGCATAAACATTATGTGATACAGTGGCAAAACCGACTGTTAATACTGGTTTGTGTTTTTTGTTCGCAAATGTCGCGGTAAGAAAGAGTCGCCACTGAATTTTCTTTTATCCAACAAGGAAAGGGTGAAAAGAACAGAAAAAGACCTTTTTTTCAAGATTTCTGAGTAAGGGGGTAGATTATGGAAATGGAAGGTGTTAACACCCTTTCCATCCATGGGCTCTTAGGTACTTGCTCATTTGTTGAAATTGCTTGGGTTTGTGTGTTTTGGAAAGCTTTGGAAATGCCTTAGTGCGGCGATTCACTTTATGGTAACTCTTGTATCAGTCCTCAAGAGTGTGATAAAGTGTTTTTGAACTTTGTTTGAAAAGTGTTTGAAAGTTTGAAAATTTGTTTGAGCAAGTACCTAACAGTTATCTACCTACTCAAAAAAAGACTGTTCTTTTCCATCTATCCTTTAGACCGTGTTACCCTACTATTAGTGAGTAGGTAATCCTAGTCGTTGGATGTTGAAGGACTATCAAAAGGGACGTAATGGTCATTGAAGGCAACATGTAAGGATGCCTTAGCATTTCGAAGGGACTATCATCGTAAGATCATTTCTCGTAGGCAATTCGAGGGACATATAGGGACTATGATCTTTATGATGACTTTAAACTGAGGGTATTTGCTAAGAGTATCCCTATATTTGAGGAACATGACCATTTTCGAAGGCAACCAAAGTGGGAAATACCCTAGGGGTGCAAGTGTGCAATAGTGTGCTATTTCAGATATTTTATCTTGCAGTTTAGTGATCTAAGATTGATTGAGTAAGCATGCACACCTAGGTTACTAACAATTATATACAAGTATATACAGAATATAAAAGCGAGAAAATAGAGGTCCTACGCTATTACAAGGCTTTGGTGTAGGTACATAAGGGATTAACTGAAAGTAAAAATGCAGAAATTAAAACCCTAATTAAGCTATTACAAACCGGGCGCAGTTACATAATAATAAAAATAATCGTATAAAAAGGTAATGACGCGTAAAAAATTAAGACAGGAACAAGTTCTAAACCCTTAAAATCTAATTGCTCATTGAAAATGTTTTTTTTTTGATGTTTTATGAAAACAATTAGAAGTTGAACCTAATTTCTAACTAATTTTAAACTAAAAAAAGGTTAAAGTTTAATTAAATTAATTTGCAAAATTAATTTTATTAAGAAGAATTCTAAATCCTAACTTTTATGATTTGTTCTTATATTTTTATGACTTTATTGGAAAAATGAATGAATAGAAAATATAAACTAATTAACAAAAACTAAAATTAAATAAAATAAAGGGAAGAAAAATGGGCCCGGATCGAAGAGGCTTGGGTTGCCTTTTGATCTAGGGGGCTAATCGATGGCCTCGTTCGAGGGTCTTGAGGGTGCTAGATCTGCAAGGAAATACGTTAGAAATTGAATATGCAAGGCCTGAGATTCAAAAAAGCTTAGGTTGCCCTTCGATCCAGGGGGCTGATCGAAGGTTCCTGCGAGACTGCACGCCCGGGGTATTCAATTTGGATATGACATCCTCCAATTTGGAATTCTGCAAGGAAGTTTGTTAGAAAAATCACAAAATATATGACCTGGGTATCGAACCCAGGTCCTTTTCGCTGCAGCCCACCTTCCTCACCAACCTGGTTGAAAGATATTTTTTGGTACAAACGAATCTGTAAAGTTACGTTAGAAGCAAAAACACAGTATTTAACTTAAATATCGAATCTACGCGCTCAATGGCCCCCTATGGTATTAACCCATCGAAAACAAACTACAATTGTACAAATCGAAGGTAAGCTCAGATCGTGCCCCAACAATGGCACGATCTCAGTCCTGCCTTTTTGCTCACATGTAACATAGTCAAACAAACATGAATATTAGCAGCAATATGTATATATATTCAACATGAATTTAAATCACATTTAAAAAGTTTGAGATTGAAGGCAAAATTACCAATAGGGAGTTGTATGAGGGATTCTTCTGCGTGAATCCCAAGAATACGATTCAAGTGTTAGTCTGGACGGAGGTTGCATGCAAAACCGACTTTGAGTTTGACAATCTTGGGAAACTTTGTTGAATCTCGTGGGGCGGGGAGCGTTTTCTTCTAAGGCAGCCTCCGTGCATTTTTTCGTCCTTTTTTTCTTTGTGAGCATGAGGTTTATATAGACAAAGGAATTTAGGTCAATATTTGTGTATCAAATCTTGGCCCATTATGATGAAGAGATTTGATTTGATTTCTTCATAAAGACTTGCTATATTTGATTCAATCACGTGCCAATATGCTTTCATGCATTACTGCCAGCCTGTTATGAGCTGTTTGGGCCTTCAACACGATAAAAATCGAAAGCTGACATGCCCCTGCAGGTCCACTTTCCTTCAAATTTGCTTTCTTCGATGGCTTCAAAGTCCAATTCGAATTAATCCAGCTTCGATTGCATATCCCCTTCGACTACCTCCCTCTGCTTCGATTGCTTGATTCGAAAAGAATCCCCTGGTCGAATAAGCTCTTGTGGAATTGTGAACAAACAAGGCAAGAATCTGGCCTGGACATATTTTCAGAGTGCCCTCTTGATGGCCTCTTTCGAATGGCCTGGAAGGAGTTCTTCGAATGGCCATTGTCTAAATACCAATCGAAGGGTATTTATTGAATGTCAATCGAAGAGTCCTTTTCTACGCCAATCGAAAGGCTTATCATGAGGCCAATCAAAGGACACAGTTAACATGCCTGTCGAAGCTGCTTTGACACGATGCTAAACTGAAGGATCCCTTGCCATTCCAATCAGAAGGATTTGACACAATGCCCATCGAAAGGCTTGTCATTTGGCCAATCGAAAGGCTTTTTATAGATGCCGATCGAAGGACCTTTTGTAGATGTGAATTGAAGGACGCTATGCAGATGTCAATCGAAAGGCATTTTGGAGATGCCAATCGAAAGGCACTTTGGAGATGCCAATTGAAAGGCACTTTAAAGATGCCAATCGAAGGGAATTTTGTAGGTGCCAATCGAAGGATACTTAACCATCATTGAAAAATTTCCTTGTCTTTGGGCAAAGGTTTGTGACCAACCATGTAGGGAGAAATCTTGGGAAACATGAGAGGGAAAATTTTGGGGTACAACAGCTTCCCCTGTTCAATCTTCTTAAACATGAGGATGTAGATTGGCTGGTCTGCCTTTCGTGATTGGAAGGTGGAAGATGATTGAACACTAAAGTGCCCAGAAATTTGCACTCGTTTGAGATGATACTTGACTGTGTAGATAGTATTGGGAATGGGCTTATAGATGCCATTTGGGAAAGATGACATAAGATCGTCGGATATGGGCTTAAAGATGCCATCAAAATGTGACGGAGAGTCATCGGAGATGGGCTTAAAGATGCCATCCAGAACAATGATGATTTCATGAGATATCCCTTTGTGAGAATTCCTGCTCTTGCTGTTAGAGAGGACTCCACTGAGGAATGTTGGTCTCTGTCTTGGAACATAGAGTTTTAGGAGCTTCAGTTGTCCGTTACTCTACTGGGGCGTTATCACTTGATTGAAGAGACGGAAGTGAACTGCTATTTGGTCAAGATCTAGGCTTTACTGTGACTTGCTGAGGATAATAAGGCTAACTGTTATCTGGTCGAGCTCTAGGCTTCACAGCGTCTTACCGGGGGAGATGAGATTAAACTGTCATCTGGTCAGGATCCAGGCTTCAGTGTCTTGAATTGTCTTCAACTGGGATAGAAATCTTAGTATCGATTTGACTGAACCAGGGGAAGGCCTTGAATTAACTTTGACTGGCTTAGTAATCAGGATACTCTTAGTATCGATTCAACCGATCCAGACGAAAGTCTTGGAATATCTTCAACTGGAATGGTAATCAGAGAGATCTTAGTTTCGACCTGTCTGACCCAGAGAAAATCTTAGGTTAACTTTGACTGGCACAATAATCAGGAGAATCTTAGTAGCGATTCAACTGACCCAGACGAAAGTCTTGGAATATCTTTCACTGGAATGGTAATCAGAGAGATCTTAGTGTCGATCTGACTGAACTAGAGAAGATCTTAGGTTAACTTTGACATGCATAGTAATCAAGAGAATCTTAGTAGCGATTCAACTGACTCAGACGAAAACCTTGGAATATCTTCCACTGGAATGGTAATCAGAGAGATCTTAGTGTCGACCTGTCTGACCCAGGGAAAATCTTGGGTTAGCTTTGACTAGCATAGTAATCAGGAGAATCTTAGTAGCAATTCAACTGACCCAGACGAAAACCTTGGAATATCTTCCACTGGAATGGTAATCAGAGAGATCTTAGTGTCAACCTGTCTGACCCAGGGAAAATCTTGGGTTAACTTCGACTGGCATACTAATCAGGAGAATCTTAGTAGCAATTCAACTGACCCAGACGAAAACCTTGGAATATCTTCCACTGGAATGGTAATTAGAGAGATCTTAGTGTTGACCTGTCTGACCCAGGGAAAATCTTGTGAAGACATCTTTCCGAGGAAAATCCTGGAATAGCCCTTTGTTAGATGTAGCTTGTTGATTTGGTTTTTTCCCTGAAAGGTCAAGAGTTAGTTGTATGCAATGTTATGATGTATGAAATGTATTATGATGATGTTCTCAAAATAAATGAGATTGCTTTGTATGACATATGTATGTGCATGCCATGATGTATGAATATGGGATGCTATTGTGGTATTTCTTAGTCGGGGAAAATAAATCCCGAACTGCTGCTGAAAAGTATTGGGAAGCTGAATTCTTCATTTCCACCGGGGATGGTGAATGACTATGGTGGGGATTTACTCCTTCCGTTTGTGAATATTCTGCCGGGGGAGAGATTCTGCCTGAGAATAACTCTGCGGGGGAATAACTCTGTTTGAGAGAGGAGATGCTTTGCTAGAATATTTTGCCAATTCGAAGAAATGAACTCCGCTAGGGGATGAACTTTTGTAGCTGGAGGAATAAACTCTGTTGGGGATTGAGCTTCCGCAGTCAGAGAAGTAAACTCTGCTTGAGAGGAGGTTCCGCAGCCAGAGAAATAAACTCTGCTCGGGAGAAAGCTTCGTAAACCGTTTGCGATTATAAAACTCGGCTGGGGAATATAGGTAGGCTCTCTGAAGGAACTTTGCTGGGGAAAGTAACTCCTGTTTGGGAAAGTAGAGATCAAAAATCTTGGTTGCCTCTACTCTGTGGACAGCATAGACGTCACAGGGTCATGTGTAATGGTGACTTTGTCTCAGAACTGTCTCTGCCTCTATACCTGCTGAACAGAGTAACTGTCGGGATTGAAATGTTTTTTTAGCTTTTGCCCCTGTGATACGGTGGCCAGAACCAGGACGTGGTTTCCCTCTATTTTAGGGATTTGCTGGTTTTCATTTTGCGTTTGTGTTCGCAAAATATCGCGGTAAGCAAGAGTCGCCACCGGCTTTTATTTTATCCAACAAGGAAAGGAAAAAAGCACAGAAAAATTCCTTTTTTGAGATATTTCTGAGTACGGGGGGTAGATTATAGAAAGGGAAGGTATTAGCACCCTTTCCATCCATAGTTATCTACGGGATCTTAGGTACTTGCTCATCATTTTCAAAATTGTTTTCTTTGTGTTTGTGTGATTTGAAAAGCTTTTGTTTTGACTTCGATTTAACTCTTGCTTCTGTCTTCAAGAGTGTAATGAAGTGTTTTTGAAAACTTTGTTTGTAAAGGAGTGTAAGTGTGAAAAAAAAGTTTGTTTTGATTGAGCAAGTAATTAAGAACTAATCTACCTACTCGAAAAAAGAATCATTCTATGTCCGTTTCCTTTAGACAATGCTATCCCACTATTAGTGAGTAGGTAGCACCATTGTTGGAGTTTTGAGGGTCAATTCGAAAAGGGACATACGGTCACTAAAGCAATGTTAGGACGTCTTAGTAGTAACCCTAATGTCTTAGATCAATTATTCGAGGCAACAATATCCGAGGCAACCTTTCTGAGGCAATTTTGATCTTTGGACAAAAGAACGACCACTAAAGCATCCTATACTCAATGACCGCTTACCGAAGGCAACCAAGTGGGAGTGTACCCTAGGAGTGCGCATGTGCGGGTGATTCAATTTCAAATTATTTATCTTTGCACATTTAAGGTTATCTAACTGTTTTAAAATTTACATACATTCTTGTCATGCATCCTAATATCATACATCTAACAGTTTAATATTTTGCGGAATTTAAAGTGCGGAAATTAAACTACGCTATTACAAGGCTTCGAGTATTTATATAGCCAAAAACAAACCCTTTGAAAATAAAGCGATAAATAAAATAAAAGTCCTAATTAACTATTACAACTTGTGAGCAGATACAATAATTGGGTAAAAATAAAATAATAAAGCGCGCGATGAAAATTTGAACGAGTGCGAACTAGGGTTTTGACCCTTTTTAACCTAATCAAAGGAAAAAATGTTTTTGTTGTTTTTAATAATTTTAAGAAAAAGTATTAGGTTTTGAAATTAAATGCAAAATAATTAGTTAATTAAATTAATTAATGAAAATAATTACATGGCCTATTTTGTGGTTTTTGGTTAATTTTTAAGAAAAGAAAATATAATTAAATTTGGACAAAACCCTAATTTTCTAATTATTTTTAAGTATTTACAAAGAGAATTAAAATTATCTAAAATTAATAACCTAATTAAATTAATTTAATTTTTGTATAAAAAAAATATCTCAAGTTTAATTGGATAGAAAAATATTTTTGTGATTTTTTGATAAAAGAAAATTAATGACTTTTGTTAGTATATAAAATAAATTAAATAAAATAAATGTAAAAAGAAAAGAAATAGAAACTTGGGCCTGAAAAAATGATTCTGGGGGGTGCAAACAGCAGCTACTGGGCCCAAAAGATAGAAGTCCATGTTGACTTCCCAGATCACATGCTCTGCATTTGACTTGGCTTATGATGCTCCTCCATTGCTAGCCATCATATCTGGATCTCAAGACACTTGGCAAGCTGGATTATGAGGTCCCATGATGGACTTTGGTCTTGTACACGCACCTGATTACTAAAAAGAAAATAATATGAAAGGAATGGGGGACCTGGGATTCGAACCCAGGTCCTGAGGCACGTTCTGGCGCTTGGCAACCAGCTGAGCTAGCGTTATTAGTTGTTATAATAACATAAAACAATAATTATATATTAAAAAGCCACATATATCAATTCAGCGCGCAAAAATTTGAACAGGCCAATGGTTGATTGCCAACTGGTCATCTTCTTCCTTGGATCTGTTGGTAAAAGTTCCAAAGTTTTACCTACGGACGT
This sequence comes from Vicia faba, assembly GCA_948472305.1. Taxonomy (NCBI): domain Eukaryota; kingdom Viridiplantae; phylum Streptophyta; class Magnoliopsida; order Fabales; family Fabaceae; genus Vicia; species Vicia faba. Next base: position 90,011,022 of record OX451738.1, read on the forward strand.
TTGTCCGTAGCTACAAGTCTCGCAAATCTTAAAACTCAACACAAGCATGATAAATAAAAACGAAGGCCATGGACATCTTCGTCTGGACCTACTGAGTCCATTGGTGGCCCTTTCATGGCCTAATTTTGCCTGTAAACGAAGATCCCAATTTGAAGCACGAAACCCTAATAATGGTGAAATCCAATATAGGCCATGAAAATGTAATTGAATATTACAGAAAGCTTGCAAATAGGATGGTAATCAATAATATACAATTATTTTATGCTACAAATACAAGAATGATGCTATTCGATTTCAAAAAAGAAGCCATGCCGTGGGTGACTTACAATGCGATATAAGGCCTGGAAATTCTTGAGTTTGATTGCTTTTGCTTGCTGATGACCTCAGGAAACGATTGGGATAGTCCAAGAGTCTTGAATTGGCCTCTAAGTATGAATTTGATTCACCACTTTTCTTGTTTTTTCAAGTTTTGCTTCTGGTTCATACGCCTCTCTCCAACCTAGTTTTTGGTCTGCACACATTCTATATGTATTGAGGATTGAATTAGGGTTCTAAAACTGATCTCAATCTTCCTCCATCAATGAGCTTGATTTTGATTTGATACACCTTGAATATCTTTCCAAAAATGATCCAAACCCAATCTTTTTGTGCACACATGCCTTTACACGAATTTGATCTCATGCTAGCTGTAATTTAAGTCCTGAAACAAGCACAAAATCTTGTGTTTTCAATATTTTGGATTTTCTCATGATTTGTTTTGATTTAAAATGATTTAATTCAAATAAAAATCAAAATAAATAATATAAATAAGATAATGACAAGTGGAAAAGGCTAGGGCTCGTGGACCATGTTTCCAACTTAAAACAAGTGAAAAAGATTGGGCCCATTTGGCAAAATTTGAAGTTTTAGGCATAGTTGACTTTTGGCAATTTTGCAAAAGGGTCAACTTCACCAATGCATAACTTCCTCAATTTTGACTCTTTGAAGGTGTTCTTAGACTTTTTATAAAGATTTAGATGTAATATAAGCAATCCATTTGGTCTCATCTCAATTTGATATTCCATGCTCAAGTATGAAGCTTTGACAAAAAAAGGTGTTTTTGTTGACTTTCCAAAATGACCTATAATGTCCAAATTCATAAATTCTTGTGAGTGCATATTTTGAACTTGGGAGATGAATATGGATGTAGATCATGTCATCATCTTCAAAATGAGCTTTGGATTGGTCATTTCTCATGAAGTATGAGAAAGTTATGCTTGGTCAAAGTTGAGTTGACTTTTCCTATAAAACCCTAATTTAGCAACTTTTGAGTCTTGATGAATTATGGGCAATCCTTGATGAATCAT